>JAGKQI010000054.1:0-600000 GCA_018806915.1 Phytophthora colocasiae | reverse complement strand
GGTGTATCAAATTCCGGTTTTTCTGTGGGTCCCAGTGTACCAAACGTGCCCAACTTTAGTGGAGCGTGCTATAATTCTGGTGGCTTCAATTTTGACAAATCCAAGTGGACAAGCAGGCTTTGCCGGATTTGGCTTTCCTCGAGCTGGATTGCCGACGACACCAATAAAAATGGATAATGTGCCTAAAATGAAAGGGAGTTTTGATCTCTATGCTGTGCAATTGCGAGCATTCCTGATTCGCGTGGGTTGTTGGAGTGTCGTGGATGGAACATTCGATCACAGTGATCCGTTGCTGGGAGCGAGTTTTTCTGTGAGGGATAACGTAGCTCGTGAGGCTATTCTGTCTGGTGTCCCTGCCCAAGATGCTGAAATGATCTGCCAGGAAGACACGGCTCAAGCAATGTGGAATCGCTTTGTTGACAAGCAAACCAAGAGAGAATATTCCAATTACATCTTTGCTCGTGCCGAGTTTTACTCCAACGTGTACACGACAGACAAAACTATGGAACAATGGTTTCGCGATATGGAGTCATTGCGAAGACAATTGTTGCACTATGGGAAGCGTGTGTCTGATGACGACTACGCAGAGACTCTTCTGGGTCATGTTGCTCGTACTCACCGCGATGTAGTACGTCAATTCTCTAAGCATTACATTGTGCGGCGTGATGGTGTTGCTGATCGCCCGGTGCCTACTGCCAATCAAGTGATGAATGCCCTTCGCGCTGAATCGGCCCTGGATGAGAAAATTGGTGCCGAAGAACAAAAACCTGTCGGGGTAGCTGCATGTGGGAAACAATCGAAGCAGCAGAATAAAAACCAAGGGGGTAAGGATAAGCGAAAGAGAGGTACTCACAACAAGAAGACTCAGAAGGAGAAGAAACAACAAGGCAATTCTGGCGGAAAGCAGAAAGGCAAGCAAGAAACTCGGACCTGCTATCACTGTGGTGAAGTTGGACATTTGCGGCCTAACTGTCCCGACCGAAACCAAGATTCCTCGGAGGACGAAAGATCTGAGAAGGACTTTGCAACGTCAGAGCGCAAGCGCTGGCAGAACAAGTCGGGCAACGATAGTAAGAAGAAGAAGGTTGATGCAGTTGATATTATCTCTCGCGATTCTTTGACTGTGAGTTCTGTGACTGAATCACGTGGCGGTTGCGAGTGGGTATTGGATTCTGCAAGCGATGTACACGTATGTAAACGACAAAATCTGCTATCAGAACTGGAAAATGATTCATCACACGTCTTTCAAGACTAGGATGGAGGCATATCTGATGATGAAAAAGTTGGAAATGTGCAGCTTCAGATCAAGAACAGTAAACAGCCGCACCAAGATGTTGTCTTGAAGTTAAAGTACGTCTTGTTTAAATCTTCCGCGCCAGATAATTTACTTAGTCTTGAGGTGATGGAAAAAGACGGTTGGAACTGAAAAACGGGATTCCGTGATTCTCGTCGTGTGGCATGGCTATCGAAACGGAAAGTGCAGTTGCTATTGGTAAAGACTCGCGGTAGATATCGTTTGGAGGCTACGCCGAGCACTGTGTTTCACGTCCCATCGCTGCGTCAATGCAGTCAAGTTGTTCAAGTTGTTAATAATGATGCTGAACGTGGTGCTACTGGTGACCACAACGTCGCTGTCCCTGTTGAGGCTAAGAAATGCGATGCAGACTCACTTGGACGTTGGCACCTACGCTTCGCTCACTTGAACTTTCCTGCACTGAAGAAGATGGCTCGGCAACAAGTGACTGTGGGTATGAAGAACACGTTGTATGATGATCTTGACACTCCGTGTTGGAGCTATAGGGCGGCAAAAATGACAAGAATGTCGTACAAGAAGATGAAGACTCGTCGTGCGATTAAGCCGTACCAGAAGTTAATGTCAGACATGTGCTACATGGGATAGTGACGTATGATGGATACTCACATTTTCAGCTCGTCCAGGATGAAACAAGTCGGTACTTGTGAGGATTTCTGATGAGACGCAAAGAAGACGCTTCGGATGTCATGTTAGCTCAGGTCAAATGGCTGTTAGCTCAAGGACATAAGATTGAGGTTTTCAACTCTGACCAAGGCCGTGAACTTCTTAACAACAAGATGACAGCTTATTTCACTGCTCATGGAATCGAGTATACCTGGACAAATCCGGAAGAGAATGGACTGGTGGAGAGAATGAACGGTATTGTTGCGGCGCAAGTGCGTTGTATTTTGATGACTGCAAATATGCCAAACCTCCTGTGGGGAGAAGCGTTCAATTTCGCTGTGGAAGTGAGAAACATTTCGGCTTCAAAGGCTTTGGATGGTGAAACGCCGTATTTCAAGCGCTTCGGTCAGTACCCTGACGTCTCCAAGCTACGGATTTGGGGCTGTCTTGTCTTCGTATTCACACCGAAGAAGCTTCGAAAGAACAAACTTGAGAACCCTGATAAAGCTGGGTTATTCATGGGCTTTGCCAAGCACTCTGAGAGCTTTCGTGTGTTAAGTCTCGTTACTGGTAATGTACAAGAAGTTCGGGCTGTGGGTTTTCACGAGGATTGGACTGTAGATCGCAGTTATGTGGATCATTTACTCGCTAATCGGTATGGTAAAGGGCGTGCTCGCTCACTACCAACTGTGATTCCTTTCGTCCGTCTTCCTGTAAGTGGTGCGATGTGTCATGATAGTGATGATAGTTCTCTTGTCTCTGATGAACATCCTTCGAAGCGCCGCCGTTGCGACGGTGATGCTACTGCTTTTCTAACTGAAGTGGGAGCTCCGGTCTACACAGGTGAGCCTGTGGTAGCTCCGTTGAGGGACCCTGAGGTAACTCGTCCTGCTGCGGTAGGAGACCAGCCGTGTGTGCGTGGGGTTAACCCTTCGCGTATTATACGGGCTGAAGTTGATATCCAGAGAGGTGTGCAAGGGCCACAGGACGCGCCTAACAGCCATTCTTGTGATGGCCAGCAGCCTGGTATGTCACGAGGAACTTCACCTTCGGTATGGGAGGAAGTAGATGACGGTGAGGTGAGCCTCGCTGATGCTGCAGACGAAGTGGATGATCTCGAGGAAAAAGTGGCAGCACCAATTGCTTCTTGTGAGCCGGAGGCTGATATCGATTTGGATCTAGATGACGATGAAAACGAAGAAGAACTCAGTGATACTACTGAATCGTTTCGACGCTCGAGACGCGTTCGATGGCCAAATCGACGTTACCAAGACTATGATATTGAACTTCCAGCGAGTTTGGTGACTGAATCCGCCAATGTGCTGATGGAACCCCAGTCGGTTGAAGAAGCGTTAGCTGCTCCTGATGCTGAGAAATGGAAGAAAGCACTGGAAAAAGAATACAAAGACCTGATGAGAAACAATACCTGGGAACTTGTTGAGAGACCGAAGAATGAGAAGGTACTCACAAGCAAGTGGGTGTTTGTGCGGAAGAAAGATGCGCAGGGCAATGTGGTCCGCCATCGCACTCGTATTACCATCAAGGGTTGTTAACAGATATATGGAGTGAACTACTGGGAGACTTACGCGCCAGTCGTTGCCCAAGAATCAGTGAAGTTCATTCTGCTACTGGCTCTTCACCTAACACTTAGTGCTCGTCATGTGGACTTTGTCACGGCGTTCCTGAATGGTCCTATTGGTGAAGGTGTGGATATCTAAATGGAAATGCCCGAGTACTTTGATGACGGTTCTGGTTGCGTGTGTAAGCTGTTGCGTAGCTTATATGGACTGAAGCAAGCTTCGTTAATCTGGTATCAGACTTTGGACAAGTATCTGAGGAGCTGTGGCTTTCGTCGAACCAAAATGGATGGTGGTCTGTATGCACGTTCAGTGGGAGGTAGTCCCATATTTGTTGCAGTCTACGTCGACGATCTGATTATTGTTGGAACGGATGAGAACACTGAGCTGGTTCTGCGTAAACTTCGAGCCAAGTTCGAGATCAAAGACCTAGGTGCAGTGACGGATCTACTACACATGGAAGTATCGTACATCCCTGGTGAAATGTGTGGATGAGTCAACGTGGCTACATTGATAAAGTTCTTAAGCGTTTCGGCATGGAGGACTGCCGACCTGTAGCGACTCCACAAGCACTAGGAGACCTTCCTGAGCCTGCTGATGAACACGAACCAGAAGTTAATGACCCGAATATACCGTACCGTGAATTAGTGGGTTGTCTTCAATATCTGATGCAGGGTACTCGCTCAGAAATTGCTAATGCAGTACGAACGCTCGGGAAATACATGAGCAAGTTCACCAAAGAGCATTTCACGGCAGCGAAACGTGTGCTGAAATACCTACAAGGCACTCGAGACTACGGACTGTTGTGGAAGAAATCTACAAGCTCTGATCTACGTTTTATTGCCTATGCGGATGCTGATCTCGGTAGTGAAAAGGACGATCGCATATCGATCACTGGCTTTGTGCTTCAGATGAATGGATGCACCTACGCTTTTAAGAGTCACAAGCAGACAATTGCTCACGATGATACGTGTAGTACAGAGTTCATCGCCACTGCAGAGTGTTCTGTGATGATTGTCTGGACACACAATCTGTGCGAAGAGCTGAATCTACGTCGACGTCACCCGACTGTACTGTTTCAGGACAATCAGTCAACAATCAAAGTGATCAAAGCGACGAAAGGCAACTACAAGATCAAAGGCGTTGATTTAAAGTATCACAAGGTGAGAGACCTGTATGAGTGTGGAGATTTTGATGTTCAGTACTGTTCTACGACGGACATGCTAGCCGACATTTTCACAAAGCCACTTGGCTCAACGCAATTTGGCAAGCTGCGGGAAAAGCTAAATGTGGTGATGCTTCCTGAGTTGGATCGCAACAAGGACTAGTATGACGATTGCAATGCGGACATCGAAGTGGGAGTGTCAGAGATTGCAGTGGTGTCGATCTCCGCTGTTTTACAGTGCCAAGTGTGACCTCAAATGATGCTACCATTAGGTGGATTGACTGACGTCTATATTGAGACTAGTACTAGCATAGTCTAAGCTAGAGCGTTTTTTTCCCTCAAGGTTTCCTCCTCAATCCCAATCTTTCCGTGGACATCCTGTTGTTCTCGTGTCTTGCTCTGCTCTACCATCAACTCCAAGTGTGCTACAACACTCCATTCTACTGCGTGTGTGCCCTCAGTGGAGAGTAAGGTGAAGCACAATACACGTTTAAACGACTCTGTCATTGTTGTGAACCCATGTGCTCACATGAAGTGTCAACACAAAATAACGCTTAAATAACCCAGATGATGGCAAGGCCATGGACTCCAGCAAGATTCCAGATCGGATGGGGTTCATAGCGCTTGTTGGCTTGTTTGTGTTGTGGAGATTGTAAAGGGATTATTGTGGTAACTTGTGTCAGCATGTGTAAATGGGCCACAACATGATGACAAATCCTTATTGCACCTTGTGCTCTGCCCTTTTCAAAGGGAGCCGCTGGCCGTTACGGGCCGTAACGGCTAGCGGTAACTTACGGCTCCATACGGATCTGGGCTGATGGAGCCAATATTATCGGTCTCCAAAAAACGAGCGGAGACAGTTCTACCGAACTACATGTACCCCGAAAGTCTCTAAGGTATTTTATCGCTCTACCCGGAAAGTCTATTAGGTATGTTATTCTACCCCAGAAAGTCTCTTTCTCTAAGGTGCACGATAAAATATAGAATAACGGAAATTCCCGATTAATACCCCGGGCACTATTTAATAGTACCCTCCCAAAATCCAAAAGGTTACTCTGTATTGCCGGAAGGTTACTCTGTATTGCCGAAAGGTTACTCGTCGATCAGGGCAGTATCATCAAGAGCGTCGTGCAGCTCGTCCAGATTAAAGTCTCCTACGTTCTCAGGGTCCTCGTGATCTTCGTCAGCGGCTTCCCAGCTTGCACGGAATCGCTCACCCTATACGTCGTGCTTCGCAATATGTCAGTCCAGGTAGTTGTCTGTAAAGCCAGCAGCAGCGACGGAGTTGATGACAGTAGTATCTTGCCATGCCTTTCTTACCCACTCACAAACTACAGCTACCGACGGAATACGCGGGTTGCTGAAGCGACTGTGCTCGACCTTGTCGCTCTCCTTCCACGCAATGATCTCTATGTTCTTGGACGTCTTGTAGATGCCAATGTCATGGGAATTCTTGATGGCATTTTGCTGAATGAGTGTTGCTGGTATAGGACAGACGCACACCTGTAGACAGTGCTAGTGAATGGCTGGCGCTGCAACAAAATAGCTGGTCACTTGTGTTGAAGGTTACTATCGGGTTACCCTCGGAGGGCACTATTCGGGTAGAGGGTATTAATCGGGAATTTCCGTTAGTTCAACGCAACTTCAACGCCCACGTCGGTGACGTCACTGTTTGGAGACGCATTTTCATTGGTCGGAGGATCTATGATTGGTTAAAATCTATAGTCGCACTTAGTCGAGATGAAATTCTGTACGACTGGATCAGTTGGATTGCTCGCCGCTCGTCGTATCGTGGTTGCTCACTTTGGAGCTAGCCCCTTCGGCCGCAGCCGCTGCACCTCGCCCAACGCAAATGGAGAACATCCGTCTTAGTAGCCCGAACGCACAGCAGCAGCTCCGTTCGTTCATGTCGCTTCCTGCGGATGACGAGATGGCACAGTTGATCCTTGAGGTGAGGCAGTGCCATTTTGCTGTTGCCAATTGATTCTGCTTGACTAACTAAAAGTCTGCATGTGGCTATGTTTTTTTTTTCATGGCAGGAGCTGTCGTTCTCAAGGCGCTCATTTACGGGGGTAGCAGCAGAGATCGCTAATTCACCGTCGAGCATGTCGGCAACGGGACTGAACTCGATCTGCGAGGATGAAGAGGAAGACTAAACGGATCGTGGTGCCAAACGCAAGCAATGCATAGAGAATCACGTACCCAAGTAGCGAATTTACGTTCAGTGTGCGGTGCACAGCAAGTTTGCTGCAGGGTAGTCTACAGCGTTGAGGACAGCAATTGCTTCGCGCTATTTATTGGAAACATGGAGTCTGTTTTTAGTTTCTGGAGGTGGTGGTGAATATGGTGGTGCATACTCTGTGATTCTGGAGGTGGTTTTTGACCTTGCGTTGCTCTTGCAGCAACTATGCTCAACCATGCACCACCGCCGGTAGAGCCTGATGCCCATCAAAATTCACGGCGTCATCGCCACTTGGCAGAAAGCGTCATGGCTAGATGTATCCTCCCAGATGCGCAAGTTGCGTGGCGCAACAGATCCACACTCTTTGGAACTCAGCTATCAAATACTACTAGTATGGCACTGCAGACTGCAGTCTGCAGCTCAACATTTGCACCACAAGTGTTGGTGCAACTTGTACCTTGCGAACTTCAACTAAACCCGTTAAAAACTGAGGATGGCGTTCATTAGCGTGATGAGCTCCTTCTAAAAAATGCTGCGTCATGGGGCTACGTCATAAGACTGCGTCATCACTTCGTGGCCTCTGCACGGAGCATCTTGCTGGAGACGTCGTTGCTCTCGATCCATGCCGCGACGTCCGCAGGCATGGACGGGTTAGCTTCCTCGTCAGCCTGCAGCGCTGGCAGCTTGGCTACGATCTGCGCGGGGCTCAACGCACCCAGCACTGTGTTCTTGACCAAGACAATGGCGTTCACGAAGTCACCCTTGGCACCCTGAGTCACGAAGCGATGCTCGACGTAGAAGGCGCGCTTGTCCCAGCAAATAAGTCGCGACTGCATCGTGTACGTCTGCCCAAAGGACAGTTCGCGCCGGTATCGCACAGTTTGCGAGCCCACCACGAGGTTGCCACCCGCCGCAGTCACCACCTTCCATACACCGTTATACTGCACAAGCACAACCTTGTGTGTAAGCGTTATTCACCACAGTCCTCTTACAAAAATACTGTACCTGCCACAGATCCCGGCGACCGAAGCCGCATTCACGTAGGAAGCGCGCATTGTTGCAGTGGCCATTGCGGTCAATATCCATAAGTCCGATACGACCATTAACCTTGCTAACAGCGAACAAATGCTTGCGGGGCCCACGCGGTGAAGGCTTGATTGCATTAAGCCCCATGCGAAGGAAGTACCAGCAGTCACAGAAGGCGAAACTCGAGAGCGCACCCACACCCAATGCAGCAAAGCCGCTCGTTCCGAACGCAAAGTAAGTAAACGCTGACACAGCCGTAGGAGGCAGCGTCAGCAACATGAATGCAAGCACTTTGCGGGACAATACCATGGTAGTTCGAGGGTAATTGATGAGTGTCAGCCGATTCGATAATGAAAAACAAAAGTGTAGCCATGTTCAACATAGCTAGTGTACGCTCATTGGCTAAAAACTGCAATAAGCTTCAAAACCTACGTAATGGAGGCGCAAGCTCGCGCGCTCGAGGAGGAAGTACGGCAGCTATGCGAGCAGGAGCAGACCAAACAGACGGCTCTGCTTAAGCAGCGACTGTATAGTCGCGTTGGCCAGTTCCTCATGGGCAGTTTAGACATGAGTCACTGGTGGTGCGGTTATTCTCCGCTTATGATCTTCATGATGCGGGTCCTGGAGCTTTATCCATCGTCCGAGAGCGTCTGTGTCTTTTATAAGAGGATGGAGCAACAGCTTGGAACCTGTCGCAAATGGTAGAGTAATTATCAGCGTTATAGTATGCAATGACGTTTTCTTACACATTTTTCTGTATTGCACGGCAGTGTGGATATCTACCACGCGTCTTTGCCTAGTGTACATGTGGAGCTGGAGTATGAGTATACGCCTGAGTCTATCAAGGCTTTCTTCGTCAAACTTCAAGGTTTGGATGCGGATCGAATCCAACGTCAGCTGACAGACAAGTCCATGGGAATGGCTAGTGCTTTTAAAGAGACCTCGGAAACTGTAGCACTCACGTTGTATGAGGTGCTGACTCAACGAAGATTGCTGTCGGACTTCCGTATTGTGCGGGTGCTGGCAAAGGCAAGACAAAGTATATAGTTGATGGAGTGAGAATATGCTGCTGACGCTTGTATCTCCAGTGGCAGGCAACTCAGTTTGCAGATTTGAAGTCGAATCCAAGCTTGGAGAGTCTTCGTGGCTGTCCTGGACTATACCAGCTCTTGGTATCTCCAGATACTGCAGTGAGGTGCGTAATTATTTTCGACATTATGGTGATGTTGGCATGTAACGGTGGCTTTTGCAGAGAATGGGCCATGAAAATGGTGACACATTTTGGAAATATTCAAATTACTGGTGATGAAGGCGAGAACCGAGACTTTTTCGATGTGATGGAAGAGTGGACGTGCATCCTTGAAAACGAGACTTTCAACAAAAGTGTTCTATCTCTGGACTTGAGATCGACGGAGGATCTCGAAAACGTGAGCATACCTGGAAAATTTTACCATTTCCCTGCAGCGCTTCTTCGGCTGATGCTAACCCTTATATTGCATTTTCTGCAATAGTTCTTGGAGCCAACAAGTTGTATCAAAACTCCAACCAAGAGGATACTGTGGTCTGCACTTGATCATTTGATGCAGGTAAATACGAAACAATACCTTTATGGCCGCTCCACTTTGATTGGGGGAGGGGGGGGCTTGCACTAACAGTGTTTTCTGTGTATTGTTAGCAAATGGACGTACACAGCTTAGAAGCACTGCTAGACGCGTTCGACACGATCCCCGGTGTAGTCTTTGATTATCTGCAAGGCGCAGACCCAGCGCAAGACCAGACCGTTACGTTAGTGGTACGGAGCATGCAAGATTTGATCCCTAACGCTCGAGGCCCCGTTCTAACTTTTAGTCTGGCTGTTTACAGGTTTCCAAGTGCTTTGGAGTTCTTTTACGATGTCTTGGACACCGGTTTTGGAACCACTGTGCATATACTCCTGATATCGTGCTGGATGTGGTTATGCAACATTGTCGCCTGAGCTCTTGGCGTGTATATGTTACAAAACAGTTTATTGATCTTCTGCCACCGCTACTTGTGGCAATACGACCGCCCCATGTATCCAGTCAATCGGTATGTTTTGCAATTGACTTGCAATCTTACGCTATCTCTAACATATATGTGGCATTTCTTTCTGTAGACCAACCAGGTCAACCTTAACTTTTATATGAAAACGAGAAAAGAAGTCCTGCAGTTTTTAATTGTTGAGGATCTGCGGCCAAAGCATTTCGACCCCATCGCCATTGTCGCATCGTCAAGAGCGGCATTCGCCATTTTAAGTGACTGTTACGAGCACCGAATGCCTGGGTCTGTGAAAAGTAAAGTTGGAAGTGGGCGAGACGAAGGAGCGCTGTCAGAATCCATCTCAATCGACTACTCAGTGGCTGAAAGCGCGTTCTGGTGGCCATGTGGATTAGGGACTGGGGGAGACACCAATGTGCAATTGGAGAAGTTATGGATGGATCACCTCTTCACCACTGTTGTCCGACCCAATAATGTCGAGTCACTAGTTGATTTAGCAGCAGAGACCACAGCTCTTATATTGAGCAAACATTTGAGCCTTGCTCGTCATCTGGTGTACTCAAGAATTGATCGAGATGACTCAAAATCAACTAAGGATATCATGATGGGAAAACCAATCATCACAGATTTACTGAAAAAACTATGCTCGTGGGGCTCGATCACAACGATTCCACTTCAAGTTCACGGGGCACTATTCGAGTCAATTGGAGGGATTTCTGAGCTGTTAAATGGTATCGAGGCTCAAACAAATGCTAGCGAAGGTCTTCAAGGTATCGCAGAAACTTTACGGGAATACGAGGCCCAAACCCAGCAATATCTCCAGAAAATGTGCGACGAAGTACTGCTAAAGGGTTTAGCCAACCCATTTGGCTTTCCTGTGGTGTCCCAGTATATTAATGCTTGCTATTTGAGCCCAACAAGTACTGTTGATCAGCAAGTGAAAAGGTACGAATAAACCGCATGTATATGTGCTGATTTGATATGCTAACTTTCTTTTTACTTTGACAGATTAATCGGACAATATGCTGCTGACAAGAAGAGGCCAACACAAGTGCCTTCCCCTCTGGAGGCTCTTCTAATTTCTGTTCATCGGAATGCAGAGGCATTTTTACGTGGCCAGCTTTCCATGCTCCAGTCGATGCGCCTCTATGGCTTCTCGCAGGCGGTTTGTCTGCCTGCTGTGAAAAAGCTGATTTTCATCTGGTCCCGTGTATTTGATATGCTAGGTGGAGATTTGGGAAAAGCGTTCCAAAAAGCGTCAAATGCAAGAGCCACAACTACATCATCGAACCAAGTCACGGATATTGGCATCGCAGCGGCGCATTTACTGAAGCTTCCAAATCTGATCAATGATTTTCTGATCGCTCTACTGACAAACCTCTTTGACCCCAAAGTCAAGTTAACTGTAGAAATTACGGAGTCAACTCGAGTGCAGTGTCTTGACTTCGGAATTTCATTCTGGAAATTCTGGATGTCTGTTTTGACAGACTCCGGTGTTTCCAGCAAACGAGTGATAGGACTTATTGCTCCATTAGTGGAATGTATCGCAAGGGGGTCTGTGGCGGAGAACAAACGGGCAGCCGAATTGTTGATGACGGTTCTGACGTGCCTTCTGAAAGGAAATACCCGGCTAGACGAAACAACACTCGCTATGATTGACAGCATCAAGACTGAGGCAGCAGCGATCGAGTCCAAGCAGTCTACGGATTTCGGGCGAATGACTAAAAAGTTCCGTCAGCTCGATCAAACCTCAAGCTTTTTCACGAAGCGGTCCGCTGATTCTGGTGGCATGAAGAACATTGTGGAAATGACCTCTCGATCCAAGTCAAAGCTTCCGATAAGAACGAAATCGTCTGCAATGATCTTTGGTTCGGCTACTCGACCAATGAGTGGGAAGTCAGCCTCTAGAGCTCAAAGCAGTGCATTGGTGGATCTCACTGGCGTTGAACAGGTTTCAAGTGAAGCAGCAGCTAGAAGACAGCACAGTTTCTACTCCGAGGAAGAGTATCGAGCACCATCAAGACGAGAATCTACGCCGAAGGGGCAGGCATCTAAGTCGAAGACTCCGTTTGATATGGCTCAAGTGATTAAGGGTATTGCACATTCGCACCCAGGGTCAAACAAGGTGGTATCAGAACGAGCCCGGCAGAAGATCAACGGCACTGCAGAGCAACCGCAACCGCAAGAGGAGGGAGAAGAGGAGGAAGATACCGATCTTCGTTTTGCTGCACTCTTCCATCGGATCAAGACGACACGGAAACCCATTGCGGTTTGCTCGTTATTGCCATTTTATCGACAGCTACTTCAAGTTTGCATGCCGGTACTTTTGTCCGGCGAGTACCAAAACGAACGATCGGACAAAGAGCTACAAGCCCCTGGCTTAAGTTTCAAGAAAAATGTCGACTACGTCCGTGCTTTCTTGCCCCTCATGGTGGAAGAATGCAATAATGAAGTTCAAGAGGGACTTCGAAAATGTTCTTACAGCAACGGAGGACACCTATTACGTTATGAGTCTGAGAAGCCTCGGGAAGGAATGCGGTGCATCAGCCTTAGTGTTGTTCAGAAGGACGAAGGGCTACTGGCAAGTTCTCAACCAAAGTTTGGGGGAAAGGGGCGTCCGGGAAGGCATTTTAATGAGAAGCTGTTCCGGAATGGTGATGTGGTCCTTTTGCGAATTGCAACTGGGAGCCAAAACCAAACTAATTTCATGGGGAAACGCGAATTTTTAGGGGTGATTTTGATCAGCGAGGCGGAAAAGGGACGGAGGCAAACATCGTCAACGAAAAAGAATAGCAAAAATGAAGAGGAAGAAGAGACTGTTAAGGTTCTTTTCCTGAACGATGGCGAGCTGGACAACGCGACAGCCAGTGTACGCTCGTTCTCAATGGAAGTCTTAACAGCGAGCGCAATTGCCGGCACTGAGTGGAAGTTGAACCCATTGTGTAACTTGGTGACATCCGCCCGTGAGTACATTGCGCTTCGGTCAGTCGATATGCTTCCTGAGCACTTAAGAACTGCGATTCTCACTCCAGAAGCGTACAAATCTACGCAATCAGAGTTGCTTACTATCACAGCTGTACTGGATGAGCTGCGGGGCGACAAGTCGAGTGATGGCTGCGCGAAGATCGTAAAACTGTTGAAGCGCTTGGACAAGATGAACGTGATGCTGACAGACTTAAGGGTACGTTTATTTTTCAACTTGGATCGATACAATGACGATATACTAACTTTTGTGTACGCAGTCTACCAGCATTGGAAAAGCTGTGAACAAGTTACGCAAGCACGACAGCTCTGATATCAAGACTCTCTCCTCCAAGCTGAAAGACAAGTGGACGGGTCTTATGGACAAGAAGGACGTCTTGGAGCGAGGTCCTCGCTTTTTATCACCTGAACTGTGGGAGGCGATTAAGCCCCAGTACAATTCTTCCCAGCTGCAATCCATCCACAGCGTGCTGAATAACTATAGTAGGGGTGTTTCCCTGCTCCAAGGACCGCCAGGAACAGGCAAAACAAAAACGATCATGGGTCTCCTGAGTGGATTATTGTCATTACGGCTACCGTCCACTGCAGTGATGCCAATGATAAGCCCTAAAACTAGCCCAAACGCTCAAAGCACAAAAGGCGACTTCAGCAACTTTGACGCTGCGAAGTCACGTAGTGTGAACTCTGACCAACCCAGCATACAGACACCCAGGGCCGCAACACCGACATTTTCTTTGAGTGGGGTAACATCAGCCCTCGGGAGTATCCTCCGTCGTCCCTCGGACTCTTCTTCTGGGCCAAGTCGAACATCCATCCAGGCACTCAAGAATGTGGCGTCATCACGCAGTCGTTTGGAAAATAAGTTAGCCTCTCGAACTCCCCAGTCCAGTTCGAATCTGGTTGTAAAGCGTCGAATCATATCAAGAGCAGCGTCCGACCGTGCGGCCAGTCGAACAAACAACATCCTACTCTGTGCACCGTCCAACGGCGCTGTGAACGAGCTGGTATTGCGAATCGTTACTGACGGGTTAATGGATAGCTCAGGGAACATCACGAAAGTTCGAGCGCCAAGTGTACACCCCGAGGCACTGTCGGAAGAGTTTATCTCCATTGTCCGCCTCGGGAATGCTGGCGAAGATGCCTCTGAAGTGGTTAATTCTGTGTGTTTGCCACACATTATCCGACGGGAAATGGCGATCCACCCGAAAGCCATGCAGCTGCACTCCCTACAAGACACACAACGTCAATTGCGCAGCTCTATCCGTGATTTCCACAACAAGGCAGAAGGGGAGAATGGAGTGAAGAAAGATCGAAAGGCACTTGCTAAGATGCACCAACAGCTGACAGAATGCTCTGGTAAAATCCGTCGTTTACGAGATGAAGTTTCAGCGATTCGATCCAAGATAACCGAGACGATTTTGTCCAAGGCCAGCATCATTGCGTGCACGCTGTCCAAAGCTGGCAGTGGTGACTTTTCTGAACTGAAACATGGTTTTGATGCCCTCATTATTGACGAAGCAGCACAAGCTGTTGAGCTCAGTACTCTCGTTCCGATTCGCGAACGAGTAGCGAGGGTAGTGCTGGTTGGTGATCCAAAACAGCTCCCAGCTACAGTGAAAAGCGTTGTTGCGTCTAAGGCACGATATGATCGGTCTTTGTTTGAACGGATAGCGGAAAGTGGAGTCGCTCCGTCGATGCTTCGAGTGCAGTATCGAATGCATCCTTTCCTGCGTGACTTTCCGTCAAAGAGATTTTACGGTGGCATGCTTACTGATGGACCTAGCGTCATGGAGCGAGTACAAAAGGTATGTCCTGGTGTATACGCACGCACAAGTTTCCAACCGTTCTTGCTATATGACGTTAGCAATTCAAGGGAAGAGGACATGAATGGATCCAAGTATAATCGCGTGGAGGCCGCTTTCTGCATTAGTTTGTGCCAGAACATGTTCGAAACCTGTGCGGATGTGAATAGGAACAAATGGAGTGTGGGCTTCGTGTCGCCTTACAAGGAACAAGTGCGCGTACTCCGCCAAGAAATCACACGATCGGGGATTCCAGCTAGCGTTTCGATTGAAGTGAACACGGTGGATGGCTTTCAGGGCCGAGAAAAGGATGTGATCGTGTTCTCCTGCGTTCGATCGTCGAAGCGCGGTGGAATTGGTTTCTTACGGGACATTCGACGTCTGAACGTGGCCATCACTCGCGCTCGATTCTGTCTTTTTGTGGTTGGTGATGTGAACACCTTGGTGAGAGATGAAACGTGGGCTGCTCTAGTCAAAAGTGCTCGTGATCGCAAGCTCATTATCAGGACAGAAGGAGAAGTGTTTCCTTCTGTGGCGAAGAGACTTGAAAGTGACAAATATCGTGAGCTGGCTGAACATTACAAGGCGATGCATGAAAAAGCAGCCCAGAAATCGGCTGCTGCAGTGAAGCCGACCAAGACAAAAGAGAGCAAGTCAGACGTGAAAACTGAGGAAAACAATCAGGAAATGAAGAAGGAAAGGGAGGATAATGGTGCAGCACTACAGGACAAGGAGAAACGTTCAGTCAATACCGAACCAGAGCAGCCCAATGGCAACAGCCTCGTACGACTCGTGGGCGATGACGACAGATCTGTCAAAACTGAGTCGCGGCCGATACTTTCGGTGCAGCAACCGAGCGACAGTCTTAAACGACCCGCGACCGATGCTTCTAACACTGCAAGCGTGAAGAAGCCTCGCTTATCCGTGACGATGCCGCCAACTGAAGAAGATTTGCGAAGCCAATACGAGATTCGAAGCTTTCGAGATCGGGGAAGTTCATCAACGCCAGATTCGCGTCGCCTTGACAATCGCTCATCTGCGAAAGCTACCAATCACAGTCAGAGTGGACATGCAGAGCCTTCAAGAAGGGATGACCGGCGTGACGAACGAAATAGGTCTCGCGACTATAGAGGCTCATACGACAGAGAAAGCGGGCGAAGACGTGAAAGTCCGAGCAGTCAATACCGCAGTGACAGCCAACGTGATCGACACCATGAGAGAAGTAGGCACTCGTCGGCTGAAAGACGAAGCTCTCGTCCAACTGCTTCAATTGCGCCACAGTCTATCTCTGAGAAGGAATTCTGCCAGGCGAACGAGCCTCCTCCTCCCTCGCAAGCTGACCGTATGCGCTCCAATACCCCACGGATGAGAGGAGGAAAACGGCCATATCCAGAGTCGAGTTACCCTCCGACGCATGCAAGCCATCGCAATCGTGACCATTCCTCTTATCGACATGGTGATCGTCCTTCCTCTGGTAGAAGCAGCTATCGTACCGTGACAAACGAGTCACGAGTGCCTAGAAACAGCGGAAACGCCAGGACTCCAACCGGTGAAAGTGCCAGTAGAAGCACCAATGTACTGGGTAATATCCTCGGGAGTGCTTCAAAGCTGGCAAACTCTACCTCGCGTGTGCAAGACAAGGCCAAGCCAAGCAGTTCCGAGTTCTCATAGCCCTTCCTGACAATCCTAAGCGTACCAAAAGCACTGTGCGATGCAAAACTGACCTCCATTTTGAGCCTTATAGGACCAGACGCAGCAATGCAGCGCCCACAGCCATGATAGTACCAGCAAAACCTACCGCGTACTGGAGCATGCGCTTCTCCACCTTCTCCATTGATAGTCGCAATTCGTTCAACGTCTCGTCCTCTGCCTGCTTCTGCAGTAGGAACTTTTTTTCCAGCTCGGCAATTTCCATCCGGATCTTGTCGAAGTCGATCTTTTCCAGCATGCGAATGTCCTGCTTTAGTGTATTGAAGTCACGCTCCAGCAGCTCTCGCGAGTGGCGCTGTGCAATATCTGCAGCACAACACACACATTCAGAATGAATTCCATACTGAAGCACTTGAGTTCGTCAAGAAATCGTAGCGTACCGAATTTGAGAGTGGAATTGAACACGCGCTCCGACAGCTCCGCCTTAAGCTCCACGTGCTCAGATTTCGTCGCCAACTGTAGAGCAAAAGAATTCGTAAGCAGAGTCCTATATAAACGATCCGATGCAACACTTACGATGCGAGCTTGGGCCTCGAGAGAGTCAGCCATGGCGTCTTTCATCACCTGTAGAATGGCCTCCGACTGATCGTCACTGAAGCCTGGACACAGCATCAGCATTAGTCCAGTAGCTGTATATTAAGGAGATACCAGCAGTATTTGCACCTCTTTCCTGCAGACTTTTAACCACATTGTGCGTATCAAAGTGCAGAGGTATGTCGCTACTGGCGGTGGAGAAGCAGCGACCAGACGTCACTTGGAGCGTCGAAGCGATCAGTGGCTCTAGCTTGCTATTGAATGGAAGTTTCACTGCACCACGCGTTGCACTCGTCTGACACACACTCAAGAGACTCTTTGGGTGCTGCCGCAGCGCGAGAGCTCGTACCCGCGGAGTTGTAGCGATAGTTCGAGCGAACATGTTGGGGAATGACTTGTTAAATAAAAAAACATTGCGCAAACAGATCGGACGAGGCCCTAGACTATAGACTAGAGTCTACGTTGAAGGATAAATATTCACAGATGAAGTAGTACAATTGACTCGAGCGGATGTAGTTCATTTTCTCATTCTGTCACTCATAAGGTATGATCTGTGTTTGCATTGGAGAGAGCGGAGCTGACAGTCTTGGTGGCGTTAAGCTTTGTAGACTTAGTGACAACCTTGACAGCAGTATACTTTGAAGTTTAATTGCTGGCTGGGGCGTTCCCTCGCGTCTTGCCTGATCTGAGCAATCCAACCTGCAATCCTCGCGCAACCTTCGCTTCAAGCACAGCTTAATGGTAACCAGACACCTCCTGGAAGTGACCACCGGGGTTGAACTTGAGCAGGAAGTTGGGTGACTCCTTCTCCAGCTTAGTCGGCTCCACGTCCAGTTCACGCAGACCAGGAAGATCCGACGTCTTGACCTCGTTCAAGCTGAGACGCGTAGCCCAGTCACGCGTGAACTTGGGGTCCGGGAACTGCTCACAGAAGTAGCCAATAGCCTGGGCCACAGGCAGCGGCAGATTGATCAAGCTCGGGTTGCGTTTGGTGATGTCGAACACGTAGTCAGCCAGCTCCTTGTACGTGAACTCCTCATCACCGACAAGCTCGAAGGTCTTACCCTGAATAGTCTCGTCCTGCGTGATGTGGTAGATAGCCTTAGCTACATCGTTCACGAACACAGGCTGGATGACAGCGTCACCGTTATCCACCACAGGCACGCCGCCGTAGTTAAGACGGTTGCCAATCCAAACCAGCAGACGGTCCTCAGGACCGAACATGTTGGACGGACGCACAATGTTAGCCTCCGGGAAAGCCTTGCGGACTGCCACTTCACCACGGAACTTGGAGGCGGCCCACTCAGAAGGCGAGTTAGGCTGAGCCAGCAGCGACGAAACGTGTACCATACGGGGCACACCAGCCTCCTTGGCCACCTCAGCGATGGTACGGGCAACATCCACGTGCACATCATCGTACGTGTAGTTAATCCACCAGGGCAGGATGTGCTTGGTCTGGTAGTGCTTACCAACGAGGTTAATGACGATGTCGGAGCCTTCCACAGCCTCAAAGATGGAGTCCCGGTCGCGCGGGTGGAACGGCTGCTGAGCCACATTACCCAGGTCAGCCGACACGCGCAGGTGAGCAACTTCCGAGTCATCTCCACGGTACGGGATCACGTATCCATTTCCATTCAGCCCTGTTCGCAATAGTAAAATAAAAATATTAGGAAAATTATTAATAATTAGTGGATGGACCGCCGGGACGAGTGGAAGAGTTTGTGATAACGCACCCAAATGCGCGCAGACGTAGCGACCCAGGAAACCCGTGGCACCGAAGACGGTGGCTGTGATGCCGTTGCCATTCACACGACCCGCAGGGTGGCGCAGAGCTGCCTTGGCCACAGGAGAGAGCGCCGACATGATGACTCCTCCTTAGGTCTCTTTCCCAGTATCAATGTAGTAGGGCAGGACCCCCAATTTGTGCGGCTACGAAGGAGCGACCTTCAGACAACATTAAAAAGTCTAATAACAAAGATGACATTAAATCGAGGGGATGAAGCTACTGAAGCGAGGTTCGATCACTGCCTTTTCTTAGCGCATGCCATCATTATCCACGTACCAGGTTTAAAGGCGTCGCATAATACCAGTACTTCTTCCCCTTCGTCTGGCTGGAGAGTGATCGTCACCACCTCACCGACCAACACTCTGCGCAAGCATTCGCCACAGTAGCAGCAACTAGAAGTTGATACAGTGCCAGTTCTCAGGAGCTACAGACGATCAAGAATCAGATGAAGCTCGTTGGCAAGAAGGAACAGGCCTACGCGTCGTTGGACATGGAGTCACCGCATGCGTCACCTGTACGTCGCAGTGGTTCCAACCTCGCTAATGTACAGCTTTCCCCCTCAGCTTCCACTATTTCCATCAGCTCGGAACGCAGCAACGCTTTCAGTCACAGCAGTGACGATAATCGGCCCTTCTACAGTAATGTTGCCAATGATATTGTGGCAGCACTTGACGGACCTGTACGGCAATTAGCATTTGAGATCAAAGGTGCATTGCTAGCGACAGGGTGCGTTGATTGATGAAGATTGGAATGGTTGATACCTTTTCTGATGATGATACTTTTTTTTTCTTTCAGATTGGCAGCATCATGCTACTTACTCGCTTGGTTCCAAGCTGTGATGATCCCTTTCTTCTTGGCGATCTTCTTGATGTATGTTACTGGATGTTGTTAGAAGTGCATCTGAAGATGAGTCTGACGGTTGGTCATTTGTTGTTGCAGGTACCTTGTGGACCCGTTGGTGGAAATGATCGACGTGTCGCCTAAGTATTTCCTTTGCGTTTGCACGTCACGTGGACGTCATGCTCGACGAACGTCACGCGGTTGCTCACGTGCTTTCGCATCACTGGTTGCAGTCAGCTTGGTGTGCGTGTTCTTCGGACTGCTGGGCTACATTACTGTGCTTTCGGTTCATGCGTTGGATGCTAGCGCCTACCAGACAGGGTACAACCACTTGGTCGCCAATGTGGAGAATATCTTGGATCAGATGGGACTGCCAGTGAACATTACAACAACGCTGCATGACAACGTGGATAAGGTCGCTCGCGTTGTAGTGACGGAAACGATGGATCTACTCTCCGTGATGTTCGTGACGCTGATCTACCTGACGTATTTCCTGTGCACTCGCACCCGTGCAAGTGATGCTGGAGGGGTTTGGTCCAAGATCGACCATGACATCCAGCGGTTTGTGACGTTGAAGTGCTTCCTCTCGCTGTTTGTTGCTCTGCTCGTCACGATCGTCTACGTTTCGCTCAACGTGGGTTTGGCCATTGTATGGGGCATGCTGACGTTTATCTTGAACTGGATCCCCAACGTCGGAGCTATGATCGCATCCGTTGCGCCCATTTGCATTATCGCAATCACGCCGTCCGACCTGATGAACCCCATGGAAAAGTTCCTGGCCATGTTTCTCCCCATGTGCTTTCACATGTTCGTAGGCAACTTCGTGGAGCCCAAGGTGTTTGGCAAGAAACTCGAAATTGATCCTGTGATCGTGATCCTGTCGCTGTCGGCGTGGGGTCTACTGTGGGGAGTTGTAGGGATGATGCTGTCAGTGCCTCTCACTGCCGCAGCCAAAATTATGCTGAGTCACCTCAAGTTGTGGCCTGAGTTCGTGGCCCTCGTGGAAGGCACGTACTTCACCCGGTTTGGCAACAAGACTGGGAGATATAAGAAGGAGGAGGACGATCAGAAGGATTTTGAAACGATGGAAGTGCGGACCGAAAGCGAGAAGGATCGTGCAAAACACATGCGGCCATAACTTGACAATTGTGAACAGGTAATGGTGGTATTTTCTTTTATTTCATCGTTATCTTATGTCTACTGCAGAGAAGATCACCATCAAAATGCCGACTGCAAGAGCAATCAACGAAGGTATCGGCCGTTCGGCTGAAGAGGGATCATGCAGGCATTTACACTTTGTATCTGCCTCCTCTTCACCATATTCTTCCCTGCAAAGTACTTCGTCTACAATTTCGACAGGGTATTCTTCGTAATTGGGCGGTTTAGCCGCTCGGTTATCGTTGAGAAACATGAGAACACCATGACACGTGTGTCGCGAGGCGTTGCAAGGTACATCATTGAATCCTGGAGGTGTATGTGCTTCACCACACTCCGAGTCAGAGCAATACCAGTTTGACGTCGTGTTATCCTGGCAAACATGCTGCTGATCGTTGCAACCAGTCCACACTTTATGTGGAACGACGGGGGCGTTTGGAGAGCAGATCGTTTCGCGGCTGTCTGGAAGCAGTAGCCCACAGTCCGAGAGGAGTTTCGGTGCCATGTTCATCGCCACACTAGCGCAAATCTTCACCGTCTTCGTGCTTGCATCGAAGAAGTGCGTGTCCAACGGTGTTGTAAAGTGCAATGGCTCTTCTGGGTCGCATCCGTAGCAGAAGGCGAAAGACAGGAAGCGTTTGGCTGCGTTCTGGAACTTCTCACATGCCGGTCCGGCTTCAATCAGCGCGAGGAACTTGGCATTGATATCAGCATCGTGCACTGGTAGACAACAGCTCCTGGTGTTGTACCAATTGCAGAAGACCAGAGGTTGCAAGTTCTTTAGGTTCATCAACGACATGTCCGTTAGAAACGGGAAGAGACGCTGAAGCTTAAAGCGCTTACTTGCCTTCCGAGGCGGATCCTGCAGACACTCGCATGCACCATCCTCTGCATCCACAACGACGACAGCAAGGAGCAGGTACAACACTGAAGCTGTGATGACGCGCATCCCGCACACTACCACGACAACCAAGTGGCCATTGCACGACGGTTTCTTCAATGCAAATAGCAATCACCGTCATTTTCCACATAATCCATGATAGTTAACCACGATGCGAAGTAACCCACATGGAGTAATCCAGTGGAAAATATCATTTTCCACCAATCATCGTGCCTGATTCTGGGCCTCTTCCGCCACTTGGGAGTCTTACGCACCACATCTCATCCGACCGCTTCGAGAGCTTCAGGACACCTTTATCTCCCTTCATACACACAGCCATGGCCGACCTCGCGTCCGAAGACTACTACGAGAACTTGGGTGTTGCACGTACAGCCACAGCGCAGGAGATCAAGACGGCTTACCGCAAACTGGCCATCAAGTACCACCCAGACAAGAACCCTGCGGACAAACTCACGGCTGAAGCCAACTTCAAGGTCGTGGGCGAGGCTTACAACGTGTTGTCGAATGAGGATACGCGCAAGATCTGTACGTGGAGACGCTCAAGGTCTTGAACTGATAATTACAACGGTACTGACTGTTTTTTTTTGCTTTACAGACGATATCTATGGCAAGGAAGGACTGGAGGACGGCGCTCAGCCGATGACCAAGGAACGTGCCATGGAGATCTTCGAGGAGTTCTTCCGCTTTGGGGAGGCCATGGACCCAGATGCTCCGGATCGCTCCAAGGGACTGAAACGGGCGGCTGGTGGTGCAGTGTACGCTCCTGCCAAGGGTCTTCTCTATGGCGGCAAATCCATCGTGGGAGGAATTATTATGGGTTCAGCTGCAGTTGTAGCAGGCGCTGGTGCTATGGTTGTCAATGTTGCCTCTGGTGTTAAAGAGATGGGTGAAGCTGGCGTTCATGCAGTTCGCAAGCGCAAGGATAGCAAACAGAGTGACAGCGAAACGGAAGTCCCTGCTGCTACAGTGGTGGGCGGATCTGCTGAGAATGGGACTAGTGAAGAACAGAAGGTGGCAATTGAGGTTGCCAACCAGAAGCCCACTCCTACGTTTATGGGTGGGCTGAAGAAAGCAACCATTGGCGCTGTTGCAGCTCCTGTGGCGGTAAGTTGTCGATGATGTTTTGGGTCTCAATGGTTGAATTAATTAGTTGTGGCTTCTTGGATAGGCTGTTGTGACTGGAGGTGGCGTGCTGCTTGCGAGTGGTGTTGCAGCCGGTGGATACGTTGTAGGTGGTTTCGCTGGTGCAGCGACGAATGTGGCTAGCGGAGTGCGTGAAGTGAAGGCAGCAAACAAGTTGGAGAAGAAACGTCGCGCTTTTAGTGCTGCCAGTACTCGCGATTCCTCAGCCTCCACCAAGAGTTCACCGGCATCATCGGAACCTTCAGTAAAGGCTGTTCCAGTGCCAGAAGTACCAGCACAAGCAGCGCAGACAGCTTAGAGAGAAATTGACACGGGTGATTAACTTCAGGTCATCGCGTGTAGTTAGAGAGCGATAATTCTATATCCACAGCAATTCTTGATCTTCGTAAGTTACTTCTTCCGTGTGCTCTGTTTCATCTAAACTGTCAACTGCTTAACCACAGCACCCTCAACCACGGATCAAACCCGGGCCTCCAATTGAACTAGCAAAACACTCAAAACCCTTCGTTTCCAAATGGGTGATAAGCTTCGACAAGTCTTCGTTGCTCAAACTGCGCGGCAACAGTGAGATTGTGCAGCCGCCTCCGCCTGCACCAGTGAGCTTTGTAGCACCATTGAATTGCTTGCAGATACGCGCCACTTCGTCGATTTGCGGGTGACCGACACCCAGATCATTCAGAATTCGCTGGTTGTGTTCGATCTCTTGGCCGAGTACTTCCTCTGCCAGCACCTTACGCTCACTGAGTGCAACGAATTTCTCCACCAGTTGCTGAATAGTGTCGAATTGCTTCTGCACCTTTTCAGGATCTGCTTCATAACGCTTCCGTACATTGCCAACTTGTTCTCTTGTGGAGCGCGGCACGCCAGTATTGACCAAAAGAAACCGAAACTTGTTCAGCTGGCAGTGGATACGATCGAAAGATGGTTCCGGGTGCTTCTGGAAAACCAGTGTGCCACCAAAACATGATACCGTGTTGTCAGCACCTGACGGTGAGCCATGTAGAATGACTTCAGCTCCGAACGCGTACTCGTTGATGAACTCCAGCTCATGCTTGCGCGGACTGCCTGACAGCTCCGCGAATGCACCAGAAAGAGCCACAGACATGGCAGCGGAAGAGCCTAGACCAGCGCCGATAGGTAGATTACAAGTCTCTACTTCCACATGTAGTCCTCCTTTGACACTTCACACAAAATGACAGGTAAAACACAAACAATTAGTCACCAATCGAGCACAATTAAACGCCACGAACAAGTTTACCCGCTCAAATATCCCGATGATCGAAGCAACGCACAGCACAAAAACAACGGAGCACACAACGCTTTCGAGTCTTCCGGTGTTTCATCATCCAGAACGTTGTTAATGCGTGTCATCACCTCTTGCGACGGGGTCGGCACGTAATGGATTTCATCCTCCAGTCCGTCCACCACTTTCTGAAGCTCCGACGTCCTGTACGCACGTTTCAGTGGTTGCTTGTCGCGTGTAGACTTAATATCCCTGCACGAGAACTCAATCGAAGGCTCCACACCTGCAGGAGCGTGAATGCGCGTCTATAAACACACGAAAAGCAAATTCATTCATCACATCAATAACCTCTTCAAGTTGAACAAAAACACAGTAATTCCGTACAATCTCCGCCTTAATACGTAAATCCGATAAAGCTGCTGCCACCACGGGACAACCGTAAACCACCGCGTGTTCACCGAGCAGCAAGAGCTTCCCAGGCGCCGAGACGCTCACTACCTCACGGTCTCCTGCCATGACAATTGGGCAATATGATCAGAATGATGGTACATTGTACCACTAATTGGTACATTGTACCACTATATAGCCACCACTAGTTTTTACGAACGCATTTGCACAGTATTTACGTAAGTAAAATAAGATGACCTTGGGCTGTTGAAGTGCATTAGCTTGACCTCGCTATGATGTAGCAGACAGGAGCGATGCCAGTGGACGCGGCGGACGTGACGACGGGCGCAGCGCTGTTCGATTTATCGAGTTACACGGGTGGAGCGCCGCTGATTCCCATGGGAGACGCTGCGGTGCCCTCAACTGCCTTGTTTGAGGACGTTAGTGATCAAACGCAGAAGACAAAGAGATCGGATGGAGAAGAGAAGAAAATGGGACGACCTAGTCATCCTGCCTGGAAGTATTTTGTACGAGGAGAGAAGCGAAATCGCTTCCATCATAATGCGTACTGTAAGTTCTGCACTGACAATGGCGTGGAGCCCATTGCAGTGCGTGGCGTGTCGGGAAATATGATCCGACACTTGCAGAATTGCATCTATTGCCCTGCTGAGGCTGTGACACAGTTGAAGCTGTTGAGTGCGCAGAAAGATGCTGCGAGTTTCAATAAGAGGCACCAGGCACCAAATCGCAATAGTGACAAATTACAAGAAACAGCTTTTGCTCCAAAGAAAAAAGCAAAACAAAGTGAGATTCAAGGCGGAGAAGATGTTTTGCAGTTGCAGAACGCAACATTACGAGCTGGTAAGGGCACGACTGGGGTGGAGGATTTTTTGCCACTTCAGCTACCGTTGTTGTCGTCCGAGATGAATGGAGCCCTCACGACAACTGTAGCATCTTCCAAACCACTGAGCTATCAGGAAAGCCTTTCCAAAAGGGAATCTATCTTGCCTGTCAAGCCTCAGCTTCGGGAAACTGACAAAAAACAGGAGAAACGACGTGCTCCGTTGCCTCATCAATCAAGCGAGTTTCACGCTACGAGCTCTGGGATCAGCGCAGACGTTATAAACAAACTTGTAGCGTCGACGACACTCTCGACTGATCTACCTTGGGATTGGGTGTGGACGGAGCAATCAGCTCGAATGTTTGGAGCTCTTCATTCAAAGATTGAGCTGCCAAGTGCCGAATTACTTTCGACTATGGCGAGTGTTTCTCACGAGAAGCAGCTCATGAAGATGAGTGACGAGCAAGTCGGAGTAACGTTGGCTGTCAGCTGGTGGAAGAACAAATACCCAAGGTCAAGTTTCGTTCTGCTCTCCCTGGTAAATGCTCTAGGGGAAGCTACCCCCTGGGAATTGATCGACATTGGAATCGATGACATCGCTCCTGATGCGCTGGCTGAGAAGATCAAGATCAACTTGATGCATTTGCGCAATCGAGGTATCCACATCATTAACATTGTTGCCGACACTACTCTGGCGTTTGCAGCCTCCCGCCTTGCTGTTAACGCGAGTGAGTGGACAAGTTTGGCCATTCCAGTATTGCCTTGCTTCTCGCATTTATTGCAGATGCTGCTGGGAGTCGTTTTAACCGAGTCTGACAGAATGATGGAAACTGTCGGTGAAGTTATCGAACTTGTCCAAATGTTCTCCAGTCATCGTGTGCTAAAGGTTTTGCGTCGTGAGTGTGGTGATCCGGATGCACTATTACATGCACCGACTCGGCATAACTGGTATTCTTTTATTGAAGTTGTCGACTCTGTCCGGCAGTGCGAAGATATGATCAAAATTATATCCTCTAAGGTTGTTCAAGCTACGTCAACCTCCAGAGATTCGGCTGGACAAGTATTGGCAAAATCCAGGGCTGCCAACTTACGTAAAGATAGTGCAGGAAACACTGTGGAAGAGCTAGCAGCGTGCGGACTCTCAAGCGCTGCTATTCAAACGATCCAAAGAGCAGAGTTCTGGGAAAATGTGATCACACTAAGCGAGTTGATCTCGCCAATTAAGGAGACTTCCAAGATGATGAGCAGTACGTTCGCGTCTTCGTTTTCGCTATCGGACATTTTCTATCAGTTCGGGAGAATGCAGCAGCAGTATGGTGCAATTCTGTCTGATTGGGAAGAGACGGCAGGTGGAGGACGATCGGTTGAGCTAGTACGTTTCTTGATGCGGAAGGTGAATGACATGTGGAAGCTGTACGACCAGCCACTGATGGTGTTGGGGTACACGCTCAACTACAATCTCCAGGATCCGTTTCTTGCTCGCCATCAGCCATCACTTCAGTGGCTCTCCATCGGGAAGTACGCAAAACAGTACTTTCGGGGCTGGTTTTGTGCTACACCTTCGACTTCAAACCCTTCACGCTTGTTGGCATTGAGTGACGAAGTTGCAGCACAGTTCATGGAAAATATTTTGGCGTTTAAGGAACGCAAGTATCCGTTTGATTCCGAGTCAATGTGTGATTTTGACAACCCCAAGTTCTTCTACATGCTGGTATCCGACTCGCATCCGCTGATGCATATGTTTGGATCAAGGCTGTTCAGCTTTGTCACCAGTACGCCGCCACTAGGCGACGTTCTCCCTGGAAAATGCTTTATCTCGTCTGCTCCTTCGACGACGTGTGCGCAGCAAACACTACTGCCGCTACTACAAATGAAGCTCTTCGCTCAGACGGCAGTACAACCGTCTAAAGATTTACTTGGGTTTGTCCAGAGCAACCGGCCGACTGGCATGACCAGTGATCATATGCACGTACAGCACCCCGAATCGATTTCAGAGGCTGAAGATACACTAAGTCTATCCGATCGAGTATGGAGTAAGAAGCATTGGGTGGTACTGGCGAAGGAATGGAAAGCGCATTGGGAGAAAGAGGCTGAAACGAGCAAATTGGTACACACATCAAGAGTGCTTGATACTTTCACTCCAGATCTAACACTCGACCAGATTTTTAAAGAGAAACTGCCATCACGACTCCCGCACGATCGAGAAGATGCAGTAGTGGATGTGTGAGTTTCGGTTAGATGGTGTGAATGGAGCTGGGTCGATTTCGCAAACCTTTAGTCGTGGAAGAGCAAACGCTGCTGAATGGGGATGGCCATGAAGAGCTTGTCCAGTATATCAGAATCAATATCGCTATTGCAGAGTACTTCCAAGCTCGCTGTTTGGCACGCCAAGTCTTCAAAGCTAAAATACAAGCAGAAGGCATGAATTATGGCGTTCTTTGCTATGTGACTATCGACAAAACGTACGATGTGTGGAGCTCTTCAATCCGTTTATCTTTTCCCAAAATGTTGTCATGGATGGCGTTGTACCTGGCCAGAATAAATCGCTGTCAGAAATCTGCTCAACAATGCAGTGCATGGAACCAGTATTCGGTACAATAACGAACTTTTGGTGATTTCTTTCACATTTTCTGGTAATTTCGTTTAGCATCGCGACAGCCTGACATTCTGCAGTTTCCAGTTGGGTGTGGTGATCTGCACATTCACTACCGATTTCAAGTTGGCTTTCTTCATCTGTAGCTGGCTCGCTTTCTCGGGAAGAAGTGTATAGACTGCAAACGTTTACAACACGAAGTTGAGGTAAAGGTTGGAGACTGTTACTGACTCGTATTTTACCTGTTGAGAGTCCCGTTGTTACCTTCGTCGATTGATTTGGGGCTGAATTTTGCTTGTAAGTCGCAGAATGAGCTAGACGAAGAGGACTTTAAGCGGGATGGTCTGACTGGACGTGGGAGCTCAGCGTCCTTGCTACCATTCGGTTTGGAAAGTTGTGGCACTTGTGAGCCTGGAACACTGCTGCTACGTTTCGGCATTCTTGAGGATGCTTGCAGCTACACGCACTGGGAGTTTTCTACCGATTGATCCGTGGGGTGCTCAATGGTAAAATTAGACGTGGGGGGGGCAGCAATTCATGTCAACCTTATAGACCACGGGTGTTGAAGTGGGTCGGTCACTATGGAGCAGAGTGTTAAGCCCCCAAGGATTTTGTTCGTTCGTCCCAGATCGGCTGGATCTGTTTACAGCCGCCCACAACCTCCCAACTCTCTGGGACCAACGCGTGATAATGGAAGAAACACTGGAGCCTCAATGACACCCCCGATCTTGGTAGCTGGATCTAACCTTCCACAGCCCATTCGTCCTGCTAGTAGTGCCACGAGACGCCCGTCCAGTGCAGTCGGATCAAGACGTTGCGTTGCACCAGTCTCACTTTCTCACACTGCTCGCGAAGCCGTTCAACACGACACTCAATTATGGGGTCCGGATGAATCAAATATGGTTGTTGGGAATATTTATCACGTAATTGTTGCCCGAAAGGATGCCGAGGACGCTGCGCAGCAGTTGGCACGGCGAATTTCGCATTTCCGTGCCCAGGAGGAGCGAGCTCTTCGTGAAGTGAAAACCATGAGAACACATCTCGAGACCCGCCTTCAGAAATCGCAAGTAGAGCTTCAATCTATTGGTGACCCCCTCGATCCACGTGTCTCTAAAGCTTTTCTCAAACAAAATGGAGCGTCGATACCTTTACGCCCCAAGCGAAAGCTGAAAGTGCCTCGCAGCCGGGAGCAGTTAGATTTTCTTGCGGTAAGTGTACATCCCCTTTGATTCGGAGTATGGTTATATTCATCTGATACTTTTGCTTGCCGTTAGAAACAAAAGCGTGCACGTGAAATGCACAAACTGGAGGTCGCTCGTCAGCAAAAGGAGCGTATAAAGGTTGGTACATGTAATCATGTTCTTGGCTTGACCTTTGAGATAGTTTTTGACCTTTTAGTTTTTGATGTGAAGTTAGCTTTAGCCGAGCAACAAGCGAAGGAAGCAGCGCAAGATCACCAGCGACGGTGTCGGAAAGAGCGCATACGGGCTAGGGAGCAGGAGGTGATAGAGCAGCGAATTGAGAGACAGGTTCGTTTGTGGTGATTTCACGTAGGTATCTGATAATTTGGACTGATTACAGTTTGACATCTATCTGCAGCGCCAGCTACGTGAAGCAGCAACGAAACAGCATCATGAACGCCTAATGACTGAAAGACAACGGCAGCACGAAGCACTGAATCGGGTAGCACAAATGGAAGAGGAGGAGAGGAATTTACGTCTCCGTCTCGAAGCGCTTCACGTTCACCGTGAGTACATGGAGCAGGAACTATGCAGTAACGTGCCACCTACAATAAGCCACCGTACGACGGGATCTGATTGACGATGATACAATCTGGAATCATGGCATGGGAAGCACACTTCAACGTTCAACCGACTGCAATTGAACGCTCCGCGGGAGGTGGCGGTACATGCCTCGCTGCGGCAAAATGATCGTCCGCTGACTTCTGCTACTGCTCGTGCAGGAATAGGCTGCAATTTAAAGCTAGTGGCTTTGCAACAAAGTAAGAATTTGGGAGACAACAGCATCGAGAGCGTTCAATTTTGAAGAATCTACCCATGTAAAACCTGCGCGGCCCAGACGCATCATTGTGTATTTCCAAACGTGCCATTCTCATCAAAAACCAGTTAAGTGTGTACCTTCAAGCTGTTTGGCAAGACTGTTTTGCAGCACACTTCAACGTCAATGTCAAAACTGACTCTGATGTGAAGAAATGGTGGGAGCGCTTATATTCGTGTAACTACTTGCAGTGCAAGTCTTGCACCAAGTTGAGAAGAACCCTACTGCCAATACCACAACAAAGATCTAACTTTCAATAGACAAAACCGGATCATATTTATACGCACATTCTGTCATTTTCCGCCTCTTTTCGTCCACATCAAGCCAGATTTCAACCAAGGGAGATGGGAGGTGGCCGCTAGTCGCGCATTTCCCGGGGGCAATTCCGGTCCTTTGGCTGACTAAATGGGGCTGCTTCGTAGACGAACTCTCCCCCCGAGAGCATCCTGAATGTGACGCGACGAAAGTGTCCGCTATTGTCAATGCACCTAACCGACGCTGCACTTCAAGCTCGCCATAGCTATTGTTAAGCACAATGTCTGCGTGTTCACAAAGCTTCCGCCGACTCAAAGCGTACACTCGCGTCAGTGCTGCCTGATCAAAAGCCTGTACACCTCCTTGAAGCACTTAATTTCACTATGAACGATCTGCCACTCGGTCTCACCATGAAGTGCTTGCGACTGGTTTCTAGCCGATGACAGCGGTGCCGTGGGCCTCTCATCAACCGGATTAGAGGACAAAACCTGCAAACGAATCGGCTGGTACAGTGTATAAGGGTGTGCAACAGCCGTGACAGTCTCCGCTGCTTCTGCGCGCGTGTGGCATCCATTCAACCTCGCGCGAGTATGGGATCCCCTTGGGCGATGGCTGGTCCATGGTCATCGCTCCCTCTCTACTCTGCGTGAATTCCCTCCGCGTCCGAGTCGCTTCCTCGCGACTGCAGTGCAGCTGTTGCCCTTGAGCCATTCCTTAGTTTGCTGCCAAGGTGAACCTGCTCAGCCGACCTCGTCCCAAGCATGGAGAAAGCAGGACCTACAAATGCTACAGCGCCATTGCTAGAGCGCATGATGCGTCGCAAACCCATGCAGGTCATTCAGGCCGAAGAAAACTCGCAGGACCTCCCTCGATCTCTCAGTTTGTTCGATCTCATCTGTATCGGTAGGTAAACTATAAATTTTTTTAAACGCTGCGTAGGACAAGACCTAACGTTCTACATACTTGACTTGTGCAGGTATTGGTGGTACTGTTGGTAGCGGTATCTTCTCCACTGCTGCTTCGATCGTGAGCGACACTGCCGGTCCTTCGGCTCTGATTAGCTGGCTCATTGGTGGTGTAGTTTGCTGTATGAATGCCATGGCCTACATGGAACTTACCACACGCGTGCCTTCATCTGGTAGTACGTACGCATACGCCTACCACGCTATCGGTGAAGTGCCGGCTGTAGTTGCTGGCTGGCTGCTCACCTTGGAGTATGCCGTTTCCGGTGCTGGTGTTGCCCGTAGTTGGGCACAGAAGGTGGAGGATTGGGTCATTCTGGAGCACCCAGATGCCAACGTCGACTGGCTCAACATGGAGTACGCCAACATCCTGTCTGCTGTGATCCAAGCCCTGTGCGTGGTCGTCCTGCTTGCGGGTCTTCGATTCGGTAAGGTGTTTGTCAACGGCTTCACCATCCTCAAGATGTTCGTCGTTATCTTCATCATCATCGCTGGCTTCTGTGCCATTGACGCGGATAATCTCAGCCCGTTCGTCCCTGACCGTGCCGAGAACAGTTCTGGTACCATGGCATACGGCACACAGGGTATCATCACTGGTGCCACTCAGGCTTTCTTCGGCTACATTGGCTTTGATGAGGTTTGCTGTCTGGCTGCTGAGGCCAAGAACCCCAAGAAGGTCATGCCCATTGCCGTCTTAAGTGTCGTCACTGGTACTGCTGTATTGAGTGTGCTATGCTCTCTCGTACTGTCGGGCATGGTGCCGTACTCTCAGGCGACGAGCTTCCCAGACGGATTCTCCGGTGTTGGCTGGGACTGGGCTTCTCAAATCGTACGTGCTGGTGAGACCGTCACCATGCCAGTCGTCGTGCTGATTGCCTTCCTGGCTCAGCCGCGTCTAAATTACGCTTTGGCCTGTGACGGACTGATGCCCGAGATCTTCGCTAAGGTGGACGCTAAGGGCAACCTGTTCGTCAACACCTTGATCACCGGCATCTTCTTCACGCTTGTGGCTTTCATTGTGCCGTTCGTGACGCTGTGGGATATCGTCAACTTCGGTATCCTCATCTCGTTCGTCATGTCCAACTCGTCCCTCATGATGATCCGCATGTCGGAGCAGTCACCACGTACTGCTCCAAGGTACATCGGTGCTTCTGTGGGTCTGGCGCTCATGACTGCCTTCTTCTACCAGCAGGGCTATGTGACCCACGACTCTACTGCTTGTTTGGTGATCGCTATCGTCTGCTTGATTGCGACGGCTGTCATGACGATCGTGTTGGCTGTTAAGTGCCCACAGGTTGGCAACGATCCTGAATATTTCGCGGCACCTCTGGTGCCCTACATCCCGATGATCTGCATCCTCGCCGACTTCTACCTGGTTGCTCAGATTAGCGACTTAGGCTTGATCCTTGGTGTTGCCTGGGTGTTGGTTGGTGTTCTCTCGCACTTCGCGTACGGTCAGCAACACGCTGCCAGCCGCAATGGCTGGGCCGAGCTGCTGCAGTACCATTTGCCTAGCATCAACAGTGCGGGTGATGATAGCTACGTGGGTACCCGTCCATCGCTCAATGAAGTGCGTCCTTCAATGAACTCAATGGTTAAGGAGAACTAGACAGACACAACACTAAACTACTTCCGTGTAATGAAAACACGCTCCAGTTATACTTATGCTTGCTTGCTCGTTCCTGTTGTTTAACTCTTTCCTTTACCAAAAATGCATTTCTGTTGCTGAGGAGTAGTCCACCTTCATTTTGTCTTGAGATAGTCCAGCAATTAGTGACCTGCGTAGCCATCTCCACTCTTCGACGCGATGTTGGCAATTCGGCGCTCAATACGCTCCTTCTGAGCTTGACGCGCCACTGCGATTGCATCCTTGATCAGTGTAGATGACTGGCGATGAGTGTGCGCTAGCCTTTCACTCGTGCGTGGCGATACGGGAGGCGTACCGTCAAGAGCGTCATAGTCCTCAATTTCGAGCGGGCGAACTGGAGATACAACAGCAGGCGCCGGTTTCTCTCCAACCACCTCGAAACTTTCATCACTTTCACTGCTACTTGAGACTTTCGGCGGAGTAAGTTGGCGTACGGGTTTCTTTTCCTCGATCTGGTCGATTTCTTCCTCAATCAAAGCCACTGCTTTCTCTGCATCCATCAGGTCTGCAGTTTCCTCGTCGAACTCGACTCGCTCCTCTTCATCCTCTTCATACAAGAATTCGCTCTCGTCGATGTTCTTCATCACCGAGTGGTTGTCGGCTCCAGCAGCCAAAGCATTGTACTTCCGATGCAATCGTTGGAACAGCAGCTCCTCGTTGAACTCGTACTTTTCCACCAAGTCGTCCACTTCCGCCAACTTATCCGGGTTGTGCTTACTGTAGAACACCACCAATCTCTTCCTACACAGCATATAGCATTAGCACCATATTACCACGAAAATTTACTAAAAAATACCCACCTAAATCGAGCTTTGGCGTCACCTTTGCCCCCAAACAAAATGATGCTTACAATTCCTCCAAAGCACGCCACAGCGCCCACAAGGAACAGCTTCTTCTCTGCTTCGGCACCCAATCCCAGTACAGATTCCTCCGTCAGTTGCAACCCCCATAGAACAAGCTGTAACGCTGCCACCACGACAAGCACCCAGAACCAAGAAGGTCGGAAACTGGCCAACCCATAGCTCACAAGCGTCAAAAGGCCTCGTAGCACCCGCACCGACGCGTCAGCGTCAGCACCATCCAGCTCTGGTCCAACCAGATGTTGTAGCAGTAGTTGGGGATGCACGTAGCACGCCACAGCCGCAGCAAGAACCGCCACTTTAAGCCCAGCCGTGAGCATTCGTCGTCTTGATGATATTCTAAAGTGACGAGGCGAAAAAGTTGCTTGAAGCTCTTATTTTTATCCACCAATGAACGACGAGTGATTTCGGATTGGCTAAAATTTGGTATTTGCATAATTGCGGAAACAACATGAGTAGGCTGCGGCAGTTGATGGTGCTGAGTCGCGACCTCGCGCGTTCGAAGCAGTTCTACCAGGAAGGGCTGGGGCTCAAGCTACTGCGTTCATCAGATACATATGCAGAGTTTGACATTAAGGCTGGCGTGCCTCTCTGCGTCAAATTGGCACAAAGGTTCGTGGAAGTATGCTGATGTGGTAGATGTGATGTAAACTCTTAATAACTGTCTATACAGTGAGGCTGCGTGCAGTAGCGGGTATTCGCCATTCCTCAACTTTGACATTCCTGATTTGAGCGACGCTGTGCCGCGGCTGCTGATGCTGGGTGCGATCATGGATGGCCCCATCAAGTACCCAGCGCATGGGAAGGTGAGACGACAGCGCTGAAGGGGTTATTGCGTGGCTGATGTGGTCGTTGGATACTATAGGTGGCAGCTCTACGATCTCCGGATGGAGTCATGATCGGATTGTACGAGCCCAACTCGTGGGACAACGTGACTTCAGCTTGATCCAGTGAAATGTCAACAAAGTGAGACGATCCAGTGAAATGCCAACAAAGTGAGACGATGTCACTTTTACAGTTTGGAGTGTCGGAACTGTTTAATTGCGATGTGGCTACCGGTATATAGTTTGTTTAGTTCAAGGAGCTGCATGTATTTCGTTATTGATACTGGACCGGAATTGTGAAAATGCACTACGCCAACAGCTATCCTAAACAGTTGAAGAATGGTGAGATACACCTGAAATATCTAAAGCAATTATAAATTATTGATGATACCTCCCTGGAGGTAAAGCTGGAGCTGTTGCCATGACTCACACTGCGATGATATTCAATGTTGTCGCCAACCACTGCATCTTCTACCACTGCTTCAATACAGAACGTATTGCTAAATTTCGCACAGGAATTCTTTGACAATCTCATCCTACGACGTAGATGTCAACCGTACCAGCGAAATTGGCAATGACTCACGTACAGCCAGCTCTCAGCCTGTTTTCTGATTCTTGTAAAGCCCATTCAAAAATACTAATAAAACCATCATTCCGATATTTTGCACAATCTTTCTCGTTACCACTTGCACAATTGCATTCTATCGGATAGAAGTCAATGGGCGGTGTAGTGAGTTGGTTCGTACAGTGCTTCTACCCGGAGGATCAGATCTTCTGGGCGGCAGCTCGCTATGGTGATGCGCGCATGATCCGCATGGCAACGTCGCGCCTGACGCTTGAGACGCGCAAATACCTCGAATGGCAGGAGCCTTACACAGGCCGGACTGCACTGCTGGAAGCTGCAGCTAAAGGACATATCGAGTGCGCGCGACTGCTGATCGAGGCAGGAGCCAACTGCAACGCCAAGGATCTCAAGATGAATACACCACTGCATCTCGCATGCAAACGTGGACGCCCGGAGATGGTCAAGTTCCTGCTGGAGGTGCCAAGTGTAAACCCTTTCGAGATTAATTTGCACATGAAGACGCCACTGGATCTGGCCAGAAGTAGGTATTCGGAAGAAGATGAAGAGGACGAAGCGAAATTGTACGCTAAGTGCGTCGAAGTGCTGGAAAAGGTCCGCCTTTGTTTGTTTGAAAAATTATACTTTTTTGTGAGTGCTAACATTTTGTTGTTGATGCAGAAATACTGTCTTTACAGTGGCTGGCTGTACGTCAAGACTGATAATGTGCTGTCGTTGGTGTCTGGCATTTCGTCACTTAATTCGTGGACGAGACGGTTGTGTCTCGTGTTGGAGCGTGGAGACCCAAATGTGCTCGAGCTGGCTTACTTCAACATGAAAGAAGGCGGAGGAGTACGCCCAGTGTGCCCCACGTCAGTGATGCTATACAACGTCGCTACTGGAATGGAGGCCTCGAGTGACCCAAGATGGTTCAGCCCTAAAGATTTCACGTTCGTTTTGCGTGGTGATCAGCTGAACAAATGCCACTACAGGGCAAGCTCCGCTCTGCAGAACCCCGTGCACTTTGCTGCAATCGACCAGGCGAGCTTTAATGCCTGGAAGGACTTTTTCACTTATCAGAAACAACAGTTGGCTGAGAGAACGCCGACAAACCTTCGTGAACAATGGAGACTACCAGAGGCTCTTCACAGCAATATCGCTGGATGGAACCCCCATGCCCAGTCAGTGGCATCAGTGTCAGCAGGTATTGGCCCAGAGGAAGGTGAAGATATTCGCAGAGCTATTGAACTTTCTCTTCAATCAGCATCCCATTCCGGAAATGAAGTTGGTGGAAATGATACAGCACTCTCACCGCCACTACCAGTATCAGCTCCGGACTGGGACGACTGGGAATCAAACGAAAAAGAGATTCCGGTGGTTAATAATCCTATGGAAACGAATGAAAGAGATCATGATGAGTCAATAGCGTCTGCTGACTCCGAGGAGAAGAAGCCAGCGGTCAACTACGGTGACACCACAGCCCACTCGTCTATCGGTGAGTGCGTGATATGCTTTGATGGCCCACAGTCTGCTGTTTGTGTTCCGTGTGGCCACAATGCAGTTTGCATGAAGTGTGCAGAGGAGATTCTCACATCTACCGCGGAATGCCCAGTGTGCCGAGCACACATCCGCGAGCTTATCAAACTTTACCGTGTGTGAATTGAAGCAAAAGGCAGTTCGACTGCAACAAGTTCATGAAAAATAATTAATGTAAGTATTCAATTCAACCAACTACTTGTGTTGGCGCTTCGGAGTTAAACACGGAAGAGTCGAATGACTTCCCTCACTTGCTGTCGGCATACGGGGCAGAGCCGAGTAGTATCAAGCAGCTCCTGCGCGCAGTCCATGCAGACGGCGTTGTGGCCGCATGGGACGCAAACCGCTTCCTGGGGTCCATCGAAGCAGATAACACACTCATCGGTACGCTGGGCTTCTGTGCTTTGACCAAGAGTACTCTTGTCCGGGGTGTTTAACGAAGCAGGATGTTGGTTATGACCAGCTGTTGAATCGCCATCTCGAAGAAGCTGGACAATCTCCACTCCATCAGGCCCAACGACTGTTTCAGAGTAACCAAGGGTTTCCAGCATTGTGTCGGAAGGAGGAGGAGCGGATGGTGATGACTGGGCTCTACCGTGGCGACGTGATTCCTCCAGCGACAATTGAAGTGCTCTCTCTAAATCACGCTGCTCTTGTAACAACGCAGCCTGAGTAGGATTAATGCTCTGAGCTGGACTTGAAGCAGGCTGTGCGGCTGGAGATGAAGAGCGTTGGGCTTGGTTGCTCCCGAAAGCCGTCGATATCGTGCTTGCTGGAGGATTAACCTACACAGTTTGAGTAGTTAATACTTCGAAGTATCAACATTCACGCATACTGGAAATTCAGAAATACAACTTACTCGTAAGGTTGTTAGGAAAGTCTTCCAAGCTGCGAGTTCGCCTTGATTTGTAGCAGCGAATTCCACTGATTGAACAGCAGAGGCACGACTAGTTCCCAGCTTCCTCGATACCTTCAAAGTCAAACGGAAATCCTTTCGATTGAGCCACGTAACGTCGTCATTTGTCTGGATACCATCACTTGTTCTGTACAACAGCTCCGAGCTGGACAATTTATTAAGAGTAAGTGCGCGTGCCACTTATACTTCACCACATGACAAAGTATACCTTGGAACCGGTGGGCGTCGCTCTCCAGGCTTCATCGGGAATAAATCAATCTCAACGACATCTTGTGCAGCAGTCCGCAGCACCATAGCATACCTGGATGCAGTGACAATGTTAGAAATCTACAAAGCAACAATAAAACATCACAATCTACCTTTTCTTCCACGAGTCCAAGCCTGAAATGCCTGATGCAATCGACAGGAAATTGTCCGATCTCTCATACAGCCAGCCAGAGTAAAGACAAAGTTTCTGAAAGTGCAAACATCACCAGAATCAGATCTTGACACCATCGAATCAACCACACTACCATGCAAATCACCTTCTCAATGTGCTCCACGCACTGAATATACGTGAGGCCTCGTCCTTCTGACGTTCTATACGTCTGTCGAGCAATATCCAGTGCTGTTTGTGCCTTTGTAGATGTTTTGGCAAAGTAGTCCACTGCAGGATTCTCCAGCAGCAGTCGCACCACTTCACTCTTCCCGTAGAACGTCGCAATATGAAGCGGAGTATTTCCCTGAGAGTCTCTCGCGTTGCAGTCCACACCGTATGCCATTAGCGCCTGTACACAGTGTAAATGGCCCTGAGAGCAGGCATTCGCCAACGGCGAATAGCCGTAAACAGGGTCCCGCCACTCCGAATAGAAGCGCGTTGCAGGCGTCAAGCGCGCCAGCCCCTCGCGCAACGTTCGCAGGTCTCCGCTTTTGGCAGCTACCCACAGCGCCTGCTCTTCGGGACACAGAGACTGTGCCAACCAGCTCGTGGCGTTCCCCATTTTCGTTCCTTTTGGTAAATCGGAAAATGGTTCAAGAAGTGAAAAAACAAGATTGCGAAACTGTATATTTTGAGCTGAATCAACTTCAATAAGACAGACGAATATCAGATTTATATTTTTATACACTGCAGGATTTAGTACAGTAGGAATGATTGTAGACAAAATCCATGTGCTCAAGATGCTGATCAGTCAAAATGAGGTGCTGGCTGGCAAGGCGAACACCTCGTCGTAACCTTCAGGTCTATTGAAGTCATCAGCGTCCAGTGTTGTGCCTTGCAAGACGACAAGTTGCAGATTTGGGCAGTTAACGCTCGTGGTGTTTCGCATCAATTGGCCGCAACCTCGGAGATTCAGTCGGCGCAGCGATGGCGAGCGGATGTACAGGTGGGTGAGGTTCATGAGGAAGGATAAATCCAGATCCTCAATGTTCTCAAGATCCAGCAGTACATACTGCAAAGTGTCGTTACGAGCGAGATCAAGTGTCTTCAGCAGCTTGGACGTCACGTGCACTCGCTCGAGCTTGGGACAACCACTTAGATCGAGAAGTGACAGAGCAGGAAGATCGCCAGGGTCTACTAGTACTTGCTCCAGCTGCGAACAGCCAGAAAGACTCAGACTGTCTAGTGCAGGTGACTTTGGTAGCATTTCTTTGATCAAATGTCGCGCCTGGGCTGCTGTGAAGTTTCGAGAAGACATCGAGAGGTTCTTGAGCTGTGGTAAGTTCGTTTCTGCGCGGAATTTCACTACAGGACAGTGATCAATAACTAGAGTCTCGAGGTTCGGAGCGACGATCGCTGGTTCTTGTACTTGGTAGCACTGTCGAATGGTGATTTTCGTGAGCTCCTCCGCTTGTAGATGCACGTAGAAGCCACTGATGCAGGTAACTCTTGTCAACACAAGTTCACGCAGTTTCCAGTCCTTATTCAGCCACGGTACAAGCTTTTCCATCGTCGGCATCTCCTCCAAAAGTGCATCCTGTAGTCGGAGACACCAAACATGAGGGAAGACTCTGGACACGTGATTCATTGACTTGGAGCTGCTGATGTTGCTGGCTGTGAGCTCCCACGTATGTCGTGGAATTCTCTCGTATAAGCTATGGCTCACAGTACGCATATTGCACAGTTCAAAGCAAGTGAGCCATGAGCTCAAGTGACTCAGCACAGTAGGCGCTTCGAGCGACATTGCGCACTATGTACGTTGACCTAAGACCATCACTCATTTATGTGGCATACATTTTTCACAAAATTTTTTGTGACTGGCCGACGATGAACAGCGATAGCGACAGTGATGGCGAACAGTTGATGCTCTCTGGTGCGGCACTCGCAGCTCTACAGGAGTTCGCCGTTGAACGTGGTATTGCTGTGGAAGATGACTCATCGGATATGCGCTTGGATATCCAGAAGGCGCTGGATATTGAGCCCAAGGAGGATACGTTCGAGTTCAAGTTTGGTCAGACAGAGGGTAAAGAGGACGCCGAGATAACTATCCGTCTTAATGGTCTGCGTCGTGACATCGGACAGACACTGCAGTCGACGGGACTCACGCTCTGGCGTGCTGGGGATTTCCTGAGTGAGTACATGTACCAGGACCGCAATCGGTTCGTTGGGAAGTCCATCATTGAGCTGGGCAGCGGTCTGGGCCTTATCGGTATCTTGGCCTCGTATCTTACGGACAAGCAGGTAGTGATCACGGATGGAGATGATGACACGATTGAGCTATTGATGGCTAACTGCAAGCTGAATCGGGTGGAGGACCGCGTACAATGCCGGAAGTTACTGTGGGGTGTGGACTTAGACCAGATCACGGATAAATTCGATACTGTTCTGGGTGCCGACATTATCTATGAGCAGGAGCACGTAGTGTCGCTATTTGAGACGGCCAAATACTTGCTGAAGCCTGGCCGTCGCAGTATGGAGGAAGGTGGTAAGGCTGCATCCGAATTCCTACTGGCATACACGAAGCGCAACGTCTCCATTGACTACGTTCTCGACACGGCCAAGAGCTTCGGCTTTGAGTGGGAAGAACCTACCAACGATGAAGGCATTTATACCTTTAGATTAGTGTAAACTTGTATGCATTGACAACAAAAATACAAGTCGCTCTGTATAGACAGGTTTAAGCCGTGCGGCTCTATTTGCTTGGACTACCGTTTTCTTGAAGCGATGTTGGTCCGGCTGAAGATGACGATGAATACTTCTCGCTGAACTCGTGCAGGATCTGACGCTGCTTTGGGTGGAGACTCACGTGTGGTCGCTTAGTTTTCACGAACTGGAAGGCCTCGTCCAGTGTCAAGCTGCGATACTGAATCAGGAATGCAACGACAACCACCGTGCTTCGACCACGTCCAGCTTTGCAGTGAACATAGGTTGTGTGTTGCTGCACGTCGACCTGTTCGTGAATAAACTCCACACACCTTACATAGCCACAGTCAGCACTAAAACCATCGTAGCAAAACAGTAGCTTCTTCGACGTACCTTTCGATTGTGACCAATGTTGGCGGAGAAAAGTCTCCTGTTGAGCCAAAACACTGCACAACTTGTACACCCTCCCACTCCGCTGGAAGTGCATATTAGAAGAAAATACGTAAGGATATGATATCTAAAAACTGATAGGTTGTTTGAAGAATCGTACCTGGAGACACTGGAGTTGAGAGGAAGTTTGGAAGCAGCTCGACTGGCTGATTCATGGTCACAATGGCCTTGACGTCTTCAGTTTGAACGAGCTGCATCAAATTCCACGGTTAAACCGTCTCCGCCAATATCTACATATCCAACAGTGTTTTTCACCTGGTCTAAATGATTTTTGTCTTGCAGTGGCAATGCTCCAAGAATCAACTTTGGCTCGATATGACTCCACCATGGACGGCGCTGCTCGTGCTTCAGCAACAGGTTGTACAGCAGCGACACGTGGAAGACCTGGCCATCGATGCATCAGAACAGATAACATACTCTCAAGGCTTTCACTGCTACTTACCACGCCGCGGTTGTGCTTGGCCATCGCAGCGCTGCTGTTGTAGTCAGCTTGTATGGACATTTGCTTAAACACCCCAAATAATTTGGCTGGCATTCTCAATTCAAATTTCACATGCAAAATTGATACTGAAAAAAAAGCAACAACAAGAAGAAGAACTACACGCCCTACTACCATTCTTCTTTTAGTCTTTTGAGTTCAAAACCTAAACGTACAACCTGGGCATCAAGAGAATATATAAAATAAAAGCTTTGGCTTCGACTTCAGGAAATTCCTGCAAACTCAACAGCCCAGCACGATAGAGATCCTGGATCTGCACTGCATCATACACTCAGTCGATCATTGCACTACGCAACTGCCACGCATGAAGTCGACAATATCGGTCTGTGCACAGCGCTCGCAGCGGTACCATCCGTTCGTCTCAGGGCGGACCTTCGTCGGATCACGGTAGAACATTTGCCCGCATTCCCGACACGGCGCGTAGTCACGGGAGTTCGTGCCTGTTGTGGGAACGAAAGCCGTTGCCACAGGTACACCACGTGGAGGCAATTGGGCCGACGGGTAGATAGAACCAACCGCTCGACTATCGTGCAAGACAGCAGTCGGGAAAAGCACCTGCATCCTACACACTGGGCAGTAGATTTCCGTGCGTAGATGGTTGTCGATACAATGCGCATGGAAGAGATGGCCACATTGCGGCTGCTTGACGATGTCCTTCTCATATAGCCCCTTGTTGCAACGTGCGCAAGCTGCGTTGGTCGTGTCCGCACCTGTCTTAGGGTCCTTCAGCGGTACATATGAGCGCTGTGGGATGTCAGCCGCAGTCTGTGGCATTGCCTGAGCAGCAGGAACGGGTACAGGGATCATTTCTTCCTCTTCTTCTTCTCCTTCGTCCAATTCCAGAATGAGATTCTTCTTCTTCCTTCGTCCGATGACTCCACGCTGGATTTTCGGGTGTCCTGCGACAATGTCAACATGGATACATTTTAGTGTCCACACAATGGTACAATGTACCAACAGTACCGCTGTGCACGTGCACGTGGCCAGTTTAGCTCAGAAGACGCCACGCACGTGCGAAGGTTATCGGCCGCTGCTCTCCGTCTTCAGGTGAGTCGGTGGGTCTCTTTCTTCCTCCTTCTGCAGCTCTTCTGTGTGTTCATCAGCCTCAGATCGCTTTTAGAGCGCGTGTCAATCTCCTTGTGCTTTTCAAGATAGAAAGATGTTTGGATACTTCGCGGAGAAGCTCAACGTGAAGAATTTGGGCGAGCTGCTGGCCCCCACGCTCACGCCGGAGCAGGAATTCCATGCTTCAATTGAGCAGGGATTGTACGATAAGTTCACCCGCATGTTGGACGAGCTGAACATCGATCCGAACGCCAAGAACGAAGCAGGCAACCTGCCTATTCATACAGCGGCGTACTATGGCCGTGTGGAGTTCATCGAGCTGCTGCTGTCCCGTAATGTCAACGTGAACGTAATGTGCCCTCGTCAGAACTCACCTCTCCACTACGCTGCAGCTCAGAGTCGTTACGATGCCGTCAAGTACCTCGTGGACCACGGCGCCAACCCTGCGTTACGCAACCGTGGTGGCCGTACGCCCTATGATGTGGCTAAGGGTGACAACATCCGCCAGTATTTGCTTCCCCTGCAGTTCCGTCACGAGGATCCAACTCAAGCAGCGTCAATGCTTCCACCAGGAATTACTCCATCCGTGGATCCGATGGCTCCACGACCTGTGATCGCCCCACCACCACTTGGTGGAGACTACTCGACGATGCAACAGGGTCCTCCTATGGGTATGCCGCAGCAACAAACGCCACAAAACAATTTGTACGCTGCCGCGACGCACAGTGCAATTCCTCGTGGCGGGCCATCCCGATTCGCTCGTCCGAAGGACTACCGCCCTATTCAAGCTGATGGATTTGGATCGAGTGTTGGCAATGAAGAACTGACTGCTAAGTTCGGCAACAAGCGCGAGATTAAGGTAACGGCTCCACCTCCGGCTACGATGGCTCCTCCGGTGCCTGCTTCAACTGAGGTTGGCACAGCAGATATCTCTTCACCTTCACCCGCTGCCCCTGCTCCTGGTGTAAACCCGTATGCGTCTGCATACGCGAATAACCCACGTACTTCGAGCGGTGGATACCCAGGGAACGCGCCGCCTAACGCTGGAGTTGCGGCTCGTGGACCACCTCAGTTTAAGATTTTCAACCCCAAGATGGCCACTACCGCAGATGCTAACGCCCCTGCTGCTCCTGCAGCTGCACCGTTTGCCCAGCAGCAAGCTCCGGCGTTTGGCGCGGCAGCTCCTCAATACACGCCGCAGCATGGCACTCCTCAGTACGACGCACCTGCACATGGCGAGGAGGTGAATTTATCAGCTAACACCAGTGTTCTGCAGTAGCTGTAGTTGGCAGTATGGATAGTTTGGAAGTGTAGGTACCAAAAGCATTTGCTTCCTGGTCAAAAGAGCTGTCGCTACTGCAACATACACTTGAAGCTACTGAACCCATCCGGATAGTCGAAATCATCCGGACAAACAATATACACACATAGCCGGATATTTTGTTATCCGGATATACCAGTATACATGTCTGAGCTACACTGGAAGACGATGAGTGGGGCGGAGCAGGACACGTCAAAGGCTCTGGAGTCGCTCTCTTTCGAGGAGCTTTCTCTACTGAACGAACGCAAGGAAGTGCTCAAGAAGGACCATGCGGCTTATGTGGAGGCGCATCCGGAGATCAAGACGCTATTGAGCGGATTCATGTCGGCGTTGCTACTGGAGAAGCCACAGGACGTTGTGGCATTCGCTGCTGAACATTTCTCGGCCTTTAAGCCTCAGCACACGGAGCTGCAGCCAATCGTGATTGCTGGTCCGTCGGGTGTTGGTAAGGGAACGCTCATTAACCTGTTGCTGGAGAAATTCCCCCACACTTTCGGCTTTTCTGTGAGCCACACGACTCGCGGCCCGCGTGAGGGCGAAGTCAACGGTGTTGCGTACCATTTCACCCCCAAGGACAAGGTTCTCAAGGAGATCGAGGCTGGTCTCTTCCTGGAGCACGCGGAGGTGCATGGCAACGTGTACGGCACTAGCAAGCGTGCCGTGCAGGACGTGCAGGAGAAGGGCAAGATCTGCATCCTGGATATTGATATTCAGGGCGTGCAGCAGGTCAAAAAGTCGGGTATTGAAGCCAAATACCTCTTCATCGCACCGCCATCTATGGATGAATTGGAGAAGCGTCTACGTGGTCGCGCCACCGAGACGGAGGACAAGATCCAGCTGCGTGTCAACAATGCTGCTGGGGAGCTTGCCTACGGACAGCAGCCGGGCGTGTTTGACTCCATCCTCGTCAACAAGGTGGTGGACGACAGCTTCCAGGAGCTAATTGATACACTCAAGCTGTGGTACCCCACTGTGGAGCTCAAGTAGACGATATCTACATCTGCTAGATCAATTGACACTAAACGTGCTCAACTACATGAGTTGCTGTTATTTATTTTGGTCCAATCAATTCATTGCATTTCTTGACTTGGTTTTAGTAATGTCACTGAATCGCACATCAATACGCGGGAAAATAAACCGAGGGGGAAAAAGCAGAAGGAAGGAGGAAAATGGTCAAGGAAATGCCGCTAGATATCGGCCTGCGTGTTGGTACGTACCCGCTTCTTCCTAACTGCACGCACTTAATCCTTACAATGTCTCTCTATGTAGACGTATTGGACGATGAAGGGATCTGGAACACAGGAGTAATCGTGGACGTAGGAAATGAAAACGGTGATGACAAGGTCGAGATCAAATACGACGGCTGGGGTGAAGACTACAACCAGTGGGTTAGTGTGTCCACACAACGTTTGGCTCCGCTCCACACGTACACGATTGTCAAAAAGTGCTGGGCGAAACTTACGAAGTGGCCGTGGTGGCCGGCCTTCGTACGTTATACAATAGTAATTATTATTATTTTTTATGTATGTTTAGTGCTGACACCCACTGATACTATTAGGTGGTACTACGTGCGCCTACGACGGCTGTGGCTGCCCATGGTCTGGAAGAAGAGTCGAAGCTCTACGTCGAGTTCTACGACTCATTCAATGAGGGCAAACGCTCCCGCTGTTGGATGCAGAAGAAGAACGTGGCATCTTTCCGTGACGGATTCGAGGAACGTGCGTCCAAGAACATTGGCAAGAACTTCCCTAAGTTCGTGGAAGGCACCCAACGTGCCAAGGCCGGCACGTCTCCTTTGCTGTTCTCTGGACCGGGAACACTCCCGATCGAATACTCGAGCAAGATGGCAGAGCCATTGGACGAGAAGAGGAAGGAATGTTCCCCTGAGCAGTGGTTCCATCTCTACAGAGACTTTAGCAACCGCTACCAGGAACTATACGGCTACTCGGTAATTCCGTCGCTGATTGGCAAGAAGACTTCTTCATCACCTGGTGGCAAGTCCGGCAAGCGTGGCCCTGGTCGCCCGCCCAAGAAAACAGCGAAACACGAGTCAGAAGGTGAGCTTGGAATGTGGTCTCAAATGGGTCAAAGCAGCAGAAAAGTGATGGTGCATGCAATCGATGTTTTGTGTTTTATTTGTGATGGTTTAGATGAAAGCGAAGAGAAGGAGGAAGAACCGGAAGTCGATGAGCCGGAAGCAAGTGGTGATGAAGAAGAGGAAGCTCCTGCTCCTCGGACAACCCGCCGGAACAAGCGTGCGGCTGCTCCAGTCGCTACTGCGCGCCGCAACACCCGACCTCGTCGCGTTAAAGGTTAATTTGACGTTGCTTCCTTCCGTCTGTACAGGCAGTTTGTAGTACGGGTGGATGGGTGCGTGCATTCGTGCCTGTGCGTAGCTCTCTGCCTCCCATGCGTGCATAGTGTTGACTGTGTATGTGTGGTTTGGCTCGTTTTTTTAATCAGTAATTGAGGTACTGACCGATACAAGCTCTTCCATGGTTGGTTCTTCCATTTCACCTCCCGCATCAATCCGCATGGCAAGTTCCAGATCGTCAAGCACTGCCCGAGATTCATACGGCGTTGTGAGCACCCACGCGGAATTTGTAGCCAAAATCTCAACGGAAGCTCAAGCGCAGTCTACAGCAGAAGCCTTGCCAAAGCCCATGACGGACGCTAATACGCGGAACGACGACGATCCGATGGAGTTCAAGACCACAGCTCCTACCATTGTAACTCCCCGACAAGAAAGACCAGGAAGTGCGGGAGGCAGCCGCCGCAAGGATCAAGCTGCCCCACCGACTAAGCTGTCTACGCGTATTACTGCGGAAAAGATGAAGACCGAGGGAACTGAAACCCCACCGGCCCATGCAACTGAGCAAGATCCTGATTTCTACCAGGATTGGTCTGGTGGGTCTCGATACGAAGTGGACAACAAGCCGTGGAATATTCTGGGATGGATCACGGAGGGCTTAAAGAGCAGACTGCAGAGGAAGTGAGAACAACGGATGGCGCAACTGTGTAAATGGACATTTGTACTGAAACTGACTGGAAAAGGTGTAAAGGGATAGCTTTCGGCGATCCCTACCGATAACATGACGAGAAAAAAGTAAACACGACCACTTTTACTTGTTTCGTATGGTAGATATACGTACACACTACAATTATGCACTCAGTCCGACAGGATTGTGTTTGCCATTGAACCTCAAGTCTCCGTTCTGTATTTGGCGATCAATGTGCGTTTGAACCACGACCCCATCGAAAATCCTTCACTGGAGTCAAAAATTCCCGTCGACGGAATTGTTAGCGCCACTCTAGAGCTTCCAGCATTGGGGTCTGAGAGTCGAGGGGGAGGAGCGATACGCAGCATGGAATCCACAGGGTTCACAGAAACACAGGGCGTTTCCTTAGCGAACTTCCGTGGCACGCCAATCACTGTCTTCTTTGAAATTCTTGTTTTCACTTTTTCGGCGTCAGCGACCTCTGTTTGCCAAAACCACAACGTCAGACATTTGATGCTGGCAGAGGTAAACTACTTGAAAACTACCTTTCGCCCCTGATTGCATCATGCAAAAGGGTCGGCGTATCTCTTCAGACTTTTCTTCAACCCGATCTTCGTCTTTGTTTAGCTGATTGGCTTGGACAACACTCTCTTGTCCGTCTTCATGTAGGTGACCAGCTTCGACAACACTTTCTTGTTCCGTAACGAGTTTTGCCTTCTCTTTCCTCGGTTGCGTAGATTTTTTGGGTTCACTCTGAACATCTATCGCCAATTCTTCAGTCACCTCCTGGCCGTCAGGATCTTCTTCAACTGCCAGAAACGAAGTTGGCAAACTGACATCCACTGGAGTCTGGATGAATCTTCCTGCTTATGCAATAAATACACCACGAACACATTATTAGGCTTCATAGTTCCCATGAACTTGGCAAGGCATTTGCTCCACAATACCTTGACGCCTTGGATCTGACCTCGAGAGTAGCAATAGGCCAGATGCATCTGAGTGGCGCACGCGGGACATTTTGTGTCTTCTCGGTGAATGAATATCTTGTGCTGCATGCAGCAACAATAAATTACTAATCAGTAAAAAAATGTGAAGCGTATACAGGCACTTACAACTTGGGGACGATGGTTTCACTCTCTTCCGTCGTTCCTTCACTGCTTCATCCTTCATTAATTCCTTCTTCTTCTGAGCATGTAAACCCCGTAAAGTCTTCTTGACCTTCTCAATTTGCTGGTCAAGAGAAATCACATTTTTCGAGGGCTTTTTGCTCCGTCTTGAGGTCTCTGATGAAGCGGTATCATCAATGTCCATCTCTTCTCGCCCAGTCCGCTTCGCTATATGGCCACTAGTTGAAAACTTTGTTTCTAGTTCCTGTAGCTCCGGTTCCTCCTCAACTTCCTCCAAAACTCCCTTTTCTTCATCTTCCAAATCGATACCAGGGGGCAACGATGATGAATGCCCAACCCTTCGCTTCGGACTAGCAGTCAGAATCAGATATTTGGTAGCCGGTGGCTCGCTTCGTCTAGCTACTGCCTTGTCCGGTCGTTTGGCCGCTGTCATCGTCTGGCTTATCACCTCGACGTCCCCATTCTCAGATCTATCATCATGGTCATCGCTGCTGTCTGAAACTTCTAGCTCATAGGGAACTTCAACCTCTGTAAGTAAATCTTGCTCAATCTTCACGGCTTGGCTCTGCTGCTTTTTAGTGGTCAAACGTTTTTTTGTCTGCTTCTCTGTTTTTCGAGTGGATAACTTCGCTCTCCGTTTTTCAACCTTTTGCAGTTGCTTCGATTCATCACTGGCTGGGTCTTCAGCGGCATCATCCCCGTAGACGTGGGTCTGCATGTGGCGTCTCGAGTTCGTCGCGAAGTTTTGATACCATTTCTCCCTCCCCGTTGCTTCTCGTTTCGCCTTAACCGACTCTGTTGTAGCATTCTTGTACTGCAAAGGCAATGTACCTTTGGCAAACACTGGCATTTTTATGGACGCGTTTGACCGGAGGACATATACCAGAGCTTGCTCGAACTCAGCTCCGTTTGTCATCACTCGATTTTTGTCATAATTTTCATCAAATGCCACCACTTGCCTTTTCATTTGCCAACACCTACAGACCCAATAAGCAATATCAGAAGCAATTCTACAGCGCATTGTTATAGTAGCGTACCGGTCTCTTTTCTCGAAATCAGGACTGTCAAGAAAATCCACATACAAACGATTCTCCGTCGCAAGATTCTTAATACCTTCCTCCGTTCCAGGAGTCCGAATAGTGATCTACAGTAAATGTGAACAATCGTAAAAAAAACACAACTAAATTACTGCAAAACCACTAGTTAGCGTACCAACGAAGGCCACATTGGCCAGTTAAGATACTTGACCCAGCACTTGGCAGCCCACGTGAATGTGTGCAATGGGGCCACGCGGTCGCTGTCCACCCGCACGACCTCGTCGTATTCCTCCGGCCAGCCATCGTACATGATTTCCACCTGAAATGCACCCGAGAATGGCCACACGCTTTACAATCCGCTATAAATCGACTAGAAACACACAGCACACACCTCTTCCGGAGACGGTACACTCAGCACTCGAGCCACATTCCAAACCCCCTCTTGATCCATCACGTCTGAAGAAGAAAAGCTCGTGTCAAGTGTAAAAATTATAGCAGAGATAGAAGCAACATACCGAGCCAATCATCCTTCGCTAGTGTGACACTAGGACACGGCAAGCGCCGGCGAGGCGAGCGTTTCTGCTTGGCCATCGCAGCACGTAAGGAACCAGGTTCTTGTTAAAAACAGACCTGGAAAAAATGATATTCTACCGTCTAATGTGATATTTCTGGTACGAGTTGTACAGCGGGTAGATTAAATGAGCGCCCACCCGAAAATTCATTTGATTCTGTATTGATTTTATGTTCCATACAAAAATGCAGTCAAACTAAATGTTGAAGTTCATCTTGAAGCACCTTTTCAATACTTGGTGTGGCCCCCAATGCTGTCACGCACAGCTTGAAGACGCTTAGGCATAGACAAAACTGCATTAGCCACTACGCCGTCGTCAATGTTGGCCCAAATGCTGCGCAGTTTCACTTTCAGATCCTCGATCGAGGTCGCAGGGGCCTCATGAGGCCGTCTCCAAACCGAAACCCGACCTGACGTGCCGTGCAACTCAACACAAGCCTCATCGCTGAACAAAACCCTCCTCCAGAAGAGCGGCGACATCGTGCCGAACCTCTTTGCGTAGGCCAGCCGCTGGCGGCGATGCATAGGACTCAGGTACGGTTTTTTTCGGGCAGAGCGTCCATGAAGCCCAACTTCGCGAATTCGATCTCGGACGAGATCGGTAGACACCGGTTGACCAATGTCCTCGGACACTTGGGCAGCAATCACTGCAGCACTGACGAAGCGGTTCTTCTCAACTTCTCTAATGATACGTCGGTCTTGACGAGAGTCGGTAAGGCGAGGTCTGCCTGGGCGTGGAATCAGCTTGAGCGACCATGCTTCTTCGTGTAGGCGATGATGGTGCGAACACTTCGCCTTGGCATTACAAGATGCGAACAAATCTTTCTTGTACTGCATCCTTGCTTCCACTTGATAATAACCCGTCTGCGGAGGTCTTCAGAGTACTGCCGCCTTCGAATTGGCGCCATTGCAGGCAAATTGAGAAGTGAGAGGCATGACACTCAAAAAGTTAGTTTTTCGGGTAACATTCGTGTAACATTCGGGATTTGATACAAAAGCTAAGTATAAAACCTAACTGCATTATAGCCATTGCCTCACGATTAGCTGCTGAGATTATTGGCGGAACCGTAGCGCAGTCCACCAATCAAATTAAAGCGAATCCGTTGGGGAAAACGATCCCGTGTTGTTTGCGCATCCAATGTCGTTTGTTTCGTTTCAATCGAAGCAATATTGAAGTCGCTATGATTGAAAATGTGCTTCAGTTTGGGGTGGGCGCTCATTTAATCTACCCGCTGTATAGCGTAGATTTCGGACATGTACCGCGAGGAAACATGATTCCTGAATCCTATCATTGAGTATAGCTCATGCATTTATAGTCTAGTGTATTGTTCATCTATCTACACAAGTCGGAATCATTTTACACCGCAGCGTGTTCTAATTCAGACTGCAGTCACACCCGGAAGTCTGTCTACCAAATGATCAACTTCCTCCAACCTCTATCGGCACTGCTGTTAATGTATCAACAGCATTTAGTTGTAGCCGATCCTGCATCAAATTCTGAGAAGCCGTTATCTTTGCTTTGTTCTGGTTGCTGGAGGACAAGCTGTCCAGACCATGACGACTTGCGGGGTCAGCTTCAGGTTCCTGCTCCTGTGCCACACTAACTGTGGAGTCTTGAGTCTGCCACCACTCTGCGGTCTCCTCCAGCAACGGGAAGAAGTATGGCACATGGATCTTCTTAACAGGTACTTCAGATACTTTCTTCTTCTTGCGCAGAGGTAGCGGCATTGTCAGCGACATGGAGAGTGATAAGTAGCTCCAGTTAGCGTCGTACAATTGGCGCGAGATCATATCTTGTCCGAAGATGAGCTGGCCAGGAGAAGCATTGAGGATGCTATGATAGCTGGCTCGGACAGCAAAAGCTGCGTAGTAGATCACCTTCCTCCAGTCTGCTCCTTCGTGACAGCGGAGGATGTTTCCAATCTCGAGGTGTACTCGTTCACAGATCGCATTTGCTTGTGGGTTCTTTGCCGTAATTGGCTTGGCCGTAATTCCGTAGCTTCGAAGTAGCTCTTGGAACTCTTCACCGGTAAACTCTGGTCCCTGATCATGTACCACCTTGCGAGGTCTCGGGTATCGACAGAGCCATTCACGGTCGAAGCTTTCAGCCGTTGTAAGCGATTCTTTGTCGGGTTGGACGCCGACCTCCAGCCAACGGGTCGCCTGGTCGATCATGGTGATCCCGTAGCCTTTTCCTTCGTAAGGTCCGATAAGATCGACGTGAACAACGTCAAATGGGTTCACGGTTTTCATAGTTCGCGGTGGCAACAGCCCATAATCTTGTTTCCCGCCGTGCGACTTGGCACGCTTACAGACAATGCACTTCCGTACAAACTGGTCGATGGTGGTCTCCATGCTAGGCCAGTAGAACGTGATCCTCATCGTCTTGTACTGCCTTTCGCTCGCAGGGTGTCCGAGGTTCTGATGGTACCACGAGATGAGGTTGTCACGCAGGGTCTCTGGGGCAATCACTCTCTTCTGGTACGCCACTAAGGTGCACCCTAGCAGTGGCATGAGCTGATAGTCCGGGTTGTTGTTTCCGGCCATACACGCGGATTTCATCTTCATGATCATCTCATCAGCGTCTTGGTACTGTCGGAGAACAGGTCCATGCATTACGCACTCAATGGCTTCGGTCGCTGCGCAGATCTCCTCGTACAGTGACTTGCCCTCGTCCATCGCGAAACGCATGCGCGAGAAGGCATCAGCGCCTACGTTCTTCACGCCTTCAATGTAGTGTAGAGAAAGTCGATATTCAGACAGAAGCAGCTTCCAGCGTTTGACTCGGAGACTCGTCTCGGTAGGATAGATTAGATTCTTGTGATCAGTGTGCACCACCACCGGAAAGCCGAGTAGCATCGTCCGATACTCACGTAGCAGCTCGACGATCGAAAGCAGTTCCAGCTCCATCGTAGTATAGTTGATCTGGTGTTTGTTCAACGTTCTTGAATAGCACGCAAGGATCTTCGTCTCCTGCATCACTAATCCACCGAGTTGTGTCCCGCTCGCGTCCGCGTACAGCTGGAACGGCTTGTCAAAGTCTGGGAAGGACAACAGCACGGCTTCAGCAAAAGCTCGTTGTATGGCTCGAAAAGCCTCGGTGTCACTGGGTAGCCACGTGAACGGGACCTTGCTGCTTGTAAACCTGTGCAGCGGCTTGCACAGTGTAGTCTTGTTCGGCACCATGTCCCTGTAGTAATTGATCATGCCCAGGAAGCGTCGCAACTCCTTACGATTGCGCGGCACCGCAATCTGCTGAATGGCCTGTATCTTCTTAGCCTGAGGCTTCACACCCTCCGCTGAGAGCGTGTAGCCTAAATAGTCCACTTCTGCTCGTAAAATGTGGCACTTCTTTCCATTCAGAGTGACATTGTAGCTCTCCAAGCGCTCGAACACGATGCGCAAGTGTTCCAGGTGCTCTTCTTCGTCCTTCGAGAACACCAAAATATCATCCAAGTAGACAACGACGAACTCCAAGTCACCGACGATCCTTTCCATGCACGCCTGGTACTCGTCCGGGGCCGTCGAGATGCCCATCGGAAGGCGCTTGTACTGGAACTTGCCGAACGGCAGACAGAATGCAGTTAGCGGGCGGCTCTGCTTCGCCAGTCTCCTCGCATAGTAGCCAAGGTTAGCATCGAACGTCGAGATGCACTTTGCCTTGGCAAGTCGCATCAAAATCTCGCGGATACGCGGCACGTAGTATGGACTCCTGCGCAAGAACTTGTTAAGCCATCTGTAGTCGATAAGTAGTCGCAGTGAGCCATCTTTCTTTACCAGGAAGAACGCGGGAGACGCCATTTCAGAATCGTAAATCTGCTCCAGCACATCAGCGTTAATTAGGCGTTGAATCACTTCCTTAGCTTTCTCTTCCTGGCTACGTGGGATAGCGTAGGGCTTCGCATGCACCGGCTTGTAGTCAGGCGAGATCGGGATCAAGTAGTCGTCAAAACGCATGCGTCCTAAGTGTCCATCGTATAGCTTCTGGTGCTTCACCAACAAGTCCAAGTACTTCTGAGCAAGTTCTGCATTCTGGAGTTCTGGCAGCAGCTGCTCGGGTTGGACAGCACCATCAGCGATCTCTTTCGTCTCATCCGGGTACAAGTCCTCCTGTTGTGCATCTTGCTCACTTGTTTCATGCCCTTTTGATCCACCACGACCGGTATTTAAACGATAACTGTTCTCGTCCCACTGAACCACTTTGTCTTTGAAATTGAGTATCAGGCCGAGGGCGTTCATAATGTCTCGGCCGATCACCATTGCATCGTGGCTGTCTTCGATCACCTCGAAACGGTGAGTGATAACGGAGTCTGACTTCAGTGTCGGGATGGTAAACTGCACCATCGTCGTTCCACCACTGGTAACGGAACCGCTCATCGTCTCAAAGACAGTTGGAGATGCAGGGATAAACTTCCTCCCGAGGTTCACATTGGCTGTTAGCGTTGCGCCGTTGATGATGCTCTTGGATGCACCACTGTCCAACAGAGCGTCAAATACCTGACCGCCGCGTTTTAGTTTTACCGGAATACGCAATGGAGCACTTGTTGGGCGTTCCTCCTTCGTCACTAGTCCGATAAACTTGAACTCATCACTTGCATCTGAGTCTGAGTCCGATACTGAGTCCTTGCGGATGCGGGGGTACCGAGTTTTGCGCTTTCCTGAGGAGGATGGCTTCGTCTCGACGAGCTTGTGCTCCTCCTTCTTTTTCACAGGGTAGCAGTCGCTGGTATTGTGCGAGTTCGATTTGTGGAACGAACACCACTTGTCGCCTTTAGCCTTCCGCTCCGAGCGATCACCGTTCTTCTTGCGGTCTTTATTCTGACTTTTGGAGTTGTTCCTATCTCCCTGTTGATCCTTGGTCCGACCATTTGTGCTGCTTTCCATGCTTCTGCTCGCGTGTCACTAGCTGCTGTTCAGCTTTCTCAATACGCGAAAAATAAAGCACAAGCTCGCTGAACCGATCGTGCACGATGCCTGCTGCAGCCAGCTTCTCTTGCCATGCTCGTGGCATTCCTCGTTTGAGGTAACGGCACTGCTGTACCTCAGGTACTTCTTCAGCGTTCAGCGGTAGCTCGGCGAACATACGGACGTTCTCCTTCAGGCGCTGGGAGAACTTGGCGACAGTCTCGTCGCGCTGTTTCTTCATGGTCCAGAGCTCGTTATCCAAGTCTTCACTAAAGTCCGCAGGGACCGTCAGCAGGCCAACGTCCGAGAAGAACTCTTCGAAGCTCCTTCCCGTATTGACAGCGTCAATGGCGGCTTGCTCTACGTCAGACTCCAACTCTCCGTCGATCAGCGCGACCAAGTTGTGAGCCTTCTGCTCGTCCGTCCATTGCTTCTTCCGAGCAAGACTGCGGAATTGACTGCTCCATTTGAGCCAGTCGCGAGCACTTCCTCCTTGAAACTTCGGGATCTTGATGGTAGCCGTCTCCGCAGGAACGTCAGCGGTAGCGGGCGTGATCACCAAAGTGTAGGTTACGAACTCAGCCTTGTTCGATCGCCCCATGCTTGATAAGGCGGTTGGTTGATTCCCTTATTTCCGATTTCCAAATTTCAAGTTTGATATATCAAAATGACACGCCCGTGGCTTGCAGAGAGGCGAATCTGGCACCGTAGTCCTTGCTTGAGAGGGGCTGCGATGTAGAAGGTAAAATGGAGAATGAATTTATAGATTAGAGTGCCTCGTGCGCTAGCCTACTTCATGCTAGTTCCTACTCTGACAATCTGTGGCCCGTACATGTATCCAGGAGTCTTCCACAAGAAGTAGCTACTCCCACAATTCCACCACCTGCAAGGAGTGGTGCTCCCACCTGCCAAGTGTGGTGCTCTCACCCGTGTCATGAGCGACCATGCTTCTTCGTGTAGGCGATGATGGTGCGAACACTTCGCCTTGGCATTACAAGATGCGAACAAATCTTTCTTGTACTGCATCCTTGCTTCCACTTGATAATAACCCGTCTGCGGAGGTCTTCAGAGTACTGCCGCCTTCGAATTGGCGCCATTGCAGGCAAATTGAGAAGTGAGAGGCATGACACTCAAAAAGTTAGTTTTTCGGGTAACATTCGTGTAACATTCGGGATTTGATACAAAAGCTAAGTATAAAACCTAACTGCATTATAGCCATTGCCTCACGATTAGCTGCTGAGATTATTGGCGGAACCGTAGCGCAGTCCACCAATCAAATTAAAGCGAATCCGTTGGGGAAAACGATCCCGTGTTGTTTGCGCATCCAATGTCGTTTGTTTCGTTTCAATCGAAGCAATATTGAAGTCGCTATGATTGAAAATGTGCTTCAGTTTGGGGTGGGCGCTCATTTAATCTACCCGCTGTATAGCGTAGATTTCGGACATGTACCGCGAGGAAACATGATTCCTGAATCCTATCATTGAGTATAGCTCATGCATTTATAGTCTAGTGTATTGTTCATCTATCTACACAAGTCGGAATCATTTTACACCGCAGCGTGTTCTAATTCAGACTGCAGTCACACCCGGAAGTCTGTCTACCAAATGATCAACTTCCTCCAACCTCTATCGGCACTGCTGTTAATGTATCAACAGCATTTAGTTGTAGCCGATCCTGCATCAAATTCTGAGAAGCCGTTATCTTTGCTTTGTTCTGGTTGCTGGAGGACAAGCTGTCCAGACCATGACGACTTGCGGGGTCAGCTTCAGGTTCCTGCTCCTGTGCCACACTAACTGTGGAGTCTTGAGTCTGCCACCACTCTGCGGTCTCCTCCAGCAACGGGAAGAAGTATGGCACATGGATCTTCTTAACAGGTACTTCAGATACTTTCTTCTTCTTGCGCAGAGGTAGCGGCATTGTCAGCGACATGGAGAGTGATCCCTTCCGGACTGGCTTCATCACTTTGCGCTGCTCCTTCTGGTCTGCATTCACACTGTGCCATGGCGACCGCAATAGACCTGCAAACTTTGGCAGGAGCGAATCCTGCTCGTCATGATCGATCACAATGTTGACATTCAGTTGACCAGACGTCTCATCGTCGCTGCTGTCCGTCTCTGTGGGTGGATGCTTGAGAGCACGTACGAAGAATGTGCTAACTACAGCGAAGAGTACAACAGCGAGTACAACAGCGAGAAGCAGCTCCATCTTGTGTCTTTGCCGGCGCGAGGGGGACGAGCTGCGCTAGCTCTGCCACCCTTCTGCTGTCCGAGGTCGGTGGTAATGGCTGATATCCTCTGATTGGTAGAAATTCATGGCGCATACAGGTGCACTAAAGTGGGGATGCTGGGCGTGCGGCAAGCACGAGCCCCGAGTCGGTTGCTTTACACAGCAAGCAGCGCGTGCTTTCCTGTTCTACATGATAGGATGACTCACGTACAGCTCGCGTCGCGACGGACGAAGTCGGACAAGGGCGTCGCCATAACTTGTGGTCCACAAGTAGAGCCGCACGAGCATAATCACTGTGCTGGATACAAATGTGATCGTGCTCCTGAAGCCCGCTCTCTGCGCAAGACTCGCAAATCAACAATCAAGTTGCTTGTCTGCGGCCGATCGCGCGATAGCTCCCACATTCGCCGTGCTTGCCTTGCCGTGGTTTGTTGACGCTAGGGTAACCAGCTCCAGTGTCCGAGGTTGCATTGAAGTACGCCAGCGGCAATTTGCGCAAACTCGGCGGGTGGCACAGCTCTTGCCGTGGCCAAATCTTTGGACGCCGGTGTCTATGCGCCGCATAGTATGCGGCGGCGCTGCCGACTGTGCTGGGAATCGCAGCCTGCGATACGGACGTCGAGGATCGCCAAAGCACAAGTTGTCGACAACCTCTGCAGTGATCAGGCTGATCCGAGCGATTTGGATTGCGAGCGCAGACTGTTGATTATGGCAGCGAATGCATTCGTGTACGGCGCAGATCCTGTATCAATGCGATCTCCAGCGACAATAACGGACAGCAATGATCGCGGGACGTCGGTGTCCACAGCACTCCAGACTGGAGTACAGCACCGGTAAAACGTTAGATGGCTGGCTGTGTGTTAAATGGATTGACCGAGGATGCGCTCTCAAATGGCGGTAGTGTCACGGGGAGATCAATTTGAGTCAACAAGGTCAACTCATCTGAACGCGAAAAGATTTGGCTCACTTGTACGAAAACGTTTGGCATTCATTCTGCGCATACTACTTGTACTTCTTGGACTTCTCTTTTTATAGTAGATGAGAGCTACATACATAATAAAACTATTGGAATGAGCCTAGAGCTCGAGGTCGAACATGAGGTCGCTGACCGCGGAGACGTCGGCAACGGGCTCAACTACCGTGGTTGAACGGTGCTCGACACTTCGCTGATTGCAGCACGGGCACTGGTCGCACTCGTCGTCCTCTTCATCATCCTCGTCCCAGATCCACCGCTTGGTGGACGTGGCAACGTACTTGCGCGTCTGCGCTGGGATCAACACAGGCGTAGTGCGTGGAACAGCGGGAAGCTTCATTGCCTGGTGGTGTACGGCCTGTTTGCGTTCGCGCTGAAGACGGATGAAGTTGGCCATTAGCTGTTGGTCGTCGCGGCTGAGAGTGTCGCTGCCTCGCTCTGAATCGCAGTCGGTCTCCTCCCCTGACATGTACAGCGGGTCCTCATCATCGAAGGCAGGGGATCCGGCCTTAGTAACACTTGGTAGCGCTTGAAGGGGCGCCCATGTGGGCAGGCTCTGGGTCTGAGCAGGCATACTTGGCTCGACTAGGAGTATGTTAGTCAGTGGGGCTTGTTGCCGCAGCGTAGTGCGTAGTGCTTCGACAATTGCAGACTGAGTGAGGCCCTTGGCAAGTGCGGCGGTTGCAGTCCGCGAGTGTGGGTCGGGCTGGCGCGAGTGACAGCACCAGGCGTCGCTACAGCGCTCAGCCAGCTGGCAGTCGATAGATGCACGCGCTCGTGCCAGTCGCTGTAATTGGACGAAAGATCGTGGCAGGAGAAAAAAACCCGCGTACAATTGGTTGAAAATGCGAATCTTGCCGTGATTGGCCGAATCCCCACTGCGTGCACAGCCGAGTCGCGAATCTACGTCGGTGGTGACGAGGGCGTCGGCCACGGTAAAAAGAATCCGCGCGATGCCCAACGGCGTGCCAAGCACGGGCCGCCTCACGGGCATAAGGCGCTGGGGCTTGGTCACCAAGTTGATGACGCTACAGTATGGCTGTAGATGCTTGTGGCGCCTTTGTCAAACGAATCTCCTTTCCAGAGCGCGAGATTCAAAGGGCGTCATGTTCCAGAAAGATTGTACCATGTATCGCCTTTCGCGGGCGTCAACTGCAACTAAACTGCAACGAGGTGCGAGGCACATGCAGCGCTGCCATGTCGGGGCACGGCGGCGGCGGTGGAGGAGGAAGTGGTATGAAGGTCTGAGGTGTCTTTTGCGTAAATAATTTGGTTCATGCCGCGTATACCGGGTGTCACACTCTACCGAGGCAGCTCTCGCCGTCGGCATCGTTGGCTGGTCATCTTGCAGAGTACAATGACGGAACGCCACTACAACGGGACAAAGATAAGATCGAGTTGTTGATGTTTGGATAATGTTCGTTGGTGGATAAATTATACGGCTCACACAACGCCCGTCGGCGAATAAATACACTTGTCCTACGCTGGCTACAACTAACTACCTTACAGCTCCATGTCGAAGATGTCTTCATCGTTTTCGTCCACGGCCGTTGGAGAGGCAGCGAAACACGACGACTTGATAGGGTGCACATTCCGCTTGACCATGCGGGTCTGGGAAGCGCCGTATTGTGAGCGGAAGAAAGCCAAGTTGCCATAGAAGGCTGGGTCGTCCTCGTCAAGGGTATCGTCCGCATCCTCGTGCAGGTAGCGACCAGCACGCAGCAGGCGCATGTCGGCGTGGTAGGACAAGTCCGGGCTTTCGGTGACGCTCTCGCACAAGTGCGGATGCGGTTGGTTATTTGACGGGATGCTAATGGGTGCTGTGCGAGTCCAGACACGATCTGCGTTCTTAGTCATGGACTTGCGCTTGAGCTCGCGGTGATGGCACTGGTAGTCACTGTCTGAGTCACTGTCCGACACGTCGGTCTCGGCGTACGAGGACGCGGGGCTGTGCGGGTGCTGCTGCAGCGTGGTCATCCACTGGGAGAAGTCTTGCATTTGCAGTGGTTAGCGGCGTGCAGCGCTTTTTGGCCGCTTCTTGTGTCGATGGTAGATTCGATTGTGAGCGTCTACATCCACTGCCGGCGGCCATCATCGCGCCCGTCTATCCGCCTAATGCTTGTGGTGCAATAGGCGTCGGCCAGCAGTATTTTCGGCTGCAAGGCACGCGTATGAGCTGCGATTGGGCAATATTCAGACCAATCCCATGCTCGAGCGCCATCGAAGTGGTACAGTGCACCAAAGATGCGGTCTCCTAAAGGCCCGTTTGGCTGGCAGGAACCGACGGTGTGGCGCCCGTGCGCGCTCGCAATTGGCCCTCGGCACCGCGCAAAAAGACACGCTGCAACACGCCACCGCATGCAGTCACAGTTCTCGTGGTTCCTAGTCATCGGTGCTATGAGACGAACAGGACGGGCCTTGTCAAGAGACGACAATGCGAGCTCGATCACCAACGAGCTAGCACGACAGCCACCGCTTCACCCGCCTTTGCTGCTGGTGCGCTTGCTGTGCCATAATGGCGCGGCGAGCGAGCTGCTTGCTGTGCCAGCGTCGCGTTCATCGCCGACGACGGTGTCAAACCGTACCGCTTACCAATCGCGCTGGATCCACGACGAACGCGCTCCGCAGTCACGGGTAAGATGCTCGGGCAACAACAACTCCGTTGCGCGACCGTTAGACAAGCAAGAAGAGCCACCCAACGCACGTGCTTGCCTGTGACAGTCTAGCAACAACCGTGTGAATCTTGCAGCCGAATCCGGCGACCCAGCTCCGATGGCGGGCTGCATGCTGAACGTCGGTGCACTGAAATTGTGGCCGTCGTGAATCTTATAAATGTACATCGCCGCCGAATCTCGCTTATTCTCGCGGCTCGATCCAGGCAAGTTACTTTACAGACCCGTGCCAATACAGTACGAGCGCTGCACCACCAGTTTGTATGATTCGGTCGGTTCGGGTGGTGAAAAACGCGCATCTCCAAAGTTCAATCGGCCGGCTACGTTCGCAAAAGTGACGCGACAGGTTTAGGGATCGATGTACCATAAATGTGGTACAAATTATAGAGCTGCGACTTGAAGTTCGTTCACGTCGCTCGATCATCTGGCAGAGCTGTGCTCTAGGAGCACTTGCTGCTTCAACCTTCGCTGCTCTTCTTCGAGTTTAGGGGCCAAGTACTAGGCGACTGCAAGCTGAGACCAGCGACTTGCTGGTCTCAAAGTTGCAGTTGTATCGCTACCGTTTGAAGTTATCACACAGAAGGTTGAGCTTTTCCTCCACATGGAGCGAAGCAACGAGAACGAACTCAACCTCTACCTGTTAAACCCTTTAGCATAAGGATCTTTAGGATAGAACCGCTGTAGCAGTGCTGGTAATGACGTCTATATAAAAACGTCTCAGACGTTTTTTCGTTTAGACACTGTCTTTTGAGGCGTCACTGTCTTTTCGAGGTGTCTAAACTCTATTTACGAGTGCCGTTCCAAAGGTATCCGTAAAAACAAATCTTGATTTCATTATGCATTACTTAGTATATAGTCCTCTATTAGGGCCATTGTTGCCAAGCTCCGGTAAACGACAAGGACAAAAAGAAGATGAAGGTCCTGATGCTGGGCGAGAATCTACGTAGCGCTCAAGGCAAGGTCGATACTCCCTACTGGTGTTTGCTTAGAAGCGGAGGTCGAGTGATATCCAAGTTTGTGGCGTAAGAAGCGTCAGAGGCCTCTATTTAAAAGGTTAAGGTCCTGCTCCTGTTTCCGTTATGGTACGCTGTACCCCTGAATAGACGTCTTTAGACGTCTTTTGGCTAAACAGACGTCCGAGAAGGCGTTTAACCCACCAGCACTTACGGTTGTATATGACAACATCGCTTTCCGGCAACATGTTGTTAAATACAACATGTTAAGGACTGGGTTTTTCGTAGAGTTTCTGTCGGTTTGCACGCGGGTAGGTCAGAATTTTGCAAAAAAGGCCTGGGATGGGGAGCACCTGTACAAAGCATTTACCGCCCAGATTGATTGCTGGGAAAGGGGGGAGTGGGGGTTGGAGCCGCGTCAAAACCAGTCATTCGAGAAAAAACCCGGAAGGAACAGCATGGCACCGAGACGCGAAACTCGCGCCGAGTCAGAAGCTTTCAAGGCGCGGTTGTCAGGGTTGGGACCAGCCGATCGTCGCCGAGCCATCTCCGAGCATCGCGCATTCATTGCTGGGGAGAGAGAGACCGACGCTGACTTCGGGACTGCAGCACCACAGCAACAGCAAGCAATGACAGGGCGTGTGCCCCGACCGGCCGGCGCGCTACCACCACCGCCTATGGGGAAGCTTGCCGCTTACCGGTCTTTGATCGAGAAGGAGAATGGCGCAAAGGACGCGAAGAAGAAAGGAAAGCGCGGTACTGAAAAGGCAGCTGCTGCAGGCCCTCCGAAGAAGCTGTCGAAGAAGGAGCTTGCACGCGTGGCACGAGAGAATAGGATAGTGCAAGAAACGAGGGCTGTAGCGCGAGCTGCTTCTGCGGAGACCCGAAAGAAGCTGGCACATATGAAGGAGAGACGCAGACTGGAGATGGAGGAGAAGCGCGGTGCTGCAGCCCGTGCTGAAGCACTTGGACGCCTGGAGAAGGAGTCAGGGACAAAGCGAACGGCAGGTGGGGCAAAGGCAGCAAGTGGAGCCGCAGGAAAGAAGAAGCGCAGGACGAGCCCACATGTACCGCAGGATGCGGAAGACGACGCGAACTCCGAAAGCGAAGATGTATCGTCGGTCGGGTACGTGACTCGTGCATTCTCTGTGAGGACATCATACTAACTTCTTTTGTGCACGAGCAGAGACTCATCAGTTGTGCAGGAGCCTGATGAACCATTGACTGACACCCCGATTGCAATACCGAGACTAACAAGAACGCCTGTTCGGTAAGCTGTGGTGTTATGATATATTATACAACATGTTTGAATTCTAACAAGTAGTAACTGATGTTGTGTTACGATTGGCTACAGTACCTTGAATATGAATATGCAGCAGGACAGTTCTGACTCGCCGGATATTGCCGCGGTCGACGAAAACGCAGAACCTGACGCTGGAATGACCTCAGATGTGGAGGGGGACAGCTCTGATTCTGAAGGCTGGTATGTTGAGCAAGGCGACGCGGGCGGAGAGGGGGGAATGGAGGAGGAGGAACAGGAAGACGAACCCGAAGAGGATGTGGAGGATTATAGCAGTGACGACGGGTTAGATGGCGTGGCAATTGCCGAGCGCCAGAGGAAGAACGCCTACAAGCGGCTTGCTACGCAGCGGCTGCGTGAATCTGTGCAGAATTTGCCAAGAGAGTGGGACGCCACGATGGACAGCTGGACCGAGTTGACGCGCGAGGAGATGGCGGTGCTTGCACAAGATCCAAAGGCGCTCAAGAAGGTGCGCGCGGACGGCTGGAACATGGGTACGTGGTAGTTGTTCATGTTGGATATACAACATGTACTAATGTTTCTCATGTTGTTTATGACTGCATTAGATCTGACCTCATTTCCTGCTGATACCAACTATCCTGGATTGTACAGTGGTGAGTATGGACCGACGGATGAGGTGCTGGCAAAGGCGGAGTCGCCGTTGGATTTGTTCTTGTTTTTCATGCCCAGGTCTCTGTGGAGTAGAATTGCTGTGGAGAGCAATCGATATTACAATCAGCACCTGAACGAGAGAGTCGATCGAATGCACCGGAAGCAGAGAGATGCCGGGAAGGACGTAACACGTGACCAAGTCATGGAAGCTGAAACAAAGAAGCACAAAGACATCAAAGGCCACGAAATTGTGCGGTGCATTGGTTTACTGGTGGCACGCATGCTGTGCCCTCACTCACGACGTCTTGCTGATCACTGGGCGACATCGGCTACTGGAGCTGTCCCGACTGGTACGTTCGGCCGCTACATGTCCAAGGCCCGCTTCGGGCGTATAATGCAGAACCTCCACTTCTCAGACAACGCGGACCCCAGGGCCGCAACGGACAGAGCGTGGAAGGTGAGACCGGTGGTGCAAAAACTGCAGCAGACGTTCCGTTCAGGTTACAAGGTGCCTCCAGTGCTAGCGTTTGACGAGGCGATGATCCCATCGCGTAGCAGACACAACGTGACGCGCCAGTTTCTCAAGGACAAACCCCACAAATGGGGCACCAAGCTGTTCATGACGTGCTGTGCTGATACTGCATACTGCTTGCGGTACGTTGCGTGCTGGAGTTGTTGCGTGTGTGTACTGGATGCATGTGTGCCTGTGTGTGATGCATTTTTGGATGTGGCGCCAAAAAGAAAGTCTCGCGGCCCCATGATGGGGTTCGCGAGACTTTTTTTGGCAAAGTTCAACATGTTGTATACACCCTCTTGTTTGCTAACGAACATGTTGTATGTGGTGCCGTGGTAGACTTGAGATCTTTTGTGGAAAAAACCAGCATGCCAACGAGCTGGGAGGCGAATCAGCGAACAAGCGACCCAAATGCAGGTCCCGCTGCTGTTGTCCGGAATTTGCACGAAGTGTTGCCTCCTCCGGAGGACGGCGTTTTCCACGCCGTCGTGACGGATCGCTTTTACACGTCCCTGCAACTTGCGCTCCAGTTGCTGAGCCGCAACATATATAGTATAGGCACCATCCAGGCGAACAAAGCGGGCTACCCCGCGGCGGTGACATCTGAGCACGCCACACGTCCTCGCAGTGTGCCTCGCGGGTCTACGAAGATGGCCGTGTTGAAAAACGTGCCGCAGGTGACGGCGCTGCTGTGGTGGGACCGTTTGCCAGTCCAGTTCCTCGCTACAGGTGCAAGTCGCGAGATGAAGTCGTGCGGTACGTGCGGCTGGTCAGTTTGATGTCTCTCATGTGCTAATCACTTGTTTTTTGTATGCTTTTTTGAACTTACCTTCACAGAGAGACGGCTTCCAGGAGGGAAGAAAGTCGTCGTCCCTTGCCCGTCCATGATGCGTGATTATCATCGATGGATGGGTGGGGTTGACAACCATGACCAGCTCCGCCTCCAGCGGTACTCGCTGCAGCTCGCAGTCGTCTTCAAGAAATATTACAAGACCATTTTCCTCGGTTTAGTAGACATGGCAATTGTAAATGCATACATCGTGTATCGGGAAGCTCGGAAGCTGCGCAACGAAGGCCCCGCAGACCATGCCACGTTCCTGCGCCTCCTGCAGGCACAGATGCTTGAGCTAACGGCCAGTGACTTCGCCAATGTGGTACTGATTGATGTTGCTCGGACAGCGCTGATCAATACTAACGACTATTGTGGTGCAGATGCTTTCACCCGTGCCTGCTACGCATGTTGACATACCCACCGCGGCGTCTGCCGAACACAAACTCGTCACTTTCAAGGACTGGAGCCGTTTCGGGGAAAACAAGGAGCACCGCAAGAAGGCCCAACACCAATGCAAAGTCTGCTCCTTGAGGAAGCGTAAAGTTGGCGAGAGATCTGCTAGTCGCTTCTTCTGCGCGGCCTGCAGCAAGGACGGCAAATTGTAAGTCGCGTCGTATGTCATGCCATTTTAGGGGGATCTAACCTTGCTTTGTTGTGCTGTGTGTGAAGTGTTTATCTATGCGACCGCGTGCGCCCTCAGCACTACCCGGGCAACATGCTCACGTGCTTCCAGATTTGGCACACGAAGTGGAAGAATGGGAGTGAGCGGCCGCGACCACTCGTTGGCCGCGACATTCAGATGCGTGGCCTCGGGAAGAAGAAACGCCAGAGCGGGGGCGCCGGCGCGGCTGAGGAGGAGGAAGATGCAGCCGAGGTGGTGGAAGACGTGGCCGAGGTGGAGGAAGCCGGGGACGCGTAGGCTGGCTTTGGTAAGAGGCCTGCTAAGTAAAATACATTCCTTGCGTGTCAATTGGAGTTAGTGGCGAAGTCGTGGCGACACGTCTATCTTTTGCTCATCGATCTTACACAGTTTGTGCATTTCTAGTAAAAGGGCCAACATGCTCATAGCGGATATACAACATGTTGACAAATCAACTCTGACCGTTGGAGTATTTGACAACATGTATGGACAAGGTCGTGCGACAGGGCCGTCCTTGTACATTGATCCAGTCCAGCATTTCAAAACCAGGCAGCGTACTTTAGAGGAGCATACAAATATCAAGTATAGCCTGGCATTAACATGTTGTTTTTAACAACATGTTCACGCCTTTACAGAACGACGAAAATCCCGTGAGTGTTGGGGGGTTAAACGTGTCTTTCCGAAAAGACGTCTTTACTGTCTGTTGCCAGCACTGGCTGTAGGGGTTATTTTTAAGTTAGGAGCTCCTAACTACGAGCTTTAGTGTCATGCATGTCGGAGGGAGACTACATCCTCATGTAAAGCTTCGAGCTCATGAATATCGTGTTTACCTCAATCAGGAGCTGACCGACTCTGTATCTAGCGAAGAGAAGCAGACGCAAACGGAATTGACGACATCAAAGACTCATTTTGTGACGCCACGACTCGTTCTTAGCAGTCAAGAAGCTTCGGACACGCCCTTTGCAGCAGCTTTTAGCCATTTGTGTCAACTTGTTCGGTCCGCAGAATGGAAACATTCGCTTCTGCTCGTTCTTGGTCATGACCCTGACAAGCGTCGAGACGAACTTGAGCGCAAGATCCGAGAGGATGAAGCGTCCGAGGCAATTGACAACAACTTACGAGCGTTTTTCGACTCGGTGCTCGCCCCATTGATACAGGATCGAGAGACGGCGCTGGTGAATACTATCCATGAGTGTGTCCAACTGGAGATGGAGACCCAGCAGGTCGTCATTGAAAGCCAGCAGCAGCGTATAACTCAATTGACCCAACAGCTAGAAGATCGAGAGAAGCAGGTGACGCATCTCAAAAGCAAAGTCGATCGTCGTGTGACGGAAAACAACACTCTACGTAAGGCGCTCGATTATTACTATCAGATATGCTCCTATGCTTCTACCCTCGTCCTAGACGCGCTTTGTCGCGCGGTTGACGCAAGTATGCTTATTCGTCCAGAGTTTCGCCGCCAGGCTCGCCCAGAAGGCGGGCAGAGCGCTCAATAGCACTTTGCGTGAATCAACTCAAGGGGGGAGATCGTATATGTTTGACTGAGACTATTAATTATATCAATAGGAAAGAGGATGAGACCCAGATCTGGGAGTGGAGAGGGAAGAGAAGAACGTAGCAGAAGCAACCTACAGGAGAAGGACGCCATGACCTTCACCCTCACTTAAACAGTTCTCGCCCCTGATGCCAGCGCTTACTTTTCCTTTTGCAGAGTCGAGGGGATGACAGACTTCGATCGTCGAAAAGCGTTCAACCGTTGGACTTTGCGTTCTGACCAGGTCCTCCACGTGGGAAACCGAACTCTACGCAGATACGACCTGTATTTCCCAGAGCTCGAATTCTTCGAGGGCGCAACTTTTGTTCCCTGGGAAACAGTGAAGGAGAAACTTACCAGTGGACCTCGAAGTCTGAAGGACATGGTCTCGCAACATTTCCATGGCGAGCGTTTGGTTGTCGACGAGGACGGAGAGAAGACACTTACGACGTCGCCCGATTTTCGCTATGGGCGGAACGATAAGATTTACTTGCGCCTCGAACACGCGTATAACGATGACCGGATGAATTCCGTTCTGCATAAGCTGGGGGAAGATTGGATGAAACAAACCTATAAGGAGATAGACACGAACACTCCGATGGTTAATTTCGCCGTCTATGATGGGACTAAGGTGCGCGGCGTGTGTTATGAGCTACCGCGTCCCCAAACGTGTGGAGTGTATGTGCTGCACTGTGGGCCGTTGCACCGCTTCAACTACGGGGACTACGATGGACACAAGTTCGTCTTGAAGGTTGGAATGAGCAAAGGCATTACGGAACGGGTGGCTATAAAAGTGAAGACTGGGGAGATGAAGTTTCTCTTCGGCCTAGAGCTACAGGCGAGTGAGTACAAGGATGCTGAGATTCTTCTGAAGAGTAAGCTAACTGAGCTCGGCTTCGCTCACCTTACGCCTTTCAACCTCCAAGGCCGATCGTATGAGCACTTTGAGTTCTCGAATCAAACCCTGCCGCTCATTCACGATGTCGTCTGCGCTGTACGCTTCGTCTACCCTGTTCAGAAAGGAAGAAAGAATCCAGACAAAAGACACTACATCGAGAACCCAGTTCTCAGACAAGGTCTTCTTGTCCAAGCACCAGCTCCCGTTTTGGTGCAACCAGCACAGCAAACTCCACCAGAAGTTCCCGACGTCGTTCTCCCAGCAGCAGCAACGAACCAGGTTCAATTTGATGCAGGTTTCATCTAACCTCTTTCATTCCCCCGTCAGGCTCAGCCTCCACTTCCAGAACGTCCAGTTCCGGCAACGGCGTATCAACTTCCGCCTCTTCGACAGACAGTTCCTGCTCCGCTGTTTAGCCATCCACATCTTCCATCGGCAGCTCCTGCGACGTAGCCTCAGAACCTACCGCTTCCACCTCCAGAACCTCCAGTTCCGGCGTATCAACTTCCGCAATACCAGTTTTCCCCCCATCCTCGTTGTACGAGATAGTTAACATTCGTAATGCATGAAATGTTCGGCGGCGTTGGCAAGTGAGAATGGAGCAATCTCCCGAGAACGATGGTATATCTACCCGATAATCGCTAGCACAAGCTTTACCAGCCACTTACTTCGTGTGCTGTGCCTATTAAATCCTCATGAGTCTTTAGGCTTGAAAGGGTTATTGGACCACCTAAGTAAGTATCTCCTGAATTAGGAGCTCCTAACTAAGAGCTCAGTGCCATGCAAGTTGGAGGGCGACTACACCGTCCTCATGTAAAGCTTCGAGCTCATGAACATCGTGTTTACCTCAATCAGGAGCTGAACGACTCTGCATCTAGCGAAGAGAAGCAGACGCAAACGGAACTGACGACACCAAAGACTCATTTTGTGACGCCACGACTCGTTCTTAGCAGTCAAGAAGCTTCGGACACGCCCTTTGCAGCAGCTTTTAGCCATTTGTGTCAACTTGTTCGGTCCGCAGAATGGAAACATTCGCTTCTGCTCGTTCTTGGTCATGACCCTGACAAGCGTCGAGACGAACTTGAGCGCAAGATCCGAGAGGATGAAGCGTCCGAGGCAATTGACAACAACTTACGAGTGTTTTTCGACTCGGTGCTCGCCCCATTGATACAGGATCGAGAGACGGCGCTGGTGAATACTATCCATGAGTGTGTCCAACTGGAGATGCATACCCAGCAGGTCGTCATTGAAAGCCAGCAGCAGCGTATAACTCAATTGACCCAACAGCTAGAAGATCGAGAGAAGCAGGTGACGCATCTCAAAAGCAAAGTCGATCGTCGTGTGACGGAAAACAACACTCTACGTAAGGAACAGTACAGGCAATTGCTCATGCTGCGTGATATTATGAGTAAACAAGGATCAGATCCAGGCGCGTTAATGGCACTAAACGAAGCAATTGCTGGTGTTTTAGCTGGGAAACAACAGGCTCCAGTACCAGAAAGTAACGATGAGCAGAGTGTAGTCAAAAACTCTGGCCGTTGGGTGGCAATGAATGCTAACGTGCAGGTTTTACATCGAGAGAAGGAGAAGTGGGAACAACGTGCACGAGAAGCTACTTCCGAGTGCCAAGAGTTACGAGATGAACTCGCTCGTTTGACTCAGGAAAATGTGAATTCCCGATCAAGTGAGGTGGATTACTGGTTCCTGAAACCTGAGAATGCTATTGCTGAACGACAGCGAATAGCAGACGCTGTGAGTTCGTATCAAGGCAATTGGGAAGATATCGGTGATTCGCTTGTGGAGCTTCTGAATAATGATATTTTATGGGCAGCAGTAGAGCAAAGCGCACGACGTGGGGGTAAACGTCGAATTGCTAGAGGCCTTGAAGCTGTATTAACACAAATGGACAATTGGATACAGCCTTTATCTATCAAGGAAGAAGCTGCAGAAGATAAAAGCGATAACTCTGCTATTCCTCTGCTAGTTAGAAGACACTCGACTTTTGCAGAACTAGGACGGTTAATTCCGTGCAGAACGTGCGTTGGAGTTGGGTATATCCACGCAGACAAAGAGGATGATGGTGGAAATGACTCTGATACGTACTTACGCAAGACACTGGAGCAGGTTTTGGAGCTTAAGACTCAATTGGATAACGCCAGCAGTAAGACATTGGCACTGGAAGGTCAATTACAGCTGTCTAATGAACATACTACCCAGTTGGAGGAGAAGATCCACAAAGCAGAGCTGATCAAGTCAACTGCAGTAGACAGTGGCCTTCAAACGGACCTGGATGACGAAGAAGGGATTGACATTGACGAGATCATGCGCTCTGCTTATGACCAAGAGAGTCCTGCTACTGATAAACCTGGTTTTAGATCCCGTCAAAAGCTCCGGAACACGCAATACGAACATCTAATTGTTGAGCTGAAGAATGCGCTTGCAGATAAAGACGAAGGTTTGATGGAGAGTCGAAAAGCTCTCGATGTGGCTCAAGCAAGGACTGTGACTTTGCAACGCGCCGTTCAGAAGGAGAAAGACAGTCACGCTCAAGAACTGACTAAGTTGAAAACTTCTTTGGCCTTTTCACTCAAAACTCGAAACAGTGAGATTGAAGAGCGACAAGCAGCGGTGAAGCTGTTGATGAAGAATTTTACCAAGAAATCACCGCAGAGTCAGTCTGCAAAGCGAATTAGCGTCTCTCTCTCACCTCTGGAGGACAGTGAAGAGGATGACGTGGATGAAATGAAAGATACTGTTGACTTAGCAGGTAATGAACCGGACGAGGTTAAGCGGATGGAAGCTCTAGTTCAACGCTATGGAGAAGACATTATTCGCGTTCGGAAAGAGCATGAAACCCAGCAGGAGCTACTGAAGAAGGCCGAGACGGAAGTCGCAGAGGAAGAAGCCAAGCGAAGTCGGACCAACAGTATTTCCCAGGGGCATCTCGTTGTGAATGTGGCTTCACACCCTCGAGATTTGTTCAAGGCTCTTTCCACCGCTCAAGCAGATATGCTGAAGCTACGGAGATCCTCACAACGCTCATCAGCTCTACAAACAGACCGTTTACTAACACTGACCAAACATTTAGGCCACATGTCTGAGGAACTTTGTACACTGCGTAAACGGAATGTAGCAGAACTCGAATTCTGGAAGTTGGAGTGTGAGAAGCTCCAGAATTCGAACAAAGCGTTAGAAGCAGAGCAGCAGATTGTCAGGAAGCAATTACAAGACGTACACAGCCGAAAGGAAGTCACAGTCGTCGCTGGAGCTTGTACCTTGTGTGAAAAGCACAAGAAGAGACTCATGCAGATCTCGAGCGAACTGTTAAACCAAGCACAAACGGACCCAGAGGTGGAGGTTCCTTCTTCAGTTTTGACAGAATCCGAGCGAAAAATGATCAGTAGTGTCCTACTGGATCTGGAAAGTTTGTACACTGGAATGTCTGCAGCAAAACAGCAATTTGCACGGGATATTGTAAGTACACACCTGGGAAATGCTCTAAAACCCTCTTCTTCCAGACGAACCACGATTGATTTGGCGAGATCTCCTATCAAAGCTTCAAGAACGAATCTTCAGGGAAAAGAAGGCGGTTCTTCAACGCCGAGAAGTGCAGGTAATTCTCCTAGGAGAAGTTTGAGTCCTATCAAGACGTCCAAATCCAGTCGTCAACTGAAGCACACAGTGGGAATTTCTAATGAACAAAAGGAAGACCAGAGCCTAACTCGAGCCAGCACAACAGCTGCAGAACCACCCAAAGCTCTCGAGACTGAACAACCTACCGCTACAGAAGCTCCTACTACCATAGAACGAGTACCGGATACAATTCGTCGGAAAACTCTCGTTCAGGAAATCTTAGAAGGCAGTGGAATTTCGCTCACGAAACTTGGACTAACTAGCGACAAACCGGTCGAGGTTGCGACCGGAAAGAATGAAGAATTACTTAATTATGACAAGGAATTGGACAACAATGCAGAAACAGACCAAAGCAACTCGAACGACTCTAAGCTTATGGATCAAACTGATGATGAACCTCAAGATGATAACAAACGCAATTTAACATTAAAACTGGAGGGTATTTCAATGATCAATGGTTCTAGTGACGGCTTTCAAGACCCAGAGGTGATCAAACAGCTTCGGCAATTGATTAACGCTAGTGGAGTTGCTAAAGAACGCCTTGTCATGGCAAAGTGGCAAATCTTGACTTGTCGAATGTTGCTACTTGCAGGCGAACACCGACTTGATCAGGTATCACTTGTCATCAATTCAAGAGGGAATAACACTCTAATTGACGCGATGTGTGTGTATTTCAGCTGAAGTTTCTTGCCGACAAACGAGCGCGGATTTATCCCGACGGATCTCTTCGTCCAGCTTCCTTACGGGTTATCAACATTTGTGACGCTATGATAAAGGTCGTTCAGCAGCGCAAAAGAGCTGAAGCGATTGCTTTCAAGACCCAAGAAGTCTCGCGTTTAGAACTTCAAAAGGCTCAGAAACTTGTACGTGGCAAATCTTTCTTTATAATGTGTTTTTACTCCTGTTCTTACAATCGAATTTTCCAGTTAATCAACGGGGTAGCAATGCTACTGGACAGTTTGAATCGAAAAGGCAAACCGAAGATTGAACTGAACGAGCTGCTGTATTTGTACCAAGGTAGTTCTCCTCGAAGAAGCCCAACAAATCGACCTCTGTATCCTTCGACAAAAGTTTATTTGAGTGATTTGCCACAAACGCAGCAGATCTCAACCTCAACCTTCCCCACTCTGGTTCGAAACTATTCAAAAGATCAAGTGCGGCCAAGCAGCTCAAGAAGTAGTGGTGAACAATCAGCTGAAGTCTTAACGCACGGTGAAGGCTACCATCTCCCGGTAAGGTACATAAAATTTGCAGCCATTTTAGTTGTATGCACTTACACTCAATTGTTTTCCACAGCGTCGACTAATCAGATCAGCAGGGCCACGTCCATTTACCTTAGTTCATTCATCTATTGGAGCGCTGCAAGGTTCAATACCATTTCCGGATCCAGCACATATTCGCAACTTTCAAGAATCTGAAGAAAAAGTGAATTTTAGACAACAGCGACCTGTACGGCCGCATTCTTCTCCAGCAGGACCACGATTCATGTCGCCTCGAACTCAAGGCTTGATTTCGTCAACTTCTTCTCTACAGATGCCGGAGAAGATCGCAGAAAACGAGGCAGACGTGTAGAAGCCAAAACATATCAAAACGAGATTTTATCCAACTTTATCTGCTTTTATCCTGTAACCAGGTGAATTGCCAGCTGAAATCCGCACCTTCACAACACATTTACAATAAAGTAGCTTGCTAAGAAGAAATAATATAAAGTAGCGGAACTGTGAGCTGCTTACCGTTGTGATCAAGCGAATTTTGGATCGTATAGCATATCCAGAGAAACAGATTCGACTGCACCATTCGCCGCTCTCGGTCCAGCACAAACGCGATCTGGTGGAGAGTGGAAATCCGGAGCTTCTTATAGAGCAAAACACTCATTGCAATGAAAGATAAAAGCTCCATTAGTCCGTAAAAGGCGATGTTGCCGAGCATTTTTGCCAACTTCACTTCATCCAGCTCGCGAATTTGCGGATAAAACACGCGATTAGGAAGCTGAAACATTGCAATTGTGTATATACCTGATCAACAAGTGTTAGTTATGTGAAGATAACGTACAAGCAAAATGAACTCACTGTAAATGAACGGGATGATGACCTCTGTAAACTCGATAAGAATAATGAATTCCGTTGTGAAAAGCACTTGAGCAGTTCTGTGCACATAATGCATCCGCTGTTGTGTAGTAAAGATTCTCCGAAAAGGTTTGTAGGTTTGCGGCTCGGATGGGGCAATCGCTTCCGCAGTCACAAAGGATGCTTGTGGTGACTTTGCGAGTGTAGGAAAAACCCGGTTACTAGAATTAAAGCTCGCCTCAATTTCTTGTATCATTGGTGCAGTTCGAACTTTCGGGGTTTTGTTGTTAAGGATTGACGGGCGTGCGTGAACCGCGAAGACTCGTAGAGCTACATCTGCACGCAGTTCTTCGTCCTCGTCTAGCATTTTCAGAGCTACATCCATGAAGTTGGCGGTTTTGAGCGGATGGTCCGATGGGATTTTATCCAGAAGCGCCGTAATATCCGACAAAAAGTGGTTGACGTCTTTGATAGATATCCACGCGAGCAAAAAATCCACAAATGTAAGAGCCATCGTAGTACTAACGGAAGTTGCGTTCTGCATAGAGCTGGCCACGTATAACGCATTGAAAACTTCAATGTTGAGAATAACCACTTGTGGCTTTAGGTCGTCTTTTGTACCGAGAAAAAAGCTGATCCAGTTTTTCGTCGCAATCTTGATAATAGGAAGCAATAGAACGTAAAATGTTTGAGCTGTCGAACTCACACACCGGAAACCATAAAGATACAGCGGGTAGATGAACGTAAGCACCACTTGACAGGCAATAACCACAATGTAACTAAGTAATTCCTTGCGTAGTGCTCTTTCCTCCCTCAATTTAGCTCCGAAAAAAATGCCAAAACATATCACAAGACCTACAAACCACACTGGGATTCCAACTACGAGCGTGAAGGGCAAAGGAAAGCCAATCGAATGCGTCATCGCCAACATGAATGCAACAGCCCCAGCACTTGGAAGCATGGAAATACTGAGAGTTCGCATAAATGTAAAGTCCAAACTGGGTACAGTGAGATGAAGTTGTTCCAAGATCGCACGGGTCATAAGGGAGATTGTGAGGTAGTTTCGTCCCCAGAACAAGTAGTTCGCTCGATAACCTTCCTTTGTTGGGGCGAGAGGGATGCAATCGATCAGAGTGAGGATAATTAGGCATGGAAATGGAGTCATAACCACAAACAGACTCGTCCGGAAAACAGAGGTGGAGTTGGAATATTGCGACAATAATCGGATTCTAGAGATCGAGTAGCTTCCGTGAAGTTCCACTTGGAGATTCATCCACCCTTCGAACAAACCACTACCAATTCTCTTTATAACGTGCATTTTCACCCGTTTGGACTCTTTGGAAAGTGGAGGTTCCATGGCCGAATACTTTTTATTTAGCAAAAGTTTCCAGCAGCTAAATATGTCGACTTGATGAGCAAAGTTCATTACTGAACAGCTCTGAAGCATGAGACAGGAAACTCGCGTCATTTGGCGTCGTATGCGCAACTTTACCTCTGCCATTCAAGCAGAACTTCGTGGCCATTATTCATCGCAACGTATGCAGAATTTCCTACAACATAGTCAGACCACTTCGTCAAAGTGGGCAATTTTCATCTGTGTACTATCACCATTCCCATGTCTGCTAATTCTCACATTAATTGACTGCGCTCCAATGGCGCCACCTGAAGAAGGCTCCAGTGCGAATTATCTCTTTTGGGCTCGAGATTTTTTAACGATTGCACTAATGACGCGAGTTATCTTGGAGCAGTTCCGGATAAGTGTGCCAGGGCTTCGGATAAATTCTTTTCAAGTTGTTGCCATGCCAATTATCTCGAGTGGAGGGGCCGTAATGTTCATGATCGCAATGTCCAGTATCATTGGCTTTCCACTGCCATTTGCTCTGGTTGAAGGAATTCCCATTTGGTTTGTGGTACTTGTTATCTGCTTTGTGGTTTTCTTCGGACGAATTTTGAGACGAGATTTAGTGCTGTTTAAAGACTTGTTGAGATCAATTGTGGTGCTTATTTGCCAAGTTCTACTGACATTTGTCTATCCAGCATATTTGTACGGATTCGTGAGTGTCGAGCCGTCAAATCAAAAATTCTACGTCATGTTACTGCCAGTCATTAAATTATTGCCAAGAACTGGATCGGCTATTGTCTTGGCAATAAATATGATTTAATGCCTCAGATTATGATCTTCAACGTGGATGTTTTCAACGCACTTTACGTTTCCAGCTCAATGCAAAATTCGCAATCGAATATGACGATACTTCAAATGGTAGCATTGGATGCTTTACTGGGTTGGGTGTCCATATCGGATATTTCCTACCTCCTAAAGGATGTTTCACGGCTACAACGCAAGATTCCAGCTGGACATCCGCTGAAAAAAGCGACTTTTATCGAAATCGCACTGCAGATTATTGAAGAAGATCCTCCTGCTGGACAACTGCTCGCTTTACGTCGGTATAGCTCAACGGTGATTGTTGTAAGACGTGGCAGCGGTCCTAGTATAACTGAAGAACCGAGTTCTGGGTCATTATCTCGTAGCAGACAAGCTCCAGCTGAATCTTCACGCAAGAACAAAGATTATTCGCCTTCGTGCAGACAAATTATCCCTGTAGACCTCCCAGTACCCGCTTTACCTACTGCACCAGTGGTGAAAACGGGGTCCTTGGTGTTAGTTTCATCGCACAAATCCCTCAAAAGTATTTTTTCGCCCAAGGAACGCCAGCATTTTCTCCATATGAGCGCTCGGGTGCTTTTCACGACAGAATTCGTGATTCTGGTCGAGTATACTGAAGTGATCGTTCCGTTCATCTACAGTAAGTTTTTACTCCGTTTTCTTGAAGTTTAAATCTCTCAAACTCTTTCTTTGCAGGTATGTACACATCTGCAATGTATTATCTACCCAACCACGATTACTACCCACAAATCCAGAGTTTTAAAGATACTGGACTGGCAGACAACCTCGGGAGAATCGTCGCGTTTGGCTTTATTGAGCTCCTTTCGCTGTTCGTGATCGGATTTATCATCCAGAGGATGCTTCGATTGTCAATGCTGCATTTACTCTCCTTTGTTCTTGATCGGAGTTGGCGGATGGTACAATCCAATTTGTTTCTTTGGATTTGTTACACGATCCAGAATTCCCTCGAGCACAATGGTAAGTTGACGAGTTTTTCTCGCTTACATATATTATAGATTTTTATTTTATTTTTTACTGCAGGAGCCGACTTCAGCTTCTCATTCGCGTGGCTTCGTTCCAACAGTTCGGACACTTGACAGTAGCGCCTCTTCATATCTTTTAGCAGATAAAATCATGTCAATTGTTTCTGGAGCGCAGCTTACAACCGTCAGCCAAGTTCAAGAGGTAACGATGTTGCTCCAACAACCCCGAAACTCTCGTCGGGTGTCCAAAGTACCTGGAGTTCAAATTCCGAAAAGGATACTACTTGCTGAGCAGCAATTAGACTCAAAAGTCGGAGTAGATCTCTTCCCGTTGATCTCGTTACCAGTTGTGTCAGTGTCCTTGGTAGTCCTCAACCTCTCGTTCAATGAATTGGACGACAATTTCTGGTTGCTTTGGACCTCCGACTTGCGAGATGCAAAGTGGCCAACGTTGATGACCCTGAATCTTGCTAATAACCAGTATGTTGCATTTATCTCGGATACGTGAATAAAAACTCTAATAATTTTGTGCATAGGTTCTCTGCACGCGGAATTGAAGCGATCTCGGCTTTCATTAAACGATGTCCGGGGCTTTTAGAGCTAGATCTGTCGCTAAATCTGTTTGGTGGAAAGGATTTCTCGTCCGACTGGTTAATTCCGCTGATGAAAGCTTTGAATGAGAAAGATCGTGAACACTTGCAAGTACTGGATATGTCGTGTACAGGTTTGACTGATCTGGGATTCTCTCAGCTTCTACAAGCAGATTTTATCTCGGATATTATCAAGTTGTACCTCCGTTCCAACGCATTATCCGACGAAGCGGCCATAACACTGTCCACGACGTTGCCTACAATGAAGATGGAAGTTCTTTCGTTGGCTGGCAATAATCTAGGAGCTGCTAGTCTCGCATTCGCACTGGATCAAACACGAGCCTTGCAGACGCTCGACCTTGACGAGAACCAGGTACATTAAGGGGCTTCAGAGTTGCGCTGATCATGAAAACATATTCACGTAAAAGTAAAATTAGCCAATCAGATCGATTTGCTTTTATGTCCAAAAGTTAAGTTTTTTTAACGCTCGAAGCGAGTCAAAACGACCTGAGCACCTTACTTTCGTTTCCTTTGCAGGAAGCGCACCCAGTTCGCACTGGCCTAAGATTCGCCGTGGCACCAACTCCTGCGCGCAGATGGCTCCCAAGGGGTTAGGCAGAAGACGTCCAGTAAGCTGGGAGAAGGACGGCGTCAACGGCGGCCTCTCAAGTGTCGAAATCATCCTTAGGTGGATATCAACGGAGGGAAACCTTCAGAGATAGCGAGGAGACGCTCACGGCGGCAAGACCAAGAAGGCATTTGCGACTGAAATTGCTGGGTTCATCGAGAAGGCTGGTATCTAAGGCAGAACATACAAAGGTACATACTTATAAACCTCCTCTATCCTCGCACGTATCTCCTCGCACTTATCAGCATCTGGCCACACTACAGCACGTGATTCGAGATCAACAAGATCATAAATGTAGCGATCCGTGAAGACCTCGATTGTGCCTTTCTGCACAGTGAAAGTGTCTCAGCCAGCTTTCCAAGGAAGCCACATTGCGATCACATCCAAATGAATACAGAGAAACCAACAAATGGCACCATACACGTGTCTGAAGATTGTTAGACCTGTTGTAGAAGACCGGATTATTCTGAATCAACTCCATAATTAGCGTGAACTGCAACCTCGTAACTCGAAAGTCTTCTTTAAACCTCTTATCATCGAGCTTATTGAGCCAATAGTCCAGCGCATCAGGAGCACGAGGCACTGGTTCGCGCGTGTTCAGGTAGCGACCTGTTGATCATCCAGTAGGCCTCAATGAACTGCATCACTAAATCATCGTCATCATGGAGCGGGGCTGGGTCTTCCTCGTCGAAAACCACTCAGCACATTCAGCGAGTAACTCGGATTCCGCGTCGTAAGCTGCGCACGGCGCGCTGCCGTTGACGCGACACCTTCGGCAGCGGTATTTATTAGCGTTGTTGGCACTTCGGACGAGGGGGGGCTTCACGGTAAATGAAAAAGTAGCCAATCGGAGAGAGACAGACTTTTTACTTCTTTATGTCAAAAAGCGCGCACTGCTTCAACTCTGAAGCCCCTTATTTTATCCATAAATCAACTACTACAGAGTTCAATTCTTACTTACATATTGACGTTGTATAGATTGGGCAAGCAGGAATCAACTCATTCTTCTACGCGATAAACGGGATGACAGAGCCTTTTCCACTACGCCACCTTCATCTTAACCGCAATTTGTTTGCATCCAACACCGTCCTGGACCAGCTTCACACGAAACTTCATGAAAAAATCCTTGAAACTCTACTAACAACGGGTATTTCACCAACTGCAGCGCTTCGTCTCAATGGAAACACCGTCAAACGGGAGATTCTACTGGAATGCTGCCTAACAGATCGCTACGTCCATATCGTAACTCAAACGCTTCGTTTTTCACCCAATTGGCAGATGTTGGAAGCACTCGACCTAAGTGGGAATGAAATTGGAGAGAAAGGAGCCTATGACGTGGGACTATTCCTCGCCTTGCAGCCCCCAGTTCGACTTCTCAATCTGTCCAACAACTTGATCACCGGTACGTAAAATATCTATAAGTTTTACGGAACAGGACTAAATGAAATGCTGATACAGACAGAGCAATTGTCGGTTTGTCAGAAGGTCTCGAGCCGAACGCGAACCTTCAAGAGCTTCTGCTAGATCACAATCAAATCACAGACACAGGTGCCAAACAGCTTTATCTGAAGGCCTTTCAAGCCAATCCACAACGCCGTATTCGTCTCAGCGTCGGAAATCCTCTAACTTCGGAGTGTAAAGTCATGTTGGCAGCTATTTCCCAGGCCCACGACCTTCGAAAACGCTTCAAGAACGAGTTTTCTCTCCAAGAACATCTCGATTTCAGTGGGAAAGGTTTGCGCCAGTATGGAGCAGCAGCCATCGCAGAGGAATTAGCAGCAACGCCCGACGCAAAATGCCGCTGTATGGATTTTTCACGAAATAATCTGGGAGATGAAGGAGCGCAAGCGATCGCTACTCTTTTGAGAGAATTTTCAGTCTTGGAAGAGCTCGATGTGAGCTTTAACGATATCGGAGATGACGGAGCCATAGCGTTGGCTGATGCTTTGACCGAAAACTCGACCCTTGTGTCTTTTTCCATGCATTCGGTGGTCGAAGGCTCCCAGATTAAGCCGAAATTACAGGAAAAAGGTTTGTGCTATCTCGCCCGAGCCATTCAAAGTCATAAAACGCTGGCGAAACTCGATTTAAGGAACAACGTCACGTCTCCAGCTGTGGTTCGTGCATATGTCGAGCTGCTACGTCACAACCAAAAGATCCAAAAGTTCAACGGGACGAGTGCAGCAGTTTTCTTATCAAGACACGATTTATAGTATTCGTTCCGCTAAATTTGTATTTTACGCACCAACTTTAGTTGTCCCATTTCATTTCTTCTCGCTGAGTCAACAGACCGAAGAAATGGGCAATTTCCGTCGTGTTTGGCGTCGAGCGTACAAGTTCTGTGAGAGTTTCCAGGTGGAATTACGTGGTCTTTACTCGGCCGATCGAATCAGTCATTTCAGCGAATATTCCCACAAAACATCCATGCTTTGGGCTTTTCTGGTTTGCGTCGTCTCGCCATTTCCGTGTCTTCTAGTTGTCACTGCTATCGATTACGCTCCATTGGCTCCTCCTGCAGATGGATCCAATGCAAATTACATGTTTTGGGCGAGAGATTGTCTGTCTATTGCTCTTATGACCCGATCCATTTTGGAGCAGTTCCGAGTCACTATCCCAGGTTTGCGGATCAACGCACTGCAAGTTGTTGCTATACCTATTATCGCAGGTGGAGGAGCGGTTATCTTTATGATCGCAATGTCAAATGCCATTGGGTTTCCACTGCCGTTCGCTCTTGTGGTTGGAATTCCAGTGTGGTTTGTTGTGGTTCTCATTTGTTTCATCTGCTGCTTCGGAAGAACGTTGAGGAAAGATCCAGTGCTGTTTACCGAATTGAAAACTAGTATTGTGGTATTAATCTGCCAAGTTCTGCTCACGTTTGTCTACCCTGCATATTTGTATGGGTTTATCAACGTTCAACCATCGAACCAAAAGTTTTACCTGGTTTTACTTCCAATTATCAAGATCTTTGCCAAAAATTGCATCTGTCATTTTCTCGGCACGAAATTCGACCTCATGCCTCAGATCATAATCTTTAACGTGGACGTCTTCAATGCGCTGTACGTCTCCAGTTCGATGCAGAACTCCAGCTCCATCAGTACATTGTTGTCTATGGTTGGTCTGGATGCTTTTCAAGGTTGGGCGTCAGTATCCGATATCGGCCACCTCATGAAATACGTTCGTCTATTGCAACGTAAAATACCGACAGGTCATCCGCTGGAATCGGCCAGTTTTATTGAGATCGCCCAGCAGATTCTGAAGGAAGATTCCCACGCAAAAGCTCACCTTTCGCTTCGTCGATATAGCTCCGCTTTGGAAACCCTAAAATTCGACCGACGAAGCGTTGATAGTGGGAATTCCACTGGTGCTTCGACGGATGTGAGTCCGATGCCAGCCAGAAGAGTTTTACCAGTGGCTACAGCTGGACCACCGCTTATGGTTGCTGCAGTGGAAACGTTTACACCTCTTCATCATGATGAATCCACCCAACGAACTCGCCTTCTGGAGAATATTTTCTCGCCCAGGGAACGCCGATTATTCGTACAAAAGACAGCTCAGGTTCTCTTCACGACTGAGTTTGTGGTGCTTGTGGAGTATACGGAAGTCATCGTTCCGTTCATTTTCTGTAAGTATATTCCTGACATCAGTTTTAGATTTTATCCTCCTAATTTTTTGTAAAATGCAGGTATGTACACACTTGGAATGTATCGACTGCCGAATAAAGCCTATTATTCACAACTTGCTACACTCGACGGAGCAGGGCTTGGCAATAAGCTTACAACTGTTGTGATGCTGGGAGGGATTGAGCTTTTTTCACTCGTGGTTTTTGGCTGTATTATCCAGCGTAAAATCGGGATTTCTATATTACGCTTACTGTCCTTCGTACTGGACCGCAGTTGGAGAATGGTGCAAGCGAATTTGTTCTTGTGGATCTTCTACACGGTGCAAAACTCGCTTGAACACAACGGTACGTACGGAAGAACGATGTTTCTTTCTTACTCATCTCTGACTACCGTTTTTTGTGGTTTTTTCAGGGGCAGATTTCAGTTGGTCATTTAGCTGGCTAAAATCTACATGAGTTTAATGAACAGATTCCTCATATCGGGTATCTCCCGAAATGCTAGAGATTTTTTCGTACCTTCAAGTGATACTGGGTAACAGTTATCGCGGAGATCCACGCCCAAGGTGAACGTCTACAACAAGTGTGGAGCACATTACCTGGGTGAAGATGTCAGGAGGACTAAATTTCTGCACTCCCGGACATGGGAATTCGACATGAATTGACCTGGTATCAGTCAAAGATGTTTACGTGGTGGAATTGCAGACTTGGCAGCTTTACTAACGTCCGAATGTGCCCACCTACTGTCGAAATTAATATGGGTCAGTTGGAGACAAATGTCTTTGAAGCTATTGCTTAGTCATGAACATTGTTGTTGTACGCTGTTAACTCTTTCATGGGGCCATCGTCAGTTGTATTGCACTTTTGAATCCCTGACATCTGCTGAAACCAGGCGCTTAGTTCGTAAGTTGGTTCCACATGATGAGATCTTGGAACTTCGTGCGGGAAACCCTGGTGGTTGTGTTGTACCTAGGCCCAGCATTCTTTTCTCTAACAGTGATCTGGACACCTGCAAAGCCTCCTCGAGGCATCTCCGCCGTCCTAATGTACGGGTCTTCCCCCTGTTCAGCTATGATAAAGAACCCTGGCAGAGCTAGAGTTTGTTGTCATAAGGACATATCAACAAGCTTCAGCGTCTCCACTGCAGGGTTATCCAGCCACAAAATCGCGATCGCCCTGTCGCGCCGACGCTTTAGCATACCATTCCAGAAGTTTGGGGGGAAACACTTTGCGAACATTATGGCCCACTTGTCTTGATACCTTCCGATCGATCGTACACTTGAGATCCGAGAGGTGCTTCTGTGCATTCGCTCGTCCCTTTCGTGCCTTGGAGACCCCCAGTGATTTCCCTAGCGACATTAATCGCTGATAGCGTAGCGCATCCCTTTACAATATGAAGTTGTCCCAGCTGAGGTTTGAACTTGGCCGCAGCCTTTTCAGACATTGTGACCGGCTCAGGCTGGGTAAAAGGCTGCACTTAACCATGATTAATCGTCTCGTCCAGCACAGAGTGCAACACAGCAAGGCACTAAGGCGGTGGCGAAACCCATGAGTCTTCAGTGGCTGCGACGGCAAATTGTTGAGTAATGAGAGTGAAGAAGTCGTGGCTGAGTGAGTAAAGGGGGCCTTTGCGGGACGACAGGAGATCGTACCGGTACAAATGCAACCGACTTCTCCATTGATCTTGCCAGTTCTCTCCAAGTGCCCGTGCAGAATTGGCATGAGTGTCACCTCCATCAGACCAAGCAGCCAAAGTTCCTCACAGGTAAATGCCGTCGTGATGGTCGTCGGCGTGTGCGTTCGTCACGACTGGATATATCCACCCCTCTATCGGATCAGGACCTTAGTCACCTTGCACAGATGACAACGCCTGCAAACACCAAAATTGTACGAATTACATGTACACTCAATTTACATCACCAACACTAGAATCTACAACCGACGTTGTATTTCTGATCAATCGGATGCTCTCATTGGTTACGACTTGCGTTGTTTTATCCAATCAAATCTTGGTTGTACTGTGTGTTGCACCAAATGACAATATTTGTACAGTATCAGTTGGTAAGCCATCAACACTTTTGAATCACTGCCACAGCCAATCATCCTACATAGCACTTCCAAATTATTAGCCAGCCAGATTGTATAAATTTCACCTTTTTAGCAAATGAAAGGATCCGATAGCGACCCAAAAAGCAGCTCGTTTTCACCACATTAGCTTCTCGCCCAACCAACACATACACCTCGCTACAATCTACGCCACCCCACTGCAACGATGCCTCGCGCCAATATCGCTTGGGCCCTTGTAGCTAAAGACCTCTCCATCTACAACAGCAACATGCTGCTGGAATCCTTGAAGGACTACGTTGAAGAGCGATCTTACCTCGTGCTCGCTGTGCTCCGAGCTGGCACCACATAACATGTGCACGAAGCTGCTGCTGTGCAAGTGCAAGTCCTGCAAAACCGTAGCCCATGGAAGGGAAGGGTGCAGATCTGCATCCTGTCGAACGTGGTGAATCTGTGGGAGGCAAACCAGCACGTTTCGCCTCTTCGCTCACCCCGCGAGGCGCGTTTGACCGAGAAAAAGAAGGCTTTTGCCCGAGACATGTGCAGCTACAACCACAAACCTATGAATATCTACAACGGGATCGTGAGGCGCTTCCAAGTTGCGGAGGGTGTAATGCCGAAGCTGACGAGCGTGCAGCGTTTCGTGCAGTACTACCGCCGAGCTCAACTCGATGGGGGCGATTACCACGATGATGTCGTGGCAAAGGTCCGGGAGCACGCATACCGCGGAGAGGAAGAACCAGGGGTCCCTTTCACGTTTACATGGCGCTCTAATTCTAATGGGGAAGCAATTGTTTGCCATGGTTCTGACGCGGACACCTTTGCTGTCGGACTGTCCTCGAAGCTGCTGCTACGCCGACTTGACCGCGATCCGGAAACCTATGTACTCCACCTAGATACCACCTACAAGTTGAGCCAGGTGGAATACCCGGTTATGGTTGTGGGCATCTCCGACTGTATGAGCTCCTTTCACCTAGTGGCGTTCTTCATTCTCTCTCAGCAAACTGAGCATCATTTTGCTGAGGTGCTCTCTATGCTCCGTCGAATGTATACACTGGCGACAAACAAACAGCTCTCAGTTCGCTACATCATGGCTGATGCGGACAAAGCTCAGCGTAATGCGGTGGACTCAGCGCTCGGCGCGGATAAAGAACTCGTCAATTTGATGTGCTACTTTCACGTAGCTGCCAACGTCTACAAACATACACGTGGTATCCCTATAGCACTTGCTGCTCAAGTTGCTCGAGATATTGCGGATATGCACTATGCTACATCGGAGGCAGAGTTGGAGCTTACTAAAGCTCGGTGCATGAAAAGCTGGGATAAGCTTCCTCACTCACCGCCTTCGTTACCTACTTCAGGTCGGTGTGGCTGAACTCGAAGTCCCATCGCTGGCAGGCCTTCCACACGCCACGCGGTTTTGCTGCTACTAACAATCCTGTAGAGCAGTTCAACCGTGCTATCAAGCGCGATTATACACTGCGTGCTCGCCTCAAAATGGGCACACTCATTGATCAGCTCCTACTCTGCGTCAAAACCGAGGGTGTTCGGGGACGCCCAGTCGCTACTGAAATTCAACCGCGTCCGGATATGATTTGACGCGTGCGCGAGATGACGAAAGCAAAGACCATCCGGAGACAATGCCTCTCAAGCACTTCATTGGCTTTCTTACATGTGATGAGCAGCTGCCCGCGACGTCAAATACTGTGCATGTAGTTGTGGTGGAGGGGATCTGCCAAAATCTCGTTAAGGCAGGTCTCGATCACCACTTGCGCCCAGACACTGACTAACGGAGGGGATTCCCCGATGATCCGTGATCTAGCTGTGTGTAGTTTCACCTTGTGTACCCGTCGGTAGGCGAGTTACGCTCTTCTAGGTGACTTCTGAAGGTGTCTTGTAGGTCGGAAGAAAGTCTTGCGTAACGCAGGGGTTGGAGGTAGCGTGGAAGTTCTTCACTCCACCTCGGGGTACTTGATCCCGGTTGCAGGCGAGTCCTCGAGCCTTAATCCGGGTGCCTGGTTCGTGATCCAAGCCTTCCAATAGTCCAGTATTCGGGATTCGGTCCCTTCCTTTCGTTGCTTGCCGCTTCCTTTAGCGGGGGTCTTGAGAGGGTGAGATTCGACGGGATCGTCAGGCTAAACAACCAATTCCTTCCGATCCGATGTATGCACTTTAAGGATAGTTCACTAGATAGGGCAAAGCTGGCCAATATATTATCCAGACTTAACCGCTATACTAGGTCACGTATCCCTACCTTCTTGACGCTTGTAGGGCCAATGTAGTTCCCGGTTCCAGGCGTAGCGAAGACACTTGAGTGGTTCAGGGCAAATTCGATTCTGTTTATGGTTATTCCTATGCCTACTAATCCCATCCTGATTTACTATCCTACGATCACATGACACTGGCTACCTAGCTGATCCCTAGCTTGGCTCCCCTAGCCCTGATCGTGAGCCGATTTCGTACTTAACCGAAGCTTGATCTCGTACTTAACCGAAGCTTGATCTCGCACTTAATCGGGACTTGATCGCCACCTGATCCCGCTTGGTCGTCGCTCGGAGAATCCGGATCAGGCCATCAGAAGAGTCTGCGTCGTGCCTGGGGCTGGCCTGGGGCTGAACTTGATCGGGAGCTGATCTCGTACTTAAACGGGAGAGGATCACTGCGTGATCCCGCTTCGTCGCCCCCCGGGAATCAGGATCACGTGGTTAGAAGACTCCAGGGCGCCGGGGTGAACCGTGAACCAAGATCATGCTCACTTGGGACTCCACCATGGTCGATCGCGCAAGGGCACCCTTGATCTCCCCATTCTTTCTTCCGGTAGAACTTGGATCACCAACGAACACCGCCCCACTTGACCTTCCGCAGGTGTCCCTGCCGCCTGTTCCCCGGCGGGACCCATCGTACCCTCGTCTGATTCGACTCAGATCTGGGCATCACAGGTCCCCCCTGTCGCTTGTTCTGGCTCTCTTCGGCTTCGTGGCTGATTCCGGGAAAAATCTCCGTTCGCTTCACCACATAGTTTCTGACACGCTCGAGCGCGTGTACGACCCACGAAGGAGGAGCTGCCTGTGACGGCAAGCCTTTCCGTTCAAAAGGCAAGGATGGAGACGGCAGGCATACCAGCAACGGGTTGGCAAGTTGATGTTGTTGCGCAGACGTGCTGCTTCCGTGCGTTTCTTAAAGTTGGCTGCTGTGTCCACCTCATATACGGGCTGTCCGTGCGGGTCCAGCTTGACCTCTGCGGTCACGCACGTCTCGTGTACCGCTGCCGTAACCGAGCTCGCCGTGAACGCAGCGAGAAACACTGGACTACCTGCAAACAATGGGGCACTGGCGTTAGTGTAAAAGCAATAGCCTGTAAGTAGCTAGTCAATATAACTCAGACAATTGCTTACATTACAAGTTTGTGCCCCCCACCCACCCCCCCCCACCCACCCCCACCCCCCACCCACCGACCGCACTTGAGCCTGGTATTCGCCGGCACCAAACTCCTACCACCGCGTTTTACGGCTCACCCCGAGCGATGATCACACCTTGGCTGTTTGTGGCCGCTCGTAACCTCTTTCTACTCTGCATTATCTGCTATCCGCAGAGTGCAGTATACACGGACAGCATTATGGCTGCCCTTGCGGGTCCCTTTCATCATCACCAACTTGAATTTGCTGAGGTAACTGGATACGCGCACCGAGCTGACATCAATAGGAAGCGAAAGAGCGCACCCGTGAAGCTGTTCGACCCGTGTAGCGTCTGTAAGAGCCGCGAGAACGTCGGCGCGCATGCCGTGCCGCGTGGCGCCGTAGAGGCCAGGATTCCAAATGTGTGGCACACCCACACTCGACTTCGGCTAGGTGCGATTGATCAAATCTGAGTGGAATTATGTATTTGCTGATGCTGGATTCACAAATGAATGGTGTTTCTCGTATTTTGTCTGCACAGATCTCGCCCGTAATGTGCAGCAGAACGTCGTAGTCCAAAGCCGCTCCAGCGCAAATTCGCTATACCGTCGAGGGCCATTGAATCTGCATAAGGGGGACCAAATAGATGAATAATCGGGACACATCATACGGGATAACGTTTTGACTATCAGGTGTTATAGAATTGCCACTTGGCAATCCACTGGACAGGTGCCATTTAACTTCTCCACACGTTTTGCTTCTCACCAGCACTCATGACTCGTGGCGCTCCTCTCACGCTTCCTGTAGCCATCCCAAGGCTTGATGCCGGAGTGGTGCTCGATCCAGACCTCGGGCATGTTAACATCCAGTCCCGCCAATCTTTAGTCCACGAATAATCGCGTCAAAGGCGCCAGAAGAAACAAGAGGAGGTGACAGTAAAACATACTCGGCAGCGTGCACAGAGACAGCTAGAAGAGATGCTGATGGCCTCCGGAGGAAAACAACAATAATGCGGAGGAGACCATGTTTCGATTCTAATCACCAAATAGAACAGTTATTATTTTAACATTGGACAAAAATATTCATCCGACATGAATACGATGTGTCCCGATTACAGAAACGACACAAAAACTCGACGTACACAAAACTCGGGATCTCAAGATGTGCCCATAGAAAAATCGAACCAATCAACTCAGCATTGTTTTCGTTTTTTACCAATTAAAAAAAAATGGATGGACGCCAACAAAATGCTGGTTCAGGACGGCAAACTATAGCATTTCGAGAAGGTCGTAATGACACGCAAGCAGACGACATTCGCCGTAAAAGAAAAGCTTGCTGCCATTGCCCGTATCGAGGCGATCGGTTTGCCCGAGGCCATTGACGAACTTGGCTATCCACCCGCATCGGTGGACAGTTGGTGGCGAGCTCGCAAAAGGCTGCGCGCCTTCAAGGGGGACAAGCTGTCGAAGACGACAAAGGGGCAGGAACAAAAGGAGAGTTTTCCTTTCACACCTGCCCTGGTGACTTTCATGAAGTCGCAGATGAACCACGAAGTGCACATTTGGGAAAGTGCTAATGCCAACTGATGTTATCACAGTAACAGATTCATTGGAGAAGCAGGGTATCGTTCAACAACAGCTTGGACGTTGGCCCATTCTTCGTCATGAAGATAGGCCGGTCGTTCAACCTGACTCGACGCGTAGGGAAACACGCTGCTGCAAGTGGAGATTTCGCTGTAGGGGTGGGGGGGGGTCGGTGGAGTTCTTGTTTGGCCTGGCAATGTCTGACGCAGACGCGAAGCTGGCGGAGTCGATGCTACTCGCTAAAATGATACTGCTGGGCTTTGAGTGGCCTATGGTGCCTCATTTTCCAGCACGAACATATGAGACCTTCAAATTTAACGCAAAGTCGCTGCCCTTAGTTCACGAGGTGGTCTGCAACCTACGACGTGTATATCCGCCACCTCTTACCACCGTCCTGTTCATTACAACTATGTCTATGTTACTGTTACTACTACAACGTTTGTAATATGATTGGTGCGGCCATCGGGATCTGGTCGGTGCTGTTCTATGTAGCATTTGTATGTGTACACTGAGGGACATATATTAACGTCACTTTAATATCTGTCGCTCACTGCGCAGTATAATTGCCTTGTAGAAGAGGTACGATGTAGCTCATCCTATATATGTACCATTTAGGACCAAATATATTTGGTCTAGTACCAGCTTTGCAACTCAATAATCTGGACCAAAAAATCACAATTATTGCGATGGCGTCCAATGCAGAGCGCGGCTTCGAGTTCCGGCGCGACCTGGAGCAGCTCGTGCATGACGGTCTGTTGTTGTCTCGCCGAGCTGAACAGCGCACGCGCTTCCGCCCGGGCGTCTTGCCCTCTTCCTCTGAGCCAGCGGATGTGCAACTGCAGCAGCGAACCAAGAAGAAGCTGGCGCGGGCGTTGCGCTCTCTGCGTGAGGACTACGGCGCGTCTCAGGAGCTGAGCAAGGAGGCACTGACCTACACCAATTCACTGGAGGACGCTTTGAACTTCTTAGCGCTGCAATACGCGAGCGACGAACTACCGCCGACGTTGCGTGCTCTACCCACGACACTACAGACTTTAAAAGATGAAGAAGAGGGCAGTGGAGAGCTGGTGGCTGAAGTTAACTATCCTGTGAAGGAGAAAGATCAGCAAAGAAAGAAGAAGGAGAAGAAGACAGATGATACGTTGGACCAAGAGGAAGAAACGGACCAGGAGAAAATACAGGAGAAACTTGCCATCCAGGACGAAGGCAAGGTTGATTCGAAGCAGACTGAAGCGCTATCGTGGACACAGCAGTATGTCCTGAATATGGCAGCCCGAGAAGAAGAGATGGCTAGACGAGAAGCTGAAGTATCACCTGAAGCACGCGAGCTGGGGGAACTGGAGAAACGCTTCAATGAGTTGGTCGCTGCGCTTAACCGCATGAAAGAGCGAAAGAGCAAGAAAAAAACCAAGAGCGGTGACAAGCAGAAGGCACGCGAGCTAAACGAGCAGATCCAGGATACAAGACGTAAATTGCTGGCCCGTGGGTGGAGGGATCCAATGCAGCAGCAACAAAGGAAGGAGAAGAAGGACAATTCAGAAAACAAGTCAGTCCCAAAGACTACACCTGTTCCACAGGAAGCCGAACCTCCAGTTCCATCCAATCCTGGAGTAGAAGATGCTGACGATGAACTTCTGTCTTTAGCACTTGGCATAGCAGATGAGGAGGAGGGGCATGATGCGATTGAAGTGTCGAAGCAAAAGGATGAGGCACTTCTGGAGCAGATCGAGGAATCGAATATGCCAGTTCAAGCTGGAAACGATGAGGATGATGTCGACGGCGGCATGTTTGGGCTCCTGGAAGAAGCTGAGGCTACTGTGGTGAGTGCTGCAGAGATCAAGAAGAGCGCTGCTGTCGACACGGCTGCTTTGATTGCTGCCCAAGCAATAGCGGATCTGGCAGCGTCAAAGGGCAAGAAAGGGAAAGGAGGGAAAAACAAAAAAGGTCGCAACATGCTGAAAGCTCAGGCAGCTGTAGCCCAAGCTGCTCAAGCACAAACTGCTGCTGGAGCACCATGGACTGGAAAGTCTCCACGTGATCACCTGGAGCAGTACTGCCGAAAGAACGGTTTACAGAAGCCTCAGTACAAGAAGTTGCCTCGAGCCCCAGGAGGAGGCCATCTCTATTCTGTGATTCTCGCCAGCAAAAATCAAGGCAAACATGAAGTGACTGTGAGAAACGCTAGTGACACAGCTCAAGGGTTCGACTCCATTTCAGACGCCAAGGATGCTGTGGCTACAAGCACCTTATTTGATCTGTCGCCCGACCTGCCTCTGTATCGTGTCCTGCCCCCAGTGTACCGTGATATGTGGCAGCAATGGGTTAAAGAGAAGCAAGATAGCGAGGCGGCGGTGGCAGCAGCCGATCGTGACGAACAAGACGAGCTTTTGACCGAGATTTTCAATACCCTTCCCGCAGAGATCGCTGAAAAGAAGGCTGTGGTAGAAGTACCAGCACCAACAGAGAAACCCTCTGTCTCAGCGAAAAAAGCGGAGGGCGAAGACGTTGAGAATGCGCTGGAGGACTGGAGCGTCGACGATTGGGACGCGGATTTATCTGATGAGGAGGCGACAAAGGTTGAAGAACTTGCTGAGTCTATCACCGCGTCTGTGGACGAAATTGAAGTAGAAGAAGAGAGCGAAAGCGATCGCAAAGCTGCGTTGGAACTGTCTCAACAGCTACGTGAACAACTTCAGAAGCAAATTCGCTCAGGTGCGTACCGATCAAAGCTCCAACAGCGCGAAACTTTGCCGATTGCGTCGTTTAAGAAGGAAGTTATTGAGCAGCTGTCAAACCACGATGTGATCCTGATATCCGGCGAGACTGGGTGTGGTAAAAGTACGCAGGTACCGCAATTCTTACTCGAAGACCTCTTGCTGTCTGAGCGTGGAGGAGCCCGTGGGCAGATTGTGTGTACGCAGCCTCGTCGACTGGCTGCGATTAGTCTGGCAGAGCGCGTATCTGAAGAGCTTGGGGAGGCAAACATGGGTACGGGCGACTCGCTTACGGGATTTCAGATTCGCCTCGAGACGCGGATGACGCGCCGTACGCGATTGCTGTTCTGCACCACTGGTATTTTACTCCGGAAGCTCCAGGATCCACTCACGTTAAGTGAGGAGGTGAGCCATGTAATTGTGGACGAAGTACACGAGCGCGATCTTCAGAGTGATGTGTTGTTAGCTATGCTGCGCCAATTTCTCGCTGAAGGCAACGCTGCTCGACAGCGGAAATTTGGAGGCACGTTGCCACCGCTAAAAGTGATTCTCATGAGCGCAACGCTCAACGCCGCCAGCTTCCAGCAGTACTTTGGTGGTGCTGCGGTGTGTCCAATGATTGAAGTTCCTGGTCGAACGTTCCCAGTGGAGCAATTCTACCTCGAAGATGTACTCGAGAAGACCCAGTTTGTTGTGGATGAAGAATCCCCAGCTTATGTGGCTGTGGATAACACTGGCTCGGACCGAAACTCGACGCAAGTGACGATTTCCGGTCGCGGCGGAACCTCCTACACCCAACAGGTCTCGTGGACTTCGTCAACAGGTTCTTCCACCAAAACTGCGAGTGAAACACAGCGAATGTTGGCTGAAAAGTACAGCGAATCTACTCTAGTCGCTCTGGAGCGTCTGGACCCGTCCGTAGTCAACTACGAGCTCATTCAAGCGCTTCTGGAGCATATCACTACGGAAACGGAGCTTCTTTCACTCTCGAAAAAGGGCAGAAAGAGTGCGTCGGTGCTTGTTTTCCTTCCTGGTCTTCAAGAGATCACATCCCTGCTGGATCTGCTGGAAGGAAGCCGTCTCCTTCGCCATGATCCACACGGCCGAGAATTCGAGTTCCTGCCACTTCACTCGTCTCTTTCAGCTCAAGAACAGCAAAGGATCTTCCGACAACGTTCCGGTGTTATCCGTGTCATCGCTGCCACCAACATCGCTGAAACCTCTTTGACCATCGATGACGTGAAAGTTGTGATCGACACTGGACGCGTGAAGCAAATGAGCCACGATGCCCAACGCCGCACCAACGTTCTGGACGAGATTTGGGTCGCCAGAGCCAATGCCAAGCAGCGCGCAGGTCGTGCAGGCCGTACGAGTGGAGGCTCGTGTTTCCGTCTTTTCCCGCAGTCTGTTTTCCGCTCCGTGATGCTCGAGCAGCCTGTTCCTGAGATTCGCCGCGCACCATTGACCTCACTGTGTCTGCAGATCAAGACGTTTGGCGTGGACGGCGACCAGAAAGACGGATGTGGAGAGTTCCTCCGCGCGTGCTTGGACCCGCCGGACGACGCAAGTATCCGTGACGCGCTGGAGGAACTGTTCGAGATTGGTGCACTTACTCGCGAGGACGAAGCACTGACAAAGTTGGGAGCTCACTTGGCCAGATTACCGGTGGACGTGAAGGTGGGCAAGCTGCTGCTTCTTGGAGCAATCTTCGGTGTATTTGACGCAGCCAGTACGTGTGCTGCCGTTCTGGAAACGAAATCTCCTTTTGTTGCTCCTTTTGGTCGTCAGAGTGATATGAAACAGGCTCGCCAACACTTCGCCGTTGGAGCCAGTGATCTTCTTACGGACGTAAATGCTTTTGAAGCCTGGCGATACGTTGTGCAGAACAAGAGCAGCGAAGTAAATGAGAAGAGCTTTTGCCACCAAAACTTCTTGAGCCAGCGAGGACTCCGTGAGCTGAGTCAGCTGAAGCGACAGTTCCGAGGCCTTGTGGCCCAACTTGGTTTCTTACCAAATTCTGAGTCAGAAGGAGATGAACGGATGAATCTGCAGCAATTAGCAACGATTTCTGCCGTTCTGTATGCTGGTCTAGCCCCGAACTTGGTGCACGCAGAGCCACCGGCAGCGTATGGCCCCAAGCGCGCAGTGCTCCGTGAACGAGACCATGGCGTTGTGGTGGTACATCCAGGATCGATTAACTACAAAGTGGCGAGTTTCCGAGCGAGCAGTTTTCTCACATACGCAGTGAAGCTCCACACATCACAGGTCTATCTTCCAGCTTCCAGTCTTGTGCTTCCGTTAGCTGTCTGTCTATTCAGCTACGCATTGGACCCACTGCCGCAATTGCGACGCAAGGACAAGGCCGGTAACGAGACGATTGGGCTGCGAGTGAACGACTGGGTGGTTTTCCAGAGCTCATTCCGTTCGGCCGCTTTATTACAGGAAATCCGCCAAGAGGTGGTAGAAACCATCGACGCCAGTCTCCAGACGCCGCCGTACAGCAAAACAGAGTCGAAGGAGCAGAAAAAACAGCGGGAGGCGCTAGTTGACGTCTTGCGCGTGCTTTTCCTCACTGAATACGAAGAGCGTGACCCCAACAAGCAGCTTTCGGGACACTTGTGCATCGGAAAGCAGCGGAATTAGACGATAGAGGGGAAAAAATGAAGGTGAAGTTGCATTGATGAATGACTACGAGTAGCTGATCTACTGACAGGTAGTTGATGTGTTGTGTGGTGGCTTTAGTAGGATTGCGCCGCCAAGTAAAGCGCCCAGGAGCGGGAGAGACCGTCCATCATCGCAGTGCACTGGTTGAGCTTCACCAGTGCCTGGGGCTTGTTCACACGCGCGTAGCTGAGATACAACAGCGACAGCCACGAGTTGGCCAGCTCGTCATTCTTGACAATGTCCAATTTGGACAGGATGTTGTCCCATTCCTCCTGGACGAAAGTTGGAGTCCGTACGTATTCTGTCACGGGGGTTACAGGAAGCATTTGGATGCCGTGAATCATGTATTCGTCAGCGGAGAACCACGTCGCGTAGTCCGCTTTGTTGTCGAAGAGGATGCCAGGTACCATGTGAGAGCGATAGGCAGGTGGATGAATCGTGTTGGAGCTGTCGAACAGGAAGTACGTCTGGATGGAGCGTACACTCACCTTGGTCATGAGGCGGCCGATGTCCTTCATGCGCTTGTGGTTGGTGTTCTGTCCGAACAGTGCCATACTGTACGCAAAGTTGATGTCCTCGGATGTGGACTCCTCGTCCTTACCATCTCCGAGTGCCGTCATACCGTGCGAGTACGAATGACCTCGGAACCAGTCGAAGCCGCGGAACTTGGGAAAGAACGGGTCGTCGCGCGAAGGATTGGCGACATCTCGAAGAAGCAGTCGTGTCATATTGTTGAGCTCTCCGATACGCGACCAAGTCGGGTGCAAGTAGTTGATGACAGAAGCCATGTGCACCCAGTAGCCGTAGTGGTAGTGGTGGTCATTGTACACGGTGTTGCCGAAGTCCGCATTCATGTCGCCCGTGACGAAACCCTCGGAGCTCACGATGCCACCCATCACGGCGTCGTATTTGAGCTTGTACTTCCAGCTATTGTCGAGGAACGGAGCCACGGCATTCTCGAGTTTAGTGACACATCGGCGCAAGAGTGATATATCCGTGCCGACTATCACTGGGTCGTTGGCCATGAGACACAAGGACGCGTACTGCTGAACCAGTTTCCCTGTGAAGTAGTAGCTGCCGTCCTTTGCCACAGTCCAAATGCTCTGGATATCATTCCGTAACTTGGTGAAGAGATCTTGCTGAAGAGCTACAGCTTTGGTGATACGTGTGCGTGGGTAATGGCTCACTGGTATCTTGCGAGACTCATAGAAGCTCCAGGTTGGAGGCGACGCTACTGTGACGAAGCCCTTCATGAGCCCGCGTGTAGCTGAATACATGGCCACATTTGCCACTTCAGCGACACTTGCAGTCGTGAGAGACTTGGTATGGTGGTCTAGCGCATAGTGGAAGAGCCCATTGGAGCAACTCCCCTCGGTGTTCCACTTGAACGAGTACTTGGAGTCGCTGGTAATTTCCACGTCTCCTCCCGTCACAATGCAACTGCTGTACGTATCTTGCGCTGCAGACTGGGAAGGATCAAGAATGGAGGAGATCCGGATCACTCCATTGAACGTCGTCAACCCCTGTAGGATCATACTGGTTGCGAGGTTCAGTTGAATGGTGCTGGACTTTGACTCAGCTGAAGGGAAGACATGAATCCACCACTGCTGGCCACTGACTGCGAGGACGTTGAACTTACTGCCAGTGTAGCGCGTTCCGATGCTGGCTGAAGCTCCGTTGATCGTCGCTATGGGCGCTTCAAACAAGATTTCTGGAGTGAGGCCCTGGTACGTGGAGGTGAAGTACGCCATGCCGCTCACCATATTCGATTTCATCATACCCGTGGAAGCTGGCGCCTGGAGTTGCACAGTGACGCCTAAGTCCGTCCAGTTAGTGACTTGCATGTCTGGGATTGAAGTCCCAAACTCGAACGCAGTCAGCTGGATCTCGTTCCGCTTTGGATGTGCGTAGTACTTGGCCACCCCATCCGTGACCCCACCAAAGAACCTGTTGCGGTACGGATAGCTGAGAGCGAAGCCGTACGCTCCTGAAGACTCGACGCTAATTGCGAACGGGTTGGGCCAGATGGGGTTCGTGGCGTTCGTAGTGCTATCGCACGTGACGAGGTTTCCCCACCAGGCGTTCGTGGGGACGGGTTTACTGCGCATGATGTCGAGATGTCGAGGCTGGCAGAATGTTGACTGCTCTGTGGTAGCGTTCACGATCTTGGTCGGTGACGGGAATTTGCCGCTGGGGTCCCACGAGTCATTCTGCGCGTTAACCAATGTATTTCCGAAAAGAAGTTGGGTGTACAGCCCTGCTAACAGCAGCCAGGAGCGACGTGAAGGATGGCTGCTCATTGGGAGATGAGATGAGAACTGAGAGCTCTGCACTTGCTATACTGCATGACATCATTGCCACAAAGCACTATCGCGTGTCATGCCAGTCATGAAGAAGCCTGGAAATAGTGAAAAACGCTTGATGTCTTGGCAGGTTTCACACACCTTGAACAAACCAAACCGAGGAAAGCGCTGAAATTTGGTTTGAACGTTACTTCCCCGTTGTTCTGAACCAAAACAAGTAGGTTTCGTGGTTTGGCTATGAAACCCATCCTGACTTCAAACCTGAACGGAGGTTTGGAGTTTCAGGTTTGGAGTTACGGCTTTAAGTTGTAACAACGAGAGCACCTATTGGCTACTGTTCTTATCGAAGATATGAAACGCGAAACGACTCAAAGATCTTTCCAGAGCACTCGGCTCTGATCTCAGCTCACACTACATTTTGCAGTGCCCCCCCCAACTCAAGCCCCTACAACAGTTTCGCTACTATCGCGTTGTAGGCCCAACATCTTCTGTATCAACCCTCAAAACAACAATTCAGCGTCTACTCCGCCTTCACCGTTCACAAGAACGGAGTCAACGCTCTCGAGAAGAAGATGCTGACATCGGTCCTGTGGGTAGTACCCAGCAACCAGGTCATCCAGTACAGACAGTAGGGTCGGGGCCACTCACAGCACTCGTGGAGACGGCAATGTCTGGCATGAACCAGCATACACCTGCGCCCGACCTTCCACCATCTGTCCATGGCAGCATTGTTGCTAGTTCAAGTTCGTCAGTATCTGTGCCGATGCACGTTACCCAAGCAATACGAAACTATGTGCCGCCAGAGGGTTTAAGGTACTACCAAGACGCCGTGGTGAACGATCAATAATTCTAGACTGGGGGGTACGCGTTACTTCCACGCTTGAAGGCAAGGAATACATTTGCTGGATATGCCAAGGAAGCCTCGAATGTCGTCGTGATAACAAGATAATTCAACTGTTTGGTAATACGTCTAAAGCTACCAAGCATCTTAACGACAAGCACATGTTGACAGCCAGTAAAATCACAGCCGAGAACACCAGGAAACGTAACCGAGCTAAGGAGCTAGAACGCATACGATGTGCTATTGCTGATGGAGCTGATAGCAGAAGAATGACATTGCTGCTCGAGACGCTGCGTGTGGTGAACAACAATCTCCCGTTTCGGTTCGGAGAATACGAAGAATCGGAATTGCTCGCAGACTTGGTGGTTGCAGACGAGTTCCGAGCGACTCTCAATAACGACACAGTAACGCGAGCTATTGCTGAGCTTTATTCAAGCACACGACAGGCTATTCAATCCCATCTACAATGCAGCAGAATTAACAACGTGGCGTCATTCTCAATGGTGTGTGATTTTTGGTCTTCCAAGACACAGAGGGCGACCAAATATCTTGGTCTGAGGGTGTATTTTGTCGACAACAACTGGGAATTCCAGTCGATCCTTCTTGGTACTCGCCACTATGAACCGATGTATGGGGAAAGAAGCGCCGGAAGCCGTGAATCATTTAAGCGCTGGATTACAGAGCTACTAAAAGATTTTGGGCTATCCACGAAAGATTTTTACGGCTCCACTAGTGACGCTGGCCCTGATGTTAAGTGGATGATGACGAAGGGAATCGGTCTCCAATGGGAATGGTGCATACCCCACCTTACGAACGCTGCTACAAAAACGCGTTTGGTATCACCCTCAGCGAAAGACCTCTAAGAACTTACCAGCCACCGAATTGGTTACTCGCATCAAAGTACAACATACGCCGTTCGCTCCAACGCCTCAATGGGAGTCTCTTCTCAGAACTTTGTGAGATGGCAAACGCTGGTGCTACAACCCAATTAATCGAACACAAAGAGCACCGATTCATGAGGCTTCGCTAAAGTTGTCCGGCGATTGCTCGAAAAATGGGACCAACTTCCGAAGATTGGTTCCAGGAACGTATTGACAAAGCTATTCGGGAGCGAAATCAACACCAGAGCCACTTCCAATTGCTGACGACAAGTTGAGCCTGCTTTCAGCTGTATGGGCTTCTGAACCCTATCATGGCATTAAATGTCAAGAGTCAAAAGGAGGACACAAACCAAGTTGATGTCCTTTGTCGATCTTTCGACTGCGCAAAACTATCCTGGATGAAACTCAACCTCTCAAAGACAAAATGCGAGCCTCAACAGAAGCCCCACTTTTTACCAAGTCCGAGACCTTACAAGACTCGTGAAATCGACACGAGCACTACTTGCCTAAGTTGTTCCATAAAAATTTCTTCGCTCGCTACACGGATAACGCACGGATTCGTGAGTCGTCTTTCATCCCGGAAGTTCAGATGCTACTGCACCCGTCCCTAAAAATCAAGACGTCAACCCTAGCAAAGATCGTCCGCCTTTGCAACGAACAGTTGATCATCGACCCGGAGCAGCCCCACCTGCGAATGGATGAAGGCGCTGTTAGTCGAAATGTTGCTAGTGTGAAGGATGCCGTACTGAGGCGGTTGCGAGCGTTAATGTTGACCATATCGACAAGTAGCTCTCAAACTTCAGCTCCAGCAGAAGTGTACGGTACGCCCTCTAATTGCGAGATACCGCAGCAGTTGCCGTCCGGTTTCGAGTCTCTATCATCATTTATCGAGTTCCCTTCCTTCCAGCCTGCTCAAGCATTTTCTGAGGAACTTATGGAATTTGCTGAAGAAGAGGCCGAACACGTGGAGCAGCGTAACGTTCACGAAGCACGCATTGATGAAGAGCCTCGAAAGGTGGTTCTCCGATCCCAGTAGGCTGCTTACGACGACGGCCAAAACCGAATCAATTTTGCACTTTTGGAAGCGCCAACATGATGAAAACAACTATCGACTATTACCTATCGCAGCACGGGTCATCTACGCAATTCCAGCATCTTCAGCACAGATCGAGAGGGATTTCGGCATAAGTGGTATGCTTGTTACCAGCCATCGCACTAGTATTGCGAAGCACAATATCGATATGTGCTCCTTTTGAATCGGAATCGAAAGTTTGTCGACGTGGTAAATTGCCCCGGCTAACAGATTCAGAGTTGGAGCAGGCAGTTCCGGCAAACGTGTTAGTCCCCCTGTCTTCATGTCAAGTCAACATACCATTTGCTGCACGATGGGAACGCGAGGTAGCGTCTTGTTTATTTGACAGTGAACTAGATGAGGATTGCCAAGATGAATAAAATGCATTTGGTGTTCTTTATTTTTCTGAACCACCACGTACATCAAATTATGTATGTCAACTGCAATGTATTAGAGCTGACCACGAACCTCAAGCTTCCAAGCACAAGTTGCGTTTGCAGCTTATACTCCTTATCGAGTCTTTCTTGCTTCAGTGTTTGCGTTTCCGTAATTCTTTTTCACGTTTCGAAGCTCGCACTTAGATTTGTTTCATCGCTGCTTCTCTGGCTGTAGTTAGAAGTCCAGCAGCTCGTTGGATTGGTACAGCGGTATTTCGTGGGATACCCGATCGTTGTTTGACGATCCGGCTTGGAATCGGTGAGGCTTTATTATCCGTGCTGTGTTTGATTGGTGATGGGATCGTTATGACCGTGGCTTTCGAAGAAGAGCCTGTATTCCCAAGTTGATCTGATTAAGTGCCGTTAGTATGGCAGTGTCACCGCTATCCGAATTTTCACAGAGTAGGAGCTCAACCTGTCCTTCTGACAAATGCTGATCGTCCTGCGAGGATGGATCACTTTCCGATACCTGGTTGTCTACCGCGGATGATGAAGTAACTGGATGTAGATCGTCTTGCAACGATGAAGCGCTTTTTCGGTACATGGTTGTCTACCATAGGTGATGTAGCCGGAGAAGTCAGTCCACTGGTTTTTGGATCCAATACTTCGATAGTAAGATCATCTGTGTCTGTGTTATTGCAAGGCAAACTGATTTCTTGTGCATCTTGATTTTCTATACTCGAAAGGCGAGTGTTCAAGAGATCGTCAGCTGCAATTAGCTGAGCCATTTGATGCTGCAATTTGCAGTTTCTTCTGGAAGACGCGGCCTGAAAATCACTGAGCTGCGATTGAATCTTTGCCTCAAGTTTAACTCTGTTGCTGTGAATATCATCAAGAAGTTCTCGTTTCAGTGCCACTTTGTCACACTCCAATGTACTCGACATGTCACCGAAGCGTTCATCAAGCTTGCTGAGGGTCTGTAGGCGAGCGGCATCCATCGCGCTATTGATTCTTTGTTGTAGGCGCTCCTCAACACTGCTGGCGTGTGATTTTGCCAGTTTAGCAGCTTGTCCCTGTAAATGTTTTTCTTGCTTGATCAAATGCGATTGCTGAGCGAGTTGAAGCTTTTTACTTTCTGCCTCTACTGCCTTCTTCAGCTTGGCGTTTAGTCTTCTCTCAATCCACTCCGCTTGCAGGTCCGTAGCAGCCTCGAAAGCGTCGTGAGACGATTTAAGTGCTGCCGAGGCGCAGCTCACATTCGGAAGCATGTGTTTTCTTGTGTTCATTTATCGCGCCTCCATCGCCGTCAAAGTAGTGTTGACCTTTGACCTAGCTCTATAGCAAACTTCTCAAATGATGTCTTCATACTTGTGTCGACGCGGTCATGAACATCTTGAACGACACCAACAAGACGTGCATTTGTTTCAGCAGCTTGGCTATCGATTTGGATCTTGTTTGTCGCTTCCAAATGGACTTGGACATCTTCAAAGTACTTCTGCCTATACGAGACCCCAAGCGCTTCTCTGTGTCCGCAGCCGTATGAATTGCGTGATCGTGAGCGTACTGAGCAACTTTCTTCAAGAAGCTTCTCATCCGTTCGTACTTGCGAATTTTGTAAGGCATGCCCCAGCTGCTCTACGACTCCGGCTCCATTGACAACGATGTCCTCTCGGAGTAATATCTGCTGGCGGCGCTCAATACAACCGGGATTCACAATAGTTTCTAGGCCTTGACGGTCGTGAGAGACCACCAGCGCGCTGCATGCTGAGCTTGTTGTCTCCATTTTCGTCAGATCCTACTGGTTTGAACCTGTGGAGGGGTTTGCACGATTCTGTCTCTTTGGTTTGGAGTTTTTTCTGAAACTCCTAATGAACCATAAAACGCATTCGAACCGGTTCGTTCCGTTACCCTGGTTTGGTTCATTAAGAAGAAGGTTTGGTTTGGTTTGGTTTGTTCAGGGCGTGAGGTTTCACTTCTCCAAAATTACACCAGCACTTGGTCAGACCTCCTGCATCTCAGCGACAAAAAGAAAACGACAAATGCGGATGCGATGGGGATTTAAACAGCATCTTCGCAGCTTCACCTCTGGGTGGGAACGTTCTGCCGTTGGTATTGCAGTACGAACCAAGCGCATCGCAAGGAACTTCACAGCACCAGCACGCGCTTCCGACGAGATCCCAAGTAGCAACAGAAGTTTGTCTACATACATGTAATTTTCCTGTGTCCGACGACGTTGTGATGAAGGATGATTTGTGCAAATCCCATAGAGCAAAACAGAGCGCATATCGGCCCGATATTATCGCTGTGGTACGAGTCGTACCGTACGATGACCTATATGACATGAGGTGCTTCACCTCTTTAGCCTGGTACTCGGTGCTTGGTGCTCTGCTTGCATTGACCTGCATTACTCGTTGAAGTTTTGCTTGGTGCGATTTCCTCCAATCCCAGCTCACTCTCGGAATAAAAACGCACATGGGGTGATACCTCACCTGTATTACTACATATCAATCCATATATTATCTTTGAATATTTTCTTTACTATCGATTTTACCTCTAATAATTAGTTCATATGTCTGAAATAATATACCAAAACTTACCACCAAAACGAACACAAACTGTACTTAGATGCTCCTTCGCGAAAACCTCCAGAGATAAAAGCCTCCCCGCAACCAAGGTCCGCCCCAGGCTCGCTCTCCACCCCCTTCCGCCCCTTGTCGCGCCATGAGTGACGCCTCCAAGCCGCCTGCAAGCGGAGCCAAACGTTTTGACCCCAGTATACAGCTCAGCGTGGACGATGAGATCGCAACTGTCCAAACGACGGCGTCAACTACCAAGAAGAAGGAGGATATGCGCAACGAGAGCACGGGGATCACAGTAGGAGACTCTGCCCACACTTTGTCTGATGTATGTCCAACATTGTGAGTAATTGGGTGGAGAACTTGATACTATTTTTTATTTTGTAGGGTAAAACGATCCATTATTCAGCTGAGAGAATTATCGGCAACGGCTCGTTTGGTGTCGTGTTCCAAGCTACAGTGGAGGAAACAGGTGAAATTGTAGCCATCAAGAAAGTTCTACAGGATAAACGCTTCAAGGTTAGAGGAACTGTTTTTTATTAACATTTTCGAGTTGACTTATCTTCGTTATTTTTTGTATACAGAACCGAGAGTTGCAGATTATGCGGCAACTACACCACGTGAACATTGTGCAGCTTAAACACTGCTTCTACTGCAACGGAGAGAAGCCGGACGAACTGTATCTGAACCTGGTGCTGGAGTTCATTCCCGATACGGTCTATGGGGTGGCCCGACAGCTGCAGAAGGCCAAGCAGTACATGCCAATTGTGCTGGTGAAGCTTTACATCTATCAGATCTGCCGCTCTCTGGCCTACATCCACTCCATGGGCATTTGCCACCGTGATATTAAACCGCAAAACCTGCTACTGGACCCCAGATCACACGAGGTGAAGCTGTGCGACTTCGGAAGCGCCAAAGTTCTGCAAAAGAACGAACCCAACGTGTCATACATTTGTTCGCGCTATTACCGCGCCCCGGAGCTGATCTTTGGAGCTACGGACTACACCACGGCGATCGGTTCGTATCTTTTCCTAATGCTGAAAGCAGATTTGTGTGCTAACTATCTTATAATTGATTTGTCTGCTCTGTCTAGATATCTGGTCACTAGGTTGTGTGTGCGCGGAGTTGCTTCTGGGGCAGCCTTTGTTCCCTGGAGAGAGCGGTGTGGACCAGTTGGTGGAAATTATCAAGGTGCTGGGCACGCCACAGCGCGAGGAGATTGAAGCGATGAACCCGAATTACACGGAGTTCCAGTTCCCGCAGATTAAGGCTCACTCTTGGAGTAAGATCTTCCGTTCACGAACCCCGCCTGAGGCAATTAACTTGCTGTCCAAAATGCTGGTCTATGACCCGAAACGGTAAGGTTTTATCTATTGGAATTGATGAAGGCGGTGCTGATAGCGCTGTTTTGTAGACGTGCGAAACCGCTGGAAGCTGCTGCGCATCCGTTCTTCGATGAGCTGCGACAGAAAGATCTGAAGCTGCCAAATGATGTACCTGCGCCCACGTTGTTCAACTTTACTTTGCAAGGTATTGATAGTTCGCTTATATTGGTATGCTGACTGAAGAGATTATTAATGTGACCTGTTGTTCGATGTTTATCTACGTCAGAGCTATCGCAAGTGGATGTTAGTACACGCGAGATTTTAGTACCGGTCCATGAGCGGAACGCAACTAACTGGCCGGTCTTAGAAGACGGGACGTGGCCTGATGCTGCAGCTCACGGAACTTCCTAAATCGCTTGTACACGGAGCAAAACATGAATGCCCCAAGGAAACAGCGATCCAGTTGGCCGAGGGTGAAACAAAATGCATTTTGCTTGTATCTTTCGCGGGATTGGAGTAGTTGTGGTCGTACCTACTCCGTTTTCTTAGCAGGTATTTGCTCTCATAAGGTAAGGATGTTTGTGGGACCGTCACTGTTACTAGCCTCGTGAATGCTGGAGAGCGGATGTACTGGCGTTTGTCGTAGCAAATGTGCGTCTGGTCCGTGGAGAAATCCTGCCGAAGTGTGGAGCCGTCGACCTCGAATTTCTCCATTTTGAGCCGCAGAGAGATCCAACCCCACTTCCGATCTACTGGTATTCAGTCCCAAAGAGGTTTGAGGACGTACTTGAGCTTGTTCAGCTGACTTGGCCTGCTGAAAATGCTCTTCCCACTCCTTCTTCGTGTTTTTAATGTCCTGAAACCAAGTGTGTTAGACTTTCAGCTCTACGAAGGATCATATCAGGTACGCACATTTCGGATGAGCTCAAGTGAGACTTCATTCTGTAGTATCAACTCGGTCAATTCCACGTCAATCAGTGCGGATTCATCGAGAAGCTGGTACACAGAGGACCCGGTGAGTATTCGTATGAGTTCTTAGCTAAGGTCAAACACTTTACCTCCGAGTGTGATAACCGTTGAGGATCTACCAGCTTGTCTTGAGTCTCAGTTGCTTCGTTATCGAGAGGTATTCGGGGGGACTTTAGAGCGTCGAGTGATTCCTCAGTCGCTTTCGTTTGACGGAGCAGCATTTCTCTCAACCGCGAGTTTTCCCGTTGTAAACTTGCATTCTGTTGCTCCAAAGCTTTGACTCGTTTTGTTTCGGCCACTCTGGCTCCGCCTGGGCCGCTTTCAAGTCGGACTAACTGCTTCTTCAAGTCCTGGATCTGCTCTTGAAGGATCGGAATGTTGTTGTTCTCAGTTTGAAGTTGCTTGTTCTCTTCTAGCAACGATTCACTCACTGCATCGAGTTGGTGGCTCTTGTACTTTTCCAGAGATTCCTGACAAAAACGCCGGTAAGAGAAGAATTGAATTACTCAAACGAAAAAAATTGCTTACCATCAGCACTTCAATGTGCTTCAGCAGCTTTCGGATCGTCGTGTTAGGGTCTGACGGATCCACGGCCAAATGTGACGTTGACACACTTTGTGACAGACTCGGCTTCGTTGAAACTGATTCCTCAGCGTCAGGCGTGTCCATTTCGTTACTGGACAGTGGATTAGCAGTTCGCATTTTCTCGACAAAACTGGAGCTGGATGGAGATGAATCGTCATCCAAGCCGTTGAGCTGATCTTGCCTGTTGCTAGCGTTCTGAGCCATGTATTCAAGAAGAATCGGATTGTTGTTGAGGAAATCATCGCGGAACAGTCGAACATTCCCACGAGGCATAAGATTACTGGCAAAAGGATCAATGCCTGCAGTAAAATGGTCAGAAATCATCAGCGTCAATGGATACTATCTCACCATTTGTTGGGGCTAGATTTCCTCTTGCTCCAGCTGCAGGAGCTGTAAATGGTCGGGCTCCAATATACCCGTCGTTACTTTGTCGAGCGCGTTTGTGTGCAGAGGCAAAGAACTCCTCTGTTAATTCCTTGTCAAGCTGTGTGAGTTTGTCACCGTCTAATGTTTTCAGACGTGACAAGACACGAACAACCCGAAATTTGTACCCTTCGATATCGCGTGAGCACGGATTCCCGCCTAAATCAAGAGAACGTAGCTAGAAAAATATTAGATAAAACGAGTAAGATCTTCACAACAAAGTTTTACCTTGGGTAAGCAACGACATGTGTGTAGAGCGGAGTCTAAATCGCCGATCCGATTGCCATACACGGAGAGAGTATTCAATTTCAGCAATTTCCGTAGCGGAGTTATGTCCACAACCTTCATAGAAACTTTAGTCTTGACTCATTTTCAGATAGTCGCCCATCCAAACCTGGTTATTGGCAAGGAACAATTTCTCTAGCCCAGCACACTACAAGCCACAAACGTAAGATTTTCCATTATAAATCTCAGCTCAAGTCATTTCCATACCTGAAGATTATCGAGTTTCTCTATCTGATTGAAGTTCATGTTGAGCTGCGCGGAACAATAAAAACAGTTAATTTACTCAAAACCATCATGATTCCCGATTTCAAACCTCAATCAAGTTGACGAAATACTGGAAATTATCTAGCGATGTTAATCGGTTGTGTGATAAGGATAAAATCTCCAACGATGCTAGACTTTGAGCACAAGTTTCATCCACTTGAGCAAGATATTCATCGCGTAGAATCAGCTAAAATCAAAATGTAAGTTTATGAATAATTAATTCACCATGCAGTCAACAAGAAACTTCAACCTCTTTCAGTGCCAGCAAGTCGTAGATTCCCGCTCGGTTCATGACCACATCCGTCGTCATTGCCAACGAGCCTGTCACCACATGCCTCTGATTCAGTTCCATCGTGAACAATTGGTCTTTCGCTGACGACGCTTCAAGAACTGTGTAGACTACATATTAGGACGCGAAACGACAACTTTAGTGATGCAAAACCAAGAAGCGGTACCGATATTTGGGCGTCCTAATTCATTATCAGCTCTTGGTGAAGGAATTAACAGTTCAAATGGTCGTGACAAAGCGAAAAGTAAAGTGTCCTGGTACCGGTACGTTCCTCATACGTCCATTTCGGATACAGTTCACAATTTATTATTTTGTTTAGAAACTCGTTTGGAGATTCTGTCCCCCTGCCGGAAATGCCTCCTGAACCGCTGGAAATGGAGCCACCAATCGTAATTCCGAGAGATCTTTGCCCACTAGGTAGTAAACATCGTTATCTACGCACAATGCAGATTTTTGGAGATTCTTTACCAGAGGAAGACACGAATCGAGAACTTGAAGGAGTACAAGCATCAGCATCCAAACCCAATGGACGGTTACTACGTCGCCAAAACTCAATGTCCTCGAAGCGTTTGATCACTACAAACAACAAACGAGAACGGAGATTGTTGAAATCTGTATCACACAAAAATTTACTACTAGTAACAGATCACCAGTCTTCTAGGGTACAATCGAGTCACTCTAAGGAAGAGAAGGAGACAATCCCGGATAATGAGAGCCAACAAGAAGGTGAACTTGTTATTGCGGTAGATCTAGCTCCATCTTTCGCTGATCAAAGCACTGGATCAAGTTCTGGGGTATGTTGCAACCAAATAGTTTATTTCAGATCCACCTAACTGTATGTGTAGACTCCAGGAACCAAATCAACTAGAGGACAACGTAATCTTGATCTCAGCAGTGAAAACGCTACAGGAAGGGCTCTACGACTTCGTCGTCTTTCCCAAGAAGAGTTGAGCAACACTCCAACCAGTCACGAATACTTTGGCAAAACTGCAAAAGAAGAGTTCTACGTGCAGTACAAGCAGCTTTATTCCCGTCCTTACCTTTTCATGGATAGTAAAGCTGCAAAAAGTGCTCTCGATTTACCAGACGATGATGATTCGGAAGCATTTGTCCCCGTATATCCATCCTCTTACGAGATGAAAAAAGTGAGTGAAGAGCTGAATCCATCACGTCTTATCTCCAGAGTTTCATCCTTGATCACAAACACCGAGAACCGTCCAGAATTGCCTATGAGTGATAAATTATCACCACGAGCTCATTTCCTGGCCTCCTGCACTGCGAAATCTCAAGTTGTCGTTCCCTTTCTAATCCGCAACAGACACACCAATGTGTTTGATTTTTCCTTCCAATCTCTAGGTGATGCTGCAATTTCAGCTTTTGCCAAGACACTCGTACACGATCTCCCTCATGTCGAAGAGATCAGCGTACGAGACAACCGTCTTAGTGACAATGGTCTGAATGAACTTTTAAAAGCTGTGAGTGAAGGTAGTTTGACCATGAACCTCCGTCGATTGGATATCTCCCAGAACGAAATCGGCCCAAAAAGCGCTCAAACACTTCGATCATATCTCGTTTCTTCCAGCTGTACATTGGAAATGCTGCACGTTGACAATGCGGATATTGATGATCACGAATGCGCAGCCTTTATGACTGCTTTTGAGAAAAACCAGTCAATTCGGCATCTATGGATGAGCAGGAATTGTATCGGTAAAGCGGAGAATCTCAATGTTGTTCAGCCCAATTTTACCACTGGAGGAGAAGCAATTGCCAATATGCTCCATGTGAATCCTGTGCTTGTTCATCTCGATTTATCGTGGAATTATTTACGATTGGAAAGCAGCATTGCGCTGGCGAATTCCATCCGTGACAATCAGACACTAGTGGAGCTTAAACTCGCTTATAACGCCTGTGCAGATGCTGGAGCTATGATGTTTGGCGAGGCTTTACGCTTCAACAAGAGTCTACAGATGCTGGATTTGTCCTACAACAGTATTGGAGTGAAAGGGGCCATGGTACTTGCTAACGCGATCCGATCCAACCGCACTTTACGTACACTTCAGCTAAATGGCAATAGTATTGGAAGAGAAGGAGGTCAATTACTCATGGCTGCTCTGTGTTCAAACCGAACGAAAGTCGGATGTACCATTGAACTCCATGCTTGCAACCTCGGAGCAAATATTATGCCTATTGAGGCTTCTGCCCCCGCTCCAGTGCGTTTAAGACCTGTTTCTGGCGGCGTTAGACCTACTTCTGGCGGTGTTAGACCTACTTCTGCTGGTGTTAATTCACACGCAAGTGCAGACGTTAATATCCAAGATCTACCAGTATTTGATGCCAAGTCTTCTCGAGTATTTAACCCTCGAGAGCCTGCTGGAAGATACTCGCTTCAGTTAAGCAATGCTTACGATAAAATGATCGCAATGGAGCTCGTCCGTCTCGCTACAACTCGAAAAGGCTGTCGATTTTTACGAATGGAATATAAATCTCCAACTTCGGCGACAAGAGCGATTACTTTGATCAAGAAAGAGAACCTTGTGGTTGAACAACATAAAGGAGCAGGAGTTCATAGTGAAGGAGAAGAGAGCACACTGGAAACCAGAGGGTTGGATGCACTGTTTGCTAACGTTGACCGTGATAAATCCGGGTATGTGGATCTGGATGAACTCATGGCGGTTCTGAATCAAATTGGGTTGTTCCCTAGAATGGAGAGTTTGTCTTCTATGTTGGAGAAATTCGACTATAACCGCTCAGGATTCATTGAGGAAGGGGAATTTAGTGCGTTCTTCTTCCATGCAGTTTTCCAGGTGATCGATGAAGATCATTCGGGTAAAATTGACGCTGATGAAGTTGAAGAAGCGTTCACAATGTTGGGAATTGACAATTATGATGAGAAGGAGATCTCGAATGCTATTACTACTTACGATATCAGCGGAGATGGCGAGATGGAGGAGTTCGAATTTGTTGAATTCATGAAAGATTTACTACTAGATCGAATCAAGAACAAGTTATTGGGTCAGGATAAAGGCGAGCATGACGAATTAAATCTCGAGAAGGTGCCACTGGTCTCTCTGTTAGAAGCTTCGACTCAAAAACCTTGGATCATCCCTGAAGATGGTCAGTTAGACGTTGATTTCCTTTATGATCGCGAAGCTTTTGCTACAAATGATGAAGCTTTCCGTCAAGGTAAAATCTCTCGAGTTGGCTTGGAACTTTTGATCCGGAATATCATTGAAGTAGCTACTTCCAAAGCTGAACAGGACGATCTCTTCCATGTAGCCATGTATGATTCAGAGATCCGACTTACAGCAGCTCAAGCCTATCAACTTCTCGATGCTTGTCACTACTTAAAACCTGAAAGCAAGAAGATCGAGACAATCGCTCTATTACTCCCACAAATGCTCACAGCTAAAGAGGCTCAAATTCTCTTAGGTCGGACATTGACGCTCATGCAAAGGTGTAAGCTAAAAGCTCGAATGGGTAGTGCCTATTCTGTAGTACTGGGGAACCCTACAGCGCACTACTCGTTCGATCTAGCGAAGCACAAGGACCGAATTGCTCTAACTAAGCTGGCGGAAGTGGCTCAGAGCGAGAAGCTCTTCTCGAAACTACGTTCAGGTCGTGCTGATACTTCTCAACATGGGAACTGGGAGAATTTCCGTAATGAAGAACTGGATGGCCATAGTATCGTGCTCACTAACACATTCTTCCACTCTCTACCTCGTCGGGGTAAACTCTGCTTCGACTATGTAAGTACGACACGCCCGAAGCGCGGTACTACCCAGATCAGTGACCGGAGATTCGACCAACTCATTGATTTACTTCAGATGGATGTCGTTCTACCTGACGCTTTAGGTTCTCTTGGTCCTACTCGAGCTCAAAGAGCAAAAGGACAACGACGACCGATGGAGGCAAAAGGTGAAGGTAAAAATGAAGACGAAGAAGAGACTGAAGCGGTTGCAGAGCTCACTGGACTGGCTGGACTAGCGAGGATGAAGATGAAGCGGACTGGATCCCAAGAACAATCCGAGTTTTGGAATAGAACTCGCGTCTCCATCCTCAAACGTGGTTGGGGATTCGTAGCTGACCACGCGTACACATTTCGACTTACAGGAGCTACGAAGGAGAACGTGGGTCTGAAGATGGTACAAATCGAGTCTGCAATTTGTGATCGGTGGCTCTCGTGCGAACAAGCTTCAAAGATCATCGCGTGTATGCCAGCATCCTTCCATGCTCGACCTGAGACGGCCCGTATACTGTTCTCCAGGCTTATTGATGTCCAGAACTTCTACGTGATCTACGATGCCATGTCCAAGGGAGAGCAGCAAGTATGTGCACGTATGTTGGGCTGGCTAAATATTATGAACCCCATGGCCCCAGAGCGGTTCTACTCCCTCAACTTGTCAATCTACGATGAGCGAGAAGTGACCAAAGTGCTGGTAGACCTGGCTATTGGGGAACCGGGGGAAAATTGGCTCAACCAGAGCTTTACGCTTGTACAGGGAGAACCAGGTATACCAGGGTGGAAACTACCTTCTCGTTGGGAGAAGGAGGATAATAAAGAAGGTGGCGTGAACCGGGCAGGATTCCTTGAACTCGAGTATTATTCAGGGCAAGACAAAGGCTGCGCACCTGTAGTCTCACTGCGCAAAACGCTCATGAAGCGCGTGTTGTGCGGTACTCGGTTATACTGTCTATAGCGCGAACGTTTGGTTTAACGTATCTACAAGTTGAAGTCTTTAACTTGACAAACACTCTTGACAACTTCAACTTGAAGTCATAGAAAATGAACAACTTGAGACCATTGTGACCTTCACACTCACATGATTGTCGTCGATTCCAGTGGCCTCGGTGTTCAACTTCACATGCCATGTATGCAGAGTCTATCACGGAAAGATAGCACGAGTTTATTATACAGTCTTCTGCCTCAATAAAGAAGCCTGAAAAACCGATAACCTTCCGAGCTGCATATCACCATTTTATGAACTGACAATATTTTTAAATCGAACTGTCTTGTCTATTTCTTATAACCTTGCCATTTGCATGCAGACTCCAACTTCTTTATTGAGGCAGAAACCTGTACTAAATTCCTGCTATGATGCAGATACTTTCTACACGACACAGTACATTAAGTTGCCCCAAGCATCGTACGCAGCCCTTCAAGCTGAAGCGGGCGGCCATGAGCAGCTTCAACGCGACATGTCCATCAGACTGAAGTTCGGCGGATCAGGAAGTGGCTACAGAAGCGCGCGGGAAGCGAGATCGGTGGTGGCGGCGGCTCTGACGTGGCAGCACTGTAGCCATCGCACAAAGCCATTGCGCAAAGCGGAGATGAGCCTGAGTTTGGCTCGCAGCGAACGCTGTTGTGCGTTGAAGTGGCCGGCGATTGACAGGCTGCCAGCACTGGCCAGCATGAGCAGCAATGGCCAAGTGCCAAGTGCTGCTTCAAATCCATGTCTCGACTGTAGGCATGAGTCAGCTCTTGCGGTGTTGTGTTGGGTGGAGTGCCTCAAGGACCTTGACTCAAGGTGTCGACGGCCATTTTTCAATGGCTCTGGCGTCGTAATGCTCAAATCGACCAGGATGGTTGAACGGAGACCGTAGGATCTTTCGCGCCTGGGTTCAGCGGGGCCGCAGCGCCATCCATTCTCTGCCTGCCGCGCCTGGCAATCACCGCCAGCACCACCACTACGATGACGAGCTGCGACAAACGGCTGCTGTGCCACTCATGTGTCAAAGGTTGCACTTGACACTTGACACTTGCGCTTCAGCGGTTAGCTGTAGGCCTTGGGTTTTCACCGGCGCGGAAACCGCTCGTCACGATCTTTACAGTAGCTGAAGACAATACTCCGTGGTGTGCAGCTTGAGCAGCATTGTGTGCTACATGTACATGCATTTCTGTTTTTGAAATGAAAAAGCAATCGAGTTTCTGTTAGAGATCCAAACATGGCTCGTCGCGTTTGACATGCAGCGGTCCTGTCTCCGCTGGTAACGCTGCAACTCGCGCCGTCGAACGCCGGCTCTGGCGTCCAATCGCTCGTGGCGGATGCCTTCAAGGCCAAGTTGAGCAGGCCACAGTACGGCCGTTAGTACATGTATGTACATTTACGTGAATGCCATAGTAGACTCCGCCGCAGATACTTCGAAGAGAAAGCTCGCTTAGCCCGATTAATTATCGATGCAAAGCTCGCAACGATCTCGAGCGTGTTCCAATGCTGCGCGTGCAGGCTTTGAATCGATAAGCTTGCAAACCGTACAGACGAGCAAGCCGACAATACATTGAATACAGCATGCAAAATTCGCGCCGCCCGCCGTCTCTTGTGCTCTATATCGGCACGAGGCAAGAAGAAGAGCTTCAATCAAACCGCACAGGAGCAGAAGCAAGAACTGCAGCAGACAAGCCCACTCAGTTTTTTTAGCTAACGGCGAGGCACATCCAACTTCCCCTCGTACATCTGGCGATCGATTCCAGCAATGAGCCCGACGCGCAATGTGCGTTGTCGGGTAACAACTGCATTTTATGAGCTACAATAATGGTATTATTGCACAGTAATACCGGTAAGCGCACGACGGCTGCGAAGCCCTCGCTCGACATTCACTTGGATGCTGTCAACAGGGGAAATGTCAACAAACGTATAATTCGGCCGGTAAAGGCAAAATACGTAGTTTCTGCGTCAGTAAACGTATACGGTACACAGCTGCGAGAAAGTTAAGCAGAAGGCGTATTAATTGTAGCCGATAATGCCAAGAAACGTATTCTAAGGAGTTCCTGCTGATTCCAACGCTTCGATAAGATCTCGAGTCACTCAGGTACATTATCAATGTAGTAGATAAGATCTTGAATCTCTCAAAATCTTATCTACTACATAGATAAAAGTACCTCACAAGTGATTCAACCGGTCACACATTCAAATTTCCGCTCCGGTTCTTGGACCTATAAATTCATTCAACATGGTTGGCCTGACAGGAAAAGAACTCCAACAAGAAACGCTGCATGCCGGTGATACAATCGACTACTACAGGTTGGGCTTTGTCATGGAACCTCGGTCGATCCGAACTACGAAGGTGCTGGCTGTGGATACGTCCAAGGAATCCCCAATCAAGCTAGCAAGCGGTGATCCTAGTGGACCATTAATGTGGGTCAAGAGGAAATGTGGTTTAGATGGGACCACAGTTAGTGATGATCACGCAAAGTGGCGTAAGCTTCGAACCTTCATACTCGTGGATGGAACAATTGATGAACGAAGTGATGCAGAGATATTGTGCAGAAGACTTTCATCGATAGTGGAAGATGTGATGACTACGTACGTTGGCCAAAACAAAGCAAGGGCTGGTAGCTCCGTCGGAACTGATAATTCAGGAGACGAATATCACCCTGCCATCGATGAAGCCACGAAGACGACGGCAGCTCCAAACTATTTGCAGACATACGCAACGGTCGATGATCGGGATCGGGTGCCAGATCGAGTTGCTAAATTCGAGAAGACGACACCTTTTCTTGTGGAGCATCCAAACTGTAGTGAAAGCACTAGTAATGGAGACGTTCGAAATAACCACGAGGCGCATGTAAACATGAGCAATGCAGCGAGCAACATCGGCGTATTAATACAGCGCGGGATGTCATTCTTAACTGGGCGAGACGCAACCAACGCAGTGCGGGACTTCGCTTTATCTCAGGGGAAACGTATGAAGACTGCAAGGAGTGGAGGAACGGATCGCCTTCTTCAGTGTTCGTCAGCGAAATGCACGTACAAGGTTCAAATCTATCGTCGAAAAGGGTCGAACGGAAAGAATGGAGAGTGGTACATTTCCTCGATTTCGGGTGAGCATATAAATTGCACCTCAGTCGCAAAACCCTCTGTTCGGCAAATAGCAGAGAACTCTACGTTTGCTAGTGCGGTTACTGCAGCCCCGAAGGCTAAAGCCTCATCACTGACGACACTAGTCCGTGAACGCGATGGAATCCCCCTGCAAAATCGATTGCGGTCGGTCTATCGCGCTCGAGAAATCGCGAGCAAGGTGGATGCCACATCAAGGACCGAAGCCTACCAACAGATATACTCCTACATGGAACAGTTCAAGCAGCTAAATCCTGGGTCGATAGCTGTTTCGGAACGCGACAGCCAAAATCATTTCATGCGTGCTATGGTCGCCGTCAAAGCTAACTTAGATTCTGTATCGGTCAATCAACGCGTGCTGGGAATTGACTGCTCTCACTCAAAGTGCCCGTGGTACGATGGTGTACAGATGACATTGGTAAGCCAAGACGGTAACCGTGAGACGATCATCATTGCCTTCGCTCTGGTACCAAGCGAAGATCGCCCTAGTTACAATTGGTTTCTTCGTCATTTGGTGCAGTCGGGTCTGGAACTCAAACAACACGTGATCTTTTGCGACAGAGGTGCAGCTATGCTCTCCGTTGCGAATGATATGAAGCTTACAGTGCGTTTTTGTACGCTTCATATTATCCGCAATGTCACCACGAACTTCAAAAATTTTACTCCTGATCATCACAACATGGTGTGGAGTCTTCAATCCGCTGAAACGGAAGAAGCCTACCTAAGTGAGCTCGCGTGCATTGAGATTGCGCTTGGGCCTGACGTGCGCAAATACCTTGAATCGATCCCCCCGATAAACTGGTGTGTGCATGCCAATGTCGGGATCAAAGCGTTGTTTGGCTGGAGAACTTCTAACTTCGTGGAAAGTCAATTTGGTAACCAGTTGGCCATGGGATTTCGCCATTTGCCACCGCTTCAATTCGTCAAGGCGATGTGTAGCCGAATGCTGGATAAAGCCTACCAAAGGCAGCAGAATTGTTCGATTTGGGAGGCAAAGGATATGACTGTGACCCCCAAAAGCATGGAGCTGTACGAAGTGGAATCGAAGGAAGCTGGACACTATCAAGTACAACATGCATCACAGGATGTCAGCTACGCCGTTCGAGACACGAATAGACATGCAATGCGCGTCAGGCATCGAGTTACACTGAGCTCTAAACACTGTACGTGTGTCTTTATGGACCAGTACAAAGTACCATGCCGACACTTGATTGCAACGCTTAATAGCCGCGGACAACTCGATGCAGTGTTCGACTATTTCGACAGCGTGTACACTATTGCAAGTTACGTGAAGGCATTTGCAAACAAGGTGGTGCACGTACCACTCGACCAAGATCTGATAAAGGATAATGTCACGTTGCCACCACGGCTTGCACCAAGACGGGGTCGACCAACGACCAAGCGTATTCGAAGTAACGGCGAGGTTGGTAACGGGAGAACTGGTTATCGCTGTGGTAATTGCAGTCAAGTTGGCCACAACAAGAAGACATGCAAACAACGCAAACTCGGCTAACACATTTGTCACGTTGTGCCAATAAACGTATGCGGTATTACCGCCAGAAAGAATTCGATCGGTAAGGGGCAGGGAGTACGTATTTTGACGAAAAAACATATGTTTATACGTTTGTTGACATTTCCCCCTGTCAACAAGCAGTCCACCGTCAACAGCGCTACAGTACAGTCTTCTGCCTCAATAAAGAAGCCTGAAAAACTGATAACCTTCCGAGCTGCATATCACCATTTTATGAACTGACAATATTTTTAAATCGAACTGTCTTGTCTATTTCTTATAACCTTGCCATTTGCATGCAGACTCCAACTTCTTTATTGAGGCAGAAACCTGTATCGCAAAGAGAGACGGTGTTGTGCCGTCGCGCAGATGGCATCTTTTTTCAGCAGGCGATGCTTGAAGAAGCACCATGCGATGTGAAAACTCGGTGGATAGTCAGCGAGGTGATGGCAAGGTGTTGCTAGTAGCGCAGCATTGGGGGGGTTCACACCGGCAAATTTCCAGTAGATTACAAGAAAGTCCATTTCTCCAAATTTACTGAAATCGGCGAGTTGCCTTCCAACCGGTTAATCTTCAGCTGCCTCAGAGAACACAGACAAAATGGCGGGGGCCAGCGTATCCCCAGCAGATCTGGTCGCGATTCGTTGGTTTATTGAACGCGGCGAAGATAATGGAGAGAGTAGCAGTGAAGAGAGCGACGGTGATTACAGCTACGACATCGCCTCGCTACTCCCTTACGCTACGAGTGGCTCTGACCTTGCTCCACGCCATGGCCTTCTTGCATTCTCCCCTACTGCAAACTGAAGAAATTCCGAGTAGCTGATCTCCCTACTCGGAAAAAGTACCACTCTTCTGCAAATTCGGTCAAACGAGACACGAAAAATACTGGTTTATGTAAGTCGCCTACTGGAAATTTGCCGGTGTGAACCCCCCCATTGCTTGGAAGACTTTTGGTCTCAGTAATGAGAGCCTGAAGCTGCTTGGTTGTTTGACAGGCAGACACGGCAGCTCGCCTCAATCAATTCAGCGAGACGCCTGCATCTGCACGCTTCAATACTGTACCACTGAATTCGCCCATGACATTTTCTGATGGTGGACTTGCCCGCGGACACATCCGTCACTTCAGGGAGAGCTCAGCTCCGCTGTCTTCAACCACGTTGCATTTACCAAGCAGCGTGGGCGAGAGGACTGAGATTTTTAGGGGCAAGAAGTTCTCAGCGAAGGCCAAATGCTTTCACGCAGCGAAATTCTGGTTTTTCGACCGGCTGGAGAACACGTCGACCCGGCTAGTTTTTCTCGCGAGAAGAATCAGAGAATTCCCTTGGAGGTCCACGACTGAGCCGGCACACACAGAGTTTATCTTTTGGAGAGATTCTCTCCCAACGGCACTAGACAAGCAGCGGCAGCTTTTTGCTGTTTCGCAACGGCGGCACTCACAGCGCGCTGATCGCGATAGTCGTCAATGAGTGGGTCGCTGCAAAAATGCCACGTTCGATGGGCTGGTTGGCTGCGCTGTCTTGAAGAGGAAGTCTTTTTAAATCAAGACGGAGACGGCAAATCTTCGCTACACCTGCGAAATGAACCACAGCCCTCCTCACGCTTCAGAAACTCGATCTTCCTCAGAGTCTAAAAGACTCTCTATCATCGCCGGCCAGTCACCAAACACGAGTCTTCCGACCGCTCTCGACCTGCAAGCCGTTCACCAGACGGCTTGATGAGCTGTTTCAACGTGCTCCCAGGACACTTGTACTATCTGAAGTTAATCTATTTCAGTACATTTAAGATGATGGGCAGTGATGCGAAAGTGACAGCGATAGGGCGTCACTGCGCAAAGCCGGCGCATCGTATTGTCGCCCCGTCTGCCGCCTCTCTCGTCCGAATCGAGCCCCGCTTGCTTTGCGGTTCACTTTCGATTTCTCTGTGTGTTCCGTACGTCGAGCAGACGCTTCAATATCAACTTCGACAAGACATGGGTGTGTCCGTGACCGCGTGCGATTCCCCTTTGGCACTAGGCAGCCCACAGCCTAACAAGGAGAGCGGCAGTCCACCGCAGTGGCGCCCCGACACTGCGAGCGACTCGTGTCTGTGCTGCGGCAACGACTTCTCCATCTGGACGCGCCGTCGTCACCACTGCAGAGCATGTGGAGAGCTCGTGTGTGGCGAATGCTCGCCCTATTCCGTGCAGTTGCCCGAGCTGGGCTACAGAGGACGCGTGCGCGTGTGCAAGCACTGCAACGCGCTGGCGGAATCTGCACTGGCATCGTCCGCCTCGACGCACTCGTTGTCTGGTCTCGAGTCGGCGGCGGCGTCCAGCGAATCCTCGGACAACGAACAGCTTGGTGACGTTGAGGAGGAGCTCGTCTTCAGCGCTGTTGAAGTACTGGCTCAGACCTCGCGTGACAAAGGCTCCAAGATGCAGTACCAGTATTTTGTGCAGTCCGAGGCAGTGAGCTGGCTCATGGATGCTGGCATCATGTCTAGCCGTACTGGGTGTGCCGCTCTGTTCATGCGTCTGGTGGACTACGGCTACGTGACGCTCAAGCCCTGGCGTGGATCGAGTCGCAGCGCTTTCTACGTCTTGAGCGAGGAAGTGACTCTCGAGAACCGCACGTCGCACTACGACACGGCAATTCACTCGGAAACGAGCAAGTGCCGCAACTGTGCGCAGTCGTTCCAGAAGGCTCTGGCGCCCGTCGATGGTTTCTGCTCTATTGACTGCAAGACCAACGCGTTCTTCAACCAGTCGGACTCGGCTCGCATCCGTCGCTTCTGCAACTAGGAGCTCTAAGCTGCCCTGCTGAGCTCTTTTCTCCGGTCTTCAACCGACGAAACATCTCTCTATCTATCGGCGCCGTAAGTTGGCGACGTCTATCCTGTATTATAGATTGCTCGATGTGTATTTACAAAGAGTAGTTAAGGTGTTGGTGCACAATTGCACAATTGCACCACACGATAAGGTATTTCATTTGCTCATTTCTCGTTCCGACTTCCTCGTTTCATTCGTGCCGGTGTGTCGTTGGAATTCACGAGAACGTGTTTCTCGTAACCATGTCTACTGGTTGATCAGCTCAGCATCAAGGTGTACTGATCGTTGGTGGTTCGCGCTGGTAAACCTCATCGTTCTCTGTATCCGCTCACATTCACCACCTCGATCGAATGCTCATCGCTTTGGTTCCGGTGCTGTGAGTCCTACACAGGAGCCAACTGGGCAGCTTCTGGCAGCTTCAGCGGACAAACTGACGCGAGAATATAAGTCAAGTGGTGGAGGTTTCAGCAATGTCCGACGTTGCAGAGCGGACACGAACCGTGACCAGCACTCATGGGCAACACAATACATTCCGCTGGTGCCATCGCACTGTCACCTTTCTAACCCAGACGCACAAACGACCTGCTTCAGGTTGAGGCTCCACCTCTGTCCTGTTTCGAGGCTCCTCCTGCTCAATTCAAACGCAACGCAAGCAAGCGTGAGCATCATTCAAAACTGCCAATGCTTGTCATTGAGAACTCTCTGCCTCCTTCTTCTCTATACATTAACCCGATCAGGTAGCTTGGAGCGCACGATCTTCATCTCGTTCGGTGGCCACACCACAGCCACAACACGTGAGTCAATAAGTGCGAGCGGTACAGGGCCGAATGAATCGCTGTCGTCGCTGAAGATGGGGTTGTCTCCTTCCACCCAGCACTTGCCCACAGGCACCATCCGATGGCGGCCTTTGCGATCCGTCACGAGGTCTCCCTCCAGCGCCACAAGCCGCTTGATCAGGTACTGACCTGCTGCCTCAGGCGACTCAAGCACCACCACGTCGCCGCGCTCATAACGATGACGCATCTGTATTGAAAACTTGTCCAGTAGCACGCGGTCGCGCACTGCGTCCTGCGTCAGCCCCTCGTTGAGCGCTGGCTGCATGGATCTTCCCTTGACACTTGCCAGGCTGAAGCCTAATGCGTTCACCGTCACTCCTACGGGCAGCCACAGCGCCACCTTGGCAGCATTCTGCCACACTCCCATCCTGGAAAATAATTTGTGACACCGTAGTATTTTGTCGGTATACCGATTCCAATAAGTTTTTACCGGTAGTTCAAAATGCACTTTGCCATTTGCATGATAAAAGTTCACCTTACGAGTCGTTGGTGACTCCGCACACGTGCATAAATGAATACAGCGTGGCTACCACGAGGAAATGCAGCAGCAGGATGTACCCGAAAGCCATATTGCGAGTGATACGGTGACCCAGCAGCAGTTTGGCGCTTGTCAGCAGGATCTTGTCAACCGGATTGAGGTTCGTGAAGCGCTGCTGATTCTCCATCTTGTTAAATTGGACAAATGGGTTCATCTTCTCCTCGTACATGCCACGGTAGCGAGCTTCGACGTCGGATGCACCACCACTTCCATCCTCTAAAGACGAGAAGTTCGGTTTAACACGAGCGTCTCCAGATCCGCCAGCACCACCATAGCTTTGCAAATAGCGGATCTTGTGGTACAGTTGCATGTTATCCGTCTCAAGACGCGCCACTGTGCTCTTGTATGACTGCGCCAGCTCCTCGACGCGGTTCTTTTCACCCTGCAGTTCTTTCATTCGCTCCCGGAAGCGATCACGCTGTCCACGAACAATTTCCAGCATTTTGCTGTCGGATGAAGTAGTTGGATTCGAAGACGTAGCATCTGGTGCTGTTGTGATATTGTTTCCACGAGAAGAACCCGATGTCCCCGTAAATTGGTCCTCCATAGCATCCATCAGGATCTCAGATCCAATATCACCGCCAATCACACCCGACGCACGGTTTTGTCGAGCCTTCTCCAGAGCTGCAACGTTCTCCTCTAAGTTGCGAACGAGAGTTGCCTGTTCGCGAATCTTGGCGTCGCGGTCGTGAAGTTCTCCTTGAGCATTTTGTAATTGCGTTGTACGAGTTTGTAATGTCCGCTCGCACTCTTGCAGCGAGTGCTCAAGACGGCGCACGCGGGATACCAAAATCTTCTCCACCTCAACAGTTGCCGCTTCCAGACCAACGGCAGCCTCATTGTCCTCTGCATCTACAGAAGATGATTTGCTTCGTTCGTCGTCATCATCGACAATGTTGTACTCCAGTTGTTGCAGAACTCGAAGCTTTCGGGTCACCTCGTGGAATTTTTCAATCGTTGGGCGTGCAGCCAATTGAGCTTCCAGGTCCTTTTGCGCCTGTTCACAACTCTCCAATGTGGCCTTCAACTGTTTTACCTCCTCTGTAGCGGCGGCACTAGCAATCGCATGACTTTCCTTGAGACGGAAGGCCTCCTGACGCAGTGCAGCGACGACAGCATCCTGTTCCGCTTGCATTTCTCTCACGGACTGTAAACTTTCACTTACGTCTGTGTCAGCATTTGCAGCTGCCGAGGAGCGAGTATCAAAGATTTCCGACGATGTTGAAGCACTCAACAACTCATCAAGCTGTTTCTTGAGCTGAGTGTTCTCCAACTGCAGAGTCTGCGACAGAAGTGATTCCTGTGAGATAGCTTCCATCTCTACATCAAGAGCATTACGAGCCAGTCCCGACCGCTGCTTGTGTGCAAAAAGATCCGATTGCATCGCATCCAGCTTTGCAAAAGCCTCCCGTAACTCTGTACGAGAAGCTTCTAGTTGCCTCTCATAGTCCCGACGTTGCTGTGCCCACTCTAAACGAGCGTTCTCCATCTGACTCTCCAATTCCCTTGTTCTTTTCTCCACTTGTTGGTGAACAGCATCGTCCTGTTCCCTCGCCGCTGCAGCAACTTTCTCCTCCAACTTCCTAATGGTGATATCCTGGTTCTTTAAGTTCGCAAACTCCGCTTCAAACTGTTTCAGCTCCTTCTTCAGCTTTTTGTTCTCCTCAGCAAAATCATCATTTCCAGAGTTAGCAGCCGTCATAGCTAGAGCTGGTGCAGGATCTGGAGCAGCGTACAGCCCCTTGTACAGTTGGAAGAAGGCGTTCTCAGAGAACTTGGCGCGACGTGTCAAATGGTCGATCTCCTCCTGGTACGCTTTAAGCAACGGCCCAGCACCTGCCGCCTTATCCGCATCAGTTGCTAATCTTCTGAAGTGCTTGGTCGTCTCCGCTAGCTTCTTGCGGGAGCGGACACTGGCATCTTTCTCACTCTTCATGGTACTGCCCTGCGAATCAAGTTGCACTCGTTTACTGTCAAGATCGAAGGCCTTCCAGAACTGTAGCACCGGTAGAACACTCTGACGAGTAGCGGAAGAGCGATGACGTGGACGAGAATCTCCTCCAGAGCTTCCCGGGGGCGTCGCAGCAGTCAAGAGCTCCTTCATGACTTTGTCACCATCTACTTCAGCCATCTCACAGCTCTTCTAACCAATATTCAGCCGTAAAAAGCAGATAGGGACGTAGATAACGGTCTATAGATATAATATATATCTGTAGACTGTAGAGAACTGTTCTCCTGGCCTCACAACGAGGAGATTCGTCGAGAACTTCTCACTGTCGGAGCTTTTCGAGCTGCGTGGCGATTGTTCCCTCGGGCTACTGTATTACAAGATGTGTTCTTGTACGGAGAGTTTTCTAAATATCCCTCTATAAGATCAACCTTAGTACCTTTTTAAAAAACCGGTACAAACTGAACCAGCGAGTTCACAATGATGTCCATGCAAGGAGGTATGCTAGCTTTGCAGACGCTGCGCCGCTGCCATAGGACGTCTGTAGCAGCTTCCGGTCTTCGCATGTTGTCGACGCACGTCTCCGTGATCGGTAGGATGTCGAATTCGTTCTTAATTCGTAGTTTACCCATGTTGCAATCGACATTTTAACTCTGTAGCTGACCTTGGACCGTAGGTTTACACTTGAAGACGGACGAGACTCGACTGCGCGAGGTGTTTTCGAACTACGGAAGGTTGGAAGAGGCAGAATTGGTGTCACCTGACCACTCGTCCTCACATTTGTGGGCGTCTCTGGTCTACTCGACGTTCGATGAGGCATTGGAAGCTGCAAGTGAGATGAACGGACAGGAGCTGGACGGTCGCCTGCTGCGTGTGAGTATCGTTGACCCGCCTACAGACGAGGAAAATGTATCTTCAGCCAATTAAGTCGTGATTCTGAAGAATAGACGGCGTAACCCTTGCTGTATTGCTCATTAGTTGTATCCCTACTCGGTTGTGGGTACTGCACGAGTGTTCTTCCACGCCAACAACCCGTGGAAATCGTCTTTAACGAGGGTCATTAACGTGGCAAGTTTGTCGTTTGCACGAGCAGCTCCAACGCTGACTCGGGAAATATTCTGCCCCAAGCGATCACCGGAACGTGCGGCTACAGCTTGGACCAGCTCGTAGTTCTTCTCGTGCATTTCACGTGCACGTGGAAAGTTCTGTGAAGCTGTGTAGATTTGACCAAGGCGAGCGCAGGCATCTGCCTGGTTTATGATGTTTTCAGCACGTGTGGCAATAGCCACGTACTGATTCAGGAACTCTATGGACAGCTGCTGGTTGCCAAGCTTCTCGTGTGCAGTGGCCAAAGCTGCACAAGCGTTGCCTTCGCCCTCGGAGTCGCCAATTTGTCGAGCTGCCGTTAGCTGCACAACAATCAAACGTTAGCATCCATCGAGTTGATATTTACTAACAACAATATACATTTGTCTCCAGGAAAGGGAGTGCGTTCGCGGGCTCATTAAGCGCGTTGTAACAGAAACCAACTTTGTACTGTGCGTGAGCTTGCGCCTCTGGATCAGACGACTTCACCGCGCAGTCTAAACGAAGTTTGTACAGATCGATGGCCTCTTGAAACTTCTTCCCTTTCTCGTGACGTAGTGCGAGATCCACGTAGACCTTGCCAAGCTGAGCGTATGCCTCTCCACGTAGCTCTTCGTCGTCCTCATGCTCGTAGACAACCTTAGCGATTGCCACGCAGAGTTCGAGATATTGTCGTGCCTGTTCCAAGTCACCAGCTGAATGATAGCCACTGCCAATTTGGCTCAATACACGCATTTCACTGATTTGGTCCTTGACGAGCCTCGCAACTTCCAGACACTTCTCGTAGAAGAAGATCATAGTCTTAATGTCCTGTTTCTCAGCACAGTAAGTGGCTAAGCTGTCGTAAGCTGACATGACGTCTGAGATCTCCCCACGCCGCTTGCAGTGCTCAGCTGACACTAATTGATCCCTAAGGAATTCCAACTCTCGCAGTTCCAACACAGGGGTAGTCCCACCTAATCCGTTGACATTGGAATTACCACTTTGCTGACTGGTTGTGTCATTCCGATGCGTGAGGTAGAAGAGATCCGCAAACGACTGGACGTAGCCATCAATGAGCAATTGCGTACATATATCCTCTTTCATTTTAGCTTGTTGTTCAGCCTGCGAAATGATGCCATTGTTTGTGCCCTGCGAGTTCACTTGTCCTCCATTACCAGCCGTACCAATTGCAGCTCGCATAGGTTGCGCTCTCACTGGACGCTGCTGGGTCTCCTGCACTACTCTCTTCTCATGAATTGCACTAATTCGACTAGGGATGGCATTAATGAGCTGGTGTCGGCTCTCAAGGTCTCCAAGTCGCTTCTTGCTCGCCATTACAGTGAACATGCGTCGTTTCATGATCTCGTACTTACACGGAATATCGTACTTAAACGGGTATCCCTTAACGTGAGGTGTCATTTGCGGATCGACAATGGCACAGGAACGCGAAGGTATCAATAATTGTCATGGCCACTAACAGCGTAGAATAATACTTACCCAATGCCTTCCCTATGACATCGATAGAATTCATTGCTGTATGCGGAAAGCTCAAGCTGGAAGTGCTGGAGCTTCTGCGTACTAAGCACCAACTACCCCAGGAAGCTCTCGACTGGGTGGACGAGGTTGTCGAGTACAATTGCATTGGTGGCAAGCTCAACCGAGGTATCAGTGTCGTGCATTGGTTAGTAAAAGCACAAAAGCATTGATGCACGCAAGGGGTGCTATGGTTGTACTGACGCTTATATTGTAGTACGCAGGCGATGGCACCCGGTAAGGTCCTGACTCCGGAGCTCAAGGAGAAGGCCAGCGTGCTGGGGTGGTGCATTGAATGGGTATGTGACGGCGAATTGTGAGTGAAAAGAGCAATAAACAGGATATTAACGGGGGATATTGGCTTTTGGGCAGCTACAAGCGTTTTTCCTGGTAGCGGACGACATCATGGACGACTCGATCACGCGTCGTGGTCAGCCGTGCTGGTATCGCAAGCCCAATGTGAAGATGATCGCTATCAACGATGCATTTTTGCTGGAAGCATTCGTTTTCCAGATCCTCAAGAAACATTTCCGTTCGGAACCCTTCTACCTGGATTTGGTGGACACTTTCCATGATGTACGTGGGCAACTCCTTCCTTTCTCTTGAGTATTGTTGCAGTTAACGACTGCACTGGTTGTAGGTCGTCTTTCACACTGAGATTGGCCAACTCCTGGACCTGACGTCACAGCCTCTGGATGGCGATGTGGACTTGGATCGCTTTACTGTTGAACGGTGCGTGAGGAACTGAGGGGTTCTAAGCTTACCCCGTACTAACAGTAATTCGGTACACTCAGTTACCGCCAAATCGTGATCAACAAGACGGCGTACTACACCTTTTACCTCTCTGCTGCGTGCGCCATGTTCCTCAACGGAGTCGTCGATGAAACCTCTCACAACTTGGCAAAGAAGATTTGCGTGCAGATTGGCGAGTACTTCCAGATCCAAGACGACTTCCTGGACTGCTACGGCGACGAAAAGGTGATCGGCAAGGTTGGCACGGATATCCAGGACAACAAGTGCAGCTGGCTGGTCGTCCAGGCGCTTGACCGCGCAACGCCCGAGCAGCGGGAGGCACTCAAGGAGAACTACGGACGAAACGACCCTGATGCCATCGCCGTCGTCAAGAAGCTGTACAATGACCTTGATCTTGCTTCAGTGTATCATCGTTACGAGGATGAAACATACAAGACGATTTCTGAGGAAATCGAGAAAGTGACGATCATGCCGTCGGAGGTGTTCACTTTGCTGGTGAGCAAGATTTTCAAACGCAATAAGTAAGTCGGTGAATTCGATAGATATCGCAAGCCTCAACAGTAGCTGTTTCCTGGAACTACGAGCATACCATCAATAAAAACTACCACCTCGTTCCTCTCAATTCCTTCAGCGTGTTAGACTTCTGCTTCTGCAAAATACTTCAGTAGAACAGTGTGGAAGTGCCCCTCCGGGTAGAGATAGCAAGGCTTTTTCCTGTTGTAGTCCCAGCACACGCCAACTCTGCAATTCCACCCGACGTCGAATTCATGTCGAATCGCCATGTTCGGGATGGCAGGAATGCGATCTCTCGAATCATAGAGTTCGTATGACCAGTAGCGTAGTTCTCTTGGCATCTTGATGCAGATGATATACTCCACACCTGCGCGTTGTCTGTAGACGTTTACCTTGAAGTGGGCTGAAGTCCAGGATTGGGCCTGGAGGGTCTGTCACCCAGTTTCTAAAGAGCATACCAAGGCAGCTGAATCCTCGGTGTCATACAAGATGGCATATACGAAGAATCGGGCTCGCACGTTGATTGATTCGGAGTATAAAGTGTCGTTCCGCCCGCATATATAACGACTAAGCCGAGTTCTCTGTGGAACACAAGATCACAGTATGTTTTCGCAAACCCGTGAGGGCCAACATTAACCTCGACCTGCCACACTTTTTCGTCAGCCCAAACGAATTGCTAGAGGCGGAGTTCGCGCGGAAGTCTGTCCAATGGGCCAAATTCTTCACAAAATCGGTTCCACGTCTCCCGTCTGCTAGTAAAAGTTTAAAGTCGTCATTGTTGTTGTCCTCGAACCCTTTGAAAAATGCGAGATAGATCCAATACGTTATATGCATCCATGAATCGTCTCATTGCGCGCACCGCATCCATCGAGACTCGAATCATGTTGTCGGGATTTTCTCCATAGCAGCAGTGCCAGGGTCGGATCGCACAAGTCAAATTCTGTCGGAATTCCGATTCGTGAAAAGGTAGCACAATACACGTTTATCGATATTGGATTCCAGCGTATACGGGAAGCTGTTTGCTAAAGCTCGGTCAACCTTCAGTCGAAATAGCAAGTTTAGCAAAATACATATACTACAGTAATTGAACTCAGATCTCGATCATCCCATGGAAGTTCGCTGCAACGCCTACCGATACAAAGTGATCGGGAAATTCTCCGTGATCATATTCCCATTCTCGAACAGCACGACAACGTTAGTTTCGAATTCGACTTTGAAAGCTAGCAGCAAGATATCCAAAAAATCTGTTAGGTGTCGCTAATTGTGCTGCGATTTACCAACAGAAGCGTACCTGGAGTCCGCATCGTAGGGCACGTGAATAAACGAGGGAAAATCATGTAGATCGGAATGGCCATTTGTCGACACACGTCGCCCCACCCAATCTGAACATTCTGAATTTCAGTCGCTATAGACAGAATCCAACAGCCCGATAGCCACCTGATTAGACACTGTTTGAATCTCCGGGTAAAATCTTACCATCTCTCGCAATTCCATCAGCATGTGCGACGCTTTCGACTCGAATCAGCTGCAACTCCACTGACTTAATCGGGCTTTTAGCTTCCTCGACAATGATCTACCAGAACCAAACTATGGTTAATTCGACTACAATATTTGAAAGAGTAGCAAACCCGTACCTCGCCAGTAAATGGCAAATTCACTGGACAGTTCGTGCGATGAACTTTGCCTGTAATGTGGAAGTACGGCATTGCTGACAGACTTTGCTGTTCAATACCCAAAAGCACAAATTATCAGCAATTAAAATACATACGAAACAAATCAATTTTCATGAACTCACCGGTCGAACGTTCTCCAGTGACTCCGGCGTGATATGAAATTCTTCTGGTGAATCTGGCAGTGGCTCCTTCAACTGAATAGGACAATCATTAAAATGTCAATACTTCCAGTTTCGTTCCAACAAGAATATTTCAGAACGCACCGGCACTTCAACCACAAACTCAAGCGTCTTATGCAGTTTATTCTTCATGATCCCTCGAATGCAGTCACATATGATCTCGTATTTTACCGAGACGTAGACACCATGGTACGTTTCCAGTAGTTCCTGGCCGTCGTTGCCTTGTAGCTCGAACTCAAAAGGGAACTTGGAGATTCCAGGGGGCACTTTACCCGCCGGAGCCACAGGTAAATGGAAATACACAAGTTCCAGTGGCGTCACATTATTGTAGAAGGAATCAAATAGCCCTGTACTCTTCGTAGACAACTGTAGTCGTGCGCTACCTTCCACTTTCATGGCCAATCCCTGGTGGGAGAATCCTTTGGGGGACGAAATAATCACTTGACCCTGCACGATCTCCTATTCAGTGGCAAGAGGTTAAACATAGGGTTAAATACATGCATACTGTAGAGATAAAGGGGGTATATAGACGCACATGAGGGTGGAAAATGCGGTCGATGCGGTTAAGCTTCACGTCTAATGTGGAGCTCATGACTTGATGTGGAATGGATTCGCTTCAAGTGTTTTATTCAAATATGATTGGTGGAAAATAACAGGGTTATATAAAGGGTTACGAAGAGGGGTACACAAGTTGAAGTTGACTTTTTTATTAGGGGTTACTGTTTCCAAAAATTGTATCGGCGGTATGGTATAGATGCTGCAACTCGAGCTAATATCTGCAGAGGAGATACTGGTATCTCCTCTGCAGATATTAGCTCGAGTTGCAGCGGAAGGAATTGCAATGAGTAAGGAGCATCTTCTCACGCCGTGGACATTCGATTGTTCCCTTGGAACGAACGTGCTCGAATTGCTCGGGTTACGGGAGACAGCATCTTGTCCGTTGGACTAGGGAGCACACTGTTCATGCAACAGAGTTAAGTCAATACGATTCACTCATTCGATAACAAACTAGAGATAATAACGTACTCGTGGAGCTGTCGAACTTGATCTGTGGTGGAGTCATCACTCTTGCAGCAGACAAAGAGCAGCTCCTTGCGGAAACGAGCAGCTTCGGTCTCGATTTTGTGGCTGTGAGTCATGATGATGGTGAGCTGCTGAGGAGTGGGGCCGCCGAGGCAATTTCGGAAATGAGTTGGAGCTGTTCAAGGGCACTGACAGGAGACACATGAGTGTTCGAGCAGTTTTAACTTTTGGGCCGCACATGCGTTACACGTCGCTACCAGTAGACGTCGTTGTTCGATGACGATTCCGTCGGGCTGAAGATAGCGAGGCTTTCTGGGATTAGAACCAAAGTGGTGCCGTTCGAGAATCCGACATAGTGTGCAACCGTTCTGTCATTCAAGGGCTTTGCTAGCCATTCAAAGCAAGGAACAAGCTAAAAACGGACGTCAAACGGAATGTGTTGGCTCTGTCGCACGTTGTAAAATTCGAGAACTGATCGCAGTTTCAGTCGTGCGGCGCCGTAGAACACGAATGCTGGTCAATAACTTGAGGCCGTTAACTAAAGGTCTATCTTCAGTGGACCTGGAAACCTCAGCTTCACGACTATTTTCGCTAGGAAATTTCTGGTGTTTGTGGCACTAAGGATGTCACTCGTTCTCCTCTTCCTCACTTGACTCAGCCTTGACTTGCTCGCTCACATCAGTAAAGTCGCCGTTATGTCTTGTACTCCCGCTATTGTAGAGCTGTGAGCGAGTGCTGCTTGTTCCTCCACCAGGAGCTCCTCTATTGAAAGTTGGAGGAGGAGGAAATGGAACCAGTCTGCCTTGGATGCAATTCTCAGGAATATCAACCAGCTCTTCTGGTACATTTTCAGTCAAACACTTGGTCAATTCGTCGAGTTGCGATGCATGAGGCATGACAAAGCCAAGATGATGCAGCGCTTCAGTGATCCATCGACCAGCATTTACCGCTGGTCCCTTCTGCGAAGGATTGGGTCCAGCGTTAGGGTGACGAGAACCATTGTTCCTGTTTGTGATGCGCATCTCTCGGTTCACTAGAAATGGCTGGAAACGCTGATTGGTCTGCTGCGTGCTGGCGAGTTCATGTAGCGCGTTCTTGAGCTTCTTCATGTGCAAAAACTGACTTCGAGCAGCACGTTCCTTAGCAAATAGCTGCTGGTAAAATTCTTCCATCTCAGCTCGAGTCTGCTCGATTTCATCTTGAGAAGCTTTTAGCAACCGCTCGTACTTTGCTTGTTCGCTCTTGTGCGTCTTCTTCATTAGCGCAACTCGTTGATGTAGTCGAGTGATCTCCTCTTCTTGACTGGAGATGATTGCTTGGACTTCCTCAGGTGAAGTTCCTGGAACATAATGCCCTTCTCCAACTCGGGCACTAGATATAGCTGGCAACAGTGCACATGTCGAAGCTGTAGCACCTTCCAGCAGTCGAACTTTTTCACTTAGATCCTTGTTTTTAAGGGCCAGATCAAAGCTCTGCTGGTGCAGCTTGAAAACCTTTTCATCTGCTACTCGATATTGCTCTTTTAGCTGCTTAATCCGCTCCTTGCAGACTCGAAGTTCTTCTTGGAGGGCACGTTTCTTGGAAGGGAAACTATCCTACGGTGAAACCTAAGTATCTCAAAGATCACAAGTAATCACAAGTTTATGCCAAACCTTTGAATTCTGAATATCTTCGATCTCCTTTGACAGTTGCCGCTCTGAGTTTCGCAGTGTTTTGTTCTCGCGTAGTAATTCTTCAATTCGTTTCTGTTTCTCTTTCAAACGATTCTCAAGCTATTAGAAAGAATACTATTAGTAGGAAACGATAATGCCAAAGCGTAATAGCCATACCTGGACGACAGCAGCATTTGTGTAGAAACGCTGAAGTTGGTTGTGCAACTCAGAGTTAAATTTCTTCGCTTGGTTCAACTTCTTAGTCAGTGCAGCGATGAGAAGATCCTTCTCTTTTGCTTGAGTCGGGCGTTTTCTTAGCCCGTGTCTTGTTTTTCGCATTGACTGATCTTCAACTTCGCGAGGAGAACTTTGATCTTCGTGTAGGTCAGCTTTTAGATCAATTGTCGAAGTCTCTTCTTCATTACAACGCGTAAGTGCTGGAATGCTATTGTTTTCTGGTTCCTGAGCCTAAAAATCCAGCCGTAAGACATGAGATTTTGAACTGTTCACAACCCATTTCGTCCTCGACAGCTTTCTCACCTCAGCTTCTTCTTCTGCTTCCAAGTCATCCTCGTTCTTTTCCATGTTCACGATAATAATAGAGATAGGGCAGGCACCTTGGGGCGCAATCTAACTTAAGCTTGACGTAATTTGCCTTTCTCTAAAGTATTTTCGAGTTGTAAATTTTAAGAATTATCGTGCGGCTTGCAGGTTACGATGTAGTTGTGCACCTGGAAGTTGCTGGTTAATAACTAGTGGTTATCCATCCATCCTTTACACGAAGTATGCTGTTGGTTTCGTTCGTAATAGATTTTTTTATAAACACCAGGATACTTTTTGCTTTCGTCCTCCGAACTGATCCCGATCATCTTTGTATCGTCGTCTGTTAAACAATATGTGACCCACACAAAAGTCCAAGCAGCCAGTCCAAAGCCAGTCCCGAATCCTGAACTATAATTGCCAGTCGCGAAGAAGCGAACAAGGCGGTGGGTCTCTCTTTACGATGATGCTGGCGCGAATGAAAGCCCCGTACCCCATGTACGACCTGGAAGGAGGGATGGGTGTACCCACTAAGGAATATAAATCCCCTAAAGGCCACGCTATCAGTCGACTGAGAGACAATAAGGCGCTGCGAGTACGAGACGATTGATAATTTGTGCTTCTGGTGGTTATTTTCTGCTAACTAAGCCAATTATTGCTGATGTAGATTGGAGCCGCATTGGGTATATGGTACCTCTTCTCCACCACCGCCACCTTCACAAATAAAGTATTGATTAAGGAGCACCACGTGTCAGCCGAGATGCTCACCATGTGCCATCTCTTCATCAGTATCATCTTTGACTGTACGTTTTTGCCTTGAAATAGCGTTAAGGATGTAGTGTTAACTTGTGTATGATGTGGCAGTTGTGGTGTTAACGTTTCCGAGCTCACCGACAACCTCTGGTGCTTGGCGGATGCAACGTGTGCGAATGCGCAGTATCATGTGGATTTTACCACTTAGTCTCTTTTCCGTCTTGGCCAAGATGCTTACGTATTGGAGCTACAATGCTGTTCCGGTATCCATCACACAAACATGCAAGGCTTCACAGCCTTTCTTCAACGTGGTGCTGGCCTACATGGCCTATCGCTCACACTTCTCTGGTGCGACGTACTCGTGTCTGATTCCTATTGTCTTTGGTGTTGTCATGGCTTCCGTCTCTGAAATGGGAATGAATGTAAGTAAACCAGAGTTGTATTATGCTGGTGGAAACGATGAAGGGAAAATAACTTACTGTTGTTAATATTGTAGGACTTGGCCTTCTCCGGCGTCATGTTTGCTGTCACCTCAGCGTTTTTAGGCGTAATGCAGAGTATGTACGCGAAGTTTCTGCTACGTCGCCGGATTGTGGTGGACACTGTCAACGTAAGTTTATTAGATGAGAGTTTTTGGATGATTTTTTATTCTAACTTCTTTATGTTTTTGCTTTATGCAGCTTCACTTCTACAGTGCGTTTGTATCTTTCGCCATCAACGCGCCGTTTGTACTGGCATCTGCACGAGCTCATCAGGATAACTTCGTCGCGAGTTTCCCGTTCGGCAAGGTTTTGATGTGCAGTATGATGCACTTCGTTGGCAGTTTCTGCTCGTCATGGGTACTGGGAGAGGTTTCAGAGCTTACGTTCTCCATCATGAGTACGATGAAGCGAGTGGTCGTGATCCTCAGTGCCGTGTTGTACTTCGGCAACCCGGTGACATTCCAGTCCGTTCTGGGCATGGCTCTAGCGGTACGTCCTCCTTCTTTACCATGGTTCTATACGAGTTGCGCTGATTCCTTCTTTCTGTGAACAGATTGGTGGAGTGGCTGCCTACCAGCTAGTGAAGATTTCTGAAAAGAAGTCGAAAATGCTGCCATTGCCGCTTACAGTAAAAACATCCGAGTAAGCGGTGTCTGCGTGTTTCGTTGTCCTACATATACTACAAGTAGACGATATAGATTACATGGAGAGCGAAGCAGGGCAAGACTGGTGAAATTACGCTAGTCAAAGGTGCTGGCGTACAGTTTAGCTGAAGATAAAAGTTCAGAAACAGGATGAACAATTCTTGAACCAGAGTGTACGAGAAATCAATCATTAAAAACATGTCAAGAAACACCAGCCTCAAGTTGTACCGCTCATACATCCACACTGCGCTGGTTCAGCGAGAGTTGGTCAGCCGTGGACGTGTTGGTCACTGTTCCTCCAGGAGTGGAGTCAGCCGAAGCTTGACCAGCTGCATCACTGCCGGACGGTGACAAATTGGGCAATGCACCGTTCGACGGTGTAGTGGCACCTCCAGTAGCTCCTGCCGCCGTCTGCTGCATATTCTGCATGCGTTGGTACTGCTGAAGCATCTGCTGTTGCAATTGCTGGTTAGGCCAGGTCACTCCTCCAGCAGCAGCACCACCCTGTTGCGTCTGGAGAAGTTGCTGTAGCATTGCTGCCTGTTGTTGCTGAAGCTGTTGCTGGTACACAGCCTGTGGATCCACAGGTCCCTACAAATCAGCAAAAACAAAATAAAAGTCAGCACAATAAACTCTCCTTATATCTCCTCAACAGTGTTTGTTACCTTCTTGGCGGGTTTAATATCGTCACGTGGGACGATGTCAATGAGGAAATCGAAGACATCGGTCTTGGTAATAGCCATAGCAATATCATTGCGCTGCAGCGTACGTCTCTTGTTCTCCTCTGTGTGGATCCACGCGCGCAGACTGAGCTCGAGAATGAACATCTCACAGGCCTTAGCGAAGAGCACAGGCGCTTCCGCACTGATCATTCGCACATCTTCGTCCGTCTTCATAATCTTCTTAATACGTGCAAGAGGCAGCTGATGCGTCTTGAAATCGAAGGCATTGGGGTCGATCTGGGAAATGTCCTGGATCTGATGCTGCCAAAACGCGTGCAGTGCGAGCTGCTGCTGCTGCATCTGAGCGCGCTGGTTCTGCAGCTGCAACTGCATCTGCAAGTTGGCGTTGTTAGCGTTGGCGTCTCCGTCGCTGGACATGGTAAGAGGGAGCTATAGCGGCGTCATGAGGAAGAGCACAAGACACAGGGACACACATATACGTCAGTGAGGCGCGGCACGGAGCTTGTCATAGGCAGAAAAGGAGGCGAGGCTGCATCTCATTGGACATACCGTGCGTGGTTCCTGGTTGGTCGGTCGTTTAGCCTGTGAGAATCGAGGAAGGGGGGCGGAAGCCATCTAATTAGAAACCCTGTGGAAGTAGATATGTTTCTATTTCATTTAAGTACGACAGCTCATTTTTGTAAGGTGAAGACTTAGAAATGGTAGATAGAAATGATCAGGATTTCTATCATTAAATAAAACCTTGTTTCTCTTGGCGGGAATGGTGTTTGAAAGATGAACTTGAGTTCAGTATGGTAAAAAACGAGGTTTTTTTGGACTGTATTTTTAGAACATGGCTACACTATCATGATGGACGAGAAATGTGATGCGCAAGTCTGAATCTGCATTTAGCCTACGTGTTATTTGACGATGGTATCAACTTCTACGTGGCATTGGCAGGAGCGATTCGAGCCTTTAGACGTCGAGAGCGCGTGTCGACTGCAGATTCTCAAGGTGCGTTTTGCTTCAATAGTATTACGAACTTGAAGTTGTGAATTGTAAAATGTCGGTGCAGGTTCAACGATCAAAATCCTACACACAATGGCTCAAAGAGAAAGCTACTGCCAAGAATCAGTCGTACAAGTTACAGAACGATGGCAACAATAATAATGAGGACAAGCAGGCTGAATGTGACGCCGCTTTTCGAGATTTTCTATGTCGAAAAAGGAAGGAAGCCAAAAAACAGCACACAAAGGACAAAGAGGACCCTCCAGTACGTTCTCTTCTTGGTATGTTAACAGTACTTATTGCTCATAGTTATAAATCTGTTGCAGACGAAATCGAGGTGCAAGCCTCCATCACTACACGTGAATCCGAAGATAAAGAAAAAAAAAATCCACTCATACAAACGAATGTCCTCCTCATCCTGAAAGATCAAAAGTTGAGAACCAACAAGCTTATGAGGCCTGGCTAACTCGAGTCCGTCTAGAAGATCGAGTCAGACGAACTCAACGGCGTGATGAGCTTGACCGCCTCGAACAGCAGCAACGTGAGAAACACAAGCGCACATGGCGAAAGAAACTTGCTGTTTGTGCGTACTCGACCTTAGCCTTTGACAACTAACCAGCTAAAATCACAGCTATATTGCTTCTTTCTAGCTAGATATCCGTCTCGTCCAATTTTTCGATGTCTGGATGGCGTTCTGGACTATTGGTCCCTTTAGGGGTCACGTGGATCAACTTGTGCTTGTTTTCTTTATGAAGATCTCCGCCCATGATACGCTGGAGCTCCTTACTCATAAATTCGCTTGCAGTATTACCATGTAACTCGGTGTCCTCGCAGAAACACAACAGGATCGTATCGATTGCAGCTTCGTAGACGTTCACAAAAGCGGAGGCTACGAGCCAAGCGAGCACGCAGGCAACAACTACCGGCGCTAATGGCGACGTCACGGTTGCACCTCCCAACAGCGAAAGCTGATCCGATGATAACGACAATGAAGACGATTTCGATAGCATTGCAAACACCACAAGCGCCACTACGAGGGTGATCGTCAACTTGATGAGGAAGAGCAGGAAGAAGCTGATCGAGTTCACCACTGCAACGCGCGCCATATTCTTGAAAATGAGTTTAAATGAATGAGCTGATGCTGAACAGAACGAACTGCCTTTCATCGCGATCAATATGTAGGCATTCCTCGAGAGGAACTTAATGCACTTCTCGAAGCACCAAAGACAGCACTTCACAGAGAGAAGAGCGACTCGAACAACACGATTCGTTTGCTGAATCTGTTTTGTACTGAAAAAAATGTAAGCAAAAAACATCACAATAGTCGTAACAAACTTACTTGCGATCAAGATACTCGAGCATGATCCGAAGGAACTGTATGAACGCGATAACAAACGACCCGAAGCAAAGAGATCCGAGGCTGAAGCGAAGAGTGTATCCAAATGCTCTGGCAATCGGAAACTTGGCCTCAATATTACGCTTCCCGTTGTCTGTCGGTGGAGTCCAATAGAACTGTGCAACACTGCCAGCAATGACGCAAATTGAGATAGCTTGTATCAGTTGGTTTGTCCAAAGAAATCCGAAGACGTGGAACGCGAGTAATACTTGTTGCAGCTTTTTAGCTGGTAGATCCTCAGCTGCACTAAACTCCATCGTACTGTTAAATGATACAGCAGATTCCTTCACTGCTGCTGCTAAATCATCCGAACTTATGAGGTAGGCAGCAACAGCGATGCAGTAGACTACCAACCCCACAAAAAATGCTGTTGGAATCACCGGCCACATCATCAGTAGCGGAAGGTTTTGTATTGCCTTGGAACTCTCGCGGATAATTGCGATAGCGATTTTCAAACGCTTTCTCATTGCAATAATCAGCAAGAAGACAACTCCAGTCGCCACCCAGGATACGTAGGCAGCAGCTTTGAACTGTAATTTTGTGCTTTCATCACTTGTCGCCGCCAGAGCTGTCGTTGTGGCATTCAGGAAGGATAATCCACTTAGCTGTTCTGACGAAATCAACTCCGAGCGTACGGAACAAAACAGACTTAGCAATACAAGACCAATGAGAACTAACGAACATGTGAGCCAAACCACACAGCCAGCGAAGAACTGCAGGACAACCAACCAGAGCACACCTAGAATCAAGGATCCCAAACCTCCTATCAGTAGAACCACAGAGCGTGCAGCGTACATGTCGTTCAAAAACCGCCCAAGAGTTTGCAAATTGCCCTGTAACTGGGTCAACAGTGGGCTGTTTCCACCTGTGGCTTCAACTTCCCAAACTTCCTTGTGAGCTCGTTTAGTGTTGCAAATAGTGTCACATTTGCCAGCTTCGTACAAATTAACAGTGCAGGTAGAGTCAGCACCTTGAGGATCGATGCAAACCTCTTCAAGAACGGTCTCGTTGCTGGAAGCCACTGGTAAACAACGAAATAAAGCTGCTTCTGTGTTTTGAGCGACAGTCCAACACGTCTCGCCACTGTAAGTGCAGGTTTTTGAGCCAGCTACCGGACAACTTTCCACACAGATACCAAAGAACTTCGCCTTAGATGGAGACACACCATTGGCTGCAGCAACAAGGAGATCTTCGTTGAGTCGAGGATACGTCGTAAAGCGTGCATTGGCAAAGACCCCGTCACCACAAACAGCGCCGTTGTAGTCTTTCCCGTAGATAAGGCTTTTAAATTTACAGTGCCATTTGTTAGAAGACGGTAAAATGCTTTCGCAGCTCGTTGAAAATTACCTCAAAGGTTCTCCTGACTGAAAGGCGACGACGGCAACTACAACCTACGAACCATACAGAATGCTCGAACATGAACCTTAGATTCATGATAATAAATGAAGGTGAATAATTACCATGCCGATCCAATAAACCACGAATAAAAGGCAACAAGGCACATCCCGACACCTGAACTTCCAAAGTGTGAGTTTCCATGCCGTCCACATACAGCACGAAGAAAGAAAAGCACTTCCAACTTACTGTCGATGTTGTTTGGGTACGAGTCCACTCCGTAGATTAGAAGTGTCTTCTTTTTCAGAGATTACATCCGAACTTGGACAACAAGACGCTGTCATGGCTAACGTCAAGCAACTTCTGAGTGACTTGTCCTTCTGGCAATGCTTTCTGTAAGCACTGTCTCAGGAAAAAAAAACTGCTCGTAGTGGAAATAGCTTGGCCAAACCTCTAAACCTCCACACCATGCCTTCTGAATGGAAAGCTGACGATGTCACCAGAGACGGATGCAAACGATCATGTACCGCTTGAGTTTTTGCTCGGCGCACGCGCGAAATACTACTATCCGAATGCGAAGCACCAGGAGCACAGCAGCAAAGTGAGAGCAGTACCCACTCAATAATAATCCACCTACTGACCACTTCATATTTGTAGGCAAAGCGAAGTTTACCGTCGTCAATTCACCCACGCAGACGAGCAGAGCAAGCTCGACAATTGCTGCAACGAGTCATGGATCAGGCAGACGAACGTAAATTTGATGAATCCGAAGCTTTGTCAATAGAACCTGACCATACAACGCTTGTGAGAGCTCTTGCTGCAGCTTCGTCACCACAAAAAATTATTTTCGACGACGAGAATTTCCAGATGAGCCTAAGAGATACCATCGGAATCCCTTCTCGGATCAAAACCATGCAACAGCTTCGAAACGACGAATTAAAACGGCAAAACCAGAGACTCGCCAGCTTCCATGGCTACGAACGAGACAGCGGATCTTGCCTTGACGTCACGGGGGCTGCTGCTCGTATCCCTCATACAACAACTCGCCAGATTCGAGAAGCAAAATTGAGCTTTGTAAAAGCTCGACTGAAAGAGGAAGGCAAAAGAACACAAGAACTGCTCGACGTTCTCCAGGGACAACAAGAACATACACGTACCGCGCTTCGTCAATTTACGAACGCAATTCAGAGACAGAAGAATCCTGGCTCGGTATCCACAAGCCTATTAACTCTCGACTGCATTGGCAATCAAGATAATAGCATACCCTTGCATGGATGGAATGAATCTGGACGGAAGACGATACCCCCGCTGCAAATTCCAGAATCATACTACAATGCTCATCCATTTGACGAGCGCAACGACCCACGACGTCCTGTACTAGCAACAATAACTCTCGATTCACTGCCATGTCCTTCTTCGCTTCCAAAACACGAGAGCACGTGTAGTTCGGATGAAGAGTTGTTTTCTTGCTCAACGGACAATGAAGCAGAATTTCTGGATACCGGTATCATTAGGGAAGCAGAAAGCAACCTTGATCAAGTCCGACGACGTCTGGGCGATCGACAACGCGAAGAATTTGTCAACAACTCTGCCAACGGACTGTTCTTGGGGGGAGGCTTCATCGCTAAAAGGACAAAAGGCAGGTACGAAAAGAAACCCAAACGAGTCTCAGTAAGCAACAACTCCAACAACACTCAAACAGGAAGTGAACAGGAGTCTCTCGAAGCTGTTCTTGGCACACAATCTGCGTCAATTCTTCCACTAGCAGAAGCAAACAAACCTGCTCTCCGTCGTCGTAAAGCAGCTGCAAGTCGCCGTCCTAACCACTTAAAATCTCCAAACAAGTAACATTCTCCGAATCAAAAACACTTCATTCACACCACCTTTCACTGCTTCTCTGGTGTGTACGGCGTCACTGGAGCCGCGCTTTTCCCTTTCATGGGACGGCATCTCACCGCCGTTCCGTAACAGATTACTGAGCAGTGCATACCGAACACCAGGCGATTCATGGTCGTATTAGAGTCGAAGCGTACATTGATTACCGCTGTAGCTCCTTGGGCTTTGGCAGCGTATTGTACTCGATGAACAGCCTCCGCCATCGTCTCGTTCATTAGCGAAGTGTAGGATGCTGCTTCTCCTCCAACCAGACCCGCCAAAGCCACGTACATGTCGCTAATGACAGACTTGGAGCGTACTGCCACAGCTGACACCATGCCGAACTCTTCCAGTACTTCTCGACCTTTAATGTAGTCACCTGTATCAAAATTATTGTAAGAATGTTTACTATGTTTGTGTAAAATTATAGATGAAGCCCTACGTGTAGTGAAGTAGAGCGCATCCGAACGTTCTTCAGCCTCAGTACTGGCTCCTACAGATGTGGACGTGAAGGAACGGCGGGGCGTTGCGCGCTGCACGCGACGTGCTACACGCACGAGCATCGTCGGAACTGGAGGCTGATTGACAAACTGTAATGCGGAATGATGGTCGTATTTCTTTATGGGTTAATTCCCGTGATAAATTAGATGTCGCCTATCCTGTATATGCAGCTAGAACTTTGTTGCGTTGACGAAGTCTCACTGGTGAACGGCGAGTAGATTTGTTCTTGGATGAACTGATAGTTCGTTTCTGTAGGAAGAAAGAGAAAAGTGTTAGGAGAAGTTAAAGAGTTCTTAACCAGAGCATAATGATCTCACCTCCGTTGCCATACGATAAGCTGCAGGTGGAGAGCTCACAACTTGTTCATTCGGATTGTCTTCACAGTCAGACGACTCGTGCTTGAGCTCTTGCTTTGATTCTTCTTCGCTGTCTTGAGTCGGAGTCTCCTCGGTTTCCTCTTCATCCCATTCGTCGCTATCGTCTTGAATCTCAACCATCTCACGTGCTCGTCGTTGGGCTAACAACCACGCTCGTTGGTTTCTCCTTCTGCGACGCTGTTCAAACCACTTCTTACGACGGTTGATGTTGTACACGCGAAGCATGATGCAAGCAGCGAGAAACATGATTCCGATCAGAAGAAGGATTCCGTCCCAGGACATTCCAGAAGTTGGTTTCGTGATTTTCTTCATTGATGATGAGCTGTTGATCTTACTCCCACCTTGTACTGCTGGCACTGGGGTTACGACAATTTCATCCACTTTAATCTCTTCGATGGGACACTCCAGCGAAGCTTCGAGGTTGACAAGCTGGACACCCTCGAGTTCTTCAGGTAAAGACTTCGACGGAGCCACAAGGAGTACCTGGTCCACTGGAAAACTTTCAACCGGAACGTGCACGTTATTCGTGTCGTGTGAAGATTGCATAGATGATCCCGCAACCGCAGCGACCTGCTCCTCGGCTGGTAAATAGTCCGGCTGTTCAAGGTGGGCTTCTTCGTCATGGACTTGATTCTCAAGCTTGGTATCAATTGGTATGTCGGATTCTGGAGCCTCCATAGAGTTGTCCACTGCAGCTTCCGACACAGCTTCGATTTCTGGAGTTTCCATTAGTTTATCTTCGTTTTTGATGTTAGAAGTAGAAGCCTCCTGTTCATTCACAGCCTGCACCTTTATCAACTCTTCCAGCTGATTCTGGATGGACTCGTGCTCCTTCTCGACCAGTTCGTGAGTAACATGAAGAATATGCCGACGCAGCTCTTGCATTTCGTTTGCGAGTATATGTTGATGTTTTTCACGATCCAACCGCATCCTATTCATGTGCTGACGTAACTCAGTCAAAGCTGTCTGGGAGTTCACTTCAATTTCAGACGTAGAAAGCTGAAACATCAGGAGATCCTGTTGAAGAGCCTTTACTCGGTCACGCATGCGTTCTTGCTCTCCTCTTGTGAACGGCACACGTCTGGAGAATAACCCCACAAAAGCCATCAACTCCTCCATGAAAAAACCACCAGTTCCAAGTACCAAACAGCTTGCCACCACGATCACACTCCAGCGTGGGATTTCCACGTCAGCAGAATTACATTGTAGTACGAGAGGACCACTAGCTGCCGCGTTGCCATGCGAGAAATTCTCCTTATCCCCACCTCCAGAGCCATCAAAGAGTTTATCATCTCCAGCAACAATATCTCCTTCAACTGGGTCTATTGTTGATTTCTCCATAGAAGCCAACATCTCTGAAATAGTCTGGGTGGAAGTGGGGGCATTTGAGTCGGCAGCTCGAGATCCAGCATCGCTCTGTTGTCTCGTAAATGCCTTTTCCTGTCCACTCGGTAAACCGTTCGCTAGCTGATATGACTTGAGGTTTGAGTCGTCTTGATAATAAACACTGTCGTGGGAATTCGACCGACTACGAGAGAAAACCTCCGGGAAACTGCTGGTCGAATACACCGCCGGTTGTTCCGGTAGTTGATTCGTTTTGGCTCGAGCAGCTTTCGTACCATAAAATAAATCATTCCAGAGCGCTTCATCATCTCCGTCCCTCGCTGCTTTCTCCAATAATCGGTCTGCTTGTCGAGCATCTTCCTCCTCCCACCGTCTCACTGCCGATTCGTTTAATGCCTCCTGATTCGATCGCATCGCCGTCGTACGCCATCTATCCGGCGTCTTCATCTGATCGTACTTCAACGGGTTCTTAGGTGACGGAGCTGCTGTCCTTCCAACTAACCGCTTCGGAGTGGGTGCTTTAATCCTCGAAAAGGCCAAACTCTGTCGGAATTCCGACGTCGAGCTATTCAACGAGGATTCTCTCGGTCGTACTGGGGAATAAAAGTCTCCAGCTGCATTGAGTTTCTGTCCTGTAGGTCGTAAAGTAACATTCTTCATCGGAGTATTAGGAGGAGGTTTTGATCCTTTCGGACGTCGTAAAGGCGGTAACACCGACGGATAGTTTAGCTTGGAGGACCGTTCCATATGCTGGTTGGACGTGCCTGATTCCTGCTCTTCTCGCTCCATAATCAGTGTCATAAGAGCGTCCTCCTCCGGATCGTGGTGCTGTGTAGGTCTCGGTCTGCGAACGGTTGGTCGATGGTAGTTGTGGTCCAAAGCGAGAGATGAGGCTGGAGACGGCACTGCCGTGCGCATCAGACTGTGCTGCGCCTCTGCAACGCGTTTGCGGTCTTGCTGGAGCTGCCACTTGAGCAGCGCGTTGCGAATTGGGCGTCTCTTATCGTGGCGAGTAGCCATCGTCGAATTCCGATTTCGACCGTTTTGTCAAAGGTTTCGGCGAAATGAGTATAGTGAAATCAAGATGTTTGCCACTTCCCGCCAATATAAATCAACGGATGTGGAGGTATCTCATGCTGCATGGGACGAAGTCGATACGAACGAGTGGACTCGTCATACCCAGAGCTTCAGCTTGTCAGGAAATGCCCGCTTTACAGTCGTCGAGTATAGGTGGTGATGTTGCAGACCCAGCAGACGACAAGTATAGCGTAGTGTCTGCAGGCTTGACGCTGCACTGGAGAGATTGAATCCGCAATGACGTTCAAAAATGGGTCTGGGGAAACAGCGAGGACTTCCTTGTAGGGGAGGATATTCATTTGGAGACGTGGAATATTTTTTATCGCAATGGATAGACATCCACAAGACCTCAAGCTCAAGTTTGTCTTGTGTCAGCCGAAATTGTGAAGTCACTTTAAGTCCTTGGGACGAGGCTGCAGCCACGGGTAGTATGACACTTTTTGCTCCGAGCGCATACGAAGCGGATGCCTCTAGGTCGTACACGTAGGCACTGGGTAACAGTCATCGTTGAAATCCTCCACTACCAAACTTGGAAATCGGTTCATGCTAAGGTGGACGTGTATCAACAATGTTCACGTGGTGGAATTACAGATTTGGTGTGTACTGGGGCTGCAACTGCCACCTCTCGAATTTATCCCCCTACCGTCCAGATAAATATGGTTGATCTGGCGAATTTGACTTCATTCAGCCTTTCGGCTACTACCGGTAGTCTCTCTTGTGAATGCTATCCATATTACCCGTCGTTGCAGTTCCGCAGTTTGTCTATTCGAAGTACACTTCTACTTAATTCAATATCAAAACTGCATGGCTCGATTCTTTATCGGTTGGTTGATTAACTGGCTGGTAGTTTCTTCGCTTCGACTGGTGAGTCTTGTGCTTCTTGCTGCTTGTGTTTGTTGTTCATCTAAAGTACACCCGCTGACTTGCAGCAGCACGTTGTCAACATAAAAACCCGCGGAGCAGGGGGTGGAGCTTTCTTCGTTCCGTGAGGGCGGGCCCTCGGTGGGGGGCGTCACCATTGCCTTCGTTTCCCACCAAGGCCTCACGGTTTAAAAAAAACGCCGGTTGGGGTCTGCGTCCCCAGTTGCGCTGTTGCTCCCTCTCCGCTCGCCCACGTAGCATTCGGCGTATTCATCGCGGGTCGTCACAGACAGGATCTCGCCCATCTTACGTTTGAACCGCTCGCAGTACGCAGCAGGAGGGATCGCTGACAAACCGTCAGCATCCTTTGCAAGCATCTTCGTCTTGGCAAAGCGTTCCAATTTCTTGTCCATATTCCATGTCTGAAGTATGTCAATGAGACCGAAGTAGTAGATCGAAGGACCCACAACAGTGTTCGCCCGACGTGTTCCCGTCGCAACACGCGGTAGATGAGTACGAGGCTTTGACTCTCTCAAAGGCGCATTTGATCCCTCGTGCCCACCGCGATTCATCGTCGAGTTGTTGATAGTCCGACGTCTCGGGCCCACTGCATCCTTCGGCGGAATCACGGGCTCTTCCTCCAAATCCGGGTTCACCATGTACTCCACATTGTGAATACCCAACAGGAGCGAGTAGTCCATAATTCCCAAACGTGAAAGGAAATTTGCGTCCTTGACCACCTGATCGTACAAGTCCTCGGCAACCTTTGGGTCCAGACGAACCTTGGCGGTCAGATCGTTGTCCTTCAGAATCACATTCGGTTCATGGCGACCAACTCGTGCGCGACAGTTTTCAGCATCAGTCGAGCCGAACACGTACTTCGCGTTACAGTGACGGCACGTCACTCGCTTTCCCTTCGAAGGGTGTTTGGCACTGCGGTTCACCCAGGAGCCCTTTATATCATAGCGTCGGTGAATTACCTTCTCCGTGCTGAACAAATTTGCCATCACCACAAAATTGAACGTATTGCCGTATAGACGAATGGCGTGGCAGCCGTAGAACCGCGTCAGCAAGCTGTCTGGGTTCGTGAGCAGGAAAGAAGCATACTCCGCAGCAATCGAGCGTAGGAAGACCGATTCCTCGTCGCTCATACTCTTCACAATCAACTGCTGGTCGTGTGAGAAGAACATGAAAGCACCGCTAGCACCTTCACTCAGACGCTCCTTCGTTGTCCGACTCAAACTCTCGATGTACTGGTTCGTGTCAATACCAAAGTGTTCGCGAATAGTCTGGAAAGTGTGGGGGCAGTAGTCGATAAATAACGTGCCCTTACCCAGCGCCGCCTTTGGTCGAGTACGAATCATGTACTCGTCTACACCAAGTGATCCACGGTTGTCCTCTGTGCCTTGCGGCTGCAGGTAGAGTTCCTGCTGGTTGGCACCAGGGGGCAGGTGCTGCGTGTCACGCACAGCCTGAATGATACCAGTCGTAGTGTAGTACAGCACCTCGCAACGCAAAGCTAAATTCACCTGTGGGCTCAGATCAACATCCACGTCAACGTCTGCCTTTTTTCCACTCTTTCCTTTCTTCGAGGTGTCGTGAAAATCGTTCATTTGGAACCACACCACAAAGTCGAAGTAGCCCTTGCACGTAATCATGAAGTTCATCATCTGCACTACCCAACTTGATCGCTCGTCGCCTTGCACCAAAAACGGCACGTAAATACAAAATGAAAGTCCCCAGTAAATGATAATGGCGATCACGTATCTGGAGTGGGAAGTGTGAACGTCAGTAAGATAAATTCACAACAACAGCAGGCTCAATCATACGTACATCGTGACCGAGTGCAGCACACGAAGTCGCATGCGCAGCGTCTCCGAGAGACCGGAGTTGAGCCGCCTGTACGCCCAGTAGATTACCCTACAAAACACAAACATAGAGAGTAAGGACGGAGTACTAGATTCCACCAAACCGGTCAGAATGGAGAACGAACGTGATGGCGTAGACCCAGTACAAAATGAGCCAAATGTAGAAGAGCAGCCATGACCTGAAACACACAAAATGAAGAGTTAATCTACGCTTAGTATCATCATAACCGTTTCCAAGGGGAACGTACTGAAAGTTGAGGTTCCATAGATTGCCCGTCTCGCTTGAACCAGACTCATCGTGGCGTAACTTGCTTTTGCTTGCTGTCCAGCAGTATCCGAACTCGGATTCACCAGCAAAGTCTGGGATAGACACCAGAAGAATGCACGTCAAAAGGCCTGTTGCCCACACAAATCCGTGATATCGGCGAACGTTGCTCTTGTAATCAGTGAAAGGACTCTGTAGTGATGACAGCATGTCAATAGCCATGACGAAAAACCAACTCTCCGACGTCCAGAGGAAGAACTGAGTCAGCGCTGCAGTAGCTGTACATGATGCCCCTGTGAGTGTATTCGAACAGTCTCCATTGCCACACTTGTACAGCTCTGTGATGAGCAGCACCGCCACGAGACAAATATCACAGATACTCCGGAAAAAAATGATCGGGTTCGGGTGCTTCCGCCAGGTCGGACGCGTCAGGAACGTGTACACCACAGCACAGCAACAAAAGAGCGTGATAAGACTGCCAGCCACGAGGCCCACCGATACGTCCGCATCATTGTCCGCGAAAGCGATAGTCATTGCCGCGCCGCAGATGAATATGAAAAACATACAGCACTGGATCTTGTAGTTGTTGGCCCAGTGGATGGTGTTCTCGACCTTGATTTTAGCATGGAACCAGCCGATGCCTTCATTTGGTCCTCCCTGAATCTTGTCGGTAATGTAGCTTCCATTGTCGAAACTGTCCTCGGAACTCTCATCTACAGAACGCATTTGTTTAGAGCTGGGCGATTTCCTGAGCTCAATTGGAGTCTTTATCGACGTATAGCCATTACTGCCATCAACGTAACAAAATATCGTTAATTAAAAAGCTAACCACACACAACACAACAATTAGAAAACGCACCCTGCTTCCAGCATTCCGTTTGGGAAACCCTGCGCATTAGGAGCACTATCTGTTCGGACGTAGTAAGGCATATCACTGCCAGGCATCTGTTTCTCCGACTCGGACATGCCGTAGTCCATCTCGTTCGGGTCGTATTGCGGCTGTGAGCGCTGCGGGGGAGGCGGAGGCGGAGCGTGCGGGCGATTTGACTTGGGTTTACGTCCTTTCGGTCCCGAGCTTTTCGGTCCACTGTACATTGGCTGACGCTCAGACACGTGGAGACCCCCGCTGTCTCGATTATCTCTACTAGCCATGCGCTATCGAACGAAAAGAATGCGCCAGCAGTCGGGCGAAGGATATCGACTGTTTTGGCTTCGCTGCGGGGGTGTAGGCCTCGCTTGGGCCTGGAGATGGAAGTAGCGGAGCGCTGAAGGACGGACGCGACGCTGCTGGCTTCCTCTTGGGCCTTTCCCGTCCTGTGGCGTCGAGTGATCGGGGCTTCCTGTTGCCGCCGCTCGTCTCTTTCGTAGTGTGCGCAAGAAGCCAGCGCCAGTTTCTGGGCTGGATGTTGCGTTAAAGTTGCGGAGAAGTTGCAGGATTTGGAGTTGGCAACTTTACTGTTTCAGCACGCCATAGACGAGCGACACTTTATCCGGCTGAATTATGTCAATTGTTGGTAAGAATCTTACCGTAAGATGCAAGTGTCGTCTTCAAAAATGAAGTAGTGGTTAAAATCTAGTGGGTGAGTCGCCAAGGTGACAAGTAATGTGAATGGTGCACATGGCGCTGTTTGAGCTATCTCTCGGAGTTTGTAGCCTGAAGCCATCACTTTAGGAGGCATTCGTCAATAGTACCAACCTTGGTCCGGATGCAAGATTCGGCAGAGAATTTCATTCGCACTGACTGGCTGGAGCAATTTGAGAGGAGCTGGTGGATGAATTCATGCCTGTACTTGTTGAAAAAACTCAAGGCATGCATATGATACGATGTTGCTCTGGGCAATCTGTAAAGATGTTGGTACTGTACGACGTTGACGAGGCGGTAATCAGTACCACTGTGCATTTAGCGTGGGTTCGAAACGTTTTAGTCATTATATTATATTGTTACTTTTTATACTTGAATCAACAATTACAGCACTCAACGTTTATTTGCTACCCTCCATCATGTATTTAATCATAAATTAAGCGACGGGTAGTCAGGTTTGGGGTTTTGTCGAGATCCAGTCACTGTATCGCCTTCCCAGACCGTCAAGATGGTACGTCGCCGCTTACATCTTCCTCTTCATCTGAGCAATGCTGACATCCTTTTGTTGCCTTTGAGTAGAAGCTTTACACTTATCCTGGAAACTACCGCGTCTTCAAGGTGCTCATCGCCGCCGAGTACAACGGCATTAACATCGAACTGCCCAAGTTCGACTTCGCCAAAGAGATCAAGTCCAAGGCGTTCAAGGCCAAGACCCCGGCCGGCAAGGTGCCGATCCTCGAGACGGAGGAAGGGACGATCTTCGAGAGCGGTGCTATTGCCCGCTACGTCGCTCGCCTGCGTCCGGACACGGGTCTGTACGGCAAGACTTTCTTCGAGTCGGGCCAGGTCGACTCCTGGATTGACTTCTCGGCGTACGAGCTAGAGGTTCCCCTTGAGGTGTGGATCCACCCTATCCTCGGCTATGGCAAGTTCAACGCTGCTGCTCTTACTCATGCTAAGACTGATGTGAAGAAGGCTCTCCAGACCCTCGAGAACCACCTGCACCTGCGCACCTACCTTGTGGGCGAGCAGATCACCCTGGCCGACATTGTTGTGGCATCTGCTCTGGTGTACCCGTTCAAGTTCGTGCTGGACAAGGAGTTCCGTAAGCCGTACTCTGCCGTGAACCGTTGGTTCTCGACGCTGGTGAACCAGCCGGAGTTCCAGGCTGTTGTCGGTGACGTGCCGCTCATCGATGTGGCTCTGACTGCCGAGGGTGACAACTCTGGCAAGAAGGCCAAGAAGGAGACTGCCAAGAAGGAGAAGGCTGCCCCGAAGGAGGAGGCCCCGAAGCCGAAGAAGGTGGAGCACCCGCTGGCCGTGCTGAACCGTGAGAAGCCGTCGTCGCTGAACCTGGACGCGTGGAAGGTGACGTACTCGAACACGAAGAACCTGGCTGACGCCATGACGTGGTTCTGGGAGCACCTTGACACGGAGGGCTACTCGCTGTGGTTCTGCGACTACAACTACAACAACGAGAACACCAAGATGTTCATGACGTGCAACGCTGTGGGTGGCTTCCTGCAGCGCTCGGAGGCGATGCGCAAGTACGCGTTCGGTGTGATGGACGTGTGCGGTGCTGAGGGCTCAGAGATCATCATCACGGGCTGCTGGCTGTTCCGCGGCGACTCGGCTGAGCACATGATCGAGGCCAACCCGGATGCCGAGTACTACACGTGGAAGAAGGCTGAGCTGAACGACGAGACGAAGGCTCGCGTGGCCGCCTACTGGTGCAACGAGGACGACCTGGAGGGCAAGCCCATCGCCGATTCCAAGGTGTTCAAGTAAGCCAGCGCTACACGAGTTATTATTTTTCAGCCTATTGCGAGTCGGACAACCGTGGGAGCATTAAACGAACCTTCGTAATTAAATACTTCAGTATATGTTTGCTGTTCTGGGTCTCTTTTTCCCCTCATGCAAGCTGCTCGACAACTTGAGTGGACTTTGGACAAAGTCAAATGACCTACTTCAACTTTTGATACGTTTGTAGCTACGGACATCTTCATCAACCAGGTCTCATTATCAAAAACTATTCAAGAGAGACCACTTGGCTGATAACTGAAGGAAACCCATAAGTGTCCAACCACCTCCAGACGTTGTGGCTGACGGGAACTTGCTGGAGAAGCTCGAATTAACCTTTCCGAAACACGACCGATCCTGTAAACTACATCCAAGATGCTGCCCTGTGAAGACAATATTGAAACGAGCAGGAGGGCTACTCGCATTTCATGTGTTTAACGTAATGATCGCTTTCGTTGGCTTCATCCTCGCGATGTTCATGACTGCAGTACTTTTACTGATTTAATGGTGGTGGCAATCGGAGCACTTCCATTCTGGCTGATCTCGTTAGTTCCAGATCGTTGTTGGATTCTCGGCCTATTGAGTTGTGGAGTGGTGATTCGAGGGTTTTGCTGTGACACCAAGCCGAATGCACATTTCACCAAGAGATCCGCACATATCACCAAGAATTTGGTGGGGATTACCACACCCAAAAATCTGTAGGCATCACCAAGAATTAAATACTGCGGCACCAAAGAAGTTGTACGCGTTACCAAGGATTAAAGTGCTGTTCACGGCGTGCAAACACGTGCGTGAACCAAAATCCCTTGAATAAATATTTAGCTCTCCTAACCGCTAATATCTGTTTGTCGCCTGCAACATGAGTAATATCCTCTTCTCGCCGACGCGAGATACTGAAATACGCCAACGGGAAAAAGTGTCCACCCTTGTCAGAATACCCGATCACCATCGCAGGGTAGCATTGCTTCACGATTTTGAATGTCGTGTCGACATGGAGTATCGTTGTGGAGTCGGGAGACAGCTGGACATTGACGTAGTCGTGAAGAAGCTTGTAGCAGGTCATGCCCACTCGGAACGGGGTCGATTCGCTCCCGTTACCAACTGAAGCGATGCACCCGCCGTCCTTCACCACAGAATCGCACACGATCACGGTGGCGGTCGGGTCTTGAGCATCCATTCCAACTTGATCGTACAGGTACTGGTTGCACATCTCAAGCGCTCGCGCCATTTCATCGGCAGGATTGCTTTTCTTCCACCCACGAACGAAGTTATCCACGTAGTGCCGCCGTGGTGGTGGCCCACGCCATGCTTTACTTTGGAGGTGATGAAGCTGTATAGACGGTAGGAGATCGTAGTTGGGACGTCTGTAAGCTGACGCACGATGTAGTTTTTCATTTCCTCCGTGAGTCCCGGTCGCTGTGGGGTCAACACGTTTGGATCTGGCATTACATGCTCTCCTTGCTGGAAGACAACAGTCCATGTGCTGCTTTCGCACGAGTTCACCTTGTAGCGACGCCAGCACACTGCATCTCCAGCCTCAGCGCAACACTGCGAGCAACACTCGGTAAGCACTGAGTGCATGCCGTGAGGCGTTAAGGCCAACTGAGAGTGGCCGGCTGCGTCGTGGTCCAGTGAGCACAGGACACGATTGTTCTTTCTGCGTATAAAGTGAGGCAGCGACGTGAGGAACTCGTCTCGTTCAGCAAGCTCTGCGTGCGACCGCCAAATCTCCGTCCAGGTGTGGTCGTGCCCGTCAGCAGAACCATCCTCAGCACCTGGATCACAGTTGTGTTGCTCCATTCTCCCCGCTGCGCGTCGAGCAAGCTGCTGCAAACGCCACGCCCAGGTTCTGCCTCCACTTGCACAGAAGACGGCAAAATCTGAAATGGCGAGTGGAAGCAACTTGCAGCGCAGGATAAGACTGGTGTGGGAGTGACGTTTAGTGAAGCAGAAACATAGCGTCGTCAATGTCAAGGTCAATGGTAGTGAGGCAAAGACAACATCGTACAAGATTGAGTTGGCAATGGGTGCGGTTGCCTTGGTGAAGCGACACCAAGCCTTGGTGAAACGACACCGATCGTTGGTGAGTGCGTGATCCGGATCTCTTGGTGAAACGCACAATCGGCTTGGTGTAGCCACCAGGTACTCTGGTGATTCTCGGTACATTGTGCTGTACGTGTATTCGTGGTTCAACATCTACAGTACACGCTCTTCGCACCCTGGTATTATACGGACTGGTTGGCTCTTCTACCTTGACCTTGCTGATAGTAAAGCTTGATGCTCGACTGGCCAATTTCGCTACACGCGAAAGATCTCGAGCCGGAAGACTGTGTGAAACGATTCAGGGCTCTCGCCCCACATCTAGATAAAGCTAGATTGTAGTTAGAAGTAGTTGCAATACACAACGGACGTGCCGGTAGTGACGTCACGTGTTCTTGACCCCACATTCGAAGGGAAACACATCAAATTCAAGTTGAACTTGCATACAAATACCTAGATAAAGAAAAGATCGCCCCACAGCGGGAACTTTGGCGCCTTCAGCCATTTCACTTTGGAAATCTCCACAAACTCAGAGCACCCAACCCAGCCTACCATGCCTACTCGACCTTACGCTACTGCTTCTTCTGCAGGTGGGGCGTGTCCTCGCCTACCCCGTCCGGTCGACGTCGCTGCAGCAACCCGGCCCCGCCGCACTACATTCGACGCGGTCATGGACGTCACAGCCACGGCGACCGCAACCGTGGAGTGGGCCATGTCGGTGCACTTGCTGTACCCAGCTCTATTGTGTCCGAAGTGCACAACGCCCATGCACTTGGACGTTGCGAACGAGCGCTGGCGCTGCTCCCGTTCTGCCTGTCGAACGGAACGGAGCGTTCGAACAGGCAGCTTCTTCTCCAAGAGCAAGCTTCCGCTGAGAAAGTTGGTGAGGCTGCTGTGTCACTGGTGTGCGCCGTATGTGTTGCTTGCAAAATATAAATACTGAAATATAAACTCCCAACTGCAAATTTCATGTTACGTTAAGTACGAATCCTCCCTGAATCTCATTTAAACTGCCCAGCGATGCCGAAGAATGGAGCGCGCGCTACTGCTGGCGCAGTGACGCCAGCGTCGAAGAAGGGGGGACGCATAGGAGCGAAGAAGGTGGCCACAGCGACCAACAAGACCACTAAGAAGAAGACGACCAAGGGGGGAGTTACAACGAAGGCGCCGGTGAAGAAGACGTCGTCCGCCGTAACGAAGCAGACAGCGCTGGAGACGAGGGCTACTTTGAAGGCGAAGCTGGTCGCTGCCAAGAAGGCAGTTGCTTATAAGGAGAAGGCGGATGCTGTACGGAAGAAGGCAGCTGCTGAGAGAACGAAGGCCGCCGCAAAGAGGAAGTCGGCGAAGGAGAAGGTGGCGGCGACAGACAAGAAGTTGCCAGCCGCGGTAGACGAGAAGTCAGAGACGACGGACGAGAAGGCGGAGGCGGCGGACGAGAAGTTGCCGGCCGCGGAGGAGACGAAGACACTGGTGGCGGCGGACGAGAAGGTGGAGGCGACGGACGAGAAGGTGCCAGCCGCGGTTGATAAAAGCTCTAAAGCCACAGGTATGTCTGTCATTTGTCTGCGTTGTTGTTAAATATGTTGCTTACAAATGTTGCTTACTATGTTGTTATCTATGTTGGTTACTATGTTGCTTACTATGTTGTTTACCATGTTGTTAACTATGTCGCTAACTATGTTGTTAACTGCGTTGCTAAACGTGTTGTTTACTGTATTGCCTTTCCGTTAGAACCACCTACAATTACTACGTCATGTACGAATGAAACGTGCATTTGAAATGATAGTGTTGCTGTTAATGTGTTGCTAACATTAATAAATGATACATGTAGGTGATGCGGAAGACGACATGCTGATCAAGCAGAAAGTGGCAGAGGAACAGAGGCCAAGAAGCGAGACTTGGAGTTAATGACGTCGATAGCGACAATGAAAGACAGCAAAAGACGGCTCGCAAACTATCGGATACGAGCGATTATGTTGGCTCAGTGCCAGAGGATGAACCTGCTCATAGGTATGCTCGACGGACCAAGACGTGGGAAACCCGCGAGAAAATGCGGAAGGCTCACACACCAGTGGAGAACCACGTGAGCAAACTACCAAAGAACGTCTTCAAGGACTGGGACGAGTTTGAAACTACGCTAAAGGGCTACATGGCAGAAAACTACTTGTGCTACCGAGTCCGCAGCTCTAAAACTCGAGTGAAGCACAACAGGTACATTCTTGTGGTGCTTGAATGTTATGTTGCTCTGACATTTATGTTGCTCTCGTGTTGTGTTGCTCTCGTGTTGTGTTGCTCTAGTGCTAATTCAAAACAACTTCCGCCAAACATGAATTACGCTTTTAAGCGAATGTGGTGCACCCATGGTGCCACACAGGCTGGTCGTGGTGAAGGCCGCAGGGAGCATGTGTTGCCCGTCAACCTTGATCAAAATCATTGGGGCATCATAATAGTTCGCTTAAACTATCGACTGTCAACACCATCGATGACTCCGTATTATTACGAGCCTTTATGCAAGACACACTACCGACCTGCCATAGAGGATATTTACGAGAGTACTGTGATTCCCTTCCTGCGAGACTGGCATACTGGGACAATGCCAAGTTCTGAGTACCCTGTTGTGGAGTCTGGTGTGTGGATTGAAGCTCCTCAGCAGCCCGATGGATCATCGTGTGGGGTGCTTATCATTGCACATGCGTACGACTTACTAAATGGTGGTTTTCGCCTGTCGAGACGAGCTGTTACTCTTGACGACGTTGCTGTAATGCGCCTCAGAATTTTGTGGATAATTCTCATGCAGCCTGAAGTTACAACAAAATCAAACAAGCTTGTAGGAACTACAGAGACCACAGGATTAGAGCTAGAAGCAACTATGAGGTCATAGCTGAAGATAATTGGAATTGATTCTGCTTAAAGCATGGCCATCCTGTCCGGTTCACCCAAGTCGTTCGTTATCTAGCATTATGTTGCAGCATTCTTCAAGCACCATAGCATCTGACATCACGTAGCCAGTGTTATACGTAGATACTCCCACAGCAGCGGCAAGACGCACTAGCGTTTCCTTTTCTTGAGAAAGCGTTAAGGCATGTGCATTCAGCAATTTTATAGAGTACTTAGTCATTTTGCGAAGCTTCTTGTTGACATTGTGAAGTCTTGTCCGCAAAAGCTCCTTGCACATACGCGCGCTGTAAGCGCGTGCGTGACTAGGAGGCATTGTGCGAGGGTCTGGTGGTGGCGGTGGTGGGGATGGTGGCGTCAAGCTGGCACCAGTCGTTGCTGCGCAAGAAGAAGGCCCTTGGTCCATGGTTATATCTGCTCTGCACGAAGTATTTTACGATATGACTACAGCCTCTCGCTCTAATGCGATTTTCTTGAAAACCGCAGGTAACTTTTGCGTTAGTGGTAATTTTGCCAGAATAAATTACGAAGGAGGATGTCCACATATGCCTGGTGTTGCTCTTTATGTCACTCCTAGTGTTGCCAAAGGCGTCATGTGTTGCGATAAGACTTGTCGTTTTGTCGTAGATGCGTTGCAGTAACGTCATTCGGTGTGCGCGGACACCTGTGACGACAGCAGCAACGATGGTTGGCGTGCACCAACAGGCAGCAATGCAATGGTACACGTACTGCAGAGACATATGCAGTAAAGAAATGTTATCTATCCCTATGGAAGTGGGGGGGGGGGGGGGGGCTTTTAGTTGAAATCGACGAAACCTCCCTCAAGAAGAAGTCGAAATACAACCGAGGAAAGCGCTACGCTGACTACTGGCTTTTCGGCGGCGTGGATAGAACCACTAACCGCTGGTTCGGCGTCATCACGTACGAAGATCGCACGAAGCCGACTCTGTCGGCTCTCATCAAAAAGCACATTCGGCCCGGGTAAGTATCTGTTTTTTTACTTGATTTATTTATGCTAATATATCTTAATGATTGCAGCACCACCATTATGAGCGATCACTTCTCCTCTTATGTGTCTGTCGATGAGCAACACACCCTGGAAAACAACCCTCTCTTACAAGACAGACACTACCGTCATTTGTGGGTCAACCACAGCGAAACGTACGTTGATCCCGACACGGGAGCGCACACCAATTGTGTGGAAGGCGCTTGGGAAATCCGTGTCAAGATGCACGTGAAGGTGCGTTTTGGATTTTTTGTGTCTGGCTAAAAACGTAACTAATGGCTACATCTTTAACAGGCCATGCGAGGCATGAAAAAGGCTTTGTTGCCTGCGTACCTGGACGAGTACCTGTGGCGCAGCTGGTTTGCGCCGCCACAGGCGACTGCAACGGACGTTCTCCATGCCCTTATCAAGGGCATCATTAAGTACTATTACTAGCACGGCGTAAGAGACAGAGTGATATGCATGTGAAAAGTACATCTGTAGTTCACAATCTAGCTTTATCTAGATGTGGGGTCATATCCGAGGAGAGCCCGATTCAGCCTTGCCTCCAGCGCAGATTCGATGGGTCTTCCGATCATCATCACGACATGCCGTTCGTGGGTGCTTCTTCTATATTTCGCTATCGCCAAGGTTGTTGTTGGGGCAATGAGTGCAACAACAGTGTTCTTTGCAGTGGTTCAGCCGGCTATGTCGCTCTTCAGTGGGGCGATGGCCCATTCTACTCCAGTTCGATGATGTTGCGAGAGAATCCCTTGCTGTACGTCGGAATCGCTGCTTCAACTTGGACATTCGGTGTGGTGGGGATCGTAGTAGTGGCAGTACTATCCGTGAAGCTTGTTGCAGTATGCTCTTTGTCATACAATATTACGATCCACCCTCTGTAAGTAGATAACTATGGATTCCACTATAGTTATAGTATCTACTAGTACAGATATGCCAGAACCAACAGTTCTGCCAGTGCACACGCCAGGAACTCTAACTGCTAAATCTACCGCTTCGCCTTTCACTGAGTACAACAAACATCTCTTCTTTCTACACTACTTACGCTACTCGCCAGAGGTTATGAGCCCAAGACAAGCCTCAAGCGACGACTTCCCACGACTCATCGGCGCCGAGAACTTCGACGTGTGGAAGGCTCGCGTGTGCGCAGCACTCGATGGCAAGCACCTGCTCGGCTATGTGAAGCAGCTCGACTACGATGGTATGTCAGACGAAGAGAGTGAAGACAGCACTAACGACATGTCCGACGACGACGACCCTCCTGCCAAGGTCACTCGCAGTTTACCCGCGATGCTGAAGTCGACTCTGACGCTGTGGACTACGAGGAGAGCGATGACGAGCTAAAGCCGCCCTCGGACTCTGATGATGACTCGGGAGCCAGCTGAGATGGATCGATCAAGCGCAAGGATCTTCCAGCCGTCCGACCGTTCAACTCGCGTGAAGCTCGCCGAGCACGTAAGCACATGAAGAAAGAGAAGCCTTAGTCTCTTAGCCAGCGTGAGCGCCGTCGCCAAGAAGCCAAGACAAAGCCTTCTTGATGAAGACGATGGACAACATGCACGTGCTGCTGGTCAAGAATCTCAAGACTTCCTACGAGAACTACATCTGCCAGAAGTACGAGGGAGCAGCCTTTCACGGTGACCCGGACTTCATCCAACACTACTTAATGGAGATCAAGTATGAGGAAGGATCCGACTTAACTGAATTCTTTCTCAAACTCGAGAACGCGATGAAAGCCGCGTCAGAAGCCACCGAGTCGGTGATGACCGAGGGACAGAAGTCCATCTACCTGTTCCATTCGATGCCCAAGTCGGGGAAGGATGATCTCGGCATTTGGAAGGGCCAACGGAAGTATATCTCGTATGAAGATCTCAAGCAGAGTATCGAAGGCAAGGTTCGCGACCTCCAAGCTCAGGAGCGCTACACCTTGGCCAAGGGTACCTCTGAGACTCCTGCAATCAAGGGTGAGCGAGCTCTTGTGGCAACTGGGCCTTCTGCATCGCATGCTTCAGAGCGCGGCAATACTAATATCAGCTCGTACTGTGATCGCCCACGCCACAACATTCGCCAGTGCCGCGGTCTCCATAAAGACCTGCGTGATGGACGAGTGAAGGCTGGAACGGTACTCCCTGCTAATTTTGCTTTCAAGGGTATCTCGAAGCGCGATCATCCGTATCGGAACTCGAACAACGGGCGCAGCTACAATGGAATTAACAACCGAGACTTCAAGGGCAACAACGGTGGCAACAACAAGAAACACGGGAACGGTGGCAAACAACGTGGCCAAGAGCGCTACAAGGGCCTCCCTCTCGAGTCAGACAATGACGACGATGATGACAACGACAGTGAATCTGGCAACCGTAAGGTGTCTTGCCAAGGACGTCGTGATACCGGTCTCATTGCTGTCGCCACCACAGTCAATCCCCAGTTTAGCCTTACCGCTCAAGCCAAGGTTGAACCTGACCCCACCTGGACGATCGACTCTGGCTGCACACGTCACGTGTCTCATGAATCCCAGTGGTTTACTGACATCACCACTAGTGTTGGATCGATCACGGTTGGTGGAAACAACCAGATCCCCGTTGAAGGCATTGGACGGGTCGAACTGCAAGTCTCTGACTCCAAGGGCAACATCCAGAAGCTTATCCTTCATGGTGTCCTGTACGTTCCCCAGCTCCAATTCATCCTGCTGTCAATTCCAGCAGCGGTGAAGCACGATTTTCGGTTCAGCTTTGACCGTAAGCACTGCGCTATGCAAACCGACCAGCGCTTCAAGATCAAGGCACTCATGGCTAACAACACGGACCTGTATCAGTTCCAAGCCAAGCCAGCGACATCACCAACGGCCCTTATTGCCTCAGGTAAGCAACGTTCCTTTCTGCTCTTACATAAACGCCTTGGACATCCTAACGTTCGTGTCTTGAATGACCTATCTAGGAGCTAAGCCATAGATGGACTTGACGAATCGGCACTTCTAGGTTCTAAAACAGATTTCTTCTGTGTTGCATGCACGTTAGCAAAGTCACACCGCTCCCCGTTTTACTCTAATAGAGTTGTTAAACGTGCCACATCACCTTTGTCAAAAGTCCATTCAGATATCCGTGGTCCACTACCTGTGCCTAGTCTTACTGGTTGTCGTTGCTTCTTTATCTTCATCGATGACTTTTCTCGATTCATGTTCACTTATGCAATTAAGAACCGTAGCGAGTTGTACGACTGCTACGAAGACTTCGGGAAGAAAGCCCTGAACATCTTTAGACAAGATATCTCTGTCATTGAATACACTTTCAGTTCTGAAGACAATAAGTCTCAAGGAAATTTTGAGATTCAACGGCTCCAGGCAGATAATGCGAAAGAATACGAGATGCTGGGTCGAATCATCTTTAAAAAGTATGGGACTCATGCACAATTCACCAACGCGTACACTCCTCAGCAGAATGGAGTTGCAGAACGCCGCATGCGTACTATCATGGAGCGTGTCCGAGCCCTTCTACTTGACGGCAAACTTTCCAAGAGATTGTGGGCCGAGTGTGTCTGTCACGTGACTACTCTCATCAACATGACGCCTAGCTCTAAGACGGACGGTCGAACCCCGTACGAGCTTTGGTACAACCGAATCCCATCGATGCAATACATCAAAGTTTTTGGATGTAGTGGATATGTCCACATCACGGAGCACTACCGAGACAAACTCGACGCCAGAGCCCGTTTGTGCATGTCTCTCGGTGTACCTGACCACAAGAAAGGATATCGACTGATGGACATTAACACACATGTCATTGTGTATAGTCGTGATGTAGTTTTTAAAGAGGATGAATTTCCCCCTCTCACAGGCCTGACGTCTACACCAGAGCCCACCCAACCCACCAACAGGCAGCAACCTGCTGAACCTGTACCTGTACCTGCTTCACCTGCACCTGCTGTTCTGCCACCACAAGAGCATGAATCTGAGCCTGAATCAGAACCAGTGACGACACCATTACCCACTTCAGGTCCAACGGGAATCGTACCAGGTATGAGCAAGAGAAAGATGCGATGAAACCTATTTCGTATCGCCAAGCAGTAGGCAGTGTTATGTATCTAATGGTCGGGACACGACCCGACATGGCATTCTACATGCGTGAGGTCAGTCAATTCCTAGCCAATCCAGGCATGGAACATTGGAAAACAGTCATTCGTGGACTAATATATCTGTCAGGAACGAAAGAATATGGTCTCCTTCTGGGAGGCTCGTCCGACGTTACCTCGGAGAGCCTAGCCGACCAGCTACTTGCCTACAGTGACTCTGACTATGCTAACTGCCCCGACACGAGACGCTCCGTCGGTGCATATGTGACTATGCTCGCAAGCAGTCCAATCTCATGGCTCTCCCGCAAGCACGACACTGTGGTTTTCTCAACTACAGAGGCAGAATATATCGCCCTGTGTCACTGCATGCAAGAGATGTTTTTCCTCAAACTTCTCCTCGAAGAACTTGGCTTTGCTACAACGCAGGCTAATACTATATATGAGACAACCAAAGCTGCATCAAAATCTGCTGCAATCCCGAACTTCACGGACGATCAAAGCATATACACGTACGATATCGTTTTGCGCAAGAAAAGGTAGAGAGGCATGAATTCAACGTCACCTACTGCAATACCAAATATATGGTTGCTGATATCTTTACTAAAGCATTAGACAAGCATCAGTTCAGAGAACTAAGGGCTAAGCTCAGGATGAAATCCCTTGACACTTAATCAGCCATTCCGTATAATATACGAGTTTAACACTTATGCATGAAGCGTGCCTAACTTTTGACTGCGTTCTTTATTTTTCCCCCACTGGGTTTTATTGTTGTTCGCAAAAGGTTTTCCCTCGTTGAGGTTTCCCTGGTCTCGAACCGAATTACAAAGGCACATGAAGTTATTGAAACCATGCACAAAGACATTAACTGCTGGGAAAGTTCTTTATTGATAAGGCAAACCCGCGGAAATCCCTACCAATTCCTTCTAAAAGCACTCGTCCAGGCTCCCATGTCCGTTGATAGTATCGCCCACCCACGCTCTTCTTGCGACACCACAGAACTCGGTACATGAAGCCAGATCGACAGGGTTTTCGCTGGATAATCCGAGCAATATTCCACGTTTGCTTAGTCGATACATAGTCAGACTTGACCGTGAGCCGCTCGCGACCATAATTCTGGTCATAAATGTACCAGTAGTTTAGCTCAGACAGCACAGCAGTGCCTTGGTCTGTAGCTCCAGCCTCCTGGTCGGTTGCAGGAGTCTCATGGCTGGCGGTCACAAACTGCACTGTGACATTAGGTGTGCGATTGGTGGCGGAATCTTGGGTTTCTGTGACAGCACTAGTAACAATGGTGGCACAAAAATTGTCACTATATTCCCTCGTGTTACATCACTCATTACTGGCTCCGGTGCGCGCTCTCGATCAGCCCATGGAGCGGCAACATCCTCTCGACGCTCGGATCCCCCGGCTACGCCTCTCGAGCCTCCTACAGAGACGCTAAGGAGCGCAGCTGCGGCGTCGATCTCAGCTGCTCCTGCCGTCCGAGCTGCCCGCGCTTTCCTCCTTGCCTTCTTAGCCCTCTCCTTGGCTGCAGTGGAAGGAGGCTTCCTTTTCCCGGAAGAGACGGCTTGCCTCCTTCACTGCCCTTGACAGTCTTGCAATTTCGGAGCATGGTGTACGAAGGTGTCTCCCTTCCCCTGAACAGCTAGCTGTCGGGGCGAAGTTCGATCAGCGAGCCTCCGTTTCCTCACTCCTAAACTTTGTGGAACAGTCACCTGTACAGTCTTGATATACCTCTGTGTTGTGAATTATCACATAATATGCAAAGATGCAGGGAGGCTGTTGCAGTATGCTCTTTGTCATACAATATTACGATCCACCCTCTGTAAGTAGATAACTATGGATTCCACTATAGTTATAGTATCTACTACTAGTACAGATATGCCAGAACCAACAGTTCTGCCAGTGCACACGCCAGGAACTCTAACTGCTAAATCTACCGCATCGCCTTTCACTGAGTACAACAAACATCTCTTCTTTCTACACTACTTACGCTACTCGCCAGAAAGCTGGCGGTGGCTGTTTCTTGGTGAGTGGCAATTGAAACAGACTCAAGATGGAGCGACGGAACTCCCTGCCCGACTCTCTCCGAGAGCTGAGTTTGTGGAATTGCCTGTTGCTTCGCCACCAACCGTAGTGACGCCGTCACTTTGAACCAGGGATCCGAAAACATTAAAGCACTGTTGCATTAATGCATATTTTGGTAACGCATATTTTATGCTAAGGTAAAAAATCAAATATGGGCCGAGATAAAAGATGCTCAATTACTTGTGCGTTGACAAAAAGTGAGACAGTTTCTGAAACTTCGCAAACCAGAGATTTTTTCTCGATTTTTTGTAGTAGCAGACCAATGAAATTAAGCTCATGCCCGTGGAGAATCGACTCCGAATTTAGTCTTGCTTTCAGTATTGAAAGCGCTGAGTGAGTATCATTTTTGTGACCATTTGAGGTTTGGGTTATTCCACCCTCACCTTTTATATTTCTACTTGTGATCAAGTTTCGACGGAAATTAACTTACGGAGGACAAACTGTAAAAGTCAAGTGGCTGGCCAACAATTGAAGTCCCTGCCGAAGAAGACGACAAAGCGTAAACGAGTCGTTTAGGGAGGCTGTTTACCCATGTAGCGCTCCAGGAACTTGCTGAGGCTGGCAGCAAAAAACCAAGTCGTCTAAGAAAGCTGTTACTACAACTGCAGGTAAAGGTGTAGAAGTGTTGAAACGCAGGCGGTTGCAGACGTTGCTGCGGGAAGGAACTCAAACGGACGCGTAGCAGTTAGAAAACCAACAAAAGGCAGTTAGGAAACTGCGGCACGACGCTTGCATTTTGCCCAAGTGGGCTTGCATAAATTCATCATCCTACTTTACTTACCTCGAGCTCAAGTCAATCAACAGGTTATGAGCCCAAACGGCAACGACGACACCTCGAGCAGCCAAACCTGGCCGACAGCATCCGCGACACCGATGTGCACGGTCTCAACGTATATCCCGACACGTTTGAGCTGTTCGAGGGGATGCACTCGATCTCGAATGCGTCCGACGCCCATGAAAGGGGCAGTCGAAACTCTGATGCGAGCTCTGAGCGACTGGATCGTTTGAAAGGACTCCTCGAAGGGATGGCGAGACAGCAGGTCACGTTCATGGCCAACCAGCTCAAGCTTCAAGAAGAAATGAAGCGTCAGGCTGACACACCACGCACAATCCCCTCCGAGCGCTCGCTCGACGGATCGAGCGCCTTCACTGACTTCATCAGGGCGCGCGACTGTCGAATGAGGCTTGGGTCGCTCGACGAGCCTATGCACATTGCTGCACCACCGCGCGTGCCGCCGCCCCAAACGCCGCTGCAACAACAGGTGCAACCCCTGCACACTGTGCAGCAGGACGTGCGGCCGAACAGCTTTGGGTTGAAGATACCCAAGCCAAGGGATCTGGACTGGTCCGGGTTTTCGAAGTTCTCGGGCAAGGAGACTTATGCAGGGGTAGGTGCCGACTTCAAGTCGTGGGGACTGCGTTTCTTGCAGCGACTTGGCGCCGCGCAGCAAATGAGTGGCGGGGACTGGCAGGAAGAGTTCAAGATTCTCGCGCTCAGCGGAAAACCGGAGGGTACTGCTCTCGTCTACTTCGAGAAGATGTGCCTGGGTGGACGGCTGTGTCAAACACACTCGAGTACGTCATGAACAGCATGCTCATGCTGTACATGACGCCGATTTTTAACAGCAAAGGGCATCGAGCTGATGTCCAAGGAGAAAGACCCGAGCAAGACCTGGCCCGAGCACTACCAGTTCCTGGTGTACGTGGCGGAGCGCTCTGGCAACTCGGAGCAGTGTGTACTACAGTGTTTCTGCAGGTCGGCACCACCGTTCACCCAGAATGCATTGTTGACGCGTCTCAACTCACAACGCACGGACCACCTCCAACAAGCAGCTGAGCTCATCTCCTTCGCGGTCGAGTACGAAGCCAGCACGTCCCGGTAGAACAACAGAAATATCGGACCCCGAGGAGTACATACAGGACGTGGCCGTGGTGGTCGAGTTTATAACGGAGGGCGTGGCGGTCAGGGAGGACGCGGTGACGGACTTGTCGCCCGTGTCGGAAACGCTGAAACACGCGCATGCCACAATTGTGGCGAAGTGGGGAATTTAAGGGCTAATTGCCCCAATATGGAGAAAGGTGGTGACAAGGCAGTGGCGAGGGTCGCGCTGGCCGTACGGACAACCAATAACGTGAACATGGCCTCGTGGATCCTGGACAGCGGATCCAGCGTGCAACCTCGTCAACGACCTCAAGATGCTCAAGAACCCAGTTGACTGCGACCAGATGTGCCGCGCAGCGAACGGCGGCAACGTTCACGTGAGCAAGGTAGGGACAGTCAAGCTGCGGATGATCGTCGACGAGAACGAGGTTGCAGTGGACCTGTCGGATGTCTACTACGCTGACAACCTAATGGATAACATCATCAGTTATGGCAGACTCGAGAAGCAAGGTGTCTTCCTTGAGCGGTTGAATGGCCGAAGCTACGTAATTCGTGAAGAGGATCAGCTGAAAATATTTGAAGTCTATCGCAGTGACGATGTTCTAATGGTAGACGCCATTGGCGAAAAGTCTTCGGAGGCGCGGGTACACGTGGTGAACGCCGCGGTGCAAGAGGTGGGCACGGAGCTGAGCAGTGCAGTTACGGAGACGACGCTGCTGGAGCTGCACCAGCGACTAGGACACATTGCGTACGACACGGTCGAGCGTATGGCCGACGTCAAGGGATCAGGCATCAAGCTGACGGATAGGGCACGCCCGAACTGCTTAACCTGCGCCCAGGGTAAGCAAAGCAAGAATAAGCAGTCGAAGAAGGACACAGGCGTCAATGCGCCCATCGACAAGATTGGAGGTGTCATTGGAAAGTGACATTAAGGGGTCGATGACTCCGAAGGACCGGCGAGGCAACCGCTATTTGATAAACTTCGTCGACTACTCAAACTATGTTCGAGTCTTTCTGGCAAAGAACAAGGTGCAAGCAACGAAGCAGTTTGAGCATTTTATCACATATTTCGAGAAACGTTTCAACTGCATGATCCATGTGTTTCGCACGGACGGCGGAAAAGAATTCTCCAATGTCGACTTGTTCTGCCGGGTGATAGTGGTAAGGCGCCTGATCAGCGAAGCAGAGAACCAGGCGTCGAATGGCAAGGCCGAGAGAATGCACCGGACGGTGCTTAACATGGCCCGGTGTATGCAGTTCGTAAGCGGTCTACCACTTCACTTCTGGGGCGATGCCGTCGAGTACGCGGCGTATGTGCTGAATAGGAGCTACTGCAGTGCCAACCCAAAGCGATTGTCGCCGCTCGAGATGCTAACCGGCACGGTGCCGAACTTGTCGGACGTGGTGACGTTCGGCAGTCCGTGCACGGTGTACATGAACCCAGGCAAGAATTCTTGGAAACCACGCGCACAAGTGGGCATGATTATTGGGAAAAAAATGACGAGACAAAGGGCTTCGAAATCTACTTGCCCAAAGACAGAATTGTTTTTACGACCTAGCACATAAAGAACGTCGAGACGCTCAACAGCGAGCAGAACGCGCAGTTAAAAGTTCAGCTCGAACGCGAGGACCCAGAATTGCGCCGCGCAGCTGATGTGCGCGAAGAAACTGGGAAGCGGAAGGAGCAGACAACCATGACGCCTGCCGCAGGCGCGGCACCAACATGTGCACAAAAGACAAGCATCAAGGCGAAGAAGAAGCAGGCCCAGAGGAACAAGCGGGCGAACAAAAAGAATGAATCGGCTATGAATCATGACGCTACAGGAGCGGAAGGAGCAACAACCGAAGAGACACTGCCTGCTGAAGAAGTAGCTGAGAGGCGCAGACGCACGCGTTTCATGGGTGCGAAGCATGTGCCCGTGTCGAGAGTACAAGAGGTTCCGCTCAGAGACCCGAAGAGTTAACGCGATGCGATGAAGGACCCGCGGGCAAAGACGTGGGAGCAGGCGGTACGCGAAGAGATCGCAGCGCTAGAAAGAAACAACACGTGGGAGGTGATCAAGAAGCCCCGAAATGCCAAGCTACTGCGCAGCAAATGGGTATTCAAGTTGAAAACGCACGCGGACGGCTCAATCGAGCGCTACAAGGCGCGACTGGTTGCGCGTGGAGACCAGCAGGAGTATGGTGTCAATTACACCTACACGTTCTCGGCGGTACTGGATTTAACATCGGGCAGATTGATTCTGGTGATGTCACGAAAATGGGGTATGCCGGCTCGTCATGGTGACGTGCCAAGTGCATACGTCAAAGCAGACAAAGAAGCTGAAATCGAGATTCTGCTGCACATTCCGCTGGGGATGGAAATTAGTCAGGAACTGCTGAAGTTGCTGGGCGCCAGCGACAAGAGGGAGCTGGCACTGCGACTTAAAAAAGGGGCTGTACGGTCTCAAGCAGTCTGGCCGATTTTGGAACTTCATGCTGCACGCGATCCTAGTGTACTTGGGTTTCACTCAGTGTTACACGGACAGCTGCATGTATGTCAAGGTTGAATACGACGGTGCAACACTCGTAGGCGTGTACGTCGATGATTTGTTGGTGACCGGTACCAGCACAGATAAGGTAGACAAATTCTTCGTTGGTGGAACTAAAGGACCTAGGTGTTGTGTCAAAGTTTCTGGGTATCTCATTCACGTACGATGATATTACGGGCTGGGAGCTGGATCAAGCCCAGGTCATCCAGGAGATGCTGGAGAAATTCCAGCTCGACAAAGCAGCACCTTCGCGAGTGCCTATCGGCGGAGAACACGACGGAGACGATGGAGTTGAACTGCTGTCAGTCGGAGGAGCAGGTACACCACAGCGACCAACTGTGCAAATTTTCCAGTTACTGGTGGGCAGTTTGCTGTGGATCGCTCGGTGCACCAGGCCCGACATTGTATTTGCAGTGCACCGTGCGACCCGACGCTCACACGCACCACGCGAAGGAGATTGGCGCCTGGCGAAGAAGATCGCCAAATACTTGAAGGGAACCAAGGATACGAAACTTGTCATGTGCGGCAACAGGGCATCGATGGCCAAGGACGGGGTGCTCGTCGAAGCGTACAGTGCCGCCGACTACGCTGCTGACAAGACCGACCGGAAGTCAGTTAGCGGTGGTGTGTTGATAGTCGCTGGCATCGTGGTAGGTTGGCTCTGCAAGAAGCAGAGCTGCGTGGCGCTCTCCACCATGGAGGCCGAGTTTGTTGCTGCGTCGCAAGCAACTGCTGAAATGCTCGGTATTGTGGAGATGTTGCAAGAGATTGGCATCATGCCGTGTGCGCAGTCCGTGCTGTACGTCGATAACCAGGCGGCGATTGCACAGATTGAGGGCGAGGATACGTCAGGGCGCGCTAAGCACATCGACGTACGGTACAAGTTTATCAAGGATTTGGTCAAAAAGAAGGTGCTCAACATCGAGTACGGCGAGTCCAAGGCAATGCGGGCGGACATCCTCACCAAAATCCTTCCTGCGCCCCGTCTTAGCGAGCTGCGCGGACTTGTGATGCTTAAGGATTCGGACGGACCGCCCGGGAAGGAGTGTTGAAACACAGGCGGTTGCAGACGTTGCTGCGGGAAGGAACTCAAACGTACGCGTAGCAGTTAGAAAACCAACAAAAGGCAGTTAGGAAACTGCGGCACGACGCTTGCATTTTGCACAAGTGGGCTTGCATAAATTCATCATCCTACTTTACTTACCTCGAGCTCAAGTCAATCAACAAGAAGAGTGCATGTAGCGCATATCACTTGTTCAGCTGTATTCTAAACAACAAAATGTTAGTCGAGTGTCCGGCACAGTGAGGTTGAATAGATGCTTTACTTACCAAATCAGTGCGGAGAATTAACGGGACTTGAACCCGCGACAACCCTGCTCCCATAATGGGCCCTCAATAAGCTCGCCGCCAACCAGGTAGGCGACTGATCTGTCATCGCCTGGAGCATGACATCTCGCGCCAAATTTACAAATTTAATTTTTGAAGGTATTCGTATTTAGTGTGTTTTAGCCAATAAAGTACTTGCTCTGTGAAAAACTTCACGTGATTGGCAGTTAAAATACGGCCTTAAAATGGTTGATGGCCCTAAATTGATGATTTACCTTATGTGAAGGTCAAGCGCTTGTACTACAAGTCTCAAATGGACGGAGCCACCGCCGGCGAGACGGGGTCACTGAGGTCGTGGGTGAGCCACAAGGCTCAGATGCGCTTCGGGTGGATTGAGTGGGTGGTGACTAGCAATCTGCCGCTCTCTTTTGTAGAAGACCCACACACGAGACGGTATAGATTGCTATTTTCGTAATTCTTCTTGATTGTACTAAATATGTATTATTTTGTGTAGTTATACCAAGCTCTTCAAGCTATCCGCCTCAACACTACGCCGTGGTATGCTGTCTCTCACGACAGCAATTGAAAAGATCATCGCAGCAGAGCTACCTGACACCTTCGGTATCGTTTTGGACGGCTGGACACACGGTTCGGAGTACTAACTGGCTGTGTTCGCTACCTATGTAGTTGATGGCGTCGCAAAAAACCTCTGCTTTCGATAGCACCAATAATCTACAGCCCCGACGACTCGCATGATGCCACCACGCACAAGTCGGCCATCAAGGAGGTGCTGTCGTACTTCGGAAAGACGACCGAGTAGGTTGCTTTCCTCATCGGAGACAACTGTGCCGTCAATAAGCGATGCTTTCGCGGTTCTTTGAGCTTCGGGCCCACATTGACCAAGAGGACGAAGCGATGTCTGAGCTCCTGCCAACAACAGCAAAGACCAAGCGGGTAAAATCCCTGCTCAGCAACCTGAAAGATATAGAGTCCGTGTCGAAGAAGATCCAATCGGAGGACATTACCATGGCAGAAGTGCGGGCGCTGTTCGACGCCCTCATCGGTGTTTTTCCGGAGTTCCGAACATATCTTGGTAAGTTGTGGGGTGGGTTTTTGCAAAGTATTAATGATGCTTACTACTATCGATATTAGTATTCATGGTTTAGCTTCGGACGCTGCTATAGTTGGCAGCCCGAACTTCGAAACCGCCTTCACCAAGATTCAGCAAGAGCGTGCTGCCGACATGACCACTGCCGAGGTCGACTCAGTCCGTAAGCGACGCACTCGATGCTCAGGCGCCACTTCAAGTGATGAACCAAAGCTGGGGTTCGCGGATCGTGTTCTCTAGCGAGCCAAGGTGTCCAAAGACACTTACACACTCGCACAGGCCGTCTTGCCAACGTCTAACATGGCAGAGCGCCTTTTCAGCGTGGCGCGGCTCACCCTCGGACTGGATCGTAATGCTCTACACCCTATTATGTTAGAAGCTACACTGTTCCTAAAGGTAAACCGGGAGTATTGGGGAGTGGAGCTGGTGCACGAGTGTCTGGAGGCCGACGCGTAGCTGATGCCTGGTACTACCAGTAGTAATACGTGACTGCATTTTCCCATCAATGGACATACTGCGCATTATTTATGCGGGCCCAAGTAGGCATAATGCATGAACGCTTCTTGCTTCTAGTGCTGAAAAAATGCATATTTCGGATCCCTGCTTTGAACGTTCGAAGCCAGATCAGCGTTTGTCATGAGCTTCGGTGGTAAGACAACCAGTTATTGTTTTTAATCCTCTTGCTAATATCTCCTTATTGAGGCACCCCTCATACATAGCTAACTTGCAGACACAATGCTAAAATTATTCAACTCGAATGATTCCGGTGGTCAGCTGCTATAAACGTATCAGGCCTTCTCCAATTCAGTAAGTGTGCTGCAGTAGTAATAATCTCAATGGTTAGCTTTCAAATGGTTTGTATACAGAACTGATCTGATCTGGGAACTGATTTTTGCGGTGGCGATGTTGAGATATAGGTTCAGATATTGAGTGGCAACCAAGTGTGCTCAGATCGGAAGATGCAGCGCGAGACACAAGGGAGTGGGCAGGCGCCGCCGTGCGGAGGCAAGACTGTGGAGGGCTCACTCCATGCCCCACGAGTTCTGGAGACGGCAGTGATACAGGTGGCGAGGTGCTTGACGAGTGCGCGGGAGCAGAGACTAATGGTGGCGGCAACTGTCAGCTACCGATGCAAAACGGCGATCCGCCAGCGGAGGAGATGATCTTCATCAGTCGGAGCGCACAACGTGTTACTTTAAAGGGTACAAGTACGTGAAGGCTTGGGCGTCTTAGCGAAAGATCGTGTACCACTCTGTCGCGAAGTCGGTTAAACTTTGGTCGCGGAGCAGGTGGCGTATAGTGAACCCGAGTTTTACGACTACTGAAAAGTGGGTTTCAGATATGTATAACGTAGACTGGGCGTGTGGTACCTTGTGGTATCCTCGTGGGTTGTTGTCTTGGAAATGTGACCCTCGCCGGAGTCTGAGAGTTGTGGGTGAGGAGAAGTCGGGGATTCCTTGGGTGTCTGGTGTCGAAATTCAGGAAATCCTTCCAGGAGTGTTCGGGAGTCGGAATCTCTGGAAACCAAAGTGTTTTCCAGGAAGTCGTTAGTCGAAGAGAGACAAATCACCAGAGAAAAGTCTGGTATCGGTGTCTGAATATCACAAATCCAGAACCGAGGCACTTGACTTTCAGAGATATACAACCAATATATAGAGTTCAGATATATGCAAATATATATACAACCGTTCTTATTCTTTCTGGGTGTAACAAGGTTACATTGAAGAGTGACTTTAGTCACTCTTCCGAAGTGGATACATTTGGTGTGTCACACATAATGATGACACGTGGCGGGTGGCTCCGCAGCCATCTATCACCTTCTATATAGGTTTTACTAAAGATATCTTTTAGTTTGTATTCAGGCCAAGCTAACAAGTATCTATAATATATTCAGTCTTAAATCTACCTAACTTAAGTTAGTGTCCCCAATGCTTGGGGACGGACTGAACTGCCGTTCACTAGGAGTTTGTATACTCCAAGCCTTCCTCTGTGTGAAATGCTGTGTGACCCCCGTCACACTGGGCCCTTGAACGGTGGGTAATACTCCAGGTCAACTAGGGACTTGTTCCCAGACACCTGGTCTGTCTGGTATCCCTTTCACGTTCGCGCACCACCCTCTAATATACAGTGAAAATACAAACCAATACAATCGGTTATATACAACAGTCTACATTGCACTCTGAAAACGACTGTCTAGTTTCCAGAGCCTGTCCAAACGAGCAATATGAAATGGGCTACCGCTAGAGACAAAACAAACGACCCAACTAGGATATGGAATAGACGGGTCCTTTCAGGTTTCTACGTTACCTGATCTCCACCTAAGGGGATTGAAGTGGTGGAGATCACACGACGTACGTAATGAACGCAGTGGCCTGAATACCTCTCAAGCGGACTTGTGCAGTAGCAAGCAAATTGAACTCTATTTCATATAACTCTCATATCTTTCTGGTATCTCTGTCCTTCTTGTCGTCCTTAGCGTCCTTCATGCAGTCAGTCTTCGTATCTCAGGTACTCTTGGTCTTTGTATACATCTGGTATCCTTGACTTGGTCTCAGTATGCAGTCAGTGCAGCAGATCTCGATGGGTTGACAGGTAGAGACGCCATTACGGGGGATGTGCAGGTCAGTCATCACTTGAATATACCCTTGAATGGAACGATTTTTTTACCCTTGAATGGAACGATTTTTTTGGGTCAAACTCTGCGCAGGTCAACTCGTGCGCAACTCTCTTTTTGGGTCAACTTCTGCGCAACTCTTGCGCATGTCTTTTCTTGGGTCAAATCGTGGTCAAAAATATCACGTCAACCCCCATATGTTGGAGCCACCAACATAATGGGTGTATAGCTCTTGAAAACCTAACCACAGCATCTATACGCATGTTGGAGGCTCGGGTGTATGAACTTCTCTTCAACTACATCTGTGTCGCTACAAAAAATCGTCTTGACCCTGCCCATGTTGTGTGTGATTTCGAGTATGCGATGATCAAAACAGTCAAGAATCAGTTTCCAAATTCAAGGATTGTGGGTTGTCTCTTTCACTTCAAGCAAGCTTTGCGCCGGAAAATGCTCAAGCTGAATATTTCGGAGGCTGAGGTGAGTCTCGCCATGCGCGACGGATGCATTGATCGCCTCACTGTGATTCGTCGATGCGATATTGTTTTTCGCGGGATTCAAGATGTTCGTCACATGATCAAGCGTGACTGTGGAGACCAAGGAATCTCTTATTCAAAGGACAATTGGAAGGAGTTCTGGAAATATTTCAAGCGCACATGGATCAAGAAATTTGTGCCGGAGTGGTAGAATATCAATGGGTTGGACGAAGACATCGTGAATAGAACGAATAACCCTCTCGAACGGTACAACCGAACACTAAACGAAGCATTTCCAGTGCCACATCCAGACGTGATCCAGTTCATCAGTGTCATCGAGCGCCAGAGTCGCGAAAATGTACGCCTCATCGAAGATATTTCCAACCGTAAGGCAATAGCTCCAGAACACGCTGACCCCCAACAAGCACCAAGATTTGAGTTGGACTCGGACTTTGTGGACGATTCTGGATTGGACGCTTCGGATTCGGACAGTGATGAGGATTCCAACAGTGATCACGGAATGGGGATGTCACCGGAGTACTAAACAGTAGTCTAGAGTTCACTCTTCTTTCAATTTGCATTCTTACATTCAATGAAATCAAACAACACAGAATAATAAACATGAATTTGAAGGATTTTTTAGAGTTGTGTTGGCTTTCAAAATTTAGAAAGTATAAAAATGACTTGATTCCACTATACAGCTTTGACATTGTCAAAACGTGTAAAGGTAGAGGCTCTAACCAACTGAGAACGTTTGTGCCCAGGGATTAATCCCGTTTACCATCTGCCAAACGACTTAGCGACTGAACTGTCACGGTGGGTTATTACTCGTAATAGTCAAGTCAAGTCTGATCACAAGAGACTCACTCTGAAGAGCGTGACAGACGACCCAGGTCCTTGGTTATGTCTCAGATCTGACAGAGGATTTGCACACGACACTTACCTCAAGCATCGAGCTTCTCTACAGGAGTGGGGTTTGAACCCACGCCACCTGATAAGCAACAGCCTATATAAGCGCACTTTTTAAACTTTCACCTCAAATAATTAATAAAATTTTAGGCGGAAGAAAAATATTTTGTTACAGTTTTATCACTTGGTAAAATAATGACCTCTTCAAGGGTCAACTTGGTATGCCTTTTTTTGGGTCAAACTCTGCGCAGGTCAACTCGTGCGCAAGTCTCTTTTTGGGTCAACTTCTGCGCACTTGCGCAGAAGTTGACCCTTGAAGAGGCCATTATTTTACCAAGTGATAAAACTGTAACAAATTATTTTTCTTCCACCTAAAATTTTATTAATTATTTGAGGTGAAAGTTTAAAAGGTGTTTTGCTTGCTCTGCAATTTTAGTATGCCTATAGGGCGTGCGCTTAGATCAGTGCTGGCAACAGACAGTAAAGACGTCTTTTCGTAAAGACACGTTTAAACGCCTTCTCGGACGTCTGTTTCTCCAAAAGACGTCTAAAGACGTCTATTCAGGGGTACAGCGTACCATAACCGAAACAGGAGCAGGACCTTAACTTTTTAAAAAGAGGCCTCTGACACTCGAAGCGCTGGACAACTTAGCCAAGCAACAAGCAACTTGCTTAGGAAGCGCGTGCTACAACGGTCAAGATCGTTGCTTCATGTCAAAGCTTCCTGCGTGTTAGGGCAAACGATTGGTTGATTTGTTGCAAAATGAAGTGAATACCTTGTTGAACCTACGTATTCCCTCGGATCTTTTCAAGTTCTTCCCATTCACAATATTTCCTGGTGTTGAGTAATCCCCCACCCAGTGTGATTCTCCTCTGGTACGCCCTTCACTGTGCTTGTCTTGTTGATGTTTCGTGTAGCTAACGTTAACTCTGACAGCTTCTAAACCCGAGCTAGAATGGGGCGTCCTGGGTGCCCTGCCCGTAAGCATTTCGTTCGCTGGGATACGCGGAAGGTTGATGCTTCTCTCTATCCCTATCGATGCAAGCATTGCGTCTCTGTCCATTATTTACAAGCGGCAGCACGTAGGCTTGCCGGCTCAACCGCGCCCAGCCCATTATGGTCACCGCCCATTACGGGGAGGCAGCCGAACTTCGACAATCATCTGCGGAACGTGCACGGTGTCACACACACACATCACTCATAGGGGAGCCTTGCATGGAGCCTTCGCCTTCACTGACACGCGAGGGGAGAATTTCAAGGTTGTCGTCGGAGGTGTAGTCAGGTCGGGACATGGTGCCGGAAAGGGACTTGGTTGCTCTTGGACTTGGTAGTGGACTTGGGTCGGAAAGATTGAAAATGAGGTGCTAGGAAATGAACAAGTGTTGATTGTCCTCGTGCAGTGCCGGGTGGGATCGACCAAAATCTCCTACAGATGCCACACCTAAAAATCACACCGTCTCATGTTACACAGTCTCGTTTTACGCAGTGTCGTGTAGGCTATACTCTACACAAGTGTGGCAACATCCCACCAATCGTTTCGTAACGAACACGCTAGATTCAGTTATAGTTTAACATACGCGATATGAAAGGTTAAAAATCAGATTAATTTATAAAACCTGGCAGTCGTGATATTTTTGACCACGATTTGACCCAAGAAAAGACATGCGCAAGAGTTGCGCAGAAGTTGACCCAAAAAGAGACTTGCGCACGAGTTGACCTGCGCAGAGTTTGACCCAAAAAAATGCATACCAACCAGAGTTCAATTTCCGTTATAACCACACGGTCGATTCGTCGGTTCTTCGGAAGTGTAAGGCCACAGCAAGGCTTGGCGTTGTGTGGTCTCTCACCTTTCAAGTCCTTTAGGTGGAGATCAGCGTAACGCAGAGACCTGAGAGGACCCACCTATCCCATATCCTAATTAGCCCTTTGTCTTGTATCAAGCGGTAGCCCATTTCATATTGTACGTTTGTACAGGTTCTAGGAGCTAGACAGCCGCTCTCAGGACGCTCGGTAGAATATTGTATATAACCGATTGTGTATTGATTTTTTCTCTATATATATTAGAGGGTGGTGAGCGAAAGTTACGGGGATACCAGACGGACCAGGTGTCCGGTAGACATTCCCTAGTTGACCTGGAGTACTAGCCCACCGCTCAAGGGCCAGGAAAGAATAAGAGCGGCTACATATTTGTGTATCGGAACTCTGTATTATCTTGGAAGTCTAGTAACAGGACCTCCCATTGTATTAATATCTCTCTTTGACTTTCAGAATTCTCCGGTGAACACTTGTGTCTACCGGAGAACGTTCGACTCCCAAAACGCTCCTGTGAGAATCGGAAGGACATCCGAAGGAGTTTTTCCCCCCTTCGCGCACCAAAATTATGGCACGGACTATATCTACCAGCAGGACAACGCAAGCATCCATGCCTTCAAACGCATCAAGGAGTTTTTTTAGGAGCAAGTAACCCTATAGAGAATCTGTGGTCTATAATGAGTAGAAGAGTCTACAATAATGGAAAGCAGTTTGAGAGCGTAGCAGATTTAACTGCTGCGCTCTTTGAGGCATGGGAATCAATCCCATTAGCAGGAATAAAGTCGTCGTCTCTTGCCTATCCACGATGCGGTACTACCATCGCTGGATGGACGGGTCGATATTCACTACCAGCTTCATACTAGTTGCAGTTTATGTGGTTTTCAACAAGTACTGTAAGATCTTCTTCTTAGGTCTCGTGGATATGGCCATAATGAACCCGTACATAGAGGTCAGAGAGGCACACCAGCAATGCAACGAGGCACCAGCTAATCACGCTCTGTCCCGTCGCCACCTCCAAGCACAGAAGCGGAGCTGACCGCCTGAGACTTCGCCGATGTGACGCTCTCCCCCGGCCACCAACACACACCCAGAAACCGGGTGCAGTGTCCAGTGAGTACAAGCTCGCTCTGTTTCAGTATTGGGAACTTCGGCAACATCGCAAGCGTCCTCAGCACCAGTGTAAGGCGTGATCTCTACGGAAGCGGATAGTCTTCGAGCGCTGCACCAGCTGCAGCAAAGAGCAAAATTGTAAGTACCCCAATGTGATGGTTGTTGTAAGGGAACTAACAGTGTGCTGCATGGCGAGCGTTCATATGTGTGACCGCGAGTGGCCAAACCATTATCTCAGGAACACACTTACCTACTTCCAAATCCGACACCCAAGTGGAAGAACGGAAGCGAGCGGCCGCACTGAGACATCTAGATGTGCGACCTCGGAAAAAAGCGGCACCGCCCTAGCGCAGACAGTGACGACGAAGAAGACAAGGATGAATAAGAAGATGGCGGCTCTGAGCCGGAAGAGTCACGGAGGACCAAATATAGCCGGGGTCCCTTGATCTGAGTGTAGTTCATAACAATACAGATGATTAGTTTCTATTTAGCTATTGTTCACGATATCTCACCAAAAAGCAAGGTCCTAATAAATGATCGACCTGCTCATGAGTGACATGCAACCTGTTGTGGTGCATGTTGTAGTGTCCGCTAAAAGCGACATCGTATTTGACAACATGCCTGGAAAACGCCGTGTGACGGTTTGGTCTGTGCTCTTCGATCCGGTGCGGAATTTCAGAAAAGGGCAGCGTAGTTTAGAGGAACATATAAATGTCAAGCGTACACTCCGCGCACACATACACCTCGTATTACAACGATCATGTGGTGGGATCGCATTCCAGTGCGGTTTATCTCCTGCTGCTGCAGTAGATTGCTGGAAAGTTTCGGAACGTGATCTTCGTCGACAACCGATCCTCGTGTACTACTCATCCATTTTTTGTATGCATCTTTGAACGGATGTGTTTTAGAACGACATCTGCCTGGAGTACTTAAGTCCCTCATCCCGCCGATGCCGCGTCGATGCGTAGTAGTAGCTGATAAAAAGGAAACAGGACTCACTACTGATATAATCATTTTGAAACGCAATGCTTGTTTTTGTATAGTCTTGGGTGGCCGCTTTAACCTGTCGCAGTGCCAAAAGTACTCCTCTGTATGGTAGCCACGCAATGAACTCCAATATTCAGCTCGTTAGCACAAACACCGCTTTACACTGAAATAGATGTAAAACATATCTAAATAGCAGACCATAACTCCTAAAATTGACCGTGTTATGGCCACCGACACAGGTGGCCGATCCATCCTGTCGCGGAGTGTAGCTCTGCTTTAACAGGTAGTATTTAAAAACACCCTTGGTCATCTACATGACGGCGAAAATCGCGTGAATGTTGAGGGGTTAATACAAGAGATTTAAGTTTCTAACGATCGATCATACTAGCGTTGAGATGGACAGAAGGGGTCGCAAATCAACTGCGCAACCAGCGCAACCATTTTGCTTTTGTATGACACCAATATATCCCTGTTAGTGGGCACAATCACGAACTGCAACGACGCAGTATCCTACGGTATACCTGCTGCGCTTAGCCCCGTTAACGCAGAGCGTCGATGGTGTTGTCACGTGACCAGCTAACGGGTCCCAGTTGTCGATTTGCGGTCGCGAGCAACTAATGGCTTACGAAGGGAAATATCTTGCCAAGTACGGGAGCTCAACTGCTGAGGCGCGGGCCAGGTTTAGCCACGGTGCAACACGCACCAAAGGAACATGAAAATGCACGGGCACAGACGGAGCAATTCGTACCGCCACACGAATTCGGGTTGAAGATCCCGAAGCCGCGGGATCTAGACTAGCCAGGTTTCGCAAAGTTTACAGGTAAAGAGATCTATGAAGGCCTTGGAGCGGACTTTAAGACATGGGGCTTAAGGTTTCTACAGAGACTCGCTGCAGCGCAGCAATTGAGCGGAGGTGATTGGCCGGAGGAATCCTCGCTCTCAATGGTAAACTCGGTGACACCGCGTTGGTGTACTTTGAGAGAATGGTTCCGCTCTGGACAATGGAGATGCTAATGTTAGAGCACGTGATGAACAGATTGTTGGTGCCGTATATGTCGACGATTACGGCCACTAAGGGTCTACAGCTGATGACAGCAGAAACATCCAAGATGAGGACGTGGGCCGAGCACTACCAGTACTTGACGTACGTGGCCGAACGCTCAGGTGCTCCAATCTACATGTGTTCCAAAGCTTATGTAAGTCAGCACCGCCGTACTTACAGAGCGCACTGTTGACGCAGCTTCATTCGCAGCGTGTTGGCCACCTGCAGTAGGCCACAGAGTTAGTGGCGTTCGCCGTCGAGTATGAGGCGAACATGGCAAGAGACTAACCTGGTCGAGGCCAAAGTGGAAGGAGCAACTGAGGGTGTGGTGGCCGGTGATCGCGGTGACCAGGGAGGACGAGGTCAGGTCGCACGTGTCGGCGACAAAGACACTCGCAAGTGCTTCAGCTGTGGAGAGGCTGGACACTTGATCCTAGATTGTCCTGAGAAGGAGAAAGATGGAAATGAAGGAAAGGCCTCGGCAAAGGTTACTCTTACCGGCACTAGCACAAACAAGAACGACTGCACGTGGATCTTGGACAGTGGGTCCAGCGTACATCTCGTGAGAAATGAGGACACGCTGGTCAATGCAGTTGATTGTGATGAGAGTTACAGTGTCGCTGACGGCAACACGATCCGAGTCAGATAATTTAATGCAACCAGAAAATCGGACCTGCACCAGAAAAATGGTACTGCACAATTCTGGATAAAGTCCTGCGAACAGTCCTCCATTTGGTAGGTAAATCGGTAAAATTACAACAATTCATTACGTTTTAATAATATGTTACTTGGCTATTAATGGGGTTACTTCGGCCTACACTTACGTTTTTACTATGTGCGATTGAGAAGTGCAACCGCTGGTAACCATCCATTACCAAGAGAAAACATGGATGTGCTAATGCTCCTTTAGCCACCAGTAATGTTGAATTGCAGCGCCCTTATGGCAATGAACTCCATTTCTTCTACGGCAAGTATGAATTTCAACGGCCACAAATACATAGTCAACACGAAACGCGGTCCAACAACCTACTACCAGTGTTCTACCTATCGCTCCACTGGCTGCAAGGGCAAGCTGAACGTCAAGATCATCGACGGCGGCGGAAGCGATGTGCGAGAAACCGGTGAGTACAGCTGCAGAGCTCAACCAAGCGTTACTGTGCGTGAATGCGGCGAAGAGATGAGGGCAATCCTCGAGACAGAGGCGATAAGCTCGCCGGGGATCCTCCCTGGTCGGATTTGGGATCGGGTCACCCGTAAGTTATCCGCTAAGTACCCGGGCCAAGCCGTAAAAGTGTTGGTTAGGAACTAAGCAATCAATTTCATCAACTACACGAGGAGACAGGCCGGAGGCGGCGATGTATACCGCCAAATCGAAGCCCTTCCGGTGGTGACCGTGTCTGAATCGGACGATCGTTCCTTTGTGCAGTTCAACCTTTTCTACGACAATTTCGGTAAACGACAGCGCATCTTGGGCATGGGTCATCCGGATTTGATTCGTCTACTGATGTATACTGGCGCGCCTCTGCTTATCGATGCTACGTACAGTATCATGCTCAGGCCTTTTCAGCATACTCTGGTCATCATGGCGCATGACCCCGCTTACGACGTGTACATTCCGGTGTTGACGATTTTATTGGAGGCAAAGATGAGTGGAGTTACTGGCATGCGCTGCACTGGGTTTGTGTGCTTGGTAAGATGAAAATGAAACCTGCCAGTATAAGCTGTGATTTTGAGGCTGCTCTAATTAAGGGCGTTCGGGACCAATTTCCAGGGATTGATGTGATTGGCTGTTTATTTCACTGGAAGCAAGCTATTCGACGAACATTGGTGGATCTCCGATTTTCAGCCAATCAGATATTAGAAGCAATGGGTCCGGGTGTGCTAGACGTCCTGACTATTATCCCACCAGACGAAATCCGTACCAAAGGTATCCCGTATGCGATGTCGTTGATGTCTACAAAGGGATGCGCGCAGTTGTGGACACAGTTCTGGGATTACTTTACTCGGACATGGATGACCATGTTCCTGCCTACCTTCTGGAATGTGAAATCCTACATTGAAAAAGAAATTGCTATGCAAAATCGCACGAACAACCCGATCGAAAGCTACAATTGCCAAGCTAAGGAAGCGTTTGGCTCACATCCAACCCTGGTGGTATTTGTAGAGAGAGCCAAGAACGTTTTCTTCAGCAAATGGATGACATCGCCATGCACCGCCGGCCACCTCCACCTCATGCAGACCCGGTTACGCTGTCAGTCCCTGCTGGATATCTGGCGTTTAGAACGCCAAAACGTCGTAAAGCAAAAAAGTAAGGCGTTCTTCTTGAGATAAGAGGCTCCGCTTCAATACACTTCTGTGTTTAATTTCTTCAGTGGCGTGTATGTGCTGTTAATGCATCCTACAAAATGACCTACTCAAGGAAGCATCCTACAAAATGTCCTGCATCGCATCATGTGTCTTATGTCCTGCACTCGGTTCAGAACTCATGTAAAGTGTCCTGCACGTGGTCCTGCATTTGCAGGACATTATGTCTGATGCAGGTGGTATTTTCTGGTTGCATTCCATTCTCCCATCCGAGTCACTAAGAAAGGAACTGTTACGCTCAAGACAATAGTGGACGGCAACGAAGTGGATATCGACTTGACGGATGTATACTATGGGAAGCATTTATCTGACAACATCATTAGTTACGGCAGGCTTGAAGAGAAGGGTGTATTCCTAGCGCGAATTGGCGGAAAGAGTTACACGGTGCAAGAAAGCAGTGGTTTGCGAGTCTTTGAAGTGTACAGGAAGAACAAGATGCTGGTGATCGATGCTGTTGCCGTTACATCTAGAGTTAAGCGTGCAAATGCATTACAAAACGCACTGACCGATGCAGGCGACGCGAGGGAAGAAGACGTCACGGAAACAACACTTCTTGACCTTCATGAAAGACTCGGACATCTCGCGTACGACACGGTCTAACGGATGGCTGACACGTTCGATCTGGTATTAAGCTGATGTCCAGAGAGAGGCCGAACTGTTTTACGTGTGCTCAAGCGAAGCAAAGCAAGAACAACCAGTCTAAGAGAGACACTGGAGCCAATGCCCCCATTGACAAGATAGGTGGGGTGGTAGGAAGCGACATAAAGGGCCCAATGACACCCAAGGATCGCTGAGGCAACAGGTACATGATCAATTTCGTCGACTATTCAACAAACTACGTCTAAGTATTCGTGGCAAAAGACAAGGTTCAAGCCACGAAGAATTTCGAGCAGTCCTGACGTATTTCGAGCGGAGATTCAACTGCAGGATTCATGTCCTTCGCACGGACGGAGGGAAGGGGTATGTAAACGTAGATCCCTTCTGCAAGGTTACTGGGGTACGAAGACAGATCAGCGAACGATAGAACCAGGCTTCAAATGAAAAAGCGGAGAGGATGCACAGGACCATTCTCAATATGGCGAGGTGCATGTTGTTCGCTAGTGGATTACCTCTCTACTTCTGGGGAGACGCTGTAGAATACGCGGCGTACGTGCTGGACCGGAGTGCATGCAGTGCAAACGTCAAGAATACGTCGCCGATCGATGTCTTGACTGGAAATGTACCGAACTCGGCCGACCTCGCCTCATTTGAAAGCTCATGCACTGTGTACAGAAATCCTGGCAAAAAGGCGTGGAAGCCGAGAGTGCAAGTCGGCGTGATCGTAGAAAAAAACGACGAGACCAAGGGCTTTAAGGTGTACTTGCCAAAAGATCGGATCGTAATCACCACACAGCACATTAGGAATGTCGAGACCTTGGGCGCAAAACAGAACTCACAGATGTAGAAGCAGTTGGAACTAGAGGACCCCGATCTAAGAAGGGCAGTGCAAGACCATGAGCAAGCTGAGAAGCGGAAGGAGTCAGCGGAGCCAGTAGAGGAATGAAAGACTCCAGAGGCAAAATTGGGCAAGAACAACAAGTTCCCAGTTGAACCAAAGAAGGCTCAGCGAAAAATGAAGTCGAAGAAAGTGAAGAAAAATGCTGGGAGAGAGGCTCATCAGGGATGGACGAAGCTGAAACCGAAGATCAACTGCCACCCTACGACGAGAAGGCTACTTGCATGAAAACACGCAACATGGGAGCAAAGCACGTGCCACTTGGGAGAATCAACGTCGTGGTACTCAAGGACCCAAGGAATTATCGAGAAGCAATGCGAGATCCACGAGCTGAGCAGTGGAAACGAGCCATTGAGGAGGAGATAAACGCTCTAGAGGAGAACGGGACGTGGCGAGTTGTGGAGAAACCTAAAGGTGCTAAACTCCTACACAGCAAGTGGGTGTTTAAAGTGAAGACACACGCCGATGGTACCATAGAGCGCTCCAAAGCTCGACTGGTAGCTCGAGGTGATGAACAAGTATACGGCTTCGACTACACGTATACATTTTCTGCAGTGTTGGAATTAGTGTCGAGCAGAATCATCCTATTAGTGTCAAGAATATGGAATGTTCCTGCTCGTCATGGAGACGTACCAAGTGCGTACGTGAAGGCGAAGAAGGAAGCAGACCTGGTCATTCTTCTCTATATTCCTGAAGACATGGAAATCCCGGACGAGCTGCTCCAATCACTAGGCGTGAACCGTAAGGAAGAACTGGCGTTAATTCTCGAGAAAGGGTTGTACGGACTCAAGCGGTCGGGCAGACTGTGTAATCATCTTCTTCATTCAATTCTGGTGTCACTGGGTTTTATGCAGTGCTATTCGGGCAGCTGTTTGCACATCAAGAGAACAAGACACTCGTGGGAATTCACGTGGATGATATCCTGGTTACGACAACAAGTGTGGAGAAAGTAGACAAATTCTTCACTAAAATGCAAGTCGTAGATCTAAAAGATCTCGGAGTTGTCTCCAAGTTTCTCGGAGTCGGATTTGACTATGATGAGAACAACGGCTGGACGCTTAACCAGAAGCAGGTGATAGAAGAAATGCTCGAAAAATTCCAGTTCGATAAGGCTGCGACGGTGCGCACTCCAATCGGAGGTGATCAAGATGGAGAAGAACCAGGAGAGGTTCTGCCAAGTGACGGAGCAGGAGCACTAGCGCACCCGACGGTGCAGACATTTCAGTCGCTGGTGGGTAGTCTGTTGTGGATCTCGAGGTGCACGAGACCTGACATTTCGTTCGCCGTGCATCGAGCGACAAGGAACGCGCATGCTCCTCGTGAATCAGACTGGAGACTGGCAAAACGAATCGCTAAATACTTAAAAGGCACCAAGGAGATGACGCTCGTGCTGGAAACAAAGGATAGCGCGGCTCTTACAAATGGCGTTTTCGTTGAAGCGTACAGCGACGCTGTCTACGCCGCAGATAAGCGAGACAGGAAGTCTGTTAGTGGTGGCGTCATTTTGGTGGCCGGTGCCGCAGTCTCATGGATCTGTAAGAAACAAGCCTGTGTTGCACTCTCGACTATGGAGTCAGAATTCGCATCATAAGTTACAGCTAAAATGTTCAGTATTATTAAGACTTTGAAGTAGATCAAGATTACGGTACAGTCGACGGTAGTGCTGCACGTTGACAATCAAGCGGCAATTGCACAGCTTGAGGGTGAAGACTAGTGTTGGGCGGTATCTAGGACAAATCCAGGATAGCCCCTTTTGTCCAGGCGTCGCCACTTTTGTCCTGGATTCGCCATTTTTTGTCCAAAGTGGTACTTCAGATCCACAAGGAATTAAAACCCTCCCACCGTTGTTTTATGGATGTGTATAAAGAATTGTGTATACGAATATGGTGCAGTTCAAGAACTCGGAATTGCCAAAGCTCAAACTCGGAATTGCCAAAGCTCAAACGCTACAATCTACGGAAGCGGATGACGTCAGATGATCACGCCGAAGCCAGTCCCAGGCGCATTGCATGTTGGATGCATTGTCAGTGACCACGGACGCAATTACGTTCTCTCCGACCTCTGCCTCAATCTCAGAAATCACGCTTCCAATCAAGTATTCGCCGGTGTGAGACTTATCTTCCGTTACAATCGACGTCCAAAATACAGGCTTCATGTCGGGCCTTGCCAGTACAAAATTGACGACGCTGTCGTTATTTACATTCGACCATCCGTCACTAACCAATCCAAAATGCGGATAGCGTTTGAGAGAGTCAATGACGCGGGCACGATGCCTTGCATACGTGGCATCCAGCAGCGCAGTTGCAAGCTCCTTTCGCGACGGAAGTTTCTGTGCGAAACATGCGCTGGAATATCGGGTTCTCGACACAGCGAAAAGGAATGCCTGTAGCGTAGAAGCCTTATGCGATGATAATGTCGTGCTCTTCCTTCGTCAATAGGTCCAGACGAACGTGCTTAGACGCCTCACGTGTTGTGTAACGGGGATGTTACACGAATGTTTCTCGTTGGTGTGTGACACATAGAGAATGTAAACCGGTTACAACCGGATATCGGTTTGCCCTTTTTCACACAACCGGTTGAAAACCGGATTTGAAACCAGATTATCCGGTTTGATCCGGTTCAAACCGGTTAATGTTTTATACAGGTTACTTCTTCAAACAAATCATAAATGCCAACGCTTTTGTGACTTAGAATTAAATTATAGAGTTTCCATGTCAGCGCCCATTGGATATAAAAATGCCCTGCCTTTAGCGAATTAGGAGCTGTATTTTTGATCTCCTAATTCCTTATTAAAAGTGGATATCAATATATATATAATGTGCGAGTTGCTGCTCTGCGCCCCGTTCATCGCAAATTCGTCGGCAGACGGAGGTCAAGTACGCGACGTCTTACATCTGTAGCTTTCACAAGAGTCGACGAAGTGTCCTTGCAGCTAGGGACGTGGCGGGCAGCTACTTCACCTAAACAAGAGTTAATTTTGATCTTTTGTTGGCCATTGTTCTTGTCCACGACCCCAAGCCGTTTAACCGGGTTCAACTGACGTAAGTATGGTCTCTGGAGACTTATTGAGCCTTCGTGAATTGAGGATCGATTTATTTATTTGATTCTAGACTGACAAGCTCTGCTTTACTGTTGTAGCCGTGTTCAATGTCTATGACGAGGCTTGTTCCAAACGGATAAAGCCAGATTCTACGGTCGCTACAGAGAAGAAGAACGTGTTGATTCGCCAATATGTGCAGAATTTAGCGAAAGAACATTGCAGACATCGATTCGTGCTTTCTTTCGGCTTTCATAGATGGAAGAAGGTGCTGAAAGCTTTTCACGTGGATGTTTATTGGTCGGCGGCAGTTGAGGTTCTAACCATTTGGCGCATGTTTACTGCTAAAAGCACAATCTATTCCTTATGCATGATCAAGCAAAAGCCAAAGCAGCAAATGTGAGTAAGCCGATTTTTCCAGTAAAGCAATTGAACCAAAATGTCGGAGAAAACTGGTGTTCACTGAGGATACTGATGCTGTATTCTCAGCTCGAAAACAAAAGTCTTGGAAAGCGTTGTTTACGAATTTTGGACGATCTGTTCTTCGTGAAGCACTTCCGAGGTGGAAAGAGAAAATCTATGAAATCAGAATTTGGACACTTGAGAAAACAGTGGTAGGAATATTCGGATTCTGCCTTTGACCCATTTTCACTCTGTTAATATTTTGTGCAGAACAAGTGCATTCAGAAAATTTATCAGAGGCTTCCGTGTTTCGAGCTTACTTAAAGCGAATCAAAATACGAAACTCGCTTACTGATCGCGTTGGAACACTTGTAGACCAGTTCATTGTATCGGGAGATTTTCTTATTCTTAAGACGTTGTCTGCAGCTCAAGGAAAAGAAGTTAGCGATATATGGAACTGGTTTGATCGACACTTCAGAAACGAGCACCACTGATGACCAACACGTGGACACATCCGAAGAAAATTACGTGAGGCACAGGAGAGGGGATAAAGTCAAAATCTCAACGAAGAAACCGGTATCAAAACACGGTCGAATGTGTTTATCTCGGAAAAGCTGTTGGATGGTATTCCAGGTGGAATGAACGCACCAATTTCTCAGTTGCTTCTGGTCGCAGCATTAAGATATTACGATCCAGGAGTAGAAGTGAAAGGGGACGTTTGTACCTTGTGAAGGTCGAAACTCGCATTTTCCAGAGTTACTTGTGTATGGAATTTCCGCTTTTAAAGATAAGGAGCAAACAACAAGCGATGGCATATCTTACTGGAAATCGGTGCTACACGGCGTATGATATTCTGTATTACAACGTCAGGGGGTGGAGAATTGATGTCATGGAACATCCAGGACCTTTAGCAGCAAGTATTTACAGTGTAATCAGGAGATCCACGTCTAAAAAGCACTCAAGAGGAAAGTGGTGACTGACCCATGCCGGTTGTACAATCTTGATGTGTTCGAGTACGAACTGGACAACCCTATGGTGTTGTATGGTGCGATCCCGTTCTAGATTGCCCTGAATAAGGAGAAAACACTGTCGGAATGCTCACATCAGCAAACCAAGGAAGTTCGTATCAGTGCTGGATTTGAACAGTTCCTCAAAACTCGAGCGTCAAACGCTGCAGGACGTCTTGCTGGAGAAGGTGGATGAATAATGTCTGCATTTTTGGCTACACCGAACGCTTTCGAGGCTCCAGCTTCGTGGCTATCGCGATGATGTTCCTATTGGCGTTGCTCCGAGAGACAATGGAAACGAACCGTTTGAAATCCGCTGAATCTCCGCATGAGATCAGCTCCAATATAAGCTGGGCTCTAGACATTTATGCCTTGCTCACTTCGTTCACGTCAGTGCTTAGCTACGGTTAAACTTCCAGAAACGACTTCAGTTCACTAGATTGCTTAGACTGCATCATCTCCCAAACGTGCACGACGGCTGCTAAGAGCGATACCTGCGGAAAACGCAATTTCGCTTGGAACTGATGTGGCTGTGATTGCCGAAAGTCGTGAGCCATGAGTTTGATCCGCGGATAGCCGTCACCCGTGACACGGAACCAAGTGCACATCTTTACTTTCCGTCATCTCGCTCCATTCCTTCAGCAGCTAACCATCGATCCAGTTCTTGGGCGAATGAGTCATCATGATTCTGCGGACCCACAGTGGTTTGCATCCGCATCGATATCGCAATCTTGGCCAGCGTTGTCAGTGGCAATTCCAGTACCAGTTCCGTCCTGATTAGTGCTGCGCGCGAGGGAGGCCTCGAAGAGCCTTGCCTTTCTTCTTCCTCGCTGACGGAGGCCCACGGTTTGGCTGTTGCTGAGTCTGGAATTTCTCGCGATAGTACAAATTAAACTCGTCATGAGCTTCTCGCTTGACGTGGTCAGCATTGTCTACCAAGACATCGAGATGCTTTCACTTAGCCCTAGGGTCTAATATTGTGGCGATTCTTGCTTCTCGCGTGTTGACCTTCGGTGCGTATTCATCCAGCTTCGACTTCACTGTCTTAGCAAAGTTCAATGTCTGATCGTCTTGTGACTTCTCTATGGTTTCCGTAGCGTGAAATCGAATGACATGGAAAGCCAGCAAAGAATCCCAAATGTTGGATATGTCGACGCTGATAGCATATCGGTGGCTTCCTTAATCAGTTCAAGAAAGTCGTAAAGCGCTTCAACAGGCTCACCACTCCTCAGGTAATCTCTTTAGCAAGACGGTCTATTGGGCTGATACTGAAACCCGTATATCAGGAAGTTTTTCGCGAATTCGACGAAGTAACTCAATAAGGCAACTTCAACATAATTAGGCTTCCCAGCATTATCCATGTGCTGTTCCACCTCGTCACACATCCATCTTCAGAGTGATATACTTGTGCTAAGTCAGCATACACGTTCCAAAGCTTCAGTCAACTTTGTTGACTCCGTGATTTTCTTGACGAGGTCTCGAAAATGGCCAACAGCAGTGTCGACTAAAGGACACTTATCGAGCCCTTCCTTCACAGCAAGTTGAAGCCGTGCGCAGTGCATCTTAAGCTGGACAGCAGTTGGAGTTGGCGCTCGTAAGGTTCCAAGTACCATCTCTCCATAATTTGCTGCTCGCAAAGACTGGTTGACCTCGCGCTGCAAACGGTCGTTCAGGTGAAGTATCATTGCCGTATTGTTTGTAGCATTGTCCGCTGTAACCGTCAAATAGATGAAAGAAGCGAAGTCCATGTCCTTTACAGCACTTACGAAGTGTTCAAGCGGAGTCGTTTGCCTGTATGTGGATACATCACTCGAGTAAAAGCTATAATTACAGAACGCATCCTCCAACTTCTATCAATAAAATGCATGTGATCACCATATAACCCCGTTTCGAAGGTGATGTCCACAAATCTGTCGTAAAAGCTAACTCGGCGACCATCAACTTCCTGACAGTTTCCACGCGAACAGCCTCTTTTTCAGCTTTCCACTGAAGAATAACTTTTTCGAATCGTTTGCTGACAGGGAACATTATAGTCAGGGACGTAGAGACTTACAAAACTCCACAAATGCATCTTGATCGACAACGGCGAACGGCTGGGAGTTGGAGATAATCCACCCAACAAGTTTCTCGTCAGACTGCTTGGTGGCTTCGGGTGTCATGGCTTCAACTTTTGGGCTCTCGTCTGCCGGGAAAATGTGCTAGAACTTCAAAATGTCAATGCCGTAGATGTCAGCATGATGTTTGGCTAGGTGACCTTTAAAGTTCGACGTTGAACGAGAACGCCAAACCACGAAATAACCCCATCCCTAGAACAGACCATGCACTGAAATTCACCAGTGCTTAGCTCGTGAATAAAGTTAAAAACAGGTGACTCGTTCTTTCGCGTGCGTCTTCGGTAAGAGGACCCGAAGGAGGAAACAGTGGAGGCTGTGTCTGTGTCCTTCCTACGGACACGTAGTCGGTTTCCGTGTTCATTGCCACTTACACTGGCGCTTAGCTCTCAGCGTGCCGCGACTACGCCAGTTCAGGGGACTGAGTTACGGACCGTAACTTACGGTTCACGGTATTGTCTGATCTTAGTGATATTCATCTCTTGAAAATTATAAACTGCATCACATCAAACAGAGTCAGCAAATTTTACAGAGTTATTTCGTGATTTGATTCGCTCAAATTCTGTCCAATTACGCTTTAGTTTAACCGGATTGAACCGGTTCTAATTCGGTTTGGATTCGGATATTTTCAAGACCGGTTCTAACCGGTTGATATTCGAATTGTATTCGGTTCAAACCGGTTATCCTCATCCATTTACATTCTCTAGTGACACACGTGGATACATTTATGTGGGTACATAATAGTGTGTGACACTCATGATACATTTATGTGGGTACATAATGGTGTGGCACACACGAGTAGATACGTAGATGGCCTCAGAGCCTCACGTTGCATTTTGATTAGGATTTAGTATGTTAGATACTAAATCCGTTACATTTAGGATTAGGGCAATAAAGTCAATAAAAATCAGTTTGCATTTTACATAGTTAGTGTTAGGGGACACTGACTCTGTGAGTCCCGTATTTAGTGGACTACTTGGTTCTTGTATAGAACCGAAGGCTAGTGCCTTGCAAGCAGGACTCTACGAGTCAACTAAACTTCCTCTGTGCCGTGCACACCTACGCAGCCCCGCTGCATGTTGGTTGCGCTGCGGGCGATGCCGGATCAAACTCGAGGCGTCTGGAGGGCGTCGGTGAATCTCCAGTTGGCGAGATCGGGCTTGGGGTAGACTTGCGTGGCATATACTTTCCACGTCCTAAGTTGTAAATCTTCTTGGCGTTGGCTGCGTCTTCGACTTTCTTCCATTTCTTCTTCTCCTCGTCCGTACAGTGATAAACTGCGTGCTTTATCAAATTGCGACTCGGGCGAGCACTTAAGATCACACTCCTGCACTTGCATTTCACGTCCGGGTCCTTCTTGTCCAGAACAACATCAAAGTTGTTCCATATCTCGTGGCTCCTCCCCATGCTTGAAAACACTTCAGGGTCTTCCTATCTCGGTAAAACTGAAAATGAACTGCACATACATGTCTGGGGAAGGTGAACCTGAAGATGGCCTTCCCGAGGTACAGAATTACTAAAACGTAGCTGTTGTCGATCGTGGGTCTTGTGACACTTTTCGCCACTTTTGTCCAGGATATCCAGGCGTTGTCCAGGATGGCGATGTCCAGGACAAATCCAGGGCAATTTTTGCCCACCACTAGTGAAGACACGTCAGGTAGAGCAAAGCACATCGACACGAGGTACAAGTTTGTGAAGGACTTTGTGAAGAAGGACGTGTTAAAGGTGGTTTATTGTGAATCCAACAAGATGTGGGCGGACATCCTGACAAAGGCACTTCCAGCACCACGACTTCACGACCTGTGTGAGTTGGTCATGTTGCCTGGATATCCACCCAGGAAGGCGTGTTAGAATTACATGCAGAATGGAGATCCTGAAGAGATGTGAATGTGTACACGAGACGGTGTTGCAACGACGAGAAGTTGCAGTTGTTCAATAGTGAGATGCTGCAGTGCTGCACTAGCTCAGCTGAGTCTACTCTAGCCATTACATATCCAACCAGGCCACCAGGCCTTTGCACAACAAACAAATTCATCAGTTCCAAATCTACCTAAGTCCAACAACAACAACCACACATGCCAAGGAGCACACCCTGTTGCGTCGTTCCAGTACAGGCAGCGCAGCAAGAACTCGTTGCCCAGTCGCATCGTGACAACCGGTAACAACCGGTACATTGCCTTGCCAACTATTGAGCCGGACACCGTTACTAATGGGCCCTGTCTCTACGGATTTTTTAAACAGGTCCACACCCTGATTTGCACTCTGATGTACTCTTAGGGCCAGCCTTAACCGCGTGCCGTGAGTGCCGTGCCGTGCCAGCGGGTAGGGGTAGCTGTGTGCCATCGGCGTGCCGCCAACGTAGTTTGGAACGAATGCATCCGTGCCTTCTCGTTATATTACCGTAGTTGGAGCTAACCCGAGGCTTGTATAGCGTCCATTACTTGGTGAACGGAGATGTAGAATGCCGACTTGCTCACACCCATGAGAATCGAACGATCGGTCGCGAAGATATCGTGTAAACTACTACGGCAAAGGCCACGGCACACGGCACTTGCAATTGCCATGGCACTTCGAAGTGCCGTGCACGGCACTTTCACGGCACTCCCAACCCTACCCCCAACTCGAACGAGCCAATCAGATGCGAGCTGGCACAAGTGCCGTGCCATGGCACGCGGTTAAGACTGGCCCTTAATAAGGAGTGAAAAGTGCTTCCTGTCTCAATCAAAAGGTGAAACTGGGGCCAGACTATTTAGTTGAGACGACACAATACCGACACAAAACCGATATATTTGTGTTTTGGCTAATCAGAGCCCAAGTTTTAGTTAAGTGCGCTTTTTTGTGCGCATCTCAGCAGAGCGAACTTAAAGGTTACCGGTTTAATACCGGTAATTTTCTGAACCACGTGTGTCGAAGGCCAATCGTTGACTTTCTTTCATATCCAAGACTGACAAGATGGTTCTGGTATGGTTCGATCGTCGCTCGTTCTTGCTGTAGATTGTAGCTAACCTGTTTGTCCCTCCGTCTGAGTAGAAGCTTTACACGTACCCCGCCAACTACCGCGTCTTCAAGGTGCTCATCGCTGCCGAGTTCAACGGCATCGACATCGAGCTGCCGGAGTTCGACTTCGCCAAGGAGATCAAGTCTGCCGAGTTCAAGGCCAAGACCCCGGCTGGCAAGGTGCCCCTTCTGGAGACGGAGGAGGGATGCATCTTCGAGAGCGGCGCTATCGCCAAGTACGTGGCTCGCCTCCGTGCTGACACTGGTCTGTACGGCAAGACCTTCTTCGAGTCGGGCCAGGTGGACTCCTGGATTGACTTCTCTGCCTACGAGTTGGAGATCCCCCTTGAGGCTTGGCTGTACCCCATCCTGGGCTGGGCTAAGTTCAACGAGGCCGCCCTTGCCAAGGCTAAGACCGACGTGAAGAAGGCTCTCCAGACCCTTGAGAACCACCTGCACCTGCGCACCTACCTTGTGGGCGAGCAGATCACCCTGGCCGACATCTTCGTCGCCTCGGCTCTGGTGTACCCGTTCAAGTTCGTGCTGGACAAGGAGTTCCGTAAGCCGTACTCTGCCGTGAACCGTTGGTTCTCGACGCTGGTGAACCAGCCGGAGTTCCAGGCTGTTGTCGGTGACGTGCCGCTCATCGATGTGGCTCTGACTGCCGAGGGTGACAACTCTGGCAAGAAGGCCAAGAAGGAGACTGCCAAGAAGGAGAAGGCTGCCCCGAAGGAGGAGGCCCCGAAGCCGAAGAAGGTGGAGCACCCGCTGGCCGTGCTGAACCGTGAGAAGCCGTCGTCGCTGAACCTGGACGCGTGGAAGGTGACGTACTCGAACACGAAGAACCTTGCTGACGCCATGACGTGGTTCTGGGAGCACCTTGACACGGAGGGCTACTCGCTGTGGTTCTGCGACTACAACTACAACAACGAGAACACCAAGATGTTCATGACGTGCAACGCTGTGGGTGGCTTCCTGCAGCGCTCGGAGGCGATGCGCAAGTACGCGTTCGGTGTGATGGACGTGTGCGGTGCTGAGGGCTCCGAGATCATCATCACGGGCTGCTGGCTGTTCCGCGGCGACTCGGCTGAGCACATGATCGAGGCCAACCCGGATGCCGAGTACTACACGTGGAAGAAGGCTGAGCTGAACGACGAGACGAAGGCTCGCGTGGCCGCCTACTGGTGCAACGAGGACGAGCTGGAGGGCAAGCCCATCGCCGACTCCAAGGTGTTCAAGTAAGCTGTTGCCGTCAAATGTCGATGATGCCGGCATGCTCTCGGCAGTGACTCGTTCAATGCCGTGTCAATGTCGTCATTAACTTGGAAAATGAAAGAAACGTATAGACCGTCCGTCACCTTCGTACATACTCGTTGTCCATACTTGTCCCAATACATGTATTATAGAAGTACCTGCTAGGAAATGCGCTGTACAGCGACCATCACAAAATGGTGACAGTCTCTGTCAGTCGATGAATAAAAAACCTCAAGAGCGACCTGCCCGAGGTTTTTTAGCTGTGGGGAAAACCGCGGCTCACTTGTGAAGTTGCTTCCCAGCCTGCAAAGGGAGGAGGAGGCAGAAGCTCGTGTCGGCTGTCGCCTTACGAGCCTCGTAGCGCCGTACAGACGCAAAAGACCCCATCGCCGCTGGGATCAGAAGACTCAGCAGCGTTTCCCACTCCCTAATAGGCCCTCGTTGGGACTTAACAGCGCACAGGAGTCGTCTAATCGACGGCTATTTCAGTGGCTGGATCCAGGGCAAAATAGCAGCTAAACAAGCTTAATTAACAGGACCAGACAAGCATGGGCGACTTCCCACCGCCCGAACGTACTAGCGTTAAGGCCTCTGAACTCGTGCATCGCGCCGTGGACAAGAGCTATGAAGATTTCCGCACTCTCATGCACCAACTGCCCACGATGCGCGAGGAAGAGCGTCGCGAGCCGCTGCTGGCGCATCTCCAGAGTTCCCGCAAGCGCTTTGCACAGCTTCTGGCCGTACTAAAGTGGTCAGTGCAATCACCGCTATTGCAGCAGTGCGATACAGTGCTACAACAGACGGAGACATACCGCAACAACGTGAATGAGACCAATGACCGTCTGTTCTTCATGCACGCAGACCTTAACCGAGCCAAGGAGAGGAGGTACGACCTCAGCACCGCTGCAGACGTGCTTTATGGAGGAAGTTATCTACGGCTACCAACAATTATTAAGAACGCGATGTTCCCGCGGGAATTACCAGAAGTGGATACGGAGCAGGCAGCAACGGAAGTGGCGGATATAATCCGCTTCCGTCTCATTGAGGCGGATATTCCAGAGCAATTTTCCAACATTAAGCTGGAAGGGGGCTTCGTCACATGCCAAGCGGAAGGCGAGTTTGAGATCGTGCTGACCATTCAGGGCAAGGAGAAGGACGCCAAATGGAGAGTAATTAGTGTGAATACGGCGCTTACAGATGCACAGGCTTTTGAAGACCATTCGCAGGCAGCTTCTACAAGTGCGCTGCGTATTATTCGCACAAGTGCACCGAATGCAGCGCACTACAACCACTTAAAAAATCTGGTGCAACGTGCTATGAACAAGTCGGAGAAGCCTTTCGTGGATGCTTTCTTGGTGATGCGAGAGTTCTGCTCGTCACTTGCGCTGCAGATTCTGGCGTCGCAAGGAAAATTGCTGATGGAAGGCCGCTGGAAGAGCCGCATCATGATTAAGCACCACCGTGATCAGAACGTTTTGGATATTTGCTACTGGCCTAAGGCGTGCACACGGAAGGAGGCACAGGCACTAACGGAGCAACAACGTTTGCTTCAACAGTTAAGTGATCCGGTTGCTGCAGCTCGAAAGGGTTCCGTGCTTCCGTATCCCGAGTCGAGCTTGTGCGTTCGACTTGGTTTCGACCCGAACAAGAAGAAACTTCTTTCTGTTAGTCTTAGTCCATCACTGCCACCGAATCTTCCAGGATATGCGTCATTGCTGAGCTCTCTGGAGGTACCGTCCAACATGTTTTTGCTGAGTACCGAGAACCTGCTGATTGCTGCTATGCGTGCCCACGTTTCGGCAGCACTTTTCTCTATAGGCAGAATGCTTGTAGTTGATTCCCCGGATGAAAAAGCCTCGACACAGTTGGTTTCTGGAGAAGATGTGGCTATGATCTGCTCAGACACGAGCTTGCGGATTGCGCGGGCAGACATTGGAGGACTGCAGCAGTTTTTGGAGGTGACATTTGATATCCGCGAGGGTCAATTTATTGTGAATTCAGTCGCAGCGGCGAAACATTCTTCGCTTTACATTACAGTGAAGCAACTGGAACGGATACTGAACACACAATGCAAAATTGAACTTGGTGGAAATATCGACAAGTCGTTTCCGAATGACTTTGCGCTGGTTTCCGGTGATGGGAAGGGCGATAAGTCGAACGAATTGATTCACGCTAGCGTTCAGAAGGCGTTGTGTGAAATTGTGGCTGACGAAATAGCACAGATTGGCTCCTCCTTTAAAGGAATTGAAGTCTTGCACAATGTCAACTTGAATTGGGAGCGGTATCTCGCATTTCGACAACAGCATGGCGGACAAACCGAAGATTTGTCGATTTCGGATGCGGCGCTTTTTTTCCAACTTACGTCTTCCAAGGAATCTACATGCTATTTGGTCATTGAGATAGACAAGTATGGTGAAGTGGATGGTATGAATGGAAACGTACATGAAGCTGCGGAAGTGGAAGAATACGTGCGATTGCCATGTTTCTCGTTACTTCAGACGACTGCAAGCATGTCAGGACAACCGTCAGGTGTGCAGTTTATTCAGCGATTTGGCGCATTCAAGAAGGAAGCTCTGCATCCGTCTGTCACACGACATAACGAGATCACTGTGAATGGTCTCCGTGGCAGTAGCCGAAAGCGTCCTTATGGTTCAAAAGGAATGGCGTTGGTTGGAAATAGTGTGAGGTCAACGAAAAAGGTGCTTTTGGAGGGCGGGCGCATACAAGAAACCACGGGCTACTGGCTGGACGACGCCGAACATCAAGCGGTCTCTCGCAATTTTGTTCCGCACATTGCGTCAGTGTTACTCCACGCTATTAACATGTGCAGCGAGAGGATCCAGCTGCAGCACTTCGTCAACTTTGCTCGACGGCGTAAGTCAAGGATTCGGTACTCTGGCGAAGCTGGTACGTCGAACGGAGAGGGCACAGGTGGTCAAGTGGTCACACTCTCTTTCCCGGAAAAGGTCAACACAGATCCATTAAAGATCGTTGCTATTCAAGGCCACCTGAAGCATGGTGGTGGGTTCGAGCTGTGTCTGCAGTTGACTTCGCCTCCATTTAAGTTCATCCTCCCGAAAAAAACGAAGGAGCACTTGCTGTCTGAGCGCTCGCACTATGTTAATGAACGAGGTCAGTTGATCTTCAAGTACCCGACAACGTTGGTTACAAGTGAGCTCTTCAGTGAAAACCCGCTGGAGTTGTTCATGGTGGAGCTGATTTGCGTTGTGAGACCACTGTGTGAACTTGCTGTGAAGTTGGAAAAAATGCTGAGTGCTGTCGGACGCTATACTAATGATATTAAGAGCGACGGCCATTTTTACGTTGAAAGCGCCGATCCGTTTGCGATTGTGTTGGCTTGCCGAGCGCCCAACCCGAGGCACTGCATTGCTGGTGGGTCATCGTCGGATGGCATGACGACATACCGTGTGACCGTGCAGTTCAAGCAGAAAATGGGGTTCGTGGTCAACTATAGCCATAAAGCGGAACACCCACTGATGCACTTCATTCAGTCAGCGCTGAATGGACACAGCGATCCGGCACAATTCGTCGAAGCTTTGGAGCGTACCTGTATCCCCATGGGCATTTTGGCCAGCGTCGTCGAGTCTCAGCTGTTTTGCGCTAAATACTATCGCCAAGACGCCCCGCCGAATGCGAAGGAAGGAGCAGCAAATGGCGGCCCCAAGGCGCAAGGCCGTGGCAAGATGGGTGGAAAGGGAATGAAATTGGGCTACAAGTTTAAGCTCCCAGGCGAGGAAAAAGGGTACTACGCAGAGAAGTCGTACGGTGGTGACGACAAGTCTTTTGTGCCTGCCGAATTGGTAATGATCCCGCGGTCACAAACGCAGGTTCGCTTGTCTTATGGAGACCGCTGCGCCGTAGATATTTATTTCCTGGAGGTACGACCCATTTCGTAGTGCTGTTCACTTTTACTGTTTCGCTAACTTACTTCTTTTTGCATCATTCAGAATCAGTCGGTGAAGATGCAAAGCTCATCAGGAGGCGTTCGTGTCCCCACTTGTCCGTCTGAAAAGGGAATCGTCATGGAGTCGCAGAACTTTGCGGAAAAGCTGCGCAGTACGCTCTCGGAGATGGCATCGGCCTAAGTGCAACAATAGATGGAGTGGAAAAAGCGAGAATGCAGCGGACAGATAACCAAATCTGACCGACAAGCAATGGTCATAGGCAATAGGAAAGCAAACGCTGGCGTGGACGTCACGTTAGCTTGGTCCTTCGTGCTCGCACAGCATAGATGAGCATAATACGCGATGGTTAACCCTTCGCACTTAGTTGAGTTTCCAGCGCCACGTGTCAGTCCACATAGTCAAATTGTTTTAAACAGTTTTCGCTTCAATCTGGCGTTAGTGAAGATCCAACCCATTCGCGCTTTGGCCGACTAGGGACGAAGAGAGAAAGCACGAGTATTAAACAATGGGTATGTGGAAGCTCGCAGTTTCCCTTGCAGCAGTGGCGCTGGGCGTGGTGACGGCTGGCGATGTGAAGGTTCTTACGCCTGACAACTTTGATGAGGTCGTGGACGGCTCCAAGCACGTGCTGGTCAAGTTCTTTGCGCCTTGGTGCGGCCACTGCAAGAGTATGGCTCCTACGTACGAGACGGTGGCTACAGCCTTCAAGAAGTCGAGTAACGTGGTGGTGGCTGAAGTGGACGCAGATAACTACAAGGAATTGGGCTCCAAGTTCGGTGTTACCGGTTTCCCCACTCTCAAGTACTTCCCTGAGGGATCCACCGAAGCTGAGGACTACAAGGGCGGCCGTGGAGAGGACGACTTTGTCAACTTCCTGAACGAGAAGGCTGGCACCCACGTGCGTGTGGCCAAGGCCCCCAGCCACGTGGCTGCTCTTACGGAGTCGGACTTTGACGCTGAAGTGATCCACTCCAAGAAGCACTCAATTGTCGAGTTCTACGCCCCGTGGTGCGGCCACTGCAAAAGTCTGGCCCCGACTTACGAGGAGGTGGGAGCGATCTTCGACGGGGAGGACAACGTGCTCATTGCCAAGGTGGACGCCACTGCTAACACGGAGTTGGCCAGCCGCTACAATGTCAAGGGATACCCGACTCTGTTCTACTTTGCCCCTGGATCGGACGAGCCGGAGGACTATTCGAACGGCCGTGACAAGGCTTCGTTCGTTGAGTTCATTAACGAACACGCTGGCACGCACCGTACCGTGGACGGTGGACTCACGGCGGAGGCTGGTCGCGTGGAGGAGATCGACGTGATCATTTCCGAGAGCGGTGACATCACGGCTGACGTGCAGAAGAAGGTGCAGACGGTCGTTGATGGTCTCGAGGGCAACGACGCCAAGTACGGCACACTGTACATTAAGGCCATTAAGAAGATCGTCGCCAAGGGCCCCGCTTACGTTGAGTCGGAGATCAAGCGTCTGGAAGGTCTGCTGGAGAACGACAACGTGACTGCTCAGAAGAAAACGCTCTTCGCTCTCCGCAAGAACATCCTCGAGTTTTTCCAGGAGAAGCAGAACGAGAAGACGGAGCTGTAAGGTCGTTGACTCGGCAGCTGCACCTGTAGAATGGAGGAGTCTTTCTCCACTTGAAGGTAGCGCTAAAATGTCAACGCAGTTCTTGTTTTATTCTGCGTTAAGCTTCTGTTTGTTTTGGTTGTCATGCACAGTTGACTAGTGATTCAAACATAATTGCCCGACTCATCATATTGTTCATCGCGTGACGTGGTGGGGGCTCATTTCGTGCTGTAAGACACCCAAGACAATTCGATTGTTTTCGTCTTCACATCTCCCTTATGCGGAAACTTAAACATTCTGGAGAAATGGAAACGCACACTCGGACTCCTTGTCATCCAGCTCTTAGCAAAACCTAAAACACTCTTTAACACTCTTTAACAAGAAAGAACGAAGCACAAAAAGAGGTTATAAAAACTTAATCCACGTAGCGTGTGGCATGGTGGACACCTAGCTCCTCGGGAGATACATCCGTTCCGTTCTGGTCTTCTTCGATTACGTTCATCTCCTCATTCTGCACAATGTATATGTCACACAAGATCATCAGTATCCAGTCTGTATCAGAAATTGACAACCCAAGCAAAGCTGTACGTACCGCGCGTACGAGAGTCTCCTTACGCACGTCGTTCTCGAGGAACTGCACGATCTCCTCAAAAGTAGGGCGTACCGACTGGTCGTCGGCTGTGCAGCGCTTGTACAGGTCACGCACACTGTCCATGCACGTTTTGCTCAATGATGGACGCAAGTTCTCATACGCCACCATGTGCATCAACGTGCTACCAGAGACCTTCTTGTTGCGAGCTCCCTTGGCCTTGATGTCGTGGTACGGAATCTTACGCGTATCCAACTCAGCCAGAACTGCAAGAACAAGGGTTAGTCAATACTAACAACAGCGTTCAGTCCAAAGTACATCATTCGTACCAATGCCGAAGCTGTAGACGTCTGCCTTCTCCGTGTAGCGCTCTCCACGGATCATCTCGGGTGGCAGCCACAAAGGCGTTCCAGTAACACTCATAGTCTCATCCACAGACTTTTCGCGGCTCAAGCCGAAGTCGCTGACCTTGGCACCCCACGTCGAACTACAAATACAAACAAGCCGTTGTCAATACAAAGAACCACTGAACAAACTGCTCTCTAACTGCAGAGAGCCAAGTGTGTACGTTACCTAACGAGGATGTTCATGCTCTTGAGGTCGCGATGGATAATGGGCGGCTTCATACTGTGCAGGTAGGCCATACCGCGCGAGGTGTCGATGGTCATGCGCAGAATAGGCTTGGCCCAAGTCATCTTGTTCTCCGGGTTCCGCAGCACTGCGAACAGATCTCCTCGCTCCAGGAACTCCGTCACAAAGCAACTGCATAAAGATGCATCACAACAAGTCAGTTTCAGCAAAGCAAAATAGTTTCAACTTGCAGGACCGCGTACATGTTAGAGTAGGAATTCCAACTGGCACCAATAAACTGCACGATATTGGGATGACGTAGGTTCATCATGAGCTGAATCTCGTCGCCGAACATGCGTAGATTGTCCTCCGTGATCTTGTTACGCAGCATACGCTTGACCACGACCGGAGTACCGCAGTACGTGCCTTTAATAACTTCTCCAAACGCTCCAGCTCCGATGATCTTCTGCAACTTAAGATCGTTGAAATTGATCTCCGCCATGCGTAGACCTTTGTTGCTCTCTAGCATTGTCTCCACCACATTCTTCTCTTTGTCCTTGAACTCCTGGAAGTCCACGGTATTGTTGTTAGGCCGCCGACTTGACCGTTCGGTGGCAGCATCCGCCACCCTTCCGTGCTTGGAGCTGCTCCCCCCTGCAGTAGTTCTGCGCTCCCGCTCCTGCTGCGTCTCCTGGTGGCTTTTCGGGACGGGACCACGCGGGTCGTGCGTCACGTAGTCTTCCTTAGCGTCGCTCTTGGACGAACACCCGCCCATTGCGTTGACCGGTAAAGCTTATTGTAAGCGGTGGCGACTTGGGAAATGTCAGTCCTGCCTCTTACCAGCTGCAGATCATATGGTAGACTTTTTGTATGCTCAGGCCTCGTCTGAACTCTTAGGTACCAACTGGTACATCTTGTACCACAAAACGATTGACGATGGCTACAAGTTGCTGCAAAATCCGCAATTGAATCCGGCACGCTACGTTACACTCGGGCGATAACATGCATGAGATCAATAGCTACGAGCTGAGCTGGACGGTTTAATGCAGTTACAATCCTTACGGTGGTAAAGCAGCACTCAGTTTGCGTACATCCAGTCCTTCAGCTTGCGCCTGTTCCAATAGTGCCACCAGGTCCGTCTTCATGCTAAGAGCTCGAGCTTTTTCCTGTTCAGCTTGCTCACGTGTTCGCTCCTCATCTAAACTTGACACTGCCAACTAGCAGCAATCGATTGAGCGGTTAAAACGTCGTTTACACTTTTGCAACTGCAGAACGCACCATTTCCACCAGCAATTGACACTTGAATTTCTCCATGTTCGATTCCTCCGTCATACGAGCACATTTGTCCCGTAACAGGGCATTTTCCGCTTCTAACGCAGCATTTCGATCCTCTAACACTTGTACGCGGTCTTTCGTCTGCTGCAACGTCGTGTGATCTGCACCAAAATGCTTCAATTGTCAACCCCTGCACGTCTCCTCTACTACGTAGACCAACGCACCTAATTCCCACTGCCCCGCAGCACCGAGAGACAACGTCGCAGCCCCCAGCGTCAACCGGATCGGGATCTCTCTGTCCTCCTCCGACTTGCTTGGTGTCGTCATTTTTTATGTCCTTCCAAGATCCAGGACCAAAAATAGGTCATGACCTAATTTTTCGTACTTAACCGCCATCCATTCTGGATCGCCACCCAAACGGTAAAGCGAAGGGAGCGGGAAGATGCCGCCTCCGGGAGCTGTGGACGTGGACATGACGGGCGCCTCGCCCGTGGGGAATGGCTACACTAACGGCAGTACTACAGGAGCGTCTACTGCCGCGTTCCTGACGCCTGACGAGAAGCAGAAGATGCTGGAGGAGCGCAGTCGTCGCTGGACAAAAATGAACGCGAAACGCTATGGCGAGAAGCGCAAGTTCGGCTTTGTGGAGAGCGTCAAGGACGACATGCCGCCCGAGCATGTGCGTAAGATCGTCAAGGACCATGGAGACATGAGCAGCAAGAAGTTCCGTCACGACAAACGCGTGTATCTGGGAGCTTTAAAATACGTCCCACACGCTATTTTCAAGCTGCTGGAGAATATGCCCATGCCATGGGAACAAGTGAAAGATGTTAAAGTACTGTATCACGTCACAGGAGCTATCACTTTTGTGAACGAGATCCCATGGGTTATTGAGCCCGTGTACATTGCCCAGTGGGGCACGATGTGGATCATGATGCGACGTGAGAAACGTGACCGTCGTCACTTTAAAAGGATGAGATTCCCGCCTTTTGATGATGAGGAGCCGCCTCTGGACTATGGAGATAATATTCTGGATATTGAACCATCGGAGAGCATCACGATGGAACTGGATGAAGAAGATGACGAAGCAGTGATTGAGTGGCTCTATGACTCCAAGCCGCTGGTGGACTCCAAGTTTGTGAACGGACCCAGCTACCGGAAGTGGAGGTTGCCTGTGCCCATTATGGCCAACTTGCATCGTCTAGCAGGACAACTGATGAGCGACTTGATCGACCCGAATTACGAGTATTTGTTCGATAAGAAGTCGTTCTTCACGGCCAAGGCATTGAATGTAGCCATTCCTGGTGGCCCGAAGTTCGAGCCGTTGTACCGGGATGTGGACGAGGACGATGAAGACTGGAACGAGTTCAACGATATTAACAAAATCATTATTCGCCACCAGATCCGAACCGAGTACAAGGTGGCCTTCCCGTTTCTTTACAATAGCCGACCGCGTTCAGTGCACATTCAGCCGTACCACACGCCGGTGCTATGCTACATCAAGGCCGAAGACCCGGACCTGCCGGCGTTCTACTTTGACCCGATTGTGAACCCGATTTCGCACTTCCGGGTGAACCGCGCTGGAAAGGAAGAGAGCCAAGACGATGAAGAAGAAGACGATGAAGACGACGAGTTCCAGCTGCCAATGGGTTTCGACCCGCTGCTGACGGATGAGCCGTTGTACACCCCGGAAACAGCCAATGGCATCGCGCTGTACTGGGCCCCGCGGCCATTTAATCTGCGTACGGGCCGCACGCGCCGTGCTATTGATGTGCCTCTCGTGAACAAGTGGTTCCAGGAGCATTGTCCCCAGGGACAACCTGTAAAGGTTCGCGTTAGTTACCAGAAGCTGCTGAAGTGCTGGGTGTTGAACTCGCTGCACCACCGGCCTCCGAAGGCACTGAACAAGAGATACCTGTTCAAGTCGCTGAAGTCCACAAAGTTCTTTCAGAGCACCGAATTAGATTGGGTGGAAGCTGGTCTGCAAGTGTGTCGTCAGGGGTACAACATGCTTAACTTGTTGATTCACCGCAAGAACCTGAACTACCTCCATTTGGACTACAATTTTAATCTGAAGCCCATCAAGACGCTGACGACTAAGGAGCGAAAGAAATCGCGTTTCGGTAATGCCTTCCACTTAACGCGAGAGATTTTGCGTCTGACGAAGCTGATTGTGGATGCTCACGTCCAGTATCGATTGGGGAATGTCGACGCATTCCAGCTTGCTGATGGCCTGCAGTACATTTTTGCCCACGTTGGCCAACTGACAGGAATGTACAGATACAAGTATCGCCTCATGCGTCAAGTGCGCATGTGTAAGGACTTGAAGCACTTAATCTACTACCGCTTCAACACTGGGCCAGTTGGTAAGGGGCCTGGCTGTGGTTTTTGGGCCCCAGGGTGGCGCGTGTGGCTATTCTTCCTACGAGGTATTGTGCCGCTGCTTGAGCGGTGGCTCGGAAATTTGCTGGCGCGTCAATTTGAGGGTCGACACTCGAAGGGCATCGCAAAGACGGTCACTAAACAGCGTGTGGAAAGTCACTTCGATCTTGAACTACGTGCGGCTGTGATGCACGACATTCTGGATATGATGCCTGAAGGTGTCAAGGTTAACAAGTCGCGAACGATCATGGCACATCTCAGTGAAGCGTGGCGCTGGTACGTATTATCTGCTCTGCAAGTTGATAAGGATGGTTCTAACGTTGTGTGGTGATATTTCTTGTGAACAGCTGGAAGGCAAACATCCCTTGGAAGGTGCCTGGGTTACCTGCTCCCATTGAAAACATGATTTTGAGATACGTGAAGTCCAAGGCTGATTGGTGGACGAACGTGGCCCACTACAACCGTGAGCGTATTAAGCGCGGTGCTACTGTGGACAAGACTGTCTGCAAGAAGAACGTGGGTCGCCTGACACGATTGTGGCTCAAGGCAGAACAGGAGCGCCAACACAATTACCTCAAGGATGGCCCTTACGTATCTGCCGAGGAAGCTGTCGCAGTGTACACGACCACTGTGCACTGGCTTGAAAGCCGCAAGTTTGCCCCCATCCCATTCCCACCGCTTTCCTACAAGCACGACACCAAGCTTCTTATTCTTGCGCTTGAGCGGTTGAAAGAGAACTATTCTGTCAACAACAGGTTGAACCAGACGGAACGTGAAGAGCTTGGTCTGATTGAGCAGGCTTACGATAATCCGCATGAGGCTCTGTCGCGTGTCAAACGTCACTTGTTGACCCAACGCGCGTTTAAGGAAGTCCACATTCACTTTATGGACTTGTACACCCACTTGGTTCCCGTGTACGACATTGAACCGCTGGAGAAGATCACAGACGCGTACCTTGACCAGTATTTGTGGTATGAAGCCGATAAGCGCCACCTGTTCCCGTGCTGGATCAAGCCAAGCGACTCTGAACCGCCCCCGCTGCTTGTTTACAAGTGGTGCCAGGGAGTAAACAACCTCCACCAGGTTTGGGACACGTCCGAGGAAGAGTGTGTGGTCATGCTTGAGTCGAAGCTCGAAAAGGTTTACGAGAAGATCGACTTGACCCTGTTGAACAGACTGCTGCGTTTGATCCTCGACCACAACATCGCCGACTACATGACAGCGAAGAATAACATTGTCATCGCGTTCAAGGACATGATGCACACGAACTCGTACGGTCTCATTCGTGGCTTGCAGTTCGGGTCTTTCATTTTCCAGTACTACGGTCTGATTCTGGATCTCCTGCTGCTGGGCCTTACTCGAGCCACGGAGATTGCCGGTCCGCCTGAGCTTCCGAACGAGTATCTATCGTTCAAGGACACTGCGACGGAGACGCGACACCCGATTCGCTTGTACACGCGCTATATCGACAAGATCTACGTGCTGTTCCGGTTCGATGCTGACGATTCCCGTGACTTGATCCAGCGCTATCTGACGGAACATCCGGACCCGAACAACGAGAACGTGGTTGGTTACAATAACAAGAAGTGCTGGCCGCGTGATGCACGCATGCGATTGATGAAGCACGATGTGAATCTCGGAAGAGCGACGTTCTGGGATATGAAAAACCGACTACCACGCTCAATGACAACGTTCGACTGGGACAACAGCTTTGTGTCGGTGTATTCGAAGGACAACCCGAATTTACTGTTCAATATGTGCGGGTTTGAAGTGCGCATCCTGCCGAAGATTCGCGCAATGGACGCTGAATTCACGCACAAAGATGGCGTGTGGATTTTGCAGAATGAGACCACGAAAGAGCGTACGGCACAGGCGTATCTCCGGGTTGACGATGAGTCTTTGCATGCGTTCGAGAACCGAATCCGCCAGATTTTGATGTCATCAGGCAGTACAACGTTCACCAAGGTTGCAAACAAGTGGAACTCAGCTCTGATCGGCCTCATGACGTACTACCGCGAATCCGTTGTGCAGACGCAGGAGTTGCTCGACCTCCTGGTGAAGTGTGAGAACAAAATTCAGACGCGTATTAAGATCGGCTTGAACTCCAAGATGCCATCCCGATTCCCCCCGGTGGTGTTTTACACTCCAAAGGAGCTGGGTGGATTGGGTATGCTGTCGATGGGCCACGTTTTGATCCCTCAGTCGGACCTGCGCTATTCGAAGCAGACGGATGGTGGTGGTGTTACACATTTCCGTTCGGGTATGTCCCACGAGGAAGATCAGTTGATCCCGAACTTGTTCCGCTACTTGCAGCCGTGGGAGTCAGAATTCATTGACTCGCAGCGCGTGTGGGCTGAATACGCCTTGAAGCGGCAGGAAGCTAATGCTCAGAACCGTCGCTTGACTCTGGAGGATCTTGAGGATTCATGGGATCGTGGTATTCCGCGTATTAACACGCTTTTCCAGAAGGACCGACACACTCTGGCGTACGATAAGGGCTGGCGTGTGCGTACGGGCTTCAAGTGCTATCAGATTGTGCGCCAAAACCCGTTTTGGTGGACCCACCAGCGCCACGACGGTAAGCTGTGGAACCTGAACAACTACCGAACGGATATGATTCAAGCACTGGGCGGTGTTGAAGGAATTCTCGAGCATACATTGTTCAAGGGTACATACTTCCCCACGTGGGAAGGTTTGTTCTGGGAGAAGGCTTCTGGCTTCGAAGAAAGCATGAAGTACAAGAAGTTGACGAACGCGCAGCGATCCGGTCTGAACCAGATCCCCAATCGTCGATTCACGCTGTGGTGGTCTCCTACGATCAATCGTGCCAATGTGTATGTGGGTTTTCAGGTGCAATTGGATTTGACGGGTATCTTCATGCACGGTAAGATCCCGACGCTCAAGATCTCGTTAATTCAGATTTTCCGCGCGCATTTGTGGCAAAAGATCCATGAGTCGCTCGTGATGGACCTGGTGCAGGTGTTTGATCAGGAGCTGGACGCGCTGGAGATTGAAAATGTGCAGAAGGAGACGATTCACCCGCGGAAGTCATACAAGATGAACTCTTCGTGTGCTGATGTGCTTCTGTTCGCTTCGTATAAGTGGCAGATGGGACGGCCGACGTTGCTGCACGACACGAAAGAGAGCTACGATGGCTCCACCAGCACCAAGTACTGGATTGATGTGCAACTTCGCTGGGGCGATTTCGATTCCCATGATATCGAGCGATATGCGCGTGCCAAGTTCCTGGATTACACGACGGATAACATGACGATCTATCCGTCGCCGACAGGTGTGCTACTGGCTGTGGATCTCGCGTACAACTTGTACAGTGGATACGGTAACTGGTTCCCTGGCTGCAAGCCGCTGATGCAGCAGGCGATGGCCAAAATCATGAAGGCAAACCCCGCTCTTTACGTTCTGCGTGAGCGTATTCGTAAGGGATTGCAACTGTATTCTTCAGAGCCGACGGAGCCGTACCTGTCGAGTCAGAATTACGGCGAGCTGTTCTCGAACCAGATCATTTGGTTCGTTGATGACACGAACGTGTACCGAGTGACCATCCACAAGACATTCGAAGGAAACTTGACCACGAAGCCCATTAATGGTGCCATCTTCATTTTCAACCCGCGCACAGGTCAATTATTCCTGAAGATTATCCACACGTCAGTGTGGGCAGGTCAGAAGCGATTGGGCCAACTGGCCAAGTGGAAGACTGCAGAAGAAGTAGCGGCTTTGATTCGGTCGCTGCCCGTCGAAGAACAACCTAAGCAGATTATTGTGACGCGGAAGGGCATGCTAGATCCACTAGAAGTGCATCTGTTGGACTTCCCAAACATTGTGATCAAGGGCAGTGAGTTACAGTTGCCGTTCCAGGCGTGCTTGAAGGTGGAGAAGTTTGGAGACTTGATCCTGAAGGCCACTGAGCCTCAAATGGTCCTGTTTAACATCTACGACGACTGGTTGAACACCATCACGTCGTACACGGCGTTCTCCCGCTTGATCCTGATCTTGCGCGCTCTACACGTGAGCAACGACCGCACTAAGATCATTCTACGACCCGACGGAGAAACGACGACACAGCCGCATCATATCTGGCCGTCGTTGACCGATGAGCAGTGGCTGAAGGTCGAAGTACAGCTGAAGGACTTGATCTTAGGTGACTACGGCAAGAAGAACAACGTGAACGTTGCCTCGCTGACCCAGTCGGAGATCCGTGATATTATCCTGGGTATGGAAATTTCCGCGCCGTCGCTGCAGCGACAACAGGTCGCGGAGATCGAGCAGCAGGCGCGGGAGCAGAGCCAACTCACGTCTGTGACGACAAAGACGGTGAACAAGCACGGTGACGAGATGGTGGTCACCACTACCAGCCAGTACGAGCAGCACTCGTTCGCGTCGAAGACGGACTGGCGTGTGCGTGCCATCTCAGCAACAAATCTGCACCTTCGTACCAACCACATCTACGTGTCTTCGGACGATATCAAGGAGACAGGATTCACTTACGTGCTGCCGAAGAATGTGCTGAACAAGTTTATTACCGTTTCAGATCTGCGCACACAGATCTGTGGCCTCATGTATGGTGTGAGTCCGCCGGACAACCCACAGGTGAAGGAGATCCGCTGTATTGTGATGCCGCCGCAGCTGGGAACGCACCAGAATGTATCCATCCCGTTGCACATGCCCGAGCATGAGTACTTGGACGGTATGGAGGCTCTTGGGTGGATCCATACGCAGCCGAATGAGCTACCGAGTTTGCCGCCGCAGGACGTGACGTTCCACTCGAAGATCATGTCGGAGAACACGTCGTGGGACGGCGAGAAGAGCATCATCATCACGTGCAGCTTCACCCCCGGTTCGTGCTCCCTGACGGCGTACAAGTTAACGCCCGCTGGTTACGAGTGGGGTCGCCAGAACAAGGACAGCGGCGCCAATCCAGCAGGATTCGCACCGACGCACTATGAAAAGGTGCAGATGTTGCTATCGGACCGCTTCATGGGTTTCTACATGGTGCCGGACGAAGACGTGTGGAACTACAACTTCATGGGCGTCAAACACAATACCGGTATGAAATACGACCTGAAGCTGGGCAATCCCAAGGAGTTCTACCACGAGATCCACCGCAAGACGCACTTTATGAACTTTAGCGCGCTAGAAGCCACTGACGAAGGCGTCGACGAGGAGCAGCAGGACGTTTTCGCTTAGAAGCGTCCACATCAAGTTGGTAACAGTACAATAGTATTGTCCGACAATATTTTTCATCTAATTGGCTAATACGCACTAAGTACGATTACATCTCCGCCCCCCACTTGTTTGCACTCTGAAATCCGCCAAGGAAACAAGAAAAAAGTGTCGAGGTGATTGCTCGCGCCCCCTTGCTCCCTTCGTCGCTGTGCCAAGTTGCAGACGCAGCACGTACACTCAGTGGATAGAGGTGCGTCTGCTCTATTGAACGCACTTTTTCCTGCTCCGTTTCACTCTCTGTGAGCTCTGTAATTGCGAGTTGAAAGTAATTGACACTTTGTGCTTACATCATTGCAGGAATTGAGCATTCTACACGCAGATCAAGCGTCCCTTCATTGAATACAACCATGTCAGGGACCAAGGACAACAAGTCCTCGCTGAGCCACCGCGCACAGCAGAAATTCAAGTGCGTAGTTGCATTTTTGACACGTTTAACTGCATTTTTGACATTGTATCATCATTTTTGACAGTGCTGGCAAATACGAGGAAGCGGTCGACGCACTGGAGAAGCTCGTGGAGGAGATCGATCCCCGTCAGGACTTTAAAGTGCGCCACAATGTGGCACTCGCACGCTTCGCTGCGGGTTTGGACACGCCCGACAAGCTGCAGCAGGCTCTGAGGCAGAATTTGCGCTCTCAATTGCAGGAACATGACAAGAACAGCAAACCAGCAGCTGCAGCTGATGGAGGAGAGACAGGGGAAGCTACAGAAGACAGTGGCTCCTTCTCTATTGAGAGGGAGACGGCGTATCTCCGCTACAATTACGCAGCGTCACTGTTCCTGTCCAAGCAGTACGCTCAAGCCAGCTCTGTTCTTGAAGCGGTGATGCGCAATGTGGACCCCATTGATGAAAATGTAGCCATGCACGCCAGTTTCCTGTACTTGGACGTCATTTTGCACAGTAGTAGGGGCTGTGTCACTACGGAGAGGGAACGAGCTGCTACGATCAAGAAGGCGCAGAATATCTTAGCGTTTTTGGAGAAACCTCATCGGTTTAACACGGTGCAGGAAGTGGCAGACCATCTTTTGCAGCGCGATGCCAATGGGAACGTAGTAGAGACGGAAGCTCAGAAGAAGAACCGCTGGGATGTAACGGAATTCCGGTTCCGACTGCATCTTTACCGGGCCAAGTTCATGCTGCTGCAGAGCAATCTCAAGACGGCGAAGAAAGAGGTCAAGTCCGCGTTGGAAATCTTCCAGAAGGAGATCAAGACGCACGACAGGGGAGACGCTGTTTCGGCGTCGTCTTCGCTTGGAATGGAGTCCGAGAAGACGAGCTCAGCTATTGGACACCCGTGTCTGGTGGTACAGAACTCGACGGCGCTGTTTTTGAAGGCCAACCTGGAATATTTAAAGAAGAACTACAAGAAATGCATCAAGCTTCTTGCATCGTGTACACAGGAGGCTGTCAGCGAGGTACGTCGACGTTGGGATGCGTTCTACAAAGGGATTCTGAACTGACGCTGAGATGTTATGCTTAATACAGAGTGTTTTGTTGAATAATATGGGCTGCATCCACTACCAAATGGGGCAGCGGAAGGCAGCACAATCTTACTTTGCCAGAGCCCTTCAAGCTACAATCAAGGCCACCAAGATGGACGCTGTTGTCATCGCGAGCTCTTCCCACCATGAAATCATGTACAATAATGGGCTGCACCTGCTGCTTCAGGGTGATTTCGCGCTGGCGTTCCGTTGCTTTCACGAATCGTCACGGTTGTTCTTCAATCGCCCTAAGTTGTGGCTCCGGCTTGGTGAGTGCTGCACTGCGGCGTTTGCAAAGGAGCAGAAGTTAGCAGTTGTGGCTGGGAACAAGAGCGGTCTGATTCAGGGCATTGTGGGCTCCGGCTCCCACCGTCGTGTACTGCTTCCCACCAGTTTGCCTTCTGCTGCTTCGCAGGACATTAAACTCCCAGAGAAGAACAGCAACGGCAACGGAGTTCGTGCATCATCTACTGATGCCAACAACGCTGATGGATCCCCGACGATGAGTCTTCCGTTCGGAGCCAAGTGCTTCAAGAACGTCGTTTTGCTGTGCAGTCAACTCTTGGATTCTGAAAAGGCGAATGGAAATGCTGATGCTGTTGCCGGTGAGGCAAATAGTGAAGCTCTCAACTCGGAAGCACTGGACGTATTGAGGCAGAAGGCTTTGGTTAATTTGTCGTACGTCTACTTGTCCATGTACGAGCCTCAGTTGGCCATCACAAGCGCGAAGGAACTACTGGCTCTGCCTACTTGTTCCAAGGCAAACAGTTTTTTGGCTCGGTCGTACACTGCGGAGGCTCTTTGTATGTTATCGAGGGCGTCGGAAGCGACAGAAGTGCTACAGTCTGAGCGGGACCTCATTGCTATGGCCGAAGAATACGCGCGGGAAGCCAAGATCCAGGTAAGCTCATGTCCTGAATTATGACGTTGGAGTTTGTGTCTAGTATCTAACTTGCTGTTCCTTTGATTCAGTTGTCTCGAGCTCGAGCTGGTGTCCACGTGAACAACGCCACGACGCTTCTGCTGCAGGGGCGCAATTCGGAAGCCGAAGAGAGTGTGACGCGTGCTGTAAGGGAAAACCCGAACTGCCGCGAGTCGCTTGAACTGTTAGTGTACGTTCTGCTGAAGAAGGGCGACACGAAGAAGGCTCTCCGTGTGCTGAAAGAGGCACAGGTGGTACAGTAAAGTGCTCGGCTCTGATTCCAGAGCTAGTGTTTGACAGGCATAGTAACAATGTACACGGGTGACAGATAATCTGCACAAAAGAGTGTGATGATCGGTAGGTGGTCGACTGAAAAGCAACAATGGAGCAAGTTCTGCAGCTTCACAGCGGGCCATTGGTCTTTTTGTGTTATTCTGTTTGCCAAGCCCCTCTGCTTTGGTGCTCTACCCTATCGAGCCGAAAGGAAGTTGCTGTTCCACCTGACCTTCTCGCAGCTTTTCCCTTCAGCTCTGTGTGTCTTCTACCTAGTGCGTTGCCCACAAGAGAGAAGCAGCCATCAGCGTAGCAGGTCGTTGGAGTGTGTACTCCTTCCTGATAGCTGGTTTCTTCTCAGCTCTGGTGATCTCTGGAGTCGACAACCCGGCTGCTGCACGTAAAATACCGCTTACTCCGCCCGGTTGTTCGACGTGGCGTCCACCTTACCTCCACGGCGGTTACCAGTCTTCTCGCGACGCGAACCCTCACGCCGGTCTCCCTTGTTAGATGGAGGAGCGTCATCTCCGTTGCGTTCCTTACGCTCACCACGGCCACCCTTGGGGTGGCCACGACCACGACCACGCGAGTCGTTGCCGCGGAATCCACTACGTTGACCTTCCTTCCGCTCTCCACGGTCAGTACGCTCGTCCACCTGCAGCACCTTGTCGAACACCTTGAACTCCTTAGTCTCAGCAAGAGCAGCACGCATACTCTCCTGCTCGTAGTAGTCCACGAAGGCATAGCCACGCTGGTTCATCACGTTCACACTGGCAATAGAGCCGTATCCCTTGAACAGCTCACGCAGGTCGTTCTCACGCGTCTGTGACGGCACGTCACGAATGAACAGACTGTAGAACCGCTTGTGCTCCTTCTCCTTGCCGTTGCCAGACTTGTTCTTCGGTGACTTCTCTGGAGCCGGGGAATCCGTAGCAGGGGAAGACACTGGGGAGGGCACAGGAGCAGCAGCAGCCTTGGGGGTCGCGGGCTTGGTCGGAGCCGAAGCAGGTGCAGCCGAGGGCGTGATCGCCGCAGTCTTCGGGCCGGAGAACAGCGCAGCCCACGTCTTAGGCTTCTCTGGCTCAGTAGGAGCCGGCACAACTGGATCTGCTGGAGCAGAAACTGGAGACGCAGCGGGAGCCTCCTGCTTCTTAGGAGACTTCACAGGAGTCTTAACAGGAGACTTGATCGGCGACGCCGTCTTCACAGGAGAAGCAGCCGGAGCAGGAGCTGCAACTGGCACTGGCACTTCCTTCTCCTCCTTCTTGGTGGTTTTCTTCACAGGAGACGACGCAACAGTCGCTTCAGTCTTCACAGGTGACGCAGGAACAGTCTCCTTCACCTTCGTCGTAGTCTTGGTCACTGTCTTGACAGGGGACGACACCTTCTTCGGGCTCTCAACAGGCTTCTCCTCCTTCTTCACAGGAGACGTAGGTGCTTGGGTCTCCGTCTTCTTCCCGTTCTTCGCTGGAGAAGCAGGAGACTTCGACTTCTCCTTCTCTGGAGCTTCAGGTGACACCTCAACGGAGGTTGTTCCAGGCAGTTCCAAGAAGCGCAGACAATCATTCAGCACGAAATAACCCTTAGGCTGCACAGCCAGGAAGAACGTCTGCACGAATGGCTTAGGCTCCGGACTGGTACGCAGCGTCATGACGCCCGTAACCAGCACCAGTACACCGCCACCCAGTGAGTTCTGGCAGTCAATCGAGCCAGCATCCAGGTCCACACGGGCTCCAGCATAGCCACGTTTAAGGATCTGCTCATTAATAGCGCGTTGGCCAGCAATGGGCTCCTCCATGTGCGAGCCCACCCCATGGCACCATTGGCTCTCGGCCTTGTAGAAGCGGTGCAGACTCTGCGGCTCCTTAGCCAAGAAGTGGTAGTACTGGCGCATGAACGTGTTGCCCACGGTGGACGGCGACGGCAGCATCTCGTCGGGGGAGGAAGTCTCGGGCATTGTATAAGTCGATGGACGGGAGATTTCAGATTGGATCTAACGGCTCAAAAAAAACAACTGGAGTTGATGAATCTTTGATTTTATATTAATAATTGTCGAACATATTTCATTTATAGAGGTTTTATAGAGGGGTTAAAAGGAAAATTTGTGAATTAAGTAGGATGTATATATAATATAATACAGGTAATTTTTTAAGAACTGATGGAATTACGTGTCAGTATGCTGTGTAAATGTAGCTGATGGGTAGATGTAGCAGCTCTATATCGTGGAATGCTGATAAAAGGCAACTTCAACTTGCCTTTTTAAACGTTATGGCTCATTTCAGAGCGAAGATGACTGGGATGATGATCGCTGCGAGGATGAATGTGACCAAGCAGAGATACCAGAGATATTTCTGACGAGCTTCTCGTTGCAATTGCCGCGCATGTTGCAGCTCGTCGACTCCTTTTCCGATTTCGACTCGAACAGCATCGACTTTTGTGACGATTTGGTCCACTCCTTGGCCCTGTTCACTCACTAACGTCCCTACTTGACGGAACAAAGCGTTAACTGCTGCAGCTTCTTTCGCAATTTCTCCAGCTTCGAGTACTTCTTCCTTTGCAGTTTGGATCTCTTGAGCTGAAATCGCTACAGATCCGTTACCAGCCAGGAAATCGGCATCACACAGAGCCTCACGCCGAGCAGCAGCTTGACGTTGAGCACTTTGCAGCTCTTGCATCACTTTAACAAAGGCCCGTTGTACATCTCGATAGGCGTTGGATTCTGACTTCCCGCGTTTGTGTTCACGTAAGAAGGCAGCAAGTGCTTGGTACGTTCCAGTGGCTTCATCCAGCTGTGGTACAACGCCAGAGATATAGTCTTGTTCCGTCTTGAGTGTTGGGCTTGAAGCTGCTTCGCTGATACTGGACGTCAACGTTCGTAGCTTTTCCAGCACGTCACTAGCGGCTTCAAGCGACGAGATAACTGGGACTTGAACGCCGTCGGCCATCATGACGAAGACAACAGATGAATGGAGTAGTGTACTAGTAGAGAATTGGGTGAACGGGGCATTGTATTTTAACTATTCTACGAATAGCAAGCATCTTGATCAATTCCTTTCAGTGTGAATCTAATGGGATGCAGCAAAAAGCTATTCTGTGATAGTTATGGTCCGTTTCCTTGCTTAATTTGGATGCTGAAGGTAGGAATCAACGCTCTGCTCCACCAGCAGAATGTTCAGTTCAAGTTGAGCATTTCTCACGACTCCAAGCACAAAAGAACGAGGTAGTTACGATGCCTGGACGTGCACTTTTGAGACCTAGTAGTGTGGATCAAAATGCAAGTGCAAGTGCTGCTCCTAAACAGAAGAAGAGTATACTCGGCAAGATCAGAAGCAAGATCTCAAAGAATCTACGTCGGAAAGCGACCGCAGTTGCTTCTCCTACACTGCAGGATGTGGCTAAAATTGAGCCTAAAGTTGAAGAGCTTGTACCTGAACAACAAATGGAAGAGAACAATGAAGAAGGTGACATGAATGTCGATCCTGAGGTGCAACAGCCTCAGAATGGCAAAATGGAGATTGAGAGCCAATTGGAGAACGATCAACTGGATCCGGTGCTACACTTTGGCGCTGCACTACCTACATTGAAGGATGTTGCCAATGAAATGGACAATAATAATTCTAGTCCAATGAAGAGAAGTATGGAGCAGAAATGTCTTGAAACACCTGAGCAAGTTGAAGAAAACCATACCGATGAGGAAGAAGGAGAAACATTTGCTTCTCATACTGAGGGCGTGGCAGAAGAGGAGACGCAACAAACTCCAGAAGTAAATGATGATGAAGAAGAAGATACACTAGAAGTCTTCGATGGCGAAGGAAATCAGCAATTGGAATCTTCTCTTCATGCCCCTGAACACGAAGAAGACGACCAACATGATGACAACTCGAACTGTTCGTTTGAGCCTGCAGCATCGATGGACCTGGTGGTTATCGGTGTTACTCCGGTTTCCCTACGAAACCACATCCCATGTGACGATGTGAGTGAAGAAGAAGAACCTCTTGATACTGAAGTTGATTTCATGGCGACACCTCGAGTAAACGAACCCCTTTCGTCTCCATTGAAGCGTATACGACCTGGCCCAGGTGTTGAGGTCGTATCTTCTCAAGGATTCTACTCCAGTAAAAGCCTTCCTCATCCTCCACTCCATGATATTCGAGAAGAAGATGATAGTTCTCCAACCGATCAATCTCCAACTTTTCACTCGTTAGCTGGACGACGTCAGACTACAGAAGTATCGTCCACTTCTCAAATGTGTCCACAAGAAGACGAATTTGAGACACCAGCGACCCACAGGAGCGAAGATGGTCAAACCGAAGAAGAACAAACTGATACTGAAACAGTTGACACGGGAGCTCTGATCACACGTGCATTTGGTGAACGGATCGTCAACCTGTTAGCTGCAGACCCGTGGGGGGACCGCCAAGATGGGTTCGACGCTATCAAGCGAGCTGTGAAGAAGATGAACGTCTCTACAGTTGATTCCATGACACGCCAACGTTTCCTTTGTGCTTCTCTTGCAGCTATTCAATGTGGAGTTGAAGATCGAGTGGCTCCTGTCATGTTTTGCGCACTTGAATGCTTCCGTGCAGTGTTGAAGGAATTCGCTCGTGCCTTACCGGACGATCGGGAGTTTATTGATACTGAAGCTTCAAGTACAGCAGTTCTTAACTCTCAATTGTCGTCGTTGGTTGGTGCTTTGGTGAAGAAACTGAGTGATTCCAACAAACGGACGCAACGTGAAGCTACTCAAGCTTTAATCCGCATCGCCCGTCTTCGATCTTTACGTGCTGTCCCTCACTTGCTGCTGCATTTAAGTGGACGTGAAGTTCCACCTCGTCGACAGCTTGAAACTTTACGTCGTTTGATCCAAGAATTAGGTCTCACTAATGCTGCAGAAGAATCCCAGAGACATCAGCAATTGACAGTGGAGACTGTGCTTCAATTCGTAGCTCCAAGTCTCAAGATCGCAGAGGAGAAAACACGTAAAGCTGCAGTGGAGATTCTAGCGGATGTTCAGGCTCGAACGGCCAACTCGACAGCTTGGCAAGCTCAATTGGCTCGTGCTGGCGCTGTGAAACCGGAAATGCTCCGTGTAATTACTCGTCGGGTTGAAGAATTGCTGGCTAAACGTGAGCAACAACTAGCAGCGGCAGCAGTAGCGCCAGTAGCGGGCAGCACAACGAATCAAGAGGAGGAGCAAGTTGATGACGAAGCTGCGTTTCCTCCTGCAGAACTCGTGGATGTCCCTCAAGAAGATGCTCAATCGAGTGTTTCGCTACTTGAAACAGGGTTAAGCAGTGCTCAGAATGTCGTGGGGCCTGTGTGTTGGCGAAAGCTTTCCAGTAAGACGTGGAGTGACCGGAAAGAAGCGCTTCTAGATGTTGAGAAGGCCATGACAGAAGCCAAATCGGATCTGCGTGACACTAAACCAGCTTTTGGCAGTGCTGTTCAAGGCACATTCGTCGCGTATTGTGCACTGTTACACCGAGCGTTAAGTGATAACATTGCACCGGTAGTAAACACTGCATTGGATGCATTCGCGACGTTAGTGAAGATCTATGGCCCCCGGATCGAATGGCGCGAGACGGATGTACGTGACGTGACGTTGTTGGCTTTGTTACGTTTACTATCAGCGATGCAGAAGCCCAACACACGCACAACTCGAGCTGCATGTCGTGGAGTTCTCAAACTTGCAAGGTTGCCCAATGCTCGTCATCCGCTTCGTTACGTGCTTTCATGTGTCTTTGGAGGGGAAGGCAGCAGTGCTTGTGATCCACAAGTGCAGATGCATTTGCTTCGTCTTCTGGTACCGGAATTTGGCTTCCAAGCTGACGGATTGGGAGCGTCACGGGTTCTGGATGCTGTCAGTAAAGGTCTAGTGCATAATAGCGCTCGTGTTCGACGTGCAGCTGCTGATGTTGCACTGAGTGCTCAACGTCTTCTTGGACGGGATTTTGTACTGTCTCGACTACAAGGAGTCAAACCAGTGACGCTGAAAGAGCTGGAGAAGAGCTTCGTGGATGGAGTTGGGGGATCCGGAGGCGGTGGTCGTCCTCAAACGGTACATGCTACAGCTGAATCATCGGCGCCAGCACCTGAAGCAATTGGAGGAACTGGTCTCCCACCAGTGACATTCGGTGGATTGGGCGAGTTTTCTTCAAGAAGACTACTTAGTAGCGCACCAGTAGGTGGTGTTGGACGACTTCACTTTACACCACTGAACGAAGAGACTTGTGCAAGTCCCAGCTCTCATCGACCTTCAGTACTGAGCAACGAGGAAGAAAACTTGATGGACTCGATCCTCGGAGGAGGTGAATTCTAGGTCAACTAAAGGGAAGAGTTTAGAAACACACAATTGGGATAAACGAAGTTAAATAAATGTAGAGGAACTGATGCTGATATGAATGCCAAGTCTGTGTTGAATACCAAGACTCTGCTACGTCCACCACACGTACATGCAAAATTTTGACGCCATGTCGCTGGAAGAACGAACCACCCGAACTACTTCCTCACGCACAGAAGTCGTCTGTTGTTGCTACTGGGTCGACTCACCACCGTTGTCATCTTCGTCCTCTTCTTCTTTCGAGGTGCCTTTCCGTTCCCTGTAGCTGTTGACAGCTTCGGCCTCTTTGACTTAGGTGCCTCCTCCTCATCATCATCATCATCGTCATCGTCGTCCTCTTCTTCTTCGTTCTCTTTTTCATCTTCAGTCGACGGGATAATTTCATCTTTCGCCACGGTGGATAGCTTCGGTCGCTTCGACTTGATCTTTGTTTCTTCTCTCTCTACTGGCATCTTAACCCTTCTCACTGCCGCTTTTGTCTGCCTCTTTGAAGCAGTTGACACCTTTGCAGTCTTGGCTTTTGCTGTCTGTGCCTTTGCCGACTTCTGTTTCTTGTCTGGTTTATCTTCCATCTCCAGGTTTGCCACAGTCACTGACTCAACACTGACTACATCTACGTCGTCGCCAAGGACAGCATACTGGTGTGTCTTCTGGTGCAATTTCTGATTCTTCCCGAAACGCGCAAACCACTCGGCATCTCCCAGCTCCCTCCTCTTCGTGTCCACTGACTCCGCCATTACATCTTTGAACTGCAACGGCAACGTCCCTCTCGGCACGAACTTCGGTAGTTCTTCCTCCGTTTCTGACTGCAACACAAGCCCATAGGCTTGTTCGAACTGACTGCCGTTTGTAGCCATCCGTCTCTCGTCCTGTTTCTCATGAAATGGCTTCACTTGACCCTTAAACAGCCAACAGCGAGCTCTTTTACTGAAGTTGCTGCTGTCCATGAAGTCCACTTGGAGTTTGTTCTCCTTTTTAAGGTTCTTAGCCCCTGCTTCCGTACCAGGAGAGCGAATTGTGACAATAGAAGGCCACATCGGCCAGTTACTGTACTTGATCCAGCACTTAACAGCCCACGTGTACGTGTGATAAGGAGCCACACGATCGCAGTCAATACTTACGACCTCATCGTAATCAGAAGGCCAGCCGTCATATGTGATCTCCACTTCATCAGACGAAGGGATGCTAAGTACGCGTGCTACACTCCAAATACCGTCAAGGTCCATGACATCTGAGAGACAAGAGAAGGTGTTACATATAAAGATAAAGAGGTATATGAACAGCAGAGAAGCGTACCTAGCCAATCTCCTTCTTGGAGAGACGTAAGAGGCGGCGGTGAAGACACAGGGCGCGGCATAACGATGACCTTCAAACTGATTTAAATATTGTTTTAAATTCATAAAGCGTGGTCCACATACATGTAAGTGTATTTCTTCTTTTCATTTGTTTAAATATTTATCGCGCACCATGTTCATTTTGGGTCATTACCGACACCCAAAAAGAGAAACCCCATTTCTAGCCGAAAATGAAGGATTTCGAAATTCGACCTCACCGCCGAATTTTCGGCTTCATCTCGGGCCCCCTCTCCTGTGACACAGGAGTGATGATCACGGACATTTCCCCTGCCACGGAAATCTTCACACAAAGGAAATCGGCACGAACGGGGAAGGAGGAGAAGCATAGACGACCGTCGCCCTCGACAACGCCGAACACAATGACGTCAGACCGAGCCAAGTGGACCGAAGATCAGGTCAAGAAGTTTCTCGACGCGTTCCTGGAGGCGCGCAACAATCCGTCCTACAAGGCCGATAAGGGAATCAAAGCAAAAGGATGGACAGACATCGTCAAAAAGCTCAACGCCGAATTTGGGGTTGAACGCGAGAAAGGTGAGAGCTGAGAGTGTTCGTGTCTATTCTCTGATGCTGACTGCGGTGGTCTGTTTGGCTGCTGCTCACAGCGCAGTACAAGTCAAAGCTGGACCGCATCATGAACGACTACGATTTGTTCAAATACATCTCGGGTTTGAGTGGTGTTGGTGTGTGTTCGACGACGGGAAAGACGACTATGGGAGAAGATGCGTGGGAGCGTCTAGTTGCTGCCAAGCCCAAGCAGAAGGCTCGTTTGCTCCAGTTTCGCGAAGAAGGCTTTGTGGTGAAGTGGATTCAAATCAAGCCGGACAGGACGCAGAACGACCACGATGATGGGTGACGTGCGACAGTGGTGCTACGATAAGGGCAGGTCCCTGGAACTGGTACCTACTCTAGGGCGGACCCTAAGTTAGGATCCACTTGGCCTGGCTGACTTAAGTTCGGATCCCACAGTCCTAAGTGCGGATCCGGCAGTCCTAAGTGCGGATCCTTCAGATCCAAGATCCTTGGATCCAGATGCCAGGGATCCAGATTCAAGATCCTCGGATCCTGAAGCCGGATCCCCAAGATCCAAGATCCAGAGATCCAGATCCAAGATCCTCGGATCCAGAAGCCGGATCCCCAAGATCCAAGATCCAGAGATCCAGATCCAAGATCCCCAAGATCCAAGATCCAGAGATCCCGAAGCTAGATCCTCGGATCCAAACCCGGATCCTCAAGGTTTACGACATCAACGTGGTGAAGCAGTTGGAAGAGAGCCAGCATGATCTAAGATAGAGATTTGCGATGGGAAAGATAGGGTACAGGATGAGAAACTGGATAGCCATAAATCAGAGAGTCGAATTTACCTTCTAGTGCGCAAGTGGTTTTCTTCGGGACTTAAGTCAAGGGAAGAGGATAGTATATTGGCCTCCCCTTAGTGTTCCTGCAAGTTTCTTCGCACACCTAGCTACAGCTAAGACCGGATCCCCGATTTGGCCGGCTTACCTTACGCTAGTGAAGACCACGGATCCAACGGTGTTGATTGCTTAACCGTAGGATCCCTCGGCCTCTCAACACCCTCAAGACCAACCGCTACAGGAGGCGGCAAGCAAGACAGTAAAGGAAAGGAAAAGGAACCCCACAGCCACCAAGTCAACCCCGGATCCAAGGATCCACAAGATCTTCGAGTCCAAGACCAAGATCCCCCCAACCAGGACCTGTGTGCAGGAATACCCACGCAAGCCCAACCTCCCAAGTCCCCGCCAAGGACGTTCAAGCCCTCACGCCTGTGTACATTCTCCCGTTCTTGAGAGAGCAGATCCCGCCCACTGACGGGTACACAAGGTGAGCCTCAGCAACCCCACGGTTATCGGAGTACCCCCTCCGTTAGTCAGTGTCTGGGCGCCGTGTGTGAACGTTGGATCCCTGCTCATTCCAGCGGATCCACTACACCACAGCTTTGAGCATCATGTCGTATGCAGCCACATTGCAGGTGCGTGCGCTGGGTCGGACGTGGCCTAGATATCTTGAGAGCTGATGGTGGTGTACAGGTAACGCTCGTGCAACTGGTGAAAGCGCCTCGACGCTCGATGATGTGCTGTCGAATCTGGAGACAGACACAGCCGTGGAGACACCAGCAAAAGACGGCACGCGGGTTGCAGATCCACTAAGTGCTCAAAAGCGGAAAGAAAACATCAAACGCATCCGTGGTGGTGCTCATGCAGAGAACCGAGATGCCAAGAAATCCAAAAGCGACAAGGGTGACGGAAATGAGAAGATCGCGATGGTGAAAGTCGTCACCGAGTATTTTGCGATGAAGATCGCTCAGGCCAAGCGCTCCGAGATGGAAACCAAGGACTGTGACAACGAAGACGACACGAGGTTTTCACCGCAGCATTCACCGTAGGTCGAGATGGCACTCATCCAAGTTAGTCAGACCATATTTCTTGGTTTCGGTGCGCGTGCTGCGCGAATCGCAACGTTATTTTATTTCTATTCTAGCGTCTCCCCATCCTGATCATCGTCATCTCGATCGTCATCATCCTGGTCGTCCTCGCTCGTCGCGTAGTCGCTCTCACCGGAGCTAGCCTCCTCTGGAGGCCGCTGGAACTCCACATACTCGTCCCACATGGCTTGTGCCATCCACGATCGCCATGCGGTGCCACTGCTGAAGTCGAATTGGATCAGCTCCGCGTCATCTACATTCTCTTGCTGAGCGTCGGCATCCTGTTGAGCCTCCTGGTCGCCAGTTGTTTGCTCTGCTTGCCTGTTGCGCTCAGTGGCGACAAATCTATGGGCCTGCGATAGATTTTGAGCTTGGTCACTTGCATCTACGGCGCGAATGAAGTTGTGCAGCAACATACACGCGTATATGACGGATTTCGTCGTCGGGAATTTGCATTCCATACCGCTCCGAAGCACTCGAAACCGCCGTTTCAGGATACCAATCAGTCGCTCGACGATGTTGCGAGCCTTAGCATGGCGTAGATTGAAAAGTTCCTGCGGAGTTTGGGGCCGACCGTTCGGTCTCGTCGCCCATTCCTTCAAGTGGTATCGAGTACCTCTAAATGGCGTCAAAACCTTCTCCGTAAGACCGTATCCAGCATCAGCGAGAACGAAAAGATCGTCGGGAATCATCCCAATAAACTTGCTCCAGTCCAATACGGTCGCGTCGTGTGCACTGCCTTCCGCTCCCACGTATGCAAAGCACGCGCGCATGCTCCAATCGCTGGCAACGAGTACGTTCGTGGAAATCCAACCTTTGCGATTCCGAAAACGATCACTGTCGGCTCGGGCAACGGTGATAAGGAAGTGGGCACCATCAATTGCACATATCGCTTGGTCAAAGTAAGGGGAACTTCGTCTTGAACTTGGAAGGAACGCGCGTAGAAATCACCATCAAATCACGAAGACCACGTAGAATTGCTGTCAACCCCAACAGTCGATACTTGTGCACGGTTGAGAACGACAAATCAAAGCAAATTTCTTGCTTTCTGCACGCCAGCGCACTCCCAAGCCAGTCGAGCGTCACCCCAAGCGCCTCCCGCTGGTCGCGTATCGTCTCAGGGAAGAATTGAGCGCAGCGATCAAAGAGCACATCAAACAAAGAGCGACTCATTCGGAAATGGTCACGAAACAGCGCGCGATTCGGCGAGTTGTAGATCGCCTCGAAGGGCCTCTCCCCGTTTTCTGAAGTCATCCCAAGGAGCCGCCGGATCTTGGCTGAAGGCGCGGGGTCATCTTCATCACTGCTCTCATCGAGTAGAAGCTCGAGCGCGAGCAGAAGCATCATTTCTTCTTCGACTTCGTCGTCCGTTGGCTGATTCATATTGAAGTTTCTGTTGTGGCGAGGCTCTGGAGGGAAACTCGAGGTCACTATTGTCAGATCTTCAACCTCGGTTTAGCGTTCATGGACATAGTGACAGCATTGAGTTTCGTGCGAACACGTTTTTTCCGTTTTCGGGAGTGACGCTTTTCGAGAGAGAGAAGCAGAAATACATGTACTCATTTTCTGAAAATGAGATTATCTGCGAACACGGCCTTAAAAATATATTTTCAAGAATTTTTTTTAATTGGCGTGACGAATCATCACGTGCTGTCCAAGTCATGTTGAGGGTCACAGCAGCATTCAGTATGTGAAAACCAATAGAACACCTCATTGTATCGCATAACTCCTCTCCTTTATTGCTTTGATCCGGAGAATTCAGCATGATGAAAGTTGCTATCACAAGTTGTATGTACCTTAAGTGTACTTGTGCGCTGTGAGGAACTTTGGAGACTGAGTTTCGGTATTGGAATCGTGCTTCCTGTTGTGGGTACGTGCACATGGATATTTAGATACTAGACTTCCAGCGCGTTATCACGGCAATGTGCCTATTATGTCGTCCATGCGGGCAACTGAACTAAAAGAAAACTATCAGTTGATGCAGCTAGCGTTTGCTATGATCAGCCTAAGCGAGCGTCTTTGTTTCATATGTAGGTGTTTCGATAACGACCGCCTGTAACCTCGTCTCGCCATCAGTTCTTGGTGTTCGAATATCAGCCATGTCTTCTTCACTCGCAGAGCAAGCCCACACTGTTAGCGCCACGGAAAGCTTGGGAACAAGCGTGACGAACAGCACGCCAACTGCCCAGACCACAAGAACCACAAACACAAAGGCAGTGGGGTGGTCGGGATATTTGACCCAGCCGATAGCGTCTGCGTCACCGACACTGATCAGTGCCACGATAGGTTGAATCACTCCGTACGCGACAGCAATGATGCTCAGAAACCCCACCACCAGTTTGATCGTTGCGAAGTAGAGCATCACGAGCAGCATCTTTGGCGAGAGGAAGAGCAAACGCTGGCACCAGTTCGAGCATCCATTGTTCGTAGATAGTCCACCCTGAATGCCAAAGGCCTTCTGCAATCTCGGTTCACGCCTCGACACCATATTCGCAAGGCAAATGTCGATTCTAGCCAACACTTCCACGACGCCAGCTGACAGCTGAAACAGAACGATACCCACACCAAAAAGCGGTATCAGCCCTACACTGAGAGGAACAAGAACCAGGACAAGAATCGCCCCACCGAGTCCCAGGAAGGCGTTCCATATGTGGAACACCAGCAGACGCACGAGACGAGCGCAAAATGTCGAGCAGCGTCCCGGTGGCGACGGTGCTAGAGGTGAATGGACAGTGCAGTCTTCCTCATCTTCCTCATCGACAATTTCAGTTGCATCGAGAGAGAGGGCCACTGGAACAGGCTTCTCGGCTGGGTCGAAGCCTCTATCGGGATATCTGTGGTAGATCACTTCTCCAACGGGACTCTTCATGCTGGCAGTACGGTTAAAATGAGGAATGTCGCTAGCTTTATTGGGGGGTTAAACTGCATTGTAGCCATGTAGCTACAACGCGCTGACGTTGAAGTCGTTGAAGAAGCTACCAAAATGGTACAGTGTACCAAAGGTGACACGCAGTCGTAGATATGTCATCCGGATACGGAGTTCTGATATCCGGATGTTTAACGCACTTCAGCTTTTGTTGTTGGACTGCTCGGATCTGACCTTCGTCATAGCTTTATGAGCAGGGGGGTTGTTTGTGTTCCTTATGGAACCAGCAATAGCGCTTGAACGCGTATCTGAGCACACTAAATTCAGAGACAGCAACAATAGCCGCTGGCGTGTGAATTGATCCGGGTCGAGGAGTTGACCTTTGTACCAGTTGTGTAGCGCACATAAAACCTCGTGTCGACAGCCAATGGTGTGTCTCCCTAACCCTAGGACGAGGTAAAAAACCTCGGGCGAAATGTTGGGTGGGGAGCGGCCGCAATAAGCAGGCCATTGTTGTTTAGCTCTCGTTGAGCAGAGGTGGCGGCTGTATTCATTCTGCCAGGTACAGTAGATCCAAGCAGGACAATGACGGCAGTAATCAACGATCAGGAAAGCGCCGTGAATGAAGCGGTGCGTGTGGCAGCGAATGAGCCCCCAGTGGAGCCTCAGAAGGAGCAGGAGATCGATGAAGTCATGGAATTCCTCAAGTTCAGTGTGAAACCAAGTACGAGCTTTGGTGGCACGATCTTGTTCAAGTTCAAGGAATCTGATGGCGCTGAGCCCAAGACTACTTACGCTGTGGAGATCAGTGATGAGCGGAAGGTGGCTACCCGTAAAAACGCGAGCGATGTACGCCCCACGTGCGAAGTTACAATTACTATGGATGATTTCCTGTGGATTTACTCAGGGAAAGCCTCCAGCTCCGACATGGTTAAGCTCTTTTATGCTGGACGTGTGGCTATTAGTGGCTATGCGTTCCGAACAGTATCCAAGTTCGCTCAGAGTTTTGACTTCTCGTCCGAGAAGTGGCGTAACTTTTACGCCTGGAAGAAGTTGCAGGACGAGAAGAATGACAATGGTCGGTCGCCTAGTGCGTTGGGAGAGGTTAGGAATGTTGGATCGCCTTCGAGAGACTACTGGTTTTTTCATGCTCGCACGGTCCTGGACCGCTATAACATCAACAGAGTGCAACGCCTTCTGTGGGAGACGTCACTGGCCAGCTTGTTCGGAGAGAAAATCGTGTTGGAAAGCATTCGTCGTGCTTCGGTGCGAGACAGGAAGATCACGTCTGGCAAATTCAGTGTCATCGGGAGTGTCGTCGGAAACGCTGGCCCCGTGTCGGCCGTTTTGAAGCGCCGTGCTACAGGAGTTATCACGCCAGGCCAGCTTCACTATGAACGGGAACTGCGCAATCAGCTGGAGAGATTTTTACGTCCCTGTGTGAAGCAGTCCGCTGAGGTTGTCGAGTCGTTGACTGTGAAAAATCCCAAGCAGACAGCAAATGCCCTGTTTGACTTTTTCAACGAGGATTACGTCGTGGCGGTGAAGCTTAGTGCTAAGGAGCGTCAGCAGCGTCGTCACCACCGTAATCGGGTTGATCTGGGCGACGCTGGCATGGCACAGCTGGACAAGCTTGTGAAGGTGATCGGCAAGGGTGGCCACTCCAACCTAAAGCATGACAACCGCTCGAAGTATGTTCCTGCTCCTGAGCTTCTCCTGCGTGAATTCCGTTCCAACGTCACTGTTCTTATGGATACATTTATGGAGAAGGCCTCGGGCCGCAAGGCGCTGCACAAGATCCCCGCGCCTGCGATGGACTGGCTGGTGGGCAATGAACGCTCTGGCAACATGGTGATCGCCGATGGTAGCCAAACCAAGGTGGCTGTACAGTCGCCAGCTTCTGCAGCTCTGCCAAGTCTACCGCACAGCATAATCGTGGAAGTGAACCGTGCTAAGATCGCTCGCAACCGAAAGCGCTTCGATGTGCCCAAGGAGCGTATCAAGGCCAAGTTCGCTTCCATTTCACGGGAGCTGGCAAACCAGAGAAACCCAATGGTGACCCACGTGGACGAGCACCTGGTATTCTCCGACTACCTATAAACCTTCAAGGCTTATCAAGCGATGAGTTGCTTCATTCAAGACGTAGCTAGCTCCCATTCTAGACGATGTTAGGAACTTCCTCCCATTTTCATATTTAACGCAAATATTGCGCTTTCCTCCCAATTATCGCATTAAAGTTTCTACCCTAAAAATAACAATAGCAAAAACCGCTTCAGCCAGTCAAAAAGTGGACGAGACCGAAGAGTAGCGACACCATGGGGGACCTGGACGACCACACGCCCGATGAGATCTTCTGCGACAGCCAAGTGTTCGACATCGACTTCCATCCGCTGGCTGACATTGTGGCCGTTGGCTCCATCGACGGCATCGTCCAAGTGTAAGCGTTTCACCAACAGCTCGAAGTTGTCCCAAATGTGGAGGTTTTTGACGCTCTGCCATTGTTTTTTACAGGTACAAATACTCGGAAGAGGCGAATACGAAGGTGCTGGAGCTAAAGAACCACCAGGAAGCTGTGCGAGCATTGCTTTTCGCTCCAGATGGACAAAGTACGAAGACGATAAAGTGGCACGTTGTGTAGATTGGGTTGGTTGCTAATGTTTTTTTTTGTATAGCTCTTTACACTGCGTCTGCTGACAAGTCGATTCGTGCATTTGACACACTTGGAAACCCCACGTGGGCGGAGATGCGTGCGCATGAGTAAGGAGCAATGGGTTATTACATTCTCGTCTGGGTGGAAAGGCTAATAACCACTTGTTGTTACCTGTAGGCATCCTGTAAACCGCTTACACGAACTGTCAACCAATGTGTTTGCTAGTGGTGACGACCAAGGCTGTGTTAAGATCTGGGATACACGGCAGCATCGCTGTCTGTCAGAATTCAAGGAGCACACGGTGGGTTTATTGAGCAATTGCAGATATGTTGGTAGTGAACGTTTATTGACGAGGAGCATTGGGCGTGTAGGACTACATCTCAGGTTTCGCAACGAATCCAGCGCAGGATCATTTGCTGGCGACGAGTGGTGATGGTCGCTTGTCTGTTTATGATCTGCGCAAGAACGTGCTTGCAGGCAAAAGTGACGAGCTGGACGATGAACTCCTCTCTGTGTCGGTTATTAAGAACGGCCGGAAGGTTGTGTGTGGCTCGCAGGATGGTGTGTTGGTGATTTTCAGCTGGGGTACGTGGGGAGATATGTCCGACCGCTTCCCCGGCCACCCGGACTCGGTCGAAGCCCTGCTCAAGGTGGACGAGGACACCGTGTTGACCGGTTCCAGTGACGGTATCATTCGGTACGTTCCTTGTGTGGCCTAAGAAGGGCTAAATGATCTTTTAACTTTGTGTTGTTAAATAGTGTTGTGCAGCTGCACCCGAACAAGCTACTGGGACTTATTGGTGATCACGAAGACCTCCCAGTGGAAAACCTAAAGTTCTCTCATGACAAAAAGATTATCGGTAGCGTTTCGCACACCAACAAGGTGCACTTCTGGGACGTGGGATACCTTTTCGAGGAAGATGACGGAGAGGAAGAGGCCGACGAAAACGAGAAGGCTCCAGCTGGATTATCGTTCGACACGGAGATGAAGGACGCAGATAGCGACAGCGACAGTGATGACTCAGACATGGGTGATGCCTCTGGAGGCCGCAAGGCGTTTCCCACGGCCAATGAGCAGTTCTTTTCGGACTTGTAGATTTGTTGATAGATGGAACAAAAAACTATTTTGCAAGCCGCGTTGGAGTCATGCATGCACTGCAGAACACTTTGATTGCATGAACATTACGACACAAGGGTTAACATTCGCTGCGTTGAGAACCTGAACAACCGAAAGGTAATTTGTGTATATTCAATTTTACTTTTAATGACCACGGACGTGTACGCTACAGACAATAATTTGCTCGGACAATTTGTTCATCATCGTGATTCAATCCCTTTTTCCCGCGCTTGATATATTCGCACGAAGACCAGGGACTGCTCGTTCCAGAAATCTCTTCTAAATGCCGCAAGAGTTCTCCTGACGAAGGTCGTGCTTTGGCGTCACTCTGTAGACAATCCTGTGCAATGTTACTGATAAATTGAGGACACACAGGCGTCAACAACCCCAGCAGATCCTCACTCGACACATTAAGCAGCAGTTTTCCCGTATCAAGGGCTACCAACAGCACGCCGAACGAATAGATATCCGATTTCTCCGAATACTTGCCCTCTGCCAGGACTTCGGGGCTGCTCCAAATGGCACTTTCGCCATCTCTTGTAGGTTTATCGGAATTTGCTGCCAAAGATCGACCAGCGCAGTGGCCAAGACCACAAAGTGCCGGTTCTCCAGTAGCGGAATCCAAGAGAATGTGACGCGGTTCAATAGCGCCATGAATGATCGAAGGTGTGTGGGAATGAAGAAACGATAAACCCCGATACCCCCATTGCGATCTGCAGTTTTTGCTGTGTCCAGGTCCAGTGTTGAGACTTTTTACCACTTCGTAGGGCACGCCTCAGATCGCCACTCCGGTCATATTCCCATAATGCCATGAGATTCTGGAACGAGTTCCAGGCAATACCCACGATATTCACGATATTCGGGTGCTCTAACGTAACAGCCAGTCGTATTTCATTTGCAAGGCGCTCAACTGCTTGCGTGTCATTTCGCTTCGGGACTCGCAACCGCTTGAGAATGACTTCACGACATCCAAAAGTTCCAACTAGCACTTCGTTCGGAGACCCATCTCTGCCTCGAGAGATCATTTTGTCACCGTTCACATCAATAATGGGGACACGCATCGCAAGAACAGTGGGGTCATTCTGGAACAGCAATAACACTTGAGAAGCCCCGAGAGCATCAGAGTAATCGACTTCCGACGGACCAGAGCTGCTTAAGTAGCTTCTGTACACTTCCATTTCCAGTTCAGCCTCGAGATCAGAAAGTGCAAATGAGACTGACAGTGACGGTGATGCTTGGCTCCTTCTGGGGTCAAAGTGTAATGTTCCAGCCCAGTTTTCTCAACCAGATCGTCCTTATCACCCGACTGCTTCCGCTGTCGAAGTAAATGGCGGATAAACATGAATCCGATCACACCAACATCAGCACTCCAGCCACTGCCCAAATAGCAATAAACATTCCGGAAGATCCCGTGCTACTCGAGCTGGATTGTTTGCCCTCTACAAGACTCTGAAGCAAGGCTTAAACCACTCCAGATTTCTTTGGAGAGCACCATTCACTGCTATTCGCTGATAACTCGACGATCGTGCACGGAATCACCAGGTTTAATTGAGGTGGACAGCTCCCAGCGGTTGGCGTTTGCATCGTAATAGCAAAAGTCTCTAACGAGTGGCGCCGTACAACTGGCAATGGGATATCCGTGTTGTTCCCTTCTTCAGTCCAAATGAGACTCGTTTCCACATCCACCGACGCTGCAGTCGCCTCGCTTTTGGACACCAAGACAGCGCACTTAGCTACCTGCTGAATCTGAGTGTCGCTGCATATCGTACCACGTAAAACAACGCCAGAGCTTACAGGATCAAAGCACGTAGCCACCGGACAGTTGCTTAGCCTCTCAAACTCGTCGCGTGTTATAACCACATCATCCATCCGCAAGTCACAGCGAACCTTGACGCAACTTGCCGGTACTTGTGAGGACGTAACCTTGATCCCAAAGTACCAGACGCTGCAAAGTTCCTCCCAAATCTCTCCACACTAAATTATTCTGAGTGAGTAGATACTGCACCTCTACAGGCAGCGTCGTGTTCAGGACCAGCTTTGGCAACTCGATGCCTGATGTAATAAGCTGCTTCATCCGCGCGGAGATGGTCATACAGTATCAGAGAAATTGTCCGCCGCTAGCGACAGATTCCAATAGAGCACCATCAGAAGCAGCAGCCGAAGCCTCGCCATTGTCTTCTTTGGCGTCGGCAGGTTTCGTCTTGCCCAACCTTCAGCGTTTTGGTAACTGGCACGAATAACGATGGAGCCTAGAGGTCTTCCGCATTGGGATCATGGGTAGAACGTCACTTTTAACGTTGCAGTTTCAGTGCCAACGTCCGGATCGCCAGCCAAAGCGTCCAGCACGGTAGAAAAAAATGTCATCGCTCCACAAAGCAGTACAGCAGATCTTCCATCGTTCGGCAGTGAAGCAGACCAGTTGTGGACTCGTTAGTGTCGGTGCAGCATTAGACGAGGGGACGCACTTAGTCGCAACGGTCCATATATTACAGCAATCGTCTTCTTCAGAGACGAGGATACCACATAAGTCCCTAAATGTGATCGTATGTACACATTTCAGATACATTGTAGGCATTGATGAGGTACATGTAATGGCAACCTCAGTCTCACTTCAACTTGTTGTGACCGTTGCATAATATTCATTTCTGATTGGATAAAAACAATGGATACAAAAACCCAGATGAAAAAAGAGAGTGTAGGTCTTTTATGCCTCAGTCGTCTAAGAGTTTCCTCTACCGTATAAGCCAACTGGTCATATAGAGTCTCTACTAACTTGGACACGCAGTGCAGCTCCTGCCTGACCCATTGTTCAGGTCTCTCTGTCTTCCTCCTACGCTGCTTAGTCGAGCTCTGCGTGAGACTTTCGAGCTGACGGGGAACGCTCCTCCCTTCACACAGACGGGACCCAGATCGTACTTAGTGCGGCTACCGTCCGGTCGCAAGGCAGGCAGTCAGAGCACAGCGAGAACGTTAGGGGACGACGTAGCGGCCCGCTCGCCATGAAGAAGATGTCCCGCAAGAATTTCCGCGGGGGTCCGCTCTTCTCCAGCAAGTCCAGCAGCTCTGCAGCGTCTCACGGTCCCAGCAGCTCGTCCCCCGGGTTAAATGGGGCGGGGGGAGGTATTATGCGTCGTGCGACGTGGGCCGACAAGATCAGGGACAAACTACCGCCTCTGGGCGAGAATGAGTACGAGGTTTTATGGGAACGAGGTGTCCTGGGCGTTATTTTCCTTGAATCGGAGAAGGACGGTATTCCCTACGTGTCGAAAGCCACTGAGTCGTGCATTTCCCCTGCTGTCAGTCAAGGAGATATTCTGAAATTCGTCAACGTTGTGCGTTCCAAAGACCATTCGTTCTCGGACTTCTTCAAGATCCTGGCCACCATGAAGAAACCCGTGCTGCTTCGTTTCGAGCGGATGTCGGCCAGCACGCCGTCGTCGGATGAGGACGAAGCTTCGCAGCTTTTCGGTGTGCAGCGCTCCAGCTCCACGAACGCAGTCAACAGTGCCAGTCATTATGCCAGACAGAACGTACCCAATCCGGAGGAGGGGGACCCCACTGGCAAGTTCCAGAGAGCCAATTCCGTGCCCCAGAAGGACCAGAAACCGCCCAAAGCCACACGAGGAGCGTTCTGGCGAGCTACAGGAGCCAAGGACTCGGTTAATCCGGCGCAATCGGTTGGACCGAACGGGATGAACGGCGGGAATGACCGCATGGCTGCTTCACAGGCTCCTCGACGAGTACCGAGCAACAGGGAACAAGTGTCGCCGCGGGATGCAATGGCAGCTACTGGATCTGGAAGTCATTCGGCTCATTCCCCCCTGGGACCTCATGAATACCAGGTGTACTGGGAAACGGGATCTCTTGGGCTGTTTTTTGGTGAGGACCGGGCGACGAATTTACCTGTTGTGACTCGCTCGACTCCGAGTGCGAATCCGGTGGTACGACGTGCCGTGGCTGTCAATGATACGCTCGTGTCTGCGAACGGGATCAAGTCGGCGAACTACACGTTCGAGGCGTTCTTTGGTCGGCTACAGCAGATGAACAAACCTGTGCGGCTAGTCTTCAGGCGAAGGCAGCCGAATGAACAAGTAGTTATTGTAAAACAGGGCGACCAACAACAACAGCAACGCCAGCAGCAACAACAAGTGCAGCAGCAGCTCCAACAACGCCAGCAGCAAATGCGGGAGCAGCAAGAAATGCGGGAACAAGAACAGAAACGGGAACTACATAAAATTCGAGACCAGCAGCATCGCGAACAGCAACAGCTTCATGAGCAGCAGCTTCGAGAGCAGCAACAGCGAGAAAAGCAACTTCGCGAGCAGCACGAGCAAGAACAGCGTATGAAGCTACAGCTTGAACAGCAACAACGGGAGCAGCAGCAACGAGAGCAGCAGAAACGAGAACAGCAGTTGCGTGAACAACAGCAACGTGAACTACAGCTGCGTGAGAAGCAGCTTCGTGAGCAACAAGAACGAGAAGAGCAACTTCGTGAGCAACAAAAGCGGGAGCAGCAAGAACGTGAGGAGAAGCGTCGACAGGAGGAGGCTGCGTTGCGGAACAGGACGCCATCTGTGACAGTAGACACATCTCAATTGTCTTCAACGTCTCCACCAAATAACAGGACGCCTCACCGTTCTCCTAGTCCAACTGTGAAGCGCGCATCAACGCCACCTCCGCGTCCGCCTTCTCCTCAAATTCGCCAAGATTCTCTTGATAATCATCGTGAACACCGCCATGCAGACAGAGCAAACATGCGGACACCTCCCCCGATCTCTCCGATTATGCCTAAAAAGCAAGAGACGATCGAAAACACCCCAAGTACCAACTTTGACGTATCCCCGAAAGCTAGCACGTCTCCTATGGTGCGGAGTTCGCCAAGAGTTGAAATGTCCCCGAATTTCGGCACTTCGTCAAGTGTCTCGCCACACATTGGAAGTTCGCCGAAGGTAAGCAGTTCACCGTTGGCTTCTCCACTCTCGCCGTTCATTGCTACTGAAGTCACCACCGAAGAACACAACCCGGTGTCATTACCAGTGGAGGACGATGAGTTTACTGCATCTTCACAAGAGAGCCCTCCTTCACCAAAGGAGAGTCAACACATTTTTGAAAAGTCTCAAGGTAGACGAAGCCGGAACAGCAGCGAAGAGCAACGACAACACATGAAATCTTCAGTTGCTGTGCATGAAGAGGAGCCAGTGCTCTCTCCAGTCAGCAAGGCCACCCATCTATCGCCTACTGAGCCTTGGGATTTGCCTGAACAACTTCCGTCCCCGACGATCAAGGCCGAGCCCATTCGAGTAGGTGAAGATGATGATATCGACGTTGGTGTTCTTCTTTCCCCTGCAGCACAGTCTCATCTGGAGGATGTTACTATGGCTGAGGAAACTGAGGTGGCTGAAGAAGCAGAACTGATTGAAGAGGCTGAACTTGCTGAAGAAGGACATTTAGTCGAAGAAGCTGAGCTTGCTGAAGAAGTGGAATTGACTGAAGCGGCTGAACTTGTTGATGAGATCGAAGAAGCAATTCCATCACACCCCGTGGATAATTCGACAGAGGACGAGGTAGAAGTCGGCATGCTCGCTGATGTGGAGGTCGGCATTGCAGTCGAGGAGACCGAGTCTGAAGTGGTGGGGAGCAGTGATCACAGCCCATGGGATCTTGAGCCTGAATCGGATCATCATAAAACACATCACCACACTTCATCAAGGGACGAAGCTTCGTCTAGCATTGGGCACTCTTCAATTAACAACGTTGTAGAAGCTCCCAAGGTTGACTTTATGGACGCGACCGAGCCGTCAGACGAATTCTCTAATGATCCCGATATTGCTGGCGACATCGACAGTGTGGATACCGAAATCATGATGCAGGAAGCCCCGAAGGACAAGATCGAGTCGGCGAACCTGCCGAAGCCGAGCAAGCCGTCGCTGAATGCCAACTTGGCCAAGTATAAAAAGAAGGGCAAGACAGCTCGTGGTGTTATCAAGCTGCCGGCGCTTACTGAAGAGGAAGCGTTAACAGTTCCGCTGGTCGCTCCGAACGCCGTAAACACGACAGTCCAAGTGCGTGGCCGACCGAAGCCCAAGCTCACGATGGCGGATACTCCCGACAGTACGACGTATCTAATCAAGTGGAAGGAGAACCGCAGTATCGGGTTGCAGTTAAAGGAGGTGCGCTTTGCGAAGGGCACGTACCCGCTGGTGACTGACGTGTGTCAGGAACCGTGCTGCGAGCTGCTTCGGCATATTTGCGTGGGCGACGTGATCATTGAGATCAACGGCCGCAACACGTCGACGATGGGGGTGAAGAAGACTGTCAATTTTTTCAAGACCTGCACCAAGACGACGCTGATGAAGATCCGACACGGCCCCGGCTTCGTGAATCAGCGCGTGAGTGCGGCAGTATGACGGGGGCGGCCCACTGTAGCAGTAATGTACGATCAAGCTCAGGGCTGGAGTCTCTCGCGCATTGCTTTTCTTTTACTTTTTAGTTTCCTCTCGGTGTTAGTGAAGTGCTCAATGTTGGAGAGGAGAATTAGACATGAATTTTGGCTTGCAGCATTGAGTTGATGAACACACAAAACACGAACATGCTTTTGCCGCAAACTTTGCGTGGCTGCCGTGTTCGTCCAAACGTACAGAGCCGCTGACGGCGTGTGAAAAGCGCCGTACAACATCGACGCGTCACAGCTCTGGCCACGTGCTTGTGCTTGTTGCGTTTCAGCTTGTTAAACCAGGAAGCGATCACCTCGACCTTGGAGCATTCCTCTCCGCGCTGTGACTAGAAGTTTGTATTTTTTGTTCAATTCTGACCTGCAACGCGCCATCACGACCAGCACTGCGATCGGCTGGCCGCCCCTTAGAGACGCCTCTCGCTGCAGCTTCTTTCTGTGTCGCTACCGTTTATCACACCCGATTGCCTCGCGCGTGGCACATCAATCTGTCCATGAGCTTAGTGCAGACTGGCGAGTCGACTCTTGATCTTGCCAATGGCCTGCGCCGGGTTCAGGCCCTTCGGACATGTGCGCGTGCAGTTCATGATGGTGTGGCACTTGTACAGCTTGAACGAGTCGTCCAGAGCGCGCAGACGCTCCTCCGTCTTGTCGTCACGTGAGTCCTCAATCCAACGGAACGCCTGCATCAGCACTGTTGGTAGAAGCAAGGGTAAAAAGAACCGTTAGAGTTAGGGACAAGTAAGGATGCAAAGACAATGAATGGCCACGTACCAGCGGGGCCAAGGTACTTGTCCGGGTTCCACCAGTAGCTGGGGCATGAGGTGCTGCAGCAGGCGCAGAGAATGCACTCGTACATGCCGTCCAGTTTCTTGCGGTCCTCAATAGACTGCAAGTGCTCGTGGTTGGGATCGCTCGGCTTGTCCGAGTGCAGCCACGGCTTGATAGACGTGTACTGGTCGTAGAAGTTGTTCATGTCCGGCACCAGGTCACGGATGACGAACATGTGCGGCAACGGGTGGATGCTGCTTACGTCCTTGTTCTTCTTGATGGGGCTCAGACACGCCAGCGTGTTGCCGCCGTCAATGTTCATGGCGCACGAGCCACAGATTCCCTCACGGCAGGAGCGACGGAACGTCAGGGTTGGGTCCTGCTCGTTCTTAATCTTGATCAGAGCGTCCAGCACCATGGGGCCGCATCTGTTAAAAGCACAATAGCGTCAGTTTGTCTTCTGTTTAAACTATTTTCCTCTAAACGACCACGTACTCGTCTAGATCCACGGGGTACGTGCACTGGTAGGGCTTCTCCTTGGACTCGGGATCCCAACGGTAGATCTTGAAGTACTTAATGTTCTGTAGCAGGAGCAGCAGAGGCAGGAAAGCGTCAGTTAATGCAGCACACACCACCGAAAACCTATAGGGGAGACCCCCTAACGCACCTTCGGCTTGGACGCCTGCGACTTCAGGTCCGGGTTGTAGGCCGGCACACTGAAGGCGCGCAGCCCCGTGCTCACCACGGGCTTCTGGATGGAACGCACAGCCGAGAGCATCTTCTTCTTGTGCTTCTGGACACTTGATCAACTCCACCGTTGGAATTGGAGACTGACGGCTCAGCGAACACGGATCGTACGTTTAACTTGTGTCTTTGACAATGAATAACTGAAGCGTACTTAACACAATATGAAGGTTTATACTTAACTTTTGTAAGAAATGAACCTGTTCGATTTTGTTTTTCTATGATATTGCATAGGTATGCTGTTGCGCAAACAGAAATTCCGGAGGTCCACACCGTCATACACCGCGCCACACCACACACCACATTGTGACCATCATTCCACACCGCTTGAAGTTGCGCAATACTCAATTTAAGACAAACAGTTGGGGAGCGCGACGCAATGGCCAAGCGTTCCTCAACGCTCAAGCAGTTCCTACTGCGCGTGCATCCCGACCACTTTCGTAACATCCCTAAAGTGTGTCAAATTCTCTATACAAGCTTCTACATCGTCTGTAGTGCTTACAATATATAAATAATCCGCAGGTCCATGATGAAAATCTGCAGTCTGTGAAGCTTCTGAACCAATTTATGGACGAGCATTACGCGGCTAAAGGGGGTGGAGGCTCTATGAGCTGGAGACGGCTAGAAGCTCCAAAGGAGAAGGTCGATATTACAGTGAATTGGTCACAAAAGATGAACATATCATTCTCTAACAGTTATTTGATACTGTCAGCAGGTTTTCTTCAGTGTGATGGTGCCATCGTTCAGTACAAAGGAAACAGAAGAGGGAAGCAAGAGATTGAAGCGGTTCCCGTTAGAGCTGGCTGCGAATATTGAGACCAAGATGATCGCAGTATTAAGGGAGTGCGGTGTTACAGTTGAATTGAGTAACGAAGAGGAAGTTGCAGCTGGAACTGAGTCTCGGCAACGTCGGGTGAAGAAGAAGAGAGGTGAGAGAAGACCTGATGATTGGCGAGATCAAGGAGGCTGGAGACGACCGAGTGGCATGGATTTCGGGGGATTTACCATGAACGAAATGTACGCCAAAGCGAATCGAGCCGCTGCGGTTTCTGCCTCGAGAAGGAGGAATAAACCGATTCATACGTTGAAGGAGCTGCTGGAATATATGAAAGAGGACGAGACAGTGGAGATCCAGAAACGACGGCAGATCGCATGGCAGTCGATTCAATCAGTCAAAGGCACGTTGAAACGTGAGCTGGGCCTTAAGGACGTGCTGTTTTCGTGCGGCTGGTCTTCCATGCATCTAAACACGACAGTCATGATTCTTCTTCAAACGTTACGCAAATACGCTCGAGCGAACAAGGAGGGTATATTTACTCCCAAAGGATTCCTGCAAGGTGCCACGATTGACATCAGGTACGGTTGCCTTGAGCTGGATATCCATGACCACTGTTTGAGTCTAACTACGATCGTTATTTTGTACGCAGTGCTAACTCGTCAGGGATTGACTTCAGCAACGAGTATCAAATCGGTCTGAACCCGGCGGATGTTCCTGTTCAATGGGTGCAGGTCATCGAGACCATTGACGAGAATATGGTATTGTTCATGAAGGCAGCTCGAGATAGTCTGATATCCTTGCAGATAGATGCAACCGCTGCTCTTGGAGAAGCGGAGATTTCACGAGGTCACACGTGCTCAGCTCTTAACTATCGATCTTTTCTCCAGAACATGAGACAGCGAGATGCTGCGTATGAAACCGAGCAAGGTTTATTGGAGAAGTTTACGCTTGTAATTGAAGATGATTCGTATGACTGGAGAGTTCTGGAGACTGGAGAAGTACGAGCACCGTTCACAAGTTCATACGGAGAAGCTCACACGTTTCTCAATAGAAATCGTTCGCAAATTCGTCGACAGCAAGAAGCGCACAATGCCAACGTGGAAGCATTCACATACATTTCTTCTCGGTGCGCAGATGCCATGCAGATCAAGACGATCACTCGTGACGAAGGGATTCCAATTGCAGAGGCCATCATCGCTTGCGAAGAGCTACTGAAGGCAGTGGTCGGGATGGTTCCACAGAGCTCCAGAGGTTCCATCCCACAAGAAATGGTGCGTTTCCTGGACACATACACACAAGGTCGTAGTCTCTGTATTAGCCGCAGCTATGGGCTTGGACAGGATGGAGTGTTCACGCTGCCGTTCGATTGGTTCAAGTGGTAAACTTCAAGTTGCCTGCTATAATTAATTCCGGATACATTAACCGGATGTAACGTATAATGTTGACTTCAACATATTATTGAAGATGGAGGAAGAGCTACGAGAGCTACGTTTAGAGCTAAAGGTATATATAAGCGTACATTGCTCGTCTAAAGTCTTTAATACTAGCAGTTATTATACTAAACACAGGCAGCACGAAGTGACGTGAAGCGATACGCCAGCTACGCCTTGCGCCTGCAGCAGGAATTGGCTCGGGAGAAGCAGAAAAACAATGACAATGAGGAATATAGCAATGACAAATACATAAAGTCGATTGATATATCTAAGTGGGATACGGAACTGGAGAAATCTGTAAAGAAAACTGATGCCTGGCGTCGCAAGATCAATGGAATTGTGGACATGTTAGCTCCTGAAAGCAAGGAGGAAGATTCAAAGCGCGATGATCAGGTGAAGGAAGGGGCAGAGAGAACATTAAAAACGCTGGGGCCGTTCTTGTTGCAATTGAAGAGTTTAATTGGGGAACTGGGTCGAGATAATGCCAAACTACGGGATATGTTGCGTACTCGACCGACGCGACGGGAGCTGGTGGTAAATTACCGCAAGAATGAGCTCGTCGTAATGTAAATTAACGTTGTTGTGTTGCCAGACTTCGCAGCTTGAGGTTGAAAGACTACAGAGACAAATGCACAAGCTGTGTGCACGAATAAAGGGTTCTGTAGTAAAAGGAAAAGATCTTCAGACGGTTGAAGGTGAAATTGTTTCTCTGAAAGAGCCTTCACTTACCGAGAGAATACTTGAAGAAAGGCTGCTGCAAATGTTACACGTGAATACGGAGAGCTCAGCAGTACATCACAAGTACTTGAACGAGAAGCTGCACTGTTATCTTTCGTTGGACACTGCAAGTTTGGCTAAAAGACAGGAATTTACAGAATCCGGTGTTTTAGAGCGTGTTGGAAGGCTCTGTTCGGATATTGTTGCTTCGTGCTGCTACGTGTTGGGAGTCGAAGATGTTGCTGAACTCCCAAACTGCGTTCAAAATGCGCACCAACTCGCCCGTGTTTCAACAACTTACCAAGAATTTGTTGAGCGAGTTGAGAAACTCCTCAAACGGTACGAGTTACTACTGTGCTTATGCGTTTAGCTCTGTGGCTGATGTGTAACTTGTAGGACGCCTTCTACTCTATTCGATCCGAATCCACTGCAAAGACTTCCTGTCATGATGCTTTAAAAATGGTAACAAGTCCTCTAAGATACATGTATTACGCTGCCGTACTTACAGAGCGAGTGGGTTGTTTACAGATATTGCATCATGTGAACGATGTACTGGTTGAACTGGATGCGCGCCGTGAACAAATGAAGCCGCCTGGATCTAAAGCTCATGAAGTTTTACTCGCAAACATGAAGCTACTTCAAGTAACCTGCGTCGATCAATTGACACCAACTATACATGTACGTGATCTGCTAAGGAGTGATGTCAGTGTATCTAATGATGTATCCACAGAGGCTTGTAGACAACATGCGCGCGGAACAGGAATTCCAGCAAGGTTTGTGCGAGTTATTTGGCTTGGACAGATCTGCTAACAGAAAGCAGATCCTACACGTTGCCTCCGTGCTCTTCGGTGAGCTTGGTTTCCTTACAAGCAATGCTCACTAACATCCACAGTCCACTCTAAAGATCAATGCATGGAGGTACAGTCAAAACAGCGTGTTCACTTAGTTACCTACAACGTCTAGTTTTGTGGCCTCCGTGTAAGCTGTATGAAAAACGTCGACAACTTCAGCAGTATGCTCCAGTAAGAAGGCAAGAGTGATTTTCCCTGCTCTTCCTTCAAACCGGACTTGCAACGCCCGTCCAATGACTTTATCACTTGGATAAAGCTCGAGCGACTGCTGTGCTTTCGCGTGCATCACCTTCGGCTTTTTCGCTGGAGCTGCTTCCGTCTCAGCATCCACAATCGATCGTCGATATTTTCTCCAGATGTGCCAAGCCGTCTTCACATGCTCCTTCACAACTCTCTCAGCAATCTTTTTCGCGCAGTTATTCTCCCTTCCCAGCCACTGCAGCACACAACGTCTCTTATACCGTCTAGCAAACAGACACAGCTCATGCTCTTCAGTTTTCTGAGCTTCATCGTCCTTCAATTTCTCCACACAAAAGAACCATTTCTTTGCTGTCGTAGTGTGGGGAAAGGATACAAACGTCTCTGCGCGATCAAAACCCATTTTTAACGCTGTCTTCTCCATGATCTCCACATACGACAAGTCCGACGGATATACTTGAAAAACAGCTCGAGAGTTCCGATCACCGGAAAGTTGTGTTAATAATGACGAGAAACAAATTTCCAAGCCTTTGGGCTGCAGCCATTGCAGCATCGAAATCCCAATAGCTGCATCAAGCACTCCATCTCGAATAGGAAGCTTCTGCGCGGCATTTCCGCAGTAAAAATCAGTACACACTTGAGTCTCTTGCCGTTCTTCGTCTAATGCCAAGGACAACATGGAAGCGCTGATGTCAAACGCCAGCGTGAATGCCTTCACTTCTTTATCTCTGAACCACTCCTGAGCTGCATTTGTGCTTAATCCAGAGCCAGCGCCCAAGTCTAAAAGGAACAAAACATCCTCCTGAGCTCTGGAATGTGTCAATTCCAATTGCAGAAGCTCCAGTGCGTGTCGTGTTAAATCCTTCTGTATACTGGCATTTGCAGCTGTAGTGTAGACGCTGGACTGCTTTTCACTGTAGAAATCACGCGCTGCAGCCGACTGTGGAGTCGCCAATGCATTGCCACGTTCCTCAGGTCGAAGACTTCGGAAGGGCATGCTTTTACCAACCACAACTTTATTATGTAGCCATTTTGGCAAATTTTCGTGGTCATAAATAGTCTTGTAAATAGGTAGGACTAAAGTTGTGGACAAATCTGACCAGATCAGATGGACACTCGGAAAATGGTCTGATCACTGGGCGATTGGTCATTTGTGTCTTCAATGTCACGTCGAGTGGAAAGCCTGCTGTCCCGACGGAAGAGCAGCATTAGGCCGACAATGGGCGACACGCACACTAACACTGCAGCTCCAGCAGCAGCACCACCGATAAATACGCCCAAAGCTGCCAGTCCCAACGCCAACACGATTGGAGCGAGCAGAACGTAGCCGGAGACACAGAAGCAGGTCGTGAACGCTTGTCGAAACGTGAGGCGGTCGTTGGCTGTGCAGGGAAAGAAACAGCAGCACAAGATGCAGAAGATCACAGCAATGACGAACGCAGGAGGTCCGAAGATCACGAAGAAGAGAACGCGCATCACGATACCAATTCCCTTTTGAGTCGTGCCCTGCCCTTCGATATCTGCCATTTGATTGCCTGCGCAACCACGAACGTTCCACCACTGCACGAGAAAGCACACAATAACTGTTAGTTGTCAAGATTAACACGATCGTATAGAGCGGTTGCAGTACCTGGAAGTGCTCCGGGAAAACACTGTCGTCAATAACTTTTAGGCAGATCCAGCAGAAGCTTGTGTTGCAGACCACACACTTCATTTGGTTGCACCCACCGGTCTTCTCCACGTTATTCTGGCAACCAGGGCACGGCTTGGAGATTTTGCTGATTAACGCATTGTTGAGCTTTTCCACAGCGATCATTTTTTTGTCATACTCAGCACATGTGCGTCCTTGGTGAGCGCTGCTGTGCACAAAGCAGAATTCACGACTGCAGGCCTCACAGACGTATTCCGGGTGGTCACTTCCAGCACAAATCTGCGAGTGATCGCAGTACGGACACTGCCGTGCGAGCTCGTGCTCCTTGTTGAACTTAAACTTGTTGTATTTCTGCCAAACCTCCTCCGAAACGAGCGTACGGATATCGTCCACCGCGATGCTTGCCTTGCACGATGTATTGTCCTCTGATTTTTCAAAAAAGCACGTCGGATACACTTGTCCTTCCTTGATCTTAAACTCGAGGTAATTCCTCAAACACGCCTCACAGAACGTATGTCCACATACCGAAAGTGCGTACGACGTGCTCACTGGTGTGTAGTCGAAGCAGATCTGGCACAGGAAGGTCTCCTCCATAGACAGCCCTAGATAACTAGCCATCGACCTTAAGAAGCTGGGCATTGAGTATCCCAAACTGTTGCTATCCTGTCTCCTGTACGCCGTAAAGCTCGAGCTGAAGCTGTAGCTTCCTCTCTCCTTCTCCTCCTCAACAGTAATAGACTCTGGCGATTGACTAGAAGCTGCAACTCGTAGTGACATCTCATCTCCTGCTCCATTGGATCTCACATCAGCATTTAATTCGCTCAGACTCATCCGGGCTAAAGGCATGGAGCTGCCTCGATCTCTGATTCTGGAGCTAGTGAGCGCTCCCAATGTACGTCCCGAAGCAGCTCGGACGAGTCTGGACATCTGATTCCAACTGCCTCGCCTCTCATCTTCCATAGTGACCAGTACCTCGTTCTCCATTATTGGGATGGATCCTCGACGAGGTGGCAGCTCGGAATCAGATTCTTGCTGATTGTCTGAGTCCTCTACTGTGAGACGGAATTCGCCAAGAGCTGCAGCTGCAGAGGACGCTCGCAAGCGTGATAAGCGACCATCACTCTCGATAGGCAACGCTGAGATCTGATTCTCAATGGCCGCCAATAGTGAAGTCATGTGCGCGGCCCAAGCTTCGGGCGCGTCGTCCTGTTCGAGTTCCTGCTGTCTCTGAAGCTGATGCAGACGCCAGCGCCATCGCATGCGTTCGTCCTCGCCTGAAAATGCCTGGAGCTGCCGTAGAGACCCGTAGAGATCCGCCAAGTGCGCCGCGCGATCGCGAGTCGAAGCTGCTGGCTGCATCGCGACGGTGGACTTGTGTCTACTGGCGGAATTATAGTGCTGGCTTTTTTTGGTCCAAAATCAACAATTGTGTCGAATACAAACTTCAAGTCAAATTTGGTCCAAAATACATTCAAGTACAATTTATTTCTGGTAAGTAAAATAAATCTTACAGCTCGATTCTGTGGAGGTGTGCGTCACGACAGAGTAAAAGAAACTTGAAACGATACGAATCCTATCCCATGAAGAATTCCTGGCGTGGACCATCACCGACTCTCTTCCATTAGCTGGACGTCCAAATATGTACTAGTACTAGTACATGTATAAGTACATACATGTGCCGACCGTAGTCTGCACTGCAGACACTGGTTTTCTTTGCCAGTTGTGATCAGATACGCGGTGTACATGTATCATACACCTTGCAAATGCAGCAACAGCTTCCAGCAAGGGCAACATGATGGGCTGGTACCGTTTTCGACCAGCCAATCGACCTTTCTGCTGCCCGTTAGAAATCAGGATGGGATACCTTTCAGTCGTCTGCTCCTCGGTGCAGCCGCGCCTGTCGACCTCCTTCATCCATTTCTCCATTATTTAATAGCCCTCGTCGTCTCAAGTGCCAACGAATATGCAGGTCAGCAGACCCCTAGGTGACGATATCCGTCGGTTCCGCGAGTCCCGCGTGGCCATTGCCCCCATCTCGAGCATTGGTGCAACTTACACGCCCATCAAAGCTTTAACCAAGGTGCCTGTCGAGGAGATTCATCTCAATGTGACTCAGCACTGCAGACTTTGTGGCGTTCAGGTGTGCCAAGGCACAGCGAAGACTGTCGGTCAGTTACTGTGTCAAGGCTGTCGTCGTCGTGAGCTCCAGCGCCAGAACAGTCTCGAGGATATCCGACCGGCGTCACCAATGACCGACAAGTTCAAGAGTGATGATCGCATGCATTCGCCCTGGACAGAGGTGGAGGTGGAGGTCGTTTCTAACCACCAAGTAAGCCCCACGTTCCGTGAGAAGGAGGACGCTGGCTTCTTCCGTAGTATGGAAGTACTGACGTGTTTCCGATCAGAAATGCGTCGGGGACTGCGACTACTGTCCAAAGCAGCAACCGCCGAGAAGTGGCACATGTGCTGGGCGATTCTCCTGTCGATTTGTCTGATGCCGCTGCTTCTGACGTTCGTTGTGGTGGCTGGCGTGGGGTTCCTCGTGCTATCTACGTGGGTGGCCATCACTGCTGTAATTGTGTTCCCGTTGGCGTACATCAACCCGAGACTCTACGACTGCGCCATGGACTCGTAGAACTGCAGTCAACGGGAGAACGTGGGGTTTGGATATAAAAGCCTAGGACGATTCTTTCGTATCTAATTCATGTACTTTTACCGGCGTTTGAGGTCGTTTGCTGTCAATGCCTGTGTTGCGCGTCGAATTCTAAAGCTATTCGCTTTTTTGTTGTGCAATTCCATTCACGCTTGGCTTGTCAATTCCTCGTCACTGTGGCCTTGATGGACGCAAAGTGATTCTGCGATTTGTTAGTGTTTCCAGTTTGTTCATTTCCGAAAACGTGTCCAAGGCAACTAGTCATTATGGTACCCCCGTCAACGAAGAACAATTTGCTGCAAAAACTTACGCCGACGCCGTTCATGCGAGATAATCTTAAATGGTTCATCGTGGAGGCCTTCAAGATACTTGGTGTGGTATTCACCGTCCACCTGCTGAATATTTTCGTGGCCGTTGCTGGCGTCATCTGTGTGGCTTTCCTACTTGCAGGCATGGCTCTCATGCCGATCTGGATCGTGGTTGCTTCCGTTCTTGACGTCGTACAGCATTTAAATATTAACCCTTTCGAGGTCATAGGGTGCATTTTGCCCCCCTTGGTTACAGTTCAAGAAGCACCCATCAAAACGGTCATGAAGGGGGGCAATTTGCCCCCGTTGGCAGAAGTTCAACTGCACATCTCCTTTTGTAATTACGACCAATCATATCATCCTCTGGAAACTATAATTTACGCGATGTGTCAAACATCATGGAAAATTATGCACTTAAGTACGAAAACTATCAAGATTGCGTCAGCAAACACTGCTTTAAGTACGTAATTTTGGTGACGCCCACTGTCTCTGATCAGCAAATTTTTCTTTACTAAAACTAAGTCATTTGCCTACCTGTTGTAGCACAGCAATCATGGCCACATCGTTCACTTTTGAAGATGATAAGGAGCTTGTGCAGCAGGCGCGCACCTACGTCGATGCAGGTACAAGGATCGCGTGGGCTAATGTGGCCCGGCGTATGCAGCGTACTGGTAACAATGCAGAAGTCATTGCAGGAGCGACTACGAACATTGAAGAAGGCATGGGAAGTGATATCCGGCGTTTCCCTCCAAGCTTCTACGCACAAGTACGCCGTCCACGTGGTCGGCCACCAGCAGTGACTCGTCAGTTGCGGCTCGGTGCACATTATCTGCCTGCACGTGTTCCAGCACATCCGCGACGTCCTGCTGCGGAGATCCCGCCGCCACGTTCCCAGCTCCGAGCAGAAACTCCACGGCAGACCTCCACAACACCGCAAGTGACTCCAGTTCCTCCTCCGACATCGCCCCCAGCAAGTAATCTACAACCTACACCATCGCCACTCCCAGCAGATACTGTCGCTCGTCAAAATTCGCTAGAAGTAACAGGCGAATCTCGGCCAACACTTGAAGGCGCTGTCAAGCTATTTGCTGTTGCTGGAGCTTCGCTGGCGTTGCCCTCCGCTCGTGATGACGGTGCAGCAGTAACATCAAGCGACACCAGCAGCAATACGGAATCGACAGGTACTTTGGAGGCCCCAGAAGAAGAACGATCACCCCCAATGTCACCGTCAAGGTGTGAGCAAATTGTTGCAACGATTTTCGCTGACGTTCCACGCGAGGTGGTTGTCCAGGGCACCAACAAGAAGCCCCATCTCAACGCCGGTGAGTTGCTGCCGTGTGGAGTCTCTTCTCTAATCAGTGAGCTAGGTGAACTTGACAATTCGGATATCTTTCTCGATATCGGCGCTGGGGTCGGAAATGTGGTGGCACAAGTTGCCCTGGCCACTAACGTGAACAAAGCTATCGGCATTGAAGTTCGCCGCGATTTATACGAGCTCGGAGTCGCGATGATTTCAAATTCTACGTGTTCAAGACGATTACACAAGAGAGCCCAACTAATTTGCAAGGACGCTGTCAAAATGCACATTGCGTCTACGCCACCATACGCTGACGCATCGGTTGTATACTGGAACAATCTCCTCTTCGAACCGGAAGCTATCGAACAGTTGAAGGATGAGCTTGCTGGTATGTTTCTCTTGAGAAAGCTAGTCAGCTCTATAAATTTCTGCCCAAGACACCGCGACGGTTGTCAGAACCCGTTCTGTCAAGCATTCAAGCTGGTGAAAGCGTTTGGCCTTCCTTGCAGCTGGAAGGCTGATTTCCAACAAGTATTTTTGTACGAGTCGAGCTGAGTTGGTGTTATGCAGAGGTGTCCATCCGCGACTACTGACTCCCATGGCAAGGGCTACGGCGGTGCAGGTGCCGGTCTCAACGCAAATGCTGGTCTCAACGCAAACGCAGGGCTAAACACTGGCGCCAAAAGCTACGACAGTGCCAACGCTGGGCTCAACGCAAACGCGGGTCTTTCTGCCAATGCCGGTCTCAATGCAAACGTCAGATTTTGCCAAGGGCTACACCGTAGCAAACGCAGGGTTGAATGCTGGTGCGGGTCTCAGCACGAACGATGCTCCCAATGCCAATGCGGGGTTGAACGCAGGAGTTGACAGCAAGGCCGGAGCGAGCCTTCATGCCGGTGCTGGTCTGAGATGCTTGAGCTAGTCTCAATGCTAGTGCTGGTCTCACTGCTGGTGCTGGTCTCACTGCTGGTGCTGGTCTCACTACTGGAGCTAGTCTCAATGCTGGTGCTGAGTCTCACTGCTGGTGCTGGTCTCACTGCTGGTGCTGGTCTCAATAATGGTGCTGGTCTCACTGCTGGTGCTGGTATCACTACTGGAGCTAGTCTCAATGCTGGTGCTGGAATCACAGGTGGTGCCGGGTTGAATGCTGGATCTGGCCTCAGCACTCGCGTGAACAGCGGAGCCAAGGCTAACACTGTCAGTAATACCGACAGCTACTCGAAGGGCACCACTACCGCGAATGCTCCTCAGAAGACCGCAGCTACTCGAAGGGCACCACTACCGCGAATGCTCCTCAGAAGACCGAAGCTCCTCAGAAGACCGCATCGAAGACATTCACATTTGCATACTTTACTCAAGTGACTTGCCATTATTGTGTATGCTGCATCTTTTGCATACTTAGACTAAGATAACTACCCACACCTTACAAAACGATGGACCTTGCTACTGAACGGCTAGCTCCGGCGGCACCAGGCCTCTTGTCAGGATTGGACTCTTCTTGATCTTCGCTTGCACGTTGACTTCTCTTTAGTTTGTATAGTTCAGAACTCATACGGGTCTTTCCTCTCTGCGAGAAGAGCTTCTTGGGGAGGTAGTAGCGATGATATTTCTCCCAACAAGTCCAGGTCGTTTGTGGGCATGCGTAGGGCTTGTCGGAGACATGTACATTCTGGCAAAGGCAGACGTTGTGTAACACGCAAACGACCGTAACTTCCGTAGCATAGCGCTCTTCCCAACGACAAACAACGCACTTCCTGCGCTTGCGATTCATGTCGGTGAAAAACTGCTTCGAGGAGACAACCGAGCACCTATTTTGGGGACTTCCAGAGCCTGCCATACCATGTTCTGCCTGGGCAATCCATACCGTGCTCGACGGAGATGCCTGTTCCGAAATATCTTCGCTTGGGACGCTGTCAGCGTAAAACATTAGTCGCTCACTGGGTGCCTCCTTCCACTTCCCAGACAACAACTCGGAACACAGCTGAACAACGAAGTCTCGGTGTGGATCACGCTCCTTACTCAGATCACATGCCAGCCTCCGCGTTTAATACGCATTAGCTCTAGCAACATCGATGAGCGCTAATGCAAGCTTCTTGTGCCACTTTTTGAACGAGTGACCGTCCGACAGCGAAAACCGGGCACGAATTTGATCAAGACGATCCACACCCTGCATACTGGCGTTGTATTCCTTGATGCACGTCGGTGCTGAAAAGCTTCGTGTTTCTGCTCGCACTTGTCGGGTTACAGTAGTGATAGACGACGGGTCTGCGTTGGATATCACCGTCACGATGGAGCTGTCATACCAAGACGCCGCAACAAGTGAGTGATCGGCGGAAACGCCTTGGCGAGAGGTACCACGGGAACAATCTTTCTTCTCCAAGAGTACATGACGCGGAAAGTGTGAACTTGTCTTCCGCACCGTACCGCGAGCGTAGAGCCCTTGATACGTAGTGCCATCAGCAACTGTACTGAAGTGTAGTAATTATCGGAGTTGATGATCCGACGGGTGGAATACAGTGGGCGAACGACTTCTAGTACACACTTCCGAATTGACTACATCTCTGCAACTTCATCACTCCAATCTCTGTGCCTCTTCCACCGATATAACCCCATTCAGACGCTCCGTGATATTGCTCGCACAATGCAATCGAAAATTTAACGAAATCCAACTTGTAGCGCAGCACAACATGTAGATTCGGAAGTGATACTTCCCTGTCGGCTTCATTGGATTATATACAATGAGTGGCTTGCCGTACTTTGACCGACAAGCGATGCTGGCTTCGTCAAGTGCAACGTTGCGGCCGATCTCCACATATTTTGCCCCAGTTGTCTTCAATAGGTTCAGCAATGGACGGATCCTTGCAGCCTGATCACGAATGCCCGAGTTGGTTTCAACACATTGGAAGCAGAAAGTCTTCCGCAGGATTTTGAACCGGCGCAGTGGCATCACGTCGTCAAGCCCAACCGATGATCCACCCAAGATCGAGTTCTCTATTTGTGTACCCCAGTAGTTAGCGTATTCGCCTTTGTCGATAAGAGCCATGTAGAGTAAGATCCCCAAAAATGTCATGACTTCATTTAGTGTAAACGGTGCCCCGACTGCGATGCTGTTCTGACGAGCATAGGTATTCGTCTCTCCAACAACCTGCTGCCAGAACAGAAACCGGAACGTACGCGAAAAAAACTTGACGATGCGGAGTGCTGAAAGATATGCTTGAATTCTGGTCGTAACCGTGTCTTCGTAGATCCGTCAGCATGTTGATACAGATCTGAGGGAGCGTCACACGTTGCTTCAGGCTCAAAACGGATGCTTTTGATAGCCTCTACCTCTGCTAGTGAGGTAGGCAGTTCAACCGGTGGCTCGTAGGACTCCACGTACTCCTCCAGGATGTCGGTGTCGTCATCGACATGGACGTCCTCGCCATCATCAACAGCGCACAAGCGGCCCCATCCAGCACCAGTAGAGCGCCCGTGTAATGCGCGATAGTTTGTGTTGCCTCGCTGCACAGCGCTAAGAGTCAGGGTTTCCACGTGGTTTTGGAACTGCGAATCCAACCAGTTTATCTGGAACAATGACTGCTTCAATACTCGACAAACTCTTCCAACCAGGTACGCACTCCTGACGCCAACGTATTTCTTCTTCTGCGTAATAAATCCCTCCTTCGAAGGAGCAAATGCAACGAGTGTGTCTACATACATAGCCAACACTGACGGTAACGGATTTTTCTTGGTACTTCGAGTAGCAGAGCCTTTGGTTGTCAGTGCTTCACATGCTGTGGCTGTAGGGCGTGGCGTAGCTGGTGATGCCTCACCAGGCACTACTGTTGAATCGGTTGCCAGTGCGACAGCAGCTGGAATTGATGGCGGTCTCGTAGTGGCAACAGGCCCGCGTTCTTCAACACCTGCTAATGGGATCGTTGGTGAGGCTTCATCAACAGTGGCTTCTTCAGCCAAGACTTGATCGAGACTTCTTCTGGAGGGGGCCTTGCGTTTGGAAGTTACGGAGACTGGTTCTGGTTGGCGGCTTCGTTTGACGCCTGGTTGTGGAGGCTTTGGCTTGTTCTTTGAGCCTTTTGGGCGGCCTCGCTTCCGCTTAGCAGGCCCACCGGTATTTTCTTCTTCGTTGTTTGTCTCTAGCCTGGCTGTGCTGGCTGGGTTTCGCTCTTGTGCCGTTTGCATAACTTCGCCTGCCGTTGGTTTTGCATAACTTCGCCTGCCGTTGGTGCTTCAGAGTGAGTATCTGTGAGGGCAATGACAGCGTTCTCTGCATCGCGACCTGCCTCGGGTCCTTGCCGACACGTTGCCATCTCACGTGACTTCTTGCGGGATTGGATTGTGTCAAAAGCATTGCGTCCGTCGGCTTTCTATAAAGTTGTACAAGATCTAATTCGATAGAATAACAGAGTAAAATATCATCTTATATCATTTCAAAAGTAAGGTGATAGAATTTCAAAATTCCATACTGAAACCAAGTCAATTACCACTAAAACGTACTCAAGTGCAAAACTGGCTTCCACGTCCAAACACAGGCCTATTGTTGATACATCTACGCCGTAAATATAATGCTCCTAGCTAGTAGCTAAGCTACACCCTACATTACCTAAGACGAAGAAGTGCACTGGCAGCGTACACGGTGTCCGAGGTCCAGCTCAAGCGGTGCCGTAAGGAATAGAGCGGGACTCGTAATTTATCTTGTATCCACCTCTGTCTGTCTCTGGTTTTTGTGCATTGCGTAAACAAGCTGATTCACAGCTTGACCAATGAAAAAACTCGCCGTCAACTTTGCTCATCAATTCAAAAATATCAGCCAATGAAAAAAATGCTAAAAAAATACTGAAGAGAGTACCGTGGCTTATGAAGGGGGGCAAAATGCCCCCCTTCATCTTCCAATCAACAGCTGTGCAGAAAGGCTCTGATCAGGCAAGTACCGTGCTTTATGAAGGGGGGCAAAATGCCCCACTTGATTTATTAACATGCTAACTTTGTATACCATAGTAGCCAAAGAGAATAGGCTGTGTTCGCGAAAGGGTTAAGCGTGGATTCTACACGTGTCTGGCGGTGCTCTATCTGTGTTTACTGTCACTCAATAATTGGTATATTACGCTTGGGCCCTGGATAATTATCGCTGCTGGAGCCTTGGGCGTGGGTCTTTTCTTCCTTTCGATGTCATTTCAGCAAACTTTGCAGCATTTATTAAAGACTCAAACGTTCGTGACCCCGATGAGTACAAGGATTGGCTCAAACTTTCCGAGCCAACTTGCAGCAGCCGTATTGCACCGCACACCCGCATGACGCGGTGCTTGTGGCTCGCTTTCGCTTACTTTGCGTTGTTCAAACTTTTCGCCGGCGTGGTGAGTGTGGCAGCACTTTGCTTCAGCATGATTATACCTGCACTCCAGCTTTTCGGTGCAGGCGATGCATTGACTTTCAGGGGTCGAGCCACGGACACTTTTATCAACCACATCCTTCTGATCGTTTTGTCCTGGCTGCTGTTGTTCGTGTTGGCACTGGTACTACACCTTTGCCCGTCCAATCTGGGAATAGTCTCAAGCAAAGTGGTACCGTCATATTTACCTTATCGCAAATATCACACTACTACTCGCTAAACATCAATGAATCAGGGAATGCTTGCAGTCAAGCAGGGACTCGCAAGGTGTCTGGCTTGTGCATCGCCTACGCGCCGTAGACCATGTCTTTCATCACCTCCGCCGCGTTCACTGCGTCACGGGCGTGAAGCTCCATCTTGGTGACCAACGTTGGCGTGATGAACTTCATGCTGGCATGAGCAGCTCGCTCCAGGAAGCGCATCGTGCGCTCCTTGATGGTCAGGGGGTTGCCATCCTCGTCCACCATGTTACTGCGGTCACAAATCTCGGCACGATCCAAAGCCAAACGCTCCTTAATGTGAGCCTTCAGTGAATACGGGGCGAGGCGTAGCAAAACGAGATCATTCAGGCGCGAAGGCGGCAGGTTTGGGCGCGAAGGCGGGCTCCTTCGCGCGTGGCAAGCAGGCAGCAAGTTTTGACCGGCAGCTCATCACCTTGCGTATTGAATCGGCTAGAGAGGACTTGAGTAGTTGATAGTAAATGTAGAACTGGTTTATTGCTTTGGCCTTATCGACTAGCGTCCGTTACCTACGACTTCTACTCGCAATCTCCGCGGGGGTTGCTAACCGGCCGAAACCACTCGGTGGTTTCCAACACTCCTTCTCGACACGCACGGAGTTGCTAATCACCCGCTGTAGCCTCTTCTTGCAAACCGACCAGCATCCTTAACTCCTTTAAACGTGGCGCCGCGAGCGCCTTCGTCAGTAAGTCGGCAATCATCTCCTTTGACTCACAGTACTCGACCTCGATCACACCTTTCTTGCACAAATCTTTAGTGAATTTGTGACGCACATCGATGTGCTTCGCTCTTCCAGAGGTATCCTCTCCTTCAATTTGCTTAATCGCGGCTTGATTGTCGACACGTAACTCCATCGGTTCTTCAACAGCCACACCAATCTCTGTCAGCAGCTCCCTTAACCCGAGCATTTCGGTGGTCGCGTGTGAAGCAGCCACAAACTCGGCTTCCATCGTGGACAGTGCTACCCCAGTCTGTTTCTTGCACAACCATCCCACGATAGCACCACCAAGCACCAGAACCACCCCGCTCACGGACTTACGATCACTGACGTCGGCTGCAAAATCCGCGTCACTGTAAGCTTTGATCTTCATGCCTCTTTTTGCCGGCACTGCCATCATCTCGAACTTAACATCGATAGTTCCCTTAAGATATCGTGCTATCCGCTTGGCCAAGCGCCAGTCCGACTCAGTCGGCGCATGAGCACGTCGAGTAACACGATGAACCGCGAAAGAAATATCGGGTCGAGTGCATCTTGCCACCCACAGCAAACTACCCACGAGTGACTGAAACCTGCGTACGGTCGGTCGTTCACGCGTGCCTTCTCCGCCGTCAGGTAATAACACATCGTCGTCCTCTCCATCTTGCCCGATTGGGGCTCTCACCGGTTTTGCCTCTGCTAGGTCAAATCTCGTAAGCATTTCGCTGATAGTTTGCGCTTGATCAAGTATCCAGCCGTCACCATTCTGCTTGAAATGAACACCAAGAAACTTGGTCACCACCCCTAAGTCTTTCAGGGCCAGGCACTGCATATCCGAAAAGAACTGGTCAACTCTGGCATTGCTAGTACCGGTGACGAGTAGATCATCGACATACACACCAACGAGTGTCGTCCCGTCAGCATCTTGTTTGTGATACAAACAACTGTCTGCATAGCACTGGACGAATGCCAACTTGAGTAGTGTTTTGTGAAGCAACTGATTCCACATTCTTCCCGCCTGCTTAAGCCCATACAAGCTCTTGAGCAGCCTCAGCACTATTTCTCGTTTGCTCTGCACCCCAAAGCGTCGTAAAGTATCTTCGTCAATCTCCATTCCATCAGGCACGGCTATGTAGATCTCGATCCCTTCTTCTTTACCCGCTTTGACGTACGCGTTGGGCACGTCGCCGTGCCGCGCGGGTACACCCCAAATTTGAGCCATTACGAGCAGCACTTTGCCCGTTGACATATCGAGCACCGCGGAGAACGTCAACGTGTAATTCACTCCAAGCTCTTGCTCGTTCCCACAAACAACCATACGGCCCTTGCGACGTTCAATTGCCCCGTCAGCGTGCGTCTTCGTCTTGAATACCCACTTGGTGTGTAGGACTCGCGCACCCGTTGGCCTTGGAACTAATTCCCAGGTTCCATTCCTTTCTAGCGCCGACAGCTCTTCTACCACTGCCTCCTTCCATTTGTCAGCTTCCTCGGATTTCATGGCCTCGCGATAGTTTCTGGGATCAGGTGTAGCTGCAAGATTAACTTCCGCGACTGGTACATGTTTCGAACCCATGTACCTCGTTCGCGGACGAGTTTTTCCTTCGCTCTCGGGGTGATCTTCCACCTTCCCGCCTGATAGTGTATTGGGTGAGGAGACACCTTCCGACATCGAACCTCCTTCTGATCGAGAATGCAGCGGGGCTGCGTAGGTGTGCACGGCACAGAGGAAGTTTAGTTGACTCGTAGAGTCCTGCTTGCAAGGCACTAGCCTTCGGTTCTATACAAGAACCAAGTAGTCCACTAAATACGGGACTCACAGAGTCAGTGTCCCTATAACAAAGGACTAACACTAACTATGTAAAATGCAAACTGATTTTTATTGACTTTATTGCCCTAATCCTAAATGTAACGGATTTAGTATCTAACATACTAAATCCTAATCAAAATGCAACGTGAGGCTCTGAGGCCATCTACGTATCTACTCGTGTGTGCCACACCATTATGTACCCACATAAATGTATCATGAGTGTCACACACTATTATGTACCCACATAAATGTATCCACGTGTGTCACACACCAACGAGAAACATTCGTGTAACATCCCCGTTACACGCTCCCCACCAAGATTCCGGATACCGTATCCGGAAAGTGTAAACACACGACGCGATTATCGGCCGATGGCCACGGCACCTTGCCTTGCGCGGACGGCGCTGTCTCTCGTGCGTGTTACACGCCTCCGTACGCGATGCCACTTGGTACACACTTGGGCCCAATGCTTGCCAAGCATAGGAGCCTACTGGCTCGAGTCAAGGGGCTCTACGGGCATGGAAAGAAGGCCACAGGTGGCGTATCTATGATACTACTGGATCAGTGATCCACAGGGCAACCAGCCTTCAAGCTACCAACGGTTCCACGAACCACACAGCAGTGGGGCCCACTCGCTTCACAGTTAATGTGACCCTCGGATGAGCACTGTGTGCAGGGCTTGATGCCCAAGTTGTCCTTGAAGCAGGCGCAAGCGCCACTATGTGTCACAGACACTGTGTCTTGTGAATACACGTGCTCAGCACAGTCGTAGACACGACAACGAGCACCAGACAGCTAAGCTGTCGCTCAGGAGGAACTTACCTACCTCCTACTGCTATGCAGCATGCGGGGTCCAATGCATTGGCATCCCTGGCATCCACAGTGCCTCACGACATAGTCATACCCATTGAACGCTTCTAGCGTCAGGTGATCGGATAGAATCCGTTTCATCACCACTTGTCGCTTAGACCGAACGTCATTAAGACGGTTGTTCATCACGAACCATCTTCGCTTCATGATCGCGAAGCTCCGGGCCATAGGCCAGTGTTGTTAAAGGGTCATAGACCCTTGAAACACGCGCGCGAGGCGCATGTAGCTCTACTGCACTTGCAGTTTGAGCATTCGATGCCATGTCGACGGCACCGACGTGCTCGCTGCAAGTATTGCAGCTACGGGTCATAGCCTGAGCTCAGCAACGACTCCTGTGGACCCCACCTTAGTGGGAGGTGCTTGGCACCCGGCGACTCCGTCGCACCCCATCGGGCGGTCTGACACCGGGTGTGCCCGATCATACGCGTCAACGACGTCGGGGCAATCCTGCCGTAGTGGCACCTCAAACTCCCACGAGTTCTGTGAGTGAGGGTAACCTCGCCACTTCACCAGATACTGGTTGTGACCTCGGCGACGACGCCGCGCCATCAGGCGATCCACGTGATAGTGAAGCTCACCTTGCTCATCGAGCAGAGCAGGAGGAGGACGAGCGGTCGATGGGTTCTCGCGCTGCGAGTGTAGACGCGCTGCATTGCTTGCAGACCCGCGTGGGCTCGGTGAAGGAGCACGACCACCACGTCGGTCATCCGACCCATCGCTTAGCGACTGGTCTCGAGGAGACCTAGAGTCGCGGGGACCGGTCTGAGTCGCCTCTGGTGCTGCATCAGCGGGTCTATGACCTCGAGCATCACGTTGCTCCGGATCGACAAGACCTGTTGGTTCGGATGCAACCACCTGTGGCTCTGCCACCTGCTGCCGTGCAGCCTTCGTCCGACTCCGGCGCCAGCGCCTCAGAACTCACAAGAGCAGGGTCCCGATATGGCTTAAGCAAGCCCACGTAGAACACAGGATGTGTTCGCATACGCTTTGGCAAGTCAAGCGTGTATGCCAGGCCCTTCTTGGCCACGACCGTGAACGGTCCAATGAAGCGCGGCCGCAACTTCGTCTTGAAGACGGCCGACACTGCGTGTGTAGGCAGGTTCTTAGCGTTTAATAAAACGTGGTCACCGACCTTGAACTCCCACATGTTGCTTCTGCCTTTGGCATCAGCTTGTTCCTTTTGAACATCTTGGCTTTCAGCCATTGTGTCACGCACACGGCGTAAGACGCTAAGCCTAATCGAGAGGAAGTCATCGACTTGCTTGCGAACAGCAAGGGGGCTGACATCAGCAAGCTCGGAGTCGAGCGACGGCACAGCCTCTCCCCCACCAAGCCCAAGGCTACCGCGTGGCGGAGTGAGCGGGACGCGCGGATGCGCAAGGCCGTTCACGTAGAACGGGGTGAAGCCTGTCGAGGCATGCACCGCGTTGTTCATTGAGAACTCAACGAGAGGGAGCATAGCGCTCCAACGCTTCGGCGTTTCAGCGCATACGCTGCGGAGGATGTCCTCTAGGACGCGGTTCACGCGTTCAGTCTGACCGTCGGTCTGCGGATGATCCGCCGTGGACATGTCCAGTCGAGTGCCAAGCACTTTGAAGACGGACGTCCAGAAGTGACCCGTGAAACGGGGTCTCGATCCGAGACAATGGTCTCTGGCAGCCCATGCTGACGGAAGACCCGATCGATAAAGATCGTCGCTGTACCAGCGCCATCGACGGTGTCCGGCACAGCCGCTAGGTGAGCCATCTTGCTCAGACGGTCAACGAAGACCACAACGCCCGTGTTGCCTGCCGTATCCTTCGGCAGGCCAAACACGAAGTCCATACTCATGGACTGCCAACACCCAGAGGGTACAGGCAAGCTCGCCAAAGGCGCTGCCGCATGCGGCGAGGGTTTAACCCGCTGACACGTCTCGCACGTGTGCACATATGTGCTGACCCACTTGTACATCTTCGGCCACCAGTACATGGAGCTCACCGAGCCGTAGGTCTTCTCGCGACCGAGGTGGCCGCTTGTGGGCGTGTCGTGGGCCTCATAGATGATACGATACTTCAGGTCCTCATCGTGAGGAACCACCACACGTGGTGGGTCATCCTGACCCGTGCTGTAGTACAGCAGACCGCCTCCCAGGCTATAGCGTTGAGTCTCGCCTTCAGGCGTCGTGACAGAGTCACCTTTGAGTCCTTAAACTCATCGCTCCCTAGAGCTTGAAGCAGCGCGACACAAGAGTCGTCCTGAGCGTACGCTGCTCGAACCATGTCCGTCACGGACGACGTCACCGAGGTGACATGAGATAACTCATAGTCCGGGCGACGTGATAACGCGTCAGCGAGGACGTTCTGCCTTTCAGGCTTGTACTTCACCTCGAAGTTATACTCCGCAAAGAAGGAGAGCCATCGGGCCATCCTCTGCGAGAGGTGAGGCGACTGCGTCGCTGTGCGTAGTGACGCATGATCCGTGTAGATCACAAACGGCTTGGAGCCGAGCAGGTGAACCCTGAATTTGACGAGAGCGTACTTCATCGCAAGTAGCTCCTTGTCATGAACTGGATAGTTCTTCTCAGCAGCCTTGAGCTGCCGAGACTCAAACGCAATGACGCGTTCGCGCCCGTCGGCGTCCGCTTGTAGCAAAGCACTGCCGATGGCAAAGTCCGAGGCGTCACAGACGACGATGAACGGACGATCGGGGTCTGGCAACGCCAGTATCGGTGCCTGAAGCAGGCTATCCTTGATACGAGTGAACGCACTCTCGTGCTCAGCACGCCATACCCATTCGGCATCCTTCTTAAGGAGATCCGACAGTGGCCGAGCCAACTCAGCGTAGTTCTCGCTGTACTTGTGCAAGTAGTTGGCCAAGCCCAGCCACTTACGCAAGTCCTTCTGATTCAAGGGAACCGGCCAGTCCACAATGGCCTTGACTTTTGCTGGATCAGCACGAAGGCCATGCTTCCCAATGAAGCACCCTAGGAAAGGGATTTCTTCCGCGCCAAAGACGCACTTGTCCGCGTTGGCGTACAACTTGTTGGTGCGCATGCACACGAGCACTGCTCTCACGTGTTCCACGTGTACCTCGACATCAGTCTTCCCGTGCTCAGCACGACTGTGGACGAACACATCGTCAAAGTACGTCTGTGCGAATGCCCGTAGGGGCCTGAACAACTGCGTCACTAGACGATTGAACGTTGCAGGCGCATTCGACAGCCCTTGGGGCATGACGAGCCACTCCCAGAGCATACCGCTCGGGGTGCTCACCGCTGTAAGCGGAATATCACTGGCTCGCATGAGCAGCTGATAGTAGCCATCGACTAAGTCGAGCGCACTGTACATGGTGCAACCCACCATGTTGTTCTGAAGAACATCCTTCCTAGGAATCGGCGTCTGCGCCGGAATCGTGGCAGCGTTGAGCTTGTTAAGCGTGAACGATACGCCACTTGCCATTCGGCTTTCTGACACAGAACGTTGGCGCGGAGTGCGGAGACTTGCTCTCGCGCACGAGACCCGCCGCGTGCTTAGCACGGAAGAAGGCGTCAATGACGTCGCATTGCTCTTTAGGAAGAGGCCACTGCCGGGTCACGCAGTATTTAGTTCCGGGAACTAAGTCGATCTCGTGACGAACGCCTCGGTCAGGAGGCAGGCCACTCGGTGGTTCCTTTGAGACAACGTCTCCATATTCCTTCAGCAAGGAGTAGAAGGGATCCGAGGGATTCTTGAGGATCTCCGATCCACTCCTGGCGCTCAGCGCCTTCTTGACCTCGGCCAAGACGGACTCGTCAACGAGGGACGATGAGTTTAACTCCTCTTCAGGTCGAACGATGACCACCTCGGCGAGTTCGCCAGCCTTCAAGGCATCGCCAAAGTCGGCGAACGACATCTCTTCTAGCTCAAGGAGCTTGTCAACACTCGGCAGTCCGTCCAGCAGGACGCTGCCTTCGGCACTGCCGTCCACTCCATCAACCAGAGTGTATAGCTGCCCACAGCCCTCCCGTGCGTTGACACTTGACGTCACGGACGACTCAGACGCAGAGCGTCTCGCCCATAGGGCCTTACGACGTCGTCGCCTAGCCGACGAACGTCCACTCGACGGAGTACGTGCCGCTGCACAGGTAATGGCCTTGCCCGGCCCAGTGTCAGTGACACTCAGTGACTGACTCGGTCTACCGCCGACGTCACTAGACGGAGTACGTGCCGCCGCACAGGTTTCGGCCCCTTCAGGCCCAGTGTCAGTGACACTCGGTCGACGACCGATGCCGCTCAGCGGAGTACGTGCCGCTGCACAATCAATGACCGTAACAGGTCCAGTGTCAGAGACACTCAGCGATCGACTTGGTCCACGACCAGTATCACTCGACGGAGTACGTGCCGCCCCACAGTTCACGGCCTGGTAAGGCCCGATGCCATCGGCATCCAGTGACGGTCCATGACCGGCGTCACTCGGCGGAGTACGTGCCGCCCCACAGGGGTTACGTGAGCTTTGCCCACACGTTGACTCACTGTCAACCAGCGCTACGCGCTCAACAGGACTGCGGTCCTCGCACTCGGTGCTGTCCACCAACTCGGACACACCGACTTCCAGCATCATAGCCGACTCGGCTCGATGCTCGCGCCAATAGCGCTTCTGCTTCCCTAGCAGAGGTGGGTTCATGACTCGCCAAAGCTCCACTAGGAGAGAAGTGCGTAGCACCTAAGGTCTTCGACCTCCAATCAATCCATGGCTCGTGGCGCTCCAGCCACGCCATGCCAAGGATGAGGTCGTACCTCGAATCCAGGTCCAGGACCAAGCAGCGCTCCACGCTATCGAAGTCCAAGAACTTCAGCCGCAGGTCCATGGGGACCTTGGCCACCGTGACACGGACGCCCGTCGCTAGACGGACTGTGACTGTGTCACCTCTTCGCGCTCGAAGCGCCTCAGCATATTGCTGACTACCTTCAACGGTGGAGCGTCTGACGTAGTTGCCAGACGCCCCGAATCGATCAACACGATCCACGTCTGCTCACAGCCCTTCACGTCCACTTGGACGACCAGCACGCCCTGCTGGCTGACGTTCCGTGTTCAAGAGCACGGAGCTCTTCGGGGCTGAGCCCCAGTGCCTCCCACGCACTGCAGAACTCAGTTCTTCCCCAGTAGACCGCCCCGCGTCTACTGGGAGCCGGCGTTTCCCTGGGCAGAGCCCAAAGCGGGACCCGCGACAGGGTTGCGGCCATTTTGGCCGGCGCGCTCTTTGCGCAGAGGGCAGTTGGGCCTCAGGTGTGAGGGACTGCCGCATGTATAGCACCGGCGGGTGCTCATACGCTGCACCGCAGCTCGTAGCTCAGCTACCTCATCTTCAGCATAGCTGAGGTCCATGGGCTCAGGTCCACCGGACCCTGTGCTGCTAGCACCAACCCTCGACAACTTAAAGTTGTGTTCGGCATTCAATGCCACGCTGACAGCATCTTCGAAGCTGTGGGGGTTCTGACGGAATGTCTCCGTCCTGGCCACGCCAGCTCGTAAGCCTTCCATGAAGACGGTCACGGCGACCACCTCAGGTAGAGGGTCGGCAGCCATGCCAGCAATGAGCGTGCGCAGCTCTTGGACATAGTCCACCAGATCCTTCTTGCCCTGGCGACAAGCAAGGAAGCGTGACCGCACGCGATACGCCTGGTTAGGCGGAGCAAACACTTGCGTGAGCTTGGCCTTTAGCTCGCCCCATGTGGGGAAGGCCGCTTCCACCGACGTCCCAGACGTCAAGGCCCATTCTCGTGCTCGTCCTTCGAGCTTAGAGATGGCAAACGCAACGCGTTGCCCTCAACTGGAGCATGGCGGCCCCCATGGCCATTTCGACCTCTCGGGTCCACAAAGGAGGTTCTCTCCCTCATTCCCGAGGAAGGTCTTCACGCTGAGCGTGACGGGCTTAGCTCTCGGAGCAGGGGTAACCCCTGTTACATTCCGCTGAATGTGCTCGACGAGAGCGTTTTCGTACGAGGCAAATGCCTCGAGGCGCGCGTTGACGGCCTCCGGCCCTTGGGACGCAAGGTGCGCCGTACCTTCCGGGCCCAGCAAGGACGTAAGCTTGTTAAGCGTGTCCCGCTGACTCGGAGTCAAGTGAGCGTATGCTTCTGGCTCCATTCTCACAGAGAAACAGTCTTCAACTCAGGAGTTGGATTGACTACAAGTGCTACCAGATGCAGCGGGGCTGCGTAGGTGTGCACGGCACAGAGGAAGTTTAGTTGACTCGTAGAGTCCTGCTTGCAAGGCACTAGCCTTCGGTTCTATACAAGAACCAAGTAGTCCACTAAATACGGGACTCACAGAGTCAGTGTCCCTATAACAAAGGACTAACACTAACTATGTAAAATGCAAACTGATTTTTATTGACTTTATTGCCCTAATCCTAAATGTAACGGATTTAGTATCTAACATACTAAATCCTAATCAAAATGCAACGTGAGGCTCTGAGGCCATCTACGTATCTACTCGTGTGTGCCACACCATTATGTACCCACATAAATGTATCATGAGTGTCACACACTATTATGTACCCACATAAATGTATCCACGTGTGTCACACACCTACGAGAAACATTCGTGTAACATCCCCGTTACAGAGAATCCGAACGCTTCGACATTCTAGCGCGTCGTGTCTTGCGCTTGTTACCCTTGGTCTTCCCCGAGCTTGTTGTGACGGCCTCTTTTGCTAACGCTGGGTCTTCAGTCTGCAACTGTTGTTGAAGCTGTTTGTTCTGTTCATCATTGAGAGTCTCCACGTTCTGCACGTGCTGCGAGGTCACGACAAGCTTATCCGCAGGCAGGTAAAGCCGGTATCCTTTGGTTTCATCATTTTTTCCCACAATGATACCAACTTGTGCCCGAGGCTTCAGCGCTGCTTTCCCGACGTCTCTCCTAACAGTACATTTGCTGCCGAACGTCACGATGTCCGCAAGGCTTGGCTTTACGCCCGTCAGAACCTCCAATGGCGACATTCGCTTGGCGTTGGCTCTCGTCGACACTCTGTTGAGTATGTAGGCGGCATACTCGACCGCATCTCCCCAGAAGCTGAGTGGCAGTCCTGACACAAAAATCATCGACCGTGCCATATTCAAGATGGTCCTGTGCATCCTCTCCGCTTTCCCGTTTGATGCTTGATTATTAGCCTCGCTAATTTGCCGTGCCACCCCCGACGACTTACAGAAGAGGTCGACATTTCGGTATTCACCGCCTCCATCGGTGCGCAGCACGTGGACTCGACAATTAAACCTTTTCTCGAAGTAGGTCAGAAAATGCTCGAACATTTTAGCCGCCGCGTCCTTCGTCCTCGCAACGAACACTCTGCAGTAGTTCGACTTATGATCCACGAAGTTGACGAGATACCTGTTTCCGCGTCGGTCGGCTGGCGTCATCGGTCCCTTTAGGTCACTGCAAATAACACCACCGATACGATCAACTGGTGCGTGTTCTCCACTGTCTCGTTTAGACTGCGGGGACTTCGTTTGCTTGCTTCGAGCACATGTCAGGCAGTTTTGCCGTGTCCGATCGGTAAGTTTGATACCGGATCCCGGTTCTGCTGCCATTCTCTCGATTGTGTCGTAGCTCACGTGCGCCAAACGCTCGTGAAATTTCATAAGCGAGCCACTAACGATGTCCGGCGCTGTCTCTGCGTCACTTTCCTGAAGAGCAGCGAATATCACGTCTTGCACGCATTCCCGACTTTGAGTGTGAGCTGACGTTGTGTCTACCACAAGTACACCATTTCGGCGTTCCACTTCAAACAGCCAGACTCCTTTGCCGGGACGTCCGATGTATCGCTTTTCTCCTTGGTACTGCAGCACGTAGCCTTGACGCTCGAGCTTTACGTAAGAGATTATGTTTCGCGCGAGGTTTTCGGAGAAGTAGACGTCTGTCAGCGTGATGAGGTGAATCCTTCCGTTTGTGGTGACTTCAAAAGTGACTTTTCCCTTGAGCTTGACCGGAAGCGTGGCTCCGTCTGCCACGATGCACTTTTCGTCTACCTCAACAGCATCTTGAAGCATGTCAGCGCTTCGCACAAGGTGTCGGCTTGCTCCGCTGTCCAAGACCCACGTGTTGTCCACACCACCTTCGACATTGTTCACGGCAAGCACAAAGCTGACTACCTCGTCGGGCTTGCGGTGAGTTCTTTTCGGGCAATTACGTTTGAGGTGGCCTGTTTCACCGCACCGAAAGCAGGATTTTATGTCGCTTGGGTCACCAACGTGGTTGATAGTTCCTGGGTTTGAACGTCTTGTTCCACCAAGGTCGCGTTCGTGGCGTTGGGCGAAATGGGCTAGCTCTTCTGCTTGTTTCACGTAGTCTGCTCTCTGGTCGTTCAACCTTGACGTCAGTATGCCCTTCATTTCTGCTGGTGCAGACTTGATGATGTATTCTAGCACGGTGCTTTCTGGTGTTCCTGCAGCCTGCTGAATGGCTACAAGATACATGTAGTGCTCTGTCCAGGTTCGGTCGTCACGTTTCTTGGTCGACATCATCCGCACTGCTTGATCACTCGTGACAGGAGTATGAAATGCTTGCAGCATCCGGTTCATAACGTGTTCAAGCGTTTGCTGTTCGGAACACCACCGATCGAGTTGTCCCACATAATACGAGTGAGCGGATCCCGTGAGGTAGTTGCCGAGTAAGTTTATCTTTATGTCTTCAGGCCAGTCGAAACGGCACGCCTGTTGCGCAATTATTAATGGACGTACGAACCGGTGCCCCCACTGGAAGGAAACCGCTACCGAGGCCCTTGTAGGTTTCTTTGCCGCTGAAGGTTGAATTGCCAGTTTCATCTCACGAGTGGTCGGCACTCGGACGCCTGCTGCAGGCCAATATCCAGCCGGTTTGCGGCGGTTGGGCCGCCGCTTGTTCAGCATGGTGGGGTTGGTGGGTGCCTTTGTACTGGCTGGTGGGTGTTTGGGAGTGGCGGTACAGATGGTGCTTGCCAGGGGGCAAGCGGTGGTGAGCCGTGCCGCAACCTAGCCGCATTTGGGCCTACCCCCATTGCTTCTTCAAGAGAGTCGGCTCGCAGCCGGCGTTCGAGCTCGTTGCGTACTATACGCCCAAACACGCTTTGCTCCATGTCGACATCCGTTGAGATGCTGGAGCCAGGGTGACGTTGAGAATTCTCCATGCGCACGACTCGTTCGCTCAGGCCAACGAGGAGTTCAAACATTTGGTCTAGCCGGTCAGCAACCGCAGGTGTACGACCTCCACTTGCGTGGGTAGGTGGAATGCTGGTGTCTTCGCTTTCGCCATGGGCAGGAGCTCCTTGCTCGACAGTTGTAGGGCCAGAGGCTTGACCGTCGGCTACAACGGCGACTGGGGCAGGGGCTGCGACTTGCTCATGCGGCTCGCGAGGCATGACTTCCTTCGTAGTGCGACTTGGGCTCATAACCTATTGAATCGGCTAGAGAGGACTTGAGCAGTTGATAGTAAATGTAGAACTGGTTTATTGCTTCGGCCTTATCGACTAGCGTCCGTTACCTACGACTTCTACTCGCAATCTCCGCGGGGGTTGCTAACCGGCCGAAACCACTCGGTGGTTTCCAACATTGCGAGTCCCTGCTTGACTGCAAGCATTCCCTGATTCATTGATGTTTAGCGAGTAGTAGTGTGATATTTGCGATAAGGTAAATATGACGGTACCACTTTGCTTGAGACTATTCCCAGATTGGACGGGCAAAGGTGTAGTCATATCAACAAGGGAGTTTTGTGATTTCACGCAGGATCTAACTGAAGATTCTGGAATTCCAGCGACTCCTTCACCCGAGTTAATAACGACAAGCTTCGCAGAAGAAGGAGATGAACCGCGAAAGTCAGGAGTGCCAGTTGGAGCAGCATCAATTGTGTAGTAAAGCTCGTCGACGTACTTCGAAGAAGATGCTTTTCATTTAGTTCGAAGTAGTTTATTTTCAAGACTTTTGAGACGCTGATGCTTTGCTGTGAACAATATAGTTTGCTATAACCACTTCCAAGTATGAGTTTTGAGTCTGGTATCTTTGTGGTTACCAGGGCTTAGTCGTTAGTTGCTTCATTTCTTTTGTTGTGCTTTTACTTAACATTTTAGAAGACGATCCTCCTTAAGGTCGTTTGCTGTCGTGATCGCTGCTCTTTTTCTCTTCATTTTCACGAAGATCCTGATGGGTTTAAAGTGATCCTAGAGCACACACATTTGGTGCCACGTTCATTTTTGAAAAGCGTGGTTAAGACAAAACGTCGATATGGCACCTGAGCTAACCGAAATGGATGACTTGCAGCGAAAAATGCAGATGAGTCGTGGTTGTTGCAGTATGCAGACCTCTAAGCGAGTTGACGAGTTGATCGGCTTCCACGTGCTGAACGTTCTCGTGGCTATTGGTGGCGTCATCTCTGCGGCTTTACTGCTTGCAGGTATGGCTCTCACGCCAATTTGGGTTGTGGTTGATCCCGTCTTCGACGCCATAAATGTACAGCAAATCGAAAAGAGGTGCCTATTGTACTTCGGATGTGCTGTGCTGACGGTACTCGGTATGGCTGTACTGTCGATCAATTGGTTCATAGCGATTTTACCCTACCTTGTTCTTGTTGCTGGGGCCATCGGCGGGGTTTTGCTCTTCTTCTCTGCTGAAGCAATAAGGGCATTAGTGAAAATCGACGTCATTTCCGTATGCTTCGTCACAAATGATTTTGACGCTTATGATCCCTATGAATGCCAAGATCGCTTCGAACTCTTTGACGACGAAAGTGACGTCTTATCATGCCTCCCCATGACGCGGCACAAATGGCTCATCGTCATTTACTTTGCGTTATTCAAGCTCGTAATTGGCGTCCTGAGTGCTGCAGTTCTTGTCGCTGTTGTCGTTCTACCTGCATTCGTGCTGTTCAGTGGAGGAGACATCTCTGCTTTTGGTGATCAAGTTACTTTCGGCGACAACCCCGTCATTTACACTGTTGTGGTTATTACTCTCTGGCTGGCTGGAGCCATCGGAGTGCGCGTTGTGGCAGTGCTATCGGTCAAGGTAACGTTGTGGGTCTGCGATGTCGGACAACCGCAAACAGAAGCCGAGGCTGACTCTGTCATTCCAGCGACTCCAACACCAGGGGTAACTTAAACGTCGCGACTGTCGGGCTGGTTGGCTATGTGGTAGGTTGAAAGGTGTCACGTGATCTGTAGACGAACGGAGTCTTTGATAGATAGAAGAGAAGACTTGTTGGAAAAGGAAATTGAAGACTGCTGCATTGAATATATGAATCGGAGATATCCGTTACCTAGGGAGCAGGAGGGAGCGAGCACTGTGAGCGTCGGTTGTTTCCTTGGGATCCTTTACTACGTCCGTTGCATAACGAACGGTGTTGTCAACCTTGAGTCGCGATGGCGACGCATCGTCGTCACAATTCCCCCCTTAGACGCGCGGTAGCGCGAGTTTTCGGTAGAGTGTCGAGGTATCGACTAATTAATCCCGTTACTTGACTAAGATTCGTCAGTGGTTCCCAAGATGGCTGAATTGTCGAATCCTGCCAGCGAACGAAATATTCTGATTTCCTGTTGCGCCTGCGGTGTTTTGTTACTGCAGCGACCAAGTGACCAACCGTTCCGTCAGCAGTCAGGAGAGGTTGAACTCGGTTAACTCGACCTGCTGAGGAATCGTAGTGGTAGGGGCGGAGGAGAGATACGTGAAATTCATTGAATAGTCGAAGTCCTGGTGGTAGTTCGAGCTTGTAGCGGTCAGGACCTGTGATCTCCAAGATTCGATAAGGTCAATAAATCTTGCCGCGAATTTCCGTGCTCCGTCAGTACCGAGGTGGTCCAGGTTAAGGTTTCGAGTGCTGAGAAGGACATCGTCACCGACTGTATATGTCGTGTGTGTCCTGTTCTTGTCGTAATTTCGCTGCCAGTTAGATTGGGCCTTAGCGATCGCATCTCGTGCTTGACTCAGGATTGTTTGTTGATGTTGGAGAAATGAAGTAGCTGCTCTTGTCTGCACACTAGGCTCTGGCATGGTGCAATCTGCAACCGAGCGTGGTTCGTATCCCAGGTCAGCCATAAAAGGCGACATTCCAATGGATTCGTGGACCCGTGAGTTGTATGCAAACTCAGCCAGCGACAGTAATTCATCCCAGTTGTTGTGATGCGGACTAATAAAGTGGCGGAGATAGTCGATAAGCACCTTATTGGTGACCTCAGATTGGCCGTCCGTCGACGGTTTGAATGCAGTACTGAGATGAAGCTTGGTATCTTGCAACTCCATAAAATTCTTCCACAGCTTTGCAGTAAATTTCACGTCACGGTCAGACACGATAGAGCGAGGAATTCCATGAAGACGCTGATAGAAATCACGAAAAAGCTTCGCTGTCTCCATTGTTGTCGCGCTTGTTGTCGTAGGTAGGAAATGTGCGCGCTTGCTCAATCTGTCGATAATTACAAGGATGGCATCGAAACCATTGTCTGCTTCAGGTAATTTCGTCATGAAGTCCATACTGATGTCCGTCCAGCGTTTCTCTGGAATCTCGAGGGGGTGTAGGTGGCCTGTTGGTTTACCGCGAATGTACTTGTTTCTTTGGCACATTTCGCAGCTCTCGACGTAGCTTCGGATAAACTTCGCCATTCCCGGCCAGTAAAATTTAGATGCAACTAGGAGTTGGGTCTTGGCTTGTCCCGGATGCCCTCGGTAGGAACATCGTGCTCCTCATGCAGCACAGTGTTTTTTAGTGCAGTATTAGCCGGAATGCATAATCGCGATGGAGCCCCAGGACGAATACGAAAGTAAAGTAGTCCATTGAGCAATTCGTATCGCTGGAATTGGCGTGGCCTGCTGGAATTACTGGAGAGTGTGCGCCATACAGGACCAAAATGTTTATCCGAATTGTAACAGCGAGTGCACTCAGCAGTAATGTTGACTGAAGTTTGGGTTGTTTGAGCAAATAATGCTCCTTCTTCCGCAGGTTCCAGGCTCGTGAGTGACTTCAGTAATGCTGAAAGACTTACAGCCCGACTGCTTCCATCATTCCAGTTTGGGTTTCGAGAGATCGTGTCCGCTACAATATTCCGTACTACCTGCTACCCATCGAAACTGCGGCTGAAAAAGTGCAAGCTCGTTGAGCCAACGTGCAAGGCGTTGGCTGCACGTCTGCTGTTGCAGAATGCCTTCGATGGTTCGGTGGTCGGTATTTATGAAGAATGGGCGGTCGATCAGGTATACTTTCCAGGTTCGCATTGCATGTAGCGCCGCTAGTAGCTCTTTTTCTCGCGTCGGATAGATGAGTTCTGCTTTGGAGAGTTTTCTGCCGTTGAAGGCAATTACCCGTTCGTGTCCCAAGTTGTCCAACTGAAAGAGATAGCCACCTATGGCGAAGTCGGACGCATCCACCGCAACGTGGAATGGTTTAGTAAAATCCGGATGAGCGAGAATAGGCGGAGAAGAAAGCCTTCGCTTGAGCTCGTCGAATGCCTGCTGCTCCTTTTCACCAAATTTGATCGGATCACGGCGACTTTTCCTTTGGTCAAGTCCGTTAACGGAGCGATCAGATCACCGAACCCCTCACAAAATCTCATCACATATACACAGGTCCCGACGAATGACTGGAGTTCTTGCTTTGTTCGTGGCGTAGGCCATTCCTGAATGACCTTGCTCTTACTGGGATCCATACGAACGCCTTCGTTGCCGATAAAATCACCCAGACACGGGATTTCCGTCGAACAAAATGTGCATTTCTCGATCTTGATGTATAATTCTTGCTCCGCACACCGACTCAACACCTTTTCCAAGGCGATTAAGTGATCATCTACGGAATCGGAACAGGTGAACACGAATAAATCGTCAAAATATGTCTGACAACATTGCTGTAAGTCAGAGAACACTGCACGCACCAAACGATTAAAGGAGGACGGACTGCTGGATATACCCATCGGCGTCACAAGATACTCGAATAATCCGTCAGGTGTTGCGAAAGCAGTGAACGGAATAGAATCTTCTGTAAGTTTGACCTGAAAGAATCCCCACAAGAGATCCATTGCTGAAAACAGCTTTCCACCAGCCATCGCCCGGAAAATATCATCTTTCGTGGGATGGGGTTTGCCAGTACGCGGATCTTCGTGTTGATTCCGCGAAAATCATGAACAATTCGCCACTCGCCAGTACGCTTCTTCACGCAAAATGTTTGGAGCACAGTACGGCGAGCTGGAAGGTCTAATCATCTTTGCTTCAAGCATCTCCAGAGTCCACGCACGAATAGCATCTCGCTGCTCATCGGAAACAGGAAATTGCTTGCGATGAATCGGATCATCGTCTGTCACTTCAATTTTGCATCAGGCCTTCCTTGCGAGTAGGTGGCACTGCAGGAAGGTGGGAGCGAAATACTTTATCGCGAAATTTGCTCAGAAGTGGATATGCTGGAGATGTTTTTAAGTTTTCCCATGCTTGTTCTGCCTTGGTAGGTTCGTCCGTAGGATTGACAAAGAAGCAAAACTCGTTGTCGCTTTCTCGTAGGAGGCGCTTTAATTTGCTGGCGCGAACTAGTCGAGTGTTTCCGTGTTTTGATTGATATCCGTGGCGAAAGTAATACTGCGTCAGTGCTTCTTCATCGGTCACACTAGACTGGAAACACTAACACGTCGTCCACCTACACGTCTTGCGGGTGCCCGCGGAACACATGGGCAGAATGCGAGCGTGGTTACTCGTGAGCGAGGACGACTTGTTTGCGCTGCCAGTCGATATCAGGATTAGTATCCACTAGCCAAGGCATCCCCAGGAGAACATCCTTTTGCTCGGGAATGTCCAGAATAAAAGCCTTGGTACAATAAGGTTGAAATCCTCCAAATTAAAATAAAGTTTTGCAACCCGACGAGGTATCACTCTGGTCGCGCCGCCACCAAGTCGAAGAATCAATGGCTTGGCATATTCCTGCACAGGCAATTTCAGAGTACTCGCGAGTTGTGGTGATACGGCGTTAAACGACGCACCACTATCGATAAATGCGGATACAGCTTGGTCACCAATGTGACCCTGCTGCTCCAAATAGCCATACAATTTTGTTGAAGTCGCATCAACAACCATTTTATCGTTACCGTAATTGAAGCAACGAGGTGTAGGTGGAGATGGACAACTGGCTTGACACTCAACAGCCGAATGGCCAGCGACTGCAGTGTCAATCTCGGTGGGGCGCCAGCCCACCGAGATCCTAGTTTTTTTGTTTGCCGCCATTGCCTTGCTGCCGATCGGGGCAAGCAGGAGCAATGTGGCCGACAACGCCGCATGCATGACACGTTGGCACGAAATTCGGCGTTTTCGTCATACTAGAACCCAGAGCCGTCTTACCCTTTCGTAGGGGTGGCTTTGCCGAGTTCGACGATGGATCGGATGTTGCGGTTGAAAGTTGGCCTGGGCCCTTCTGATTCTGCTGATTCTGATTCTGATTCTGGCGAGATTTTGCAGGTTTATGATCTTCGTTAGCGCGAGCATCCTCAAAACGCTGGGCATGCTCGATAGTCTTTTGTAGCGTTTGAGGAATATTTTGCGAGATGTGACTAGAAGTGTCAGAGCGCAAATTTTGCTGGTACAGCCAGCGTTTCACCAGTTCTGGAAGCTCGAGCGATGACTGGGAGAGCATGAGCATGAACCGAGCTGTATACTCATGTTGCGTACCAGTGACTTTAAGGTCGTGCAACTTAGAAAGCAACTTAAACTCGAAATCGCTTTCTCGAAAGCGGAGACGGATCTGCTCCTTGAACACACACCATGTTCTGGGTTGGTCACCGAGGATGTTTTGAACTCTCGGTACCACGACATCACATCCGGACCCAGAAAGGGACGACCATGTCGACGAACCGGGAGTCACAGCTGTCACGTTCTACTTCGTAATCTCGTAGGTGCTCTTCTGGCGAAAAGCCACAACTCTAGATCCTCATTGGACTTTCCATAGAACTTAGGAGGATCGGCTTTGTGCTGGCGAGTTGCACGCGACTGCTGGTCAAACATGGCTCGCTGGAAATTGCTCTGCTGTTCCATGAAGGCCTGGAACTGCTGCTGCTGCAGCTGCATTGCCTGCTGCTGCATGGCGAGCATCTGCATCAGCTGACTAACACCACCGTCATTCATCCCCGCCCGGAGTTCGGCATGGCCGATCCAGGAAATTGCGGTGGAGGTGACGCAGCGTTTGGTACACCTGTGACTGGTGGTACAGTAGCACCGCTTGTGCTGTGTCCAGGGTCAGATGGAGGATTCATGGGCTCGTCGTCCATACGGGGTTGCTGGCGAGGTCTCAAATTCGGCGAGTTTTCTTCGGCAGCGCGGGGTGTCTTCATCCAGTGGAATCGGACTTATTCGGATAGATACGGTAGTCTCTCGGAAATCGATCGTACAGAGTTTCTCACTCTAATTTCGAAATTGTCACGTGATCTGTAGACGAACGGAGTCTTTGATAGATAGAAGAGAAGACTTGTTGTTGGAAAAGGAAATTGAAGACTGCTGCATTGAATATATGAATCGGAGATATCCGTTACCTAGGGAGCAGGAGGGAGCGAGCACTGTGAGCGTCGGTTGTTTCCTTGGGATCCTTTACTACGTCCGTTGCATAACGAACGGTGTTGTCAACCTTGAGTCGCGATGGCGACGCATCGTCGTCACAAAAGGAGTCTACCTATCTTTTGATAATAAACGTTATTGCGTACACGACGTGTGTACTACACGTAGTACTCTGTACATGTAGTTTTGGTAAAATTCCTCCAACGTTTGAAGATTGATTCGAAAGCCAACAAACAACAGCTATTCACCCGGCCGCCTTCATTTACATTTTTTGGTTAACTTGTATTTGGAAACGCAGCCTCGTTTCTCGTCTTTTCTGTCGCTCTACCTGCAATCGTGTTGTTAAGCGGAGGTGACATCAATCTTTGGTGGGCAAGTCAGTTGAACCCTTAAATTGAATTACTGTATCTGCTAAGGACCTTTGGTCGCAAATTCCCGCAATTCATACATGGCGTGAGCGAAGAACTTTGTGTCTTTGTGGTATTGTGTGCGGGCATTTGCTCCCATAGCTGCACGTTGCTCTGTCGTTGTAGATGATACCAATCTTTTGACAGACTCGCAAATGTCATCACCAGTAACAGCAGCCAGAAGACCGTCAACATTCTTCAAGCCATGTTTTTCCGAATAGTTTCCACCCAGCATCATTCGTTCATCCTTTTCGATCCTAGTCGGAACAAGGACGCCCATTCTACTAGAAGATATGAGCTCGTTCATCGGCGGAGCGTCTGTTGTGACGATAACTGCACCTGCTGCACGTGCTTGATTGATGTAGTGCCCATACCCCTCGCTCATACTCGGACACATGAGGAAAGCTGCTTCTGCAGTGAGTTTACTGAAGGAAAGTCGATCCATCATACCGAAATGGAGGTTGACAGTGCTTTTGCTGTACCACCAAACCCACTTGCCATAATCTCCGTTCATCAGTTTCATCAAGAAGTTATAGGAACTCTCTTTCATGTAGATATCCAAAGGTGGCAATCCTCTCGTCGATGTCCAACAATCCAGCAATTGCTTCGTTCCTTTCCAAATACTTGAGCCAGGTGTGTGGACGAAAGCGACGTCTGAAAAGTCTTTAGGGGCAATAGCATCGTCACCCAGACGCTTCCGTGCAAACTGTGCTTGGTCCGAAGATGTGTGTTTCGTGTAAAACACTTTAGTATTGCGAGGATTGCCTTCTTCCTTGTACCACCGCGTGACTCGGTCGTAGCAGACCTTCGTTTTGCATAGTACGACGTCAGCTTTCCAGTAATGCTCGGGCGTAAGCTCGATCATCTCGATATTCGGCATAAGGTAGATGGGTTTGTTATTAGGCCAACGCGGAGAAGAAGGCACGCCATCCCAGTAGTGATTGAAGAAAATCATAGGTGTCGTAGGACACAGATCGTAATAGTCCACCTCGTGTCCAACATAGGGTCGTACAACTTTATCTCCAGAGCCCACAGAGGCAATAGTCGAGAATTGAGATCTACCCGAAACAAGTTACACAGTTAGAAAACTGCAAACATCACCACAAAGATTAAAACGTACACTTGGCATAGGCAACAGCATCTTCACAGTAGCCGTTCCCGTGCAGACCAACAGGTAGAAAAATATCCACGTCGGAACACTGACGCAGCTTTTTCAACAGATTGGGGTCGTCTGCTTGGATAATTTCCTGCGGGTTGGTCGCCTTTCCGTTGGGTCCTTGGTGGCCTGGAGATCCGTATTGCCACGGCAGAGTTACGTTCGTGTCCGTCACACAAGACTCGTGAAGTAAGCTCAAATGGAGTAGATCTTCCTCCGATACCTCCCAGTCGGTGGTGGGATTGTTTAAAGTGTTTAAGAAGGCAATGTTCATTGTGTCGGTGGAATTCCGTCGCAATGTCGGATTCGTCGGCAAAGACAGCATCTGCAGTAGGAGCGTAATGGCCCCTAGTGCCAACAGCAGCACCGGTATGCGATTCAGCCATTGCTTGGGAGAATACCAGTGACCGGGCTTGTGTGCAGTCCACTTGGTCATGTTTGGGGGGATCGAAAACTTCACCGAAGAGGGAACGAAAGTGGGTACCGAATGGAAAGTGACGACTACTCTAGTGGTGGTACGACTACTGGGACCTTACCACTATTAATACCCCTTGTACAGGTACCCAAGATGATGTAAATGTACCGCATTACATGTACTTCGTACATGTACTGAACGGAATGTCGCGGACTTGTAGGCTATCATACAGAGTAGCGGCGACAACCTTGATGAAAATTCTAGCCGATGACTTGAAGTGTACATTGGAGGGGGGGGGGTTGAATAACCAGCAACATGAGTGATATTTTGATTGCCGTACATGTGCATCCAGAAGATTGGGAACCTTGAATCCATATTTGGTAGCTACATTAGTTTTCTCCCCCGAGAAACAACCATTGTGCTGCTCACTTCCGAAATCTTCACCAAGGCAGTACTTCACCATGACACTCCCGTCAACCAAAATGAACCACCCGATGCGAAAAACTGCGCCAACACCACTGGGTCGGCCACAATGCTGCAGTAGGCAAGCCTTTAAGCGAGCAGGCGTACTACTCGCCTTCCACCTGCTGAACGTTCTCGTGGCTATTGGTGGCGTCATCTCTGTCGCTCTCTTACTTGTGAGCATGGCTCTTATGCCGATCTGGCTCATTGCAGTCGTGGTGATCGTGCTTGTTGCTTCCATTCTCGACGTCATACAGCATATCGAAAACAAATGCCTCCAATACTGCGCGTATGCTGTGGCGGTGGTACTCTATCTGGCTTCACTGTCGATCAATTGGTACATGACGGTAGGGCCCTACGTGGTTATCGTTGCCGGAGGCTTGGGTATGGGTATGTTCTTCCTTTCCGCTGGTGCAATGAAGATCTTGATGAAAACCGACGTCATTTTCGTAAACTTTGTCACAACGGATGACTCCAACGTTCGTGATCCCGATGAATGCCAAGATCAATTCAACCTTTCTGATGCAACCGACGGCAGCTATGTATTACCGCATAGTCGTATGACGCGGCACGTGTGGCTCGCTGTCATTTACTTTGCTTCATTCAAGCTCATAATTGGTGCCCTGAGCATTGCGGTTGTGGTCATCTCTGTCGTTCTACCTCCAGTCGTGCTTCTTAGCGGGGGCGACATACCAGTTTTTGGTGGCAAAGTCAAGTTTAACGGCAGCGCTGTCTTGATCTTCGCTGTCTGGTTGGTTGGAGTTGTCGGAGTGTCCGTTGTGGCAGTGCTGTCGGTCAAGACGACTTTGTGGGTCTGCGGTATCGGGCTGCAACAAACTGAAATTGAGACTCAATCTGCCATTCCAGCGACTCCTACACTTGAATCAGGTACTACAAACTTCTCAGAAATGCATCCGAGCACGCAGGTAGCGCCAGCAGCAGCCGTGTAGCAAGGAATGTACCGGTAACTTGCGTAATAAAACCACTTTCTATAGAAAGCGGTTAAAAAAAGTGTTTTGTTTTATAGGTACAATGGAGCCAGCCACCTCATGATCGATCTGCTGCTGTTCCTTGCTGCGGGCATTTACAAGTTCTATCGAGTTGCAGCAGCTACCAATTCACTCCGGGACGATGCGTTTTAAGAGCAGCGACCAGAGTCCGACCGTAAATGGTGATGCAATCCAAAAACTCGTGTCAATGCAAGCAGATCAAGCGGAGGGCTGCAAGTTTCGACCAAAACTGAGTCTCGTGAATTTGCTCAAGCAAACGGGTGCTCTCCTCTGCTTTCATGTGCTGTACGTTCTGTTGGTCATATATGGCGCCTTGTGGGTGGTTCTCTTTCTCGCGAGTTTCATACTGCTACCATTATGGATGGCGTTCGCACTATGCTTTCGGACTGGGATGTTGATCGAAGAACGTCTTTATCCAGGGCGTTTTCTGCGGTACACCATATATCTTGTGTTGGCTGGACTGTACGTAGCATCTCTCTTCAGCGTGTACACGTTATATGGACAGTATATCTACGTTGTGGCTGTGGTGGACGTTTGGGGGCTCATCATCAGGAATCTGGTGAGAATGGACTCCCGTTTAACGAATTTCGTTTCTCGAGCTGTTATGTACCGGTACGGCTCTTATGACGGTGAGCTCGATCCTCACGAGTGTGCATCGCACTTCCTTATCGAACCAGTCGACGTCATTCCGATCTGTCCTCTCACTCGTATGACTTGTCGGTTGTGGATGGCAGTTCTCTACTTTCTTATCGTCAAGGTTGTTATAGCGGCGCTAGGAGCTGCAGCTCTCTGTCTTGTCGTGATATTCCCTGTTGCGGCTATCTGCAGTGGTGGCGAAGCTCCTTCTTTTGCTAATCAAGAGAAGTTTGGCGGTAACTCCATCTCGTACGCTGTGGCTTTGGTCTTCGCTTGGCTTGTCGGGGCAATTGGGCTGCGAGTTGTGGCTAAACTGTCGACGAAGACGACTATGCGCTTTTGTGGCGAATGGAAGTCCGAGCAAGACCACGCATCGGTAGAAAACGACCCCAGCCAGATTGATATTGCAACTCCTTCAGCAGAAGCAAGAGCTACCAGCTTTGAAGACCTCGAGGCGAACAAAAGTGGTTTAGCTTAATTATAAAGCTCACACAGACGTTAATTAATTTCATTTTGTTGTGAAGGAATCGCTTGAGTTCCATGTCATCATGATACCTTTTCCAACGTACAGTCAATTCTTGCCATTTTCTACGAATCACAGTATCCCGTAATTCATTGGAAGTGCCGGTTTAGGATGCTCATCAACGGGCCAACGGAGTGGAGCGAGGCACTTCTCACGACAGGCGTCAAGGCCAACCTGCTACAGGATGGTATGCCCAGTTGCAAGTATTCTGTACTCATATCTTTGCTAACTCGTGCGTAGGGTATAGCCCGAAGCTGCAGGCATCGGCGGTGTCACGTGGGCCAACGATAGTCATCACTCGTTATGCAGACACAGACACCACCTCAGGATTTGGACGGGGTGTACTGACTCAGCCAACGGATACGTTGGTCTTGCATGAAAACATGAGAGACGAGAATTGCAGGGATAATGCGGCGCCATACTTTCGATTGACTGCTTGGGCGGATAAATCGGCGGAAAAGAACTTGCTGGCGATTGCATCGACGACTCAAGTGGAGATCTGGGAGATCACTGTTACCAGGTAACATCCAGGTGCTGAAGCCCATCTGTGTCATCGCTATTCACTTGTTTTGCTCTTGCAGTGGCATATCAGCAACACTAAGAGGTTCTGTGAGCCTAGATCGCCCACAAGGTTTGGCTTGGAATCCGCACAACGACGTCCTTCTTGTGAGTAAAAAGCGTTCAATGTCGTGGTTTTTGGCTGGAAGTAACTCAAAAGTTGTTGCACCATAGGCTTACTCCAAGACGAATATCCTGCTGATCAATGCCTCCCAGCCCTCATTATCGTGGCGGGTGATTCACGCAGATACCAGCAAACAACACGCGTGGAGCTCATGCTCGTGGAGTCCTTGTGGCCTACAAGTGTCACTGTATGTGCTTGTCGAGATAAAACACAATGTGCAGCTCTAACACTCGTGTTGCTTTACAGAGCAGAGAAACATTTCCTTCACTGTTTCGGTTGGAAGAGCGTCGAGTCGGTACTCTCTGAAGATCTACAACACGAGCAATTTGATGTGACCCGTTCTTCAAAAAGTGCCAATGGGCAGCGAATGGATATTGGCACAGCTAGCGTCGGTCCTATAGCTGCAATTGCTCGCGTATCTCCAGTTATTTGCATCCTCACGACGGGTACCCAATTAGTTCTCGAAGATATCTCCCGCGCAGCTCCAGCATTGAATTCAATGCTCAGGAGTACCATTTCAGTCGAAACACCACCGATATCTAACCTTTTACTGCACTCGGAAACTCCGTGCCGGACAACAATTCAAGAACTACCAGCGACGTCATCCATCGACTTGACGTCAATACGCGTCTCAACCAGTTCGACTCAAAATTCACTGCAAATACTGAATCGCGTGGAGGTACGAAGGCCCGAAACTCCTTTTCTCACCGTAGCCTCTAAATTCTGTGCGTGATATCTCTTTTTCAGGGCATTACTGGTAGTAGTACGAATCAACATCCGTCGAAAGTGAAGCCGTGCTCACACTTGCTGATCGCCCAACGTAAGGAGGGCCAGTGGGGAGTCATTTCAACCCTTGATCTCCCTTATTTGACCTCTCCCGACGTGATCGTAGTCCAGGTTCGTAAATTCGCTTCCAGCATTCTTATAACAAAGCTAATGTCTTGAGTTGAATAGGGCATGCGAGTAATTGTTGGAAGCACCTTATCTCCGCGTCTGCTTGTGGCACACTTAGATATTTCCGATCATCAAGAATGGACGGCTGCACTATCTGGAGAATTGGTGAGTCCTACTCGTCATTATTCCCTGTTCGTTCATCTATTTTAATTGTTGCGGGATTGTCCAGGACCTGCCACCCACACATGTGTGCAGAGGAATTTCCCTCGCTGAGAGATCTCCGTTCGCGGATGTCGTGTCCGTCGAGAAACGCAAGCGCACCAGCTTCTTCCACGCTACTGCAACTGACGAGCCACAGCCAATCTACCTGTCCAAGTTCAAGGTGCCTCGCCGAGCTCAATCCAAGTCTAGTCCCAAACCAGTCGATGTACACCAGGAATTGTCAACAATTTCCACTGATAAGACACCGAGGAGCTCCAACATCGAGAGTAAGGACCTGATGGAGCTAATCTTAGCGAAGATGACAAGTATGCAGACGCAGCTGAACGCCCGCTTCGACGTCGTAGACCAAAAGCTGCAGCAGTTAACAGTGCGAGTCGAGCAGATGGAACACAGCACCAAGTGTTGTCAATTCCGGGCAAATTTGCCGAATTAGCTCGGTTAAACCGAGTCGTTTTGACAATATCCAGGTCTAGATACCTGGGTGGAGACTTTCTCATCTCCACGATTCTATCTACCTACGTCCGCACGAAGGGCTCTATCCGTCCAGCAAACCTTCAGCAATTCGACTCGGTTGCGGGGGAGCACCACTCCTTTGCATTTTCGACGCTTGAGCAGCTTCATGTGTACGGCCTACCCGATGGGCGAAAGAGACTGGTGGTAACTTCGAGCAGAGCTTGCTCGTCCTGAACATCGTCCATGGAGACACACCTTTACGCGCTTGCGCAGCTCCTTCAAACCGTTAACAGGGCTCGGCGCGTGGCCCTTGATGCGATCGAAGCTTGGGTCCTCTTCGGCGGACAGCAGGTAGAGGGTCTGGTCAGGCGGGCGGAACTCCGTGCTTGAATGGGGTGTTTCCATCGTGGCAGATTGCGGAGTGTAAGGATGGCATCAAGGCGCCAAGGCCTCTCAAGGCTGTGCCTGCAGTGCTTGGAATCGAAGCGATTTTACATCCAGCTGAGATCAGCGGCTGATTTAGCCAGCCAAGTTGGTACGTGCTGGTAGCGTTGGGCAGAATAAATGGCTGGTTAAAACCCGAATTGGTTATAACCAGGAAAAAACCAGGAAAAAACCAGCCAGATTGGTGCCGAAAACTGCCGAAAACATAAAACGGCCTAATTCGGAGGATAGCGATGTTTTATTTATTCTTTACCTCGCAGCGGGGAAAATCTATGGAGCTCGAGGTTACGGAGCTCGAGGTACCAAAAAAGTCATATGTGTTGACCAAAATAAAAATAGTCGACTCAAATTTTTATTTTATTGCAAATGAATTAAATCCGACAGTTATTGTCAAAGGGTTAATACGATATTTAATTCGGAGAATTGGGCAAACCAGAGGAAGCTTAGTATGTCGCTGTTGTACGTGAACTCCATTAAAACGTATAATACTGTAGCGCGAAAAAGTATATTTATCACAGTCAGTTTTGTAAACAACTCACAGGATCATTTCTCGGTTGCTTGCAAGGCTAATTAGGGCTGTTGACGATACTTTTGAATTATCGGATTGCTTTGGATAGGTGAGCACGGGGCCGAAGAACTGTGAACTGTGCATCAACATCACCGACTGTACTTATTTGAGTATAATCCATTGTAGTGTGAGTTATTCGCTAAGCTTCGGCTATGTGCGCTATAAGGCTGGCTACCTGTAGTAGTTTTTTGCTTTTATTTGCAATAAAAACTAAACATTACCCACCTTGGTTCACGGAGATTAACTACAACTATTGGCAATCTGAAAGAAATGGCAAATAAACGAGAGGATACTACTGCATAAAAAGTGGAGACGTTGAACAAACAGTAGCGTAAGCACAAATAGACAATGCGATTCTTAGCTTTCCTTCAAACAAAAGAACAAATTCGTAATGCAATGTCATATATTTGCGAAACTTTACAGCAAAGTCTTTCTGTCTGTAAATTCTTCCGTAAGTCTTAGAAATGCCCACGGCTAGCGTACCCCCATGCCCGAGGTGGCAGGTAATCCGGAAAGTAAGACGTCTCTGATTCGTTGCCTTCATCGCTTTGGCCTTGGTTTAAAGCAACTCTCAATGGCGGAAGTTGAGTGACTGGTTCAGTGGCATTTTCAAAGAAGGAGTTAGTAGACGTGAGTAGCTCCGTAAATGTTGGCTGTGTAGTTTGTGGGGTCGCTGGATGATTAAGCTCGCTGAAAGTTGCATCTCTGGCCGTGCCTGAACTGCCGTGATTTTTCTTGTGCGATTTTGTCTTACGTTTCTTGAACTTCTTGGATTGTAGTGGGGCTGGTTCTAACACTCTTGCTCTCGGGTCCTCTGCGATGCCACGACGAGTCAGCCGGTGAGCATGGAAGTCTTGAACCTGTAGCTTCTTTTGTCGATTAGATTTCACAATCTCGATGATCTCATGTACACAGGGTCTTCCATTTGTGCGGCGGAAAGTACCAGTACAGGGTGCGATCGATGTTTTCTTGGTAACAATTTCCACAGCCTGTTTCCACAAATTTGCGGTTTCGTTCAAAGCGTATCTGCTGATGAACATTACTACCGCCGAGTACCGCTCGTCTTGTAAGATGTGCGAAATTTTCCCAAGATTCATACAAGCTTGGTCGCGATCGGTGAGAATAATTGATGGCTTCGAAATATTGTATGATTCAAGCATCTCTTTCAACTGTTGTAAAGCCCAGAGGAAATCTTCTTCTTTTTCACCGGATAAAAAACATTGGGCAATCGGCAACACAGTGTTCATGTTGGTCATAGCAATGATGTTCAGTAGTGGTAGATCGGAATTATTAGTCTTGTATGTGCAATCCATAACCATGACGTCAGAATTCCAAGCGTAAAATTCCTTGATTCCCGGGTGTGACCAAAATAAAGTCCGGAGTCTAGAGGTTGCTTTGTGTTAGAATGAGCCACAAGCCAGTGGAGGCAGAGGCTGTGGTGTAGTATACAAAAGATTAGATAAGTATATTCAAGTTAAGTGAACACTGTCCAAGTGTGGAAAGGCGGCGTCTGTAACTGCCAATCAACGCTGTCGGCGCTTCTGCCGACGGCAACAATTCACTCGTGCGATGATGGTCAAACCGGCGAAAGGAGCTCACTTCTCCTTTTGCCAACGACTGAGCACATCGGTCTATTAGAGGGCAATTAAGTAGAGAATAATAAATTGAGATTAAAACAACAACAAAGTTTTCGTGTTCAACACTTTGTCTACATCAACCTTGAAAAAAAAGTTGTGCTCTTCCAATAGCAGCAACTCAGTCGGTGTGTCGTCAGCCAGTGCCTCCCGACGACTTGAATTTTTCTACATCTTTCGCGATAATTGCTGTATCCGGATCAGCACTTCTAATTGTAGCAACAACCACTTGAGGTAACACACCGACAGCTGTCTGCGCAGCAACTAAGTCTGTGTGAGACAAGTCCGACGACGTCAAACGTTCCATGTCACGACGGCGATGGCCGGGGTGAAAGCTCGGGTCACGAGAGGCGGGGTGGTTGTGGATGTTGGATCCATTAAGATGGACTATTTTCCAGCTTCCGGTCACATTGTTCGCATCGACCGCTTCAATACGAATCTTCATCTTGCACCCAATTTTGCTTGTTCCCCGTTGTGTACGAACTCGATCTTCCTCTCGGATGTGACGTGTGTTCTTGGTTTTTCCGTAGTGGTCGCATTGGAAATCACGTTGTCGAATTTCTTTTGCCTTGTTTTTCTTGTTATGGGCCTTTGTCACGTCAATAACTTGGCGCCGATTCCACTCGTGAAGGGCAGTCTCTTCTTCATAAAAGTCAAATGCTTGTTCCGGAGGTGGCGGAATGATGTAGCTCGAGGTTGTTGGTGGAGGTGGTGCCGATGTTGGTGTTGAAGCCATAATCAAATAATGAATGCACTTGAAAAGAGCAAAACTCAAAGGCAAATGTAGGTTTTACGCCTTGTTTTACAGGCCACGTGAGTTTCATAACCAAATATTGAAAAGGAGGCCATGTGGGTTTCGTAACCGAATACTGATAAGTAGCAAAACATCTCATGAGTATGCGATGCAGCCTACATTTAACTAATGGATCCATAATAAACACCAAAGTACTCTTAGAATAACCACTACTCATTGAATAACCGCTATGAGGTAATTAATTCGTTTGCAATTAAAATAAACATTTGTGTTGACTATTTTTATTTTGGTCAACACATATGATTTTTTTGGTACCTCGAGCTCCGTAACCTCGAGCTCCATAGATTTTCCCCTCGCAGCGGCCATCTTTTAGGAGGCCTCAGTCATTGCGGAGGTCATGACCGACGACGGCCCACTAGGGCGAAATGATGAGGCCCGGACTTCCATCTCTCAGAAAAGCACTCGTTCCAGTCCACACCATGGCTCGACTGCAAAAGTCAGTATGGAGACTTTACGACACCATCGTAGCGAACGGTCCTGGCAAGGCTTACCTTGACGTTAGGTGCAAGAACTCCGACGTCGACATAAAGAATGGTCATAGGAAGGTAATTGTTAGCTTTAGGCACAGAAGACACAAACAACTGCTCGCCCACTCAGCACAATTGGGATTGCGAGAGAACTACGACTGAGCGCAGTCTCTGTTATCAGTAGGCTACAGTATACAATACTAAAGATAAATATACTCTGCGACGAGACTCAGCATTACCAAATCCGAATTCACCACTTCAACTGCGAAGAGAAACTTGGAACACGACAGACGCCAACTGCCGTTGTTCACACTCCCACTTCGTGTTACAGGGTCTCATCCACAGTTTCCACATCGCTAGCCGTGTGCAACGACTCCTGAGTCGGCACTGGCACCACATTGAGAGCTTGACGAACTGCTGTGGGCCTAGCGGCTTAGTAAAAATGTCTGCCAAGTTATCTTCACTTGGGCAGTACTCCACACGGAACACCTTGCGTTCCACAAAGTCCCTAACCTTGTGAAATTTCAAATCCACACTTCGAACTTTGTATCCACTGCTCACTTCTTCCATCACTTTGATAGTAGCTTGGTTGTCCTCGTACAGGACGGTTTGCTCTGTCCGTCGGAGTTTCAGCTCTTTGCACAAATTGTGCGTCCACATGATCATAGTTGAACACTCACTAGCAGCCACAAATTCAGCACTGCAAGTATCATCCGTCATGATCGACTGCTTCTTACTCTTGTAGGCGAAAGTGCAGCCATTGAGCTGAAGAACGTAGCCAGTGATAGACTTACGATCATCCTTCTCGTTTCCTAAGTCAGCATCAGCATAGGCCACCAACCGTATTCCTCTCGGTATTGGCTTGATCCATACCAAACCATAGTCGCGTGTACCTTGCAGATACCGCAGAACACGTTTTGCCATCACTTCATGCTCCTTCGTGAAACAGGTAAGGAATTTGCCAAGTGTTCGCACTGCATTAGCGATATCTGGCCGAGAACAACTCACCAGATACTGCAACGAACCTACAATGCATTGATAGTCCATGTCTGGATTGCTATTCACGCATACCACTTCTCTGTCAGGGTCACCAGGAAGAGGAAGATTGCCCTTGGCCTGTGGTGTTGGCATGGGCTTGCATTTGTCCATCTTGAACCGTTCAAGAATTCTTCCAATGTATCCTCGCTGAGAAATTGTCAGCGATAGACCTGGGATGTACTTAATTTCCATCGATAGTAAGTGGTTCACGTTTCCCAGGTCCTTCACTAGAAACTTATTGGCCAGTTCAGTCAACACCAGCTTAGTGTTCTCCGCAGACGCAGCAATCACAATGTCATCCACGTAGAGAGTCAGAAAGATAGGACTACTGTCAACCCAGTGATAGTAAATGCCTCCATCCATCTTTGATCTCTTAAAGCCACACTCCTTCAAATAATTGTCAAGTGTCTGGTACCACATCCGCGGTGCCTGTTTCAAACCATACAGGCTCCGAAGCAACTTACACACTCGCCCAGTTCCATCGTCAAAGAATTCTGGTTGCTTCATGTAAATCTCTGCATCAATGGGCCCGTTGAGAAAAGCTGTCACAAAGTCAATGTGACGGCACTCTAAGTTGTAGTGTAGAGCCAGCAGAAGAATCAATCTTACTGCTTCCATACACACCACCGGAGCGTAAGTCTCCCAGAAGTCCAAGCCGTACTTTTGTTGACAGCCCCTAATAGTTATCCGGGCTCGATGTCTCTCAACTTGGCCTTGAGCATTGCGCTTACGCACAAACACCCATCTACTGGTCAACACCTTCACGCCCTCTGGTTTCTCCACTAGTTCCCATGTTTTATTTCTCAACATTTCACTGTACTCTTTGTTCAGAGCTTCAATCCACTGTTCTCCATCCGGCGCATCCAAAGCTGCTTGCACTGAGACTGGATCCATCACTGCATGCATGGCCTGGATCACCAGACTCTCTGGCAACTCTAACTCATAGTCTTTCATGCGGACGTTGGGTCTGCGAATTCGTGATGAGCGCCGAAACGATTCTCCAGCACCAAACTCTTCATCACTCTCTTCTTCAAAGACGTCACGATAATCTGAGTCACTCCCATGTTCACTTCCAGACTCATTATCTCCCACTGAGCTTTGATATCTTTCCATTGGTTCACCCGAAGCTATAACACCTTCAACTTCCTCCTCCACATCTTTATCATCAGCATTCTGCACTTCAACAGAGTCTCGCAGCTCTCGTTGAGGCATTGAGAGGCTGTTAGGCTCACCCAAATCTTCCTCGAGATCACTGCCTCCATTATGTAGCTGGTCGTACTCAAAGTACTCAACCTGGCGTTGCGGTACATCTAACGGTGACAGCCGAGCATCAGCCAAAGGCACTCTCGCTGGAGACAAGCTCGACGGTTTAGCCACAGGATTCCCCGCACTAACCGGAGACTGCTCTACCACACCACTAGGTTGCCCACTACCGTGTGCATTTGCAAGACGTTGACGTTTTGCAGGAGGTGCAGCCAACTCATGACGAGTCACTGCTGCCATTACAGGAAGTCGAACCAACGGAATCACGTCCGGAAGACTGTAATGTCCACGCTGGTACCGATTTGCCAATAAATGCTCCACATATGAACACTCCACGGTCCAGCTCTCATCAAACTCCACTGAACGTCTCTCATTAATGTCTCCATTTCGTAGATTCAAAATGCGAAACCCTTCTGAGTTCTTCGCGAATCCAAGGAAAAGACCCAATTTACCAGGATTCTCCAGCTTGTTAGTGCGTAGCACCTTGGGCGTGAACTCGTGCACAACACATCCCCACACACGCATGATTCCAACGTATGGCTTCTCACCAAATCGTCGCGCGTAAGGTGTGTCACCATCTAGGCCTCGAGATGGACTCACATTCACTACTTCCACCGCAAACGTAAAAGCTTCACCCCACAACAGATCCGGCATGTTCGCAGTTGTCAGTAAACTACGTACGCGTGACAACAAGACGCCGTTCATCTTTTCGACAAGACCATTTTCCTCAGGACTGTAAGCATTTGTCCACAAGAACTCTACTCCTTCCGCCCTGAGAAATGCTTTCATCCGTTTATTTACCAGCTCCTTTCCTCGGTCACACGAGAATACTTCGACTCTGTGCCCTTGGGCCAGCAACCACTTCACGTGGCTCATCGCAACAGTAGTGGCTTCTTCCTTTGCTTTCATCAAGAAACCCCACACGTATCGTGTTGCTTCATCTTGTATCAGCTGGAAATGCTTGTAGCCGAGGTGAGTTTCCACTCCTACATAGCACATATCCGACATCAGCTTCTGGTAACATTCGGTAGTTCGTCTTGTTATTGTCTTCTTATACGACATACGCTTGAGTTTCGATGCCCGACATGTCCAGCATTTGTCAGTTGGTTCTGCAGTGTTATCACTATCCAAGCCCTCAAACCCAGTAGCCGTCTCATGAGAAATCATTTGTCGCAATACTGGATAATTCAGATGAGCATACCGAAGGTGCCATCTCTCAAGAGCGCTTGTATCCCGTTTAGCTGCTTGTGAGATAATATGTACTTCACGATCTCCAGAGGATTTCGCTTGTAGTCGATAACGACCTCGTTTCTTCTCCAGTCTAAGCTTCGCTTCATTTTTCATCAGGTAGCAGCAGGATTTTCCGTTCTCCCGTTCGAAAGTCATTTTCCACCCATTTTCTTCAAGTAAGTGAGAACTCAACAGGTTATCCGGTCCAGTAGGCGTATGCACAGTACCAATCAGAGTCAAAACTTCCTCTTGGTTCCCGTTTAAATTGGTCGCAATAACTCGCACATCACCAACCAGCCGTTCTCCTTTCGGTTGACCATCGAAGTCGAGAAAAAGATGTTCTTTATCTCGCTGTGGGTTGTCTAACAAGCTCATGTCAGTACAGACATGTACGTCAGTTGCTGTATCCAAAACCCACTCTGTCATTCCAGACTTCCGAGAACGAGTGCCAACTGCAGTCGCACCAATCTTGCGCACTGTCAATGCATCAACACTCTTCTTTCCACCTTTATCTTCACCTCCTTGCTTATTCTGCCAACGCTTAGCTTCCATACCCGCAGATTGTTTCTGGTTTTGAGAATTATCATCAGATTTCTCGTTAGGGCAGTTAGGCCGAATGTGGCCCTGCTCACCGCACTTCCAGCAAACAACTTTCTTGGTTTTACCAGAATTCCCATCCTTGTTCTTCTGCTTTGCCTTGTATCTCCCTCGACGCTTCTTCTTGCTATTTCCTCCACAATCAGCTCCAGAATTCGTCTTTTGCTTACTAGTAGATCCAATCGCCCTAGGAGCATCCGCGACATTCTCGTCCAGAGCCTCCTCCGCAAGGAGAGCATTCATCACTTGCGCGGATGTGGGTGGCATCAGTTGAGTTCCAGGTAAGGCAAGTGCAGCATAGTGGCGTGAGAACTGACGCACAACGTCTCGGTGTGTCCGAGTCACATTGGCCAGAAGAATTTCAGCAAACTCTTCGTCACTTATCACTTTGCCATAATGTGAAAGTTCTCTACGCTTCAACTGGATATCTCGAAGCCAATCAGTCATTTCCAAATCACGATTGTACTTACTCGAGTATAACTGTTCACGAGCGAAAATGTAGTTTGCATACTCTCGCTTGGTCTGCTTGTTCTCAAAGCGAATCCACATATACTTCGCAGAAACCTCGTGGCATATTAACTCGGCGTCTACCTCAGGGATACCACGTAAAATTGCCTCTCGAGCAGCATTATCCCGTGCGTCAAAATCAGCTTGCAGGTTTACATCGTAGAGTGGACGTATCTCCGTACCGTCAATCAAACTCCACAAACCTAAGCGAGTCAAATACGTCTTCAGCTGCACCGCGTAAAGGTCAAAACTGCTCTTCATTACAGGAGGTTTGTTCGAGATGTCCTTAATTCCACCTCCACCACCTCCAACGGGGTGACTAATATGAGTACCAATTGCTCCTGAGCCATACATACCAGTAGGAAATCCATATCCGTAACTGTGTGCCATTCCAGTACCAGGCAACGTCGTAAAGGACGGTATGCCCGTGGCCCCAACACTAGCCACAGAAGATTGAGACCCCATAGGCATTGTTGCTTGTCTACCAGTCATCACACTTGAAAACGTAAATCCACCGGACATGTTGCTCCCAGTAGTACCCAACACTCCAGTAGAAGCTGCCGATGTAGTTGCTGTGGGTATTACAACACTAGCCGAACTCGATACATTTGGTCCAACGCTTCCAGTTGCCGTTGTCCCCACCATCGAGGTACTACTTGCTGACGAGGCAGCAGTACTTGTCTGTGGTGTCGCCATAGAGAAGGCAACACTGAAGCCTGAGAGTGTTAGTTCTCACGGTCTTCGAACGCTTGGGCTCAGTACCTGTTAGCTTTAGGCACAGAAGACACAAACAACTGCTCGCCCACTCAGCACAATTGGGATTGCGAGAGAACTACGACTGAGCGCAGTCTCTGTTATCAGTAGGCTACAGTATACAATACTAAAGATAAATATACTCTGCGACGAGACTCAGCATTACCAAATCCGAATTCACCACTTCAACTGCGAAGAGAAACTTGGAACACGACAGACGCCAACTGCCGTTGTTCACAGTAATGCACGTCCTAGTATCGCATGTAGCTGCCAGCCATATGAGTCATGTGCCTTCGTCTTCCGGCGCGGCGCTTGAGACTCTTGGTCTCCCTCTGCACGAGGCTGCTTCCTGCATGTATACAAGCACGCGCTAATTTGCTGGGTGCAGCGGCCTTCGTTTTCGGCAGTTTTCGGCAGAAATGGTTATAACCAGCCGAAAACTATGGTTTTAACCATAAATGGCACCAATGAAGTGAGGAGTGATGGTGCTGCAATCATTCTGTCTAAAAATATCCACAGTGAGTTCATCAGGAAATGGCATTCACCTTCTGGAACCTCTCTCAAATGTAGCCATTTCACTCTATCAGAAGTTGTCAAGTGAAAAGAACGGATTGTGTGTGCCACACCAGCAACTCTTGGCCGCAAATGGAGCGGATCGTCAGAATCGAAACCGACAGCAAACAAGCAAGACACAGAGAGAGCACAATGGGCCGTTCCCGTTCTTCGCGTCCTGCCGCCCGCCCGGCCCCTCGCCGCGCCCCGGCTCCCGCCCAGCCGCGTCGCCCCGCCCCCGCCCCGGCACGCACGCAGGCTGCGCCTGCTCCGGCCCACCAGAGCTCCAGCAGCGGCGGTGGCATGATGAGCGGCCTTATGGGCACGGTTGCCCAGGGTATGGCCTTCGGCACGGGTAGCGCCATCGCGCACCGTGCTGTGGGAGCAGTTGCCGGATCGCTTTCGGGTGGATCGGACGCTCCGCAGCAGCAGGAGGCCGTTCCGGTTTCGCAGGACTACCAGGCCGCGCAGCCGCCCCAGCAGGACCAGTGCGGCCCCGACCAGAAGGCTTTCCTCGAGTGCCTGAACTCCAACAGCAACGACATCAGCTCGTGCCAGTTCTACCTAGACCAGTTCAAGCAGTGCCAGCTGCAGCAGCAGAGCACCTTCATGTAAATCAACAGAATTACGAGAAGGTCTTTTGACGAAAGTGCGAGCTCGATTTCGCTAACCTTTACGCTGGTTTCGGTATTGACAAGAACTCATGAGCCCTTTTCAGTTTGTTTCGCTCGTTGAAGCAGGCGTACAGTTGAAAAGGTACTTGAATCTCGAGATGCAGCGGACGTAGTTAAGCACAGAGCAAGCACTAATCAAACATGTCAAATAATAAAGAAATTCCTGAAGCAAAGTTGCCCAGGTTCACAACTACAGCTAACGTTACATGCATGTAACATGCTTGTTGCCAGTGGCAACAGCAACAGCGCCCATCGATTAGGAATGCCACAGGGCTTCAACATCGGCAAAATGCGACTTTAACAGCATCAGTGTTTCGGACCCGCTTACTAGCGGCCCTTGTCTGCACATCGTGGACGCATTGAATAGCCCGCATCAAGGCAACGTCAATGCACCCCCCGAACGCCTGATAATACTTCAAGTAACGAGCCACGCTCGTCACCCAAGCACCAAAATCGGGCACCTGCTTCTCTCCGTTTTCCGCGCGGAAGGAACACCATAGGCGATAGATCTGCAACCTTCATTCACACCATTGACGCTGACATGTACCTCCATCACTACGCAATCACCAAGCGCAAAGATCGCACACGACCTGCAGCTTAAATACGTTGGCAGGAAATCCTGAAATATCGGCAGTCACCGGAATCTCGCCACACACCCTGTTCTCGGCACTTTGCTTGTGTGCATCTGCCACTGGCATCAGCACTAAAGAAAGATTCTCCATCTGCTTGGTTCCATTCAACCGCAAAGCACCTTCCCAGCCAATTCAATCTGATTCCGATGTCTGATACTTTTCTCGGGTCAGAAAATAAAACCTTAGGCGACATTGAACCTTATTTTGACAGTAAGATTGTATTGATCATACTCAAATACATATACTACGAGAGCTCTCTGCTCCACCCGTTGGGACCTCCCCTCACCGCGTTTCCTTTGCACGCGGTTGGTTCCCGAGCCTGAGCGCCATTTCCTCTTTGGATCCAGCTAGTCCGAAGTGAAAAGCCGAGAGAAGAACCCGACCCAAACCCGCCGCTAACCCCCCACTCAAGCAGCAACCATGGTACGTCTTCCCTCCTTCTCTTTTTAATAATTCTTAGGAATAAAAAGGGACAGAACAGTAAATGCTAAAGCCATCTTCTTCTTCTCCTTCTTGTTGACTCTTCTCAGGTGAACTTCACGGTCGACCAGATGCGTGAGATCATGGACTACACGAAGAACATTCGTAACATGTCCGTGATTGCCCACGTCGATCACGGTAAGTCGACGCTGACGGACTCTCTGGTGTCCAAGGCCGGTATTATCTCGGCCAAGCACGCCGGTGAGGCCCGTTTCACGGACACCCGTGCCGATGAGCAGGAGCGTTGCATTACCATCAAGTCGACTGGTATCTCGATGTTCTTCGAGTACGACATGGACGCCGGTGAGGCCGCTACGGCCGCTGCCATTGCCCACGAGTCTGCCGAGGAGGCTGCTGCTGGACAGGAGGTTGTCATTAACAAGAACTCGTACCTGATCAACCTGATCGACTCGCCTGGTCACGTTGACTTTTCGTCCGAAGTGACGGCTGCTCTGCGTGTGACGGATGGTGCTCTGGTCGTGGTGGACTGCATTGAAGGTGTCTGCGTGCAGACCGAGACTGTGCTGCGTCAGTCGATTGGTGAGCGTGTCAAGCCCGTTCTGATGGTGAACAAGGTTGACCGTGCTCTTCTTGAGCTGCACCTTGAGCCTGAGGACTGCTACCAGTCGTTCACCCGTGCTATTGAGACGGTGAACGTGGTCATTGCCACCTACTTCGACGAGAAGCTGGGTGATGTCCAGGTGTACCCTGAGAAGGGTACGGTTGCCTTCGGTTCGGGTCTCCACCAGTGGGGTTTCACCCTGAAGAAGTTCGCTCGTCTTTACTCGAAGAAGTTCGGTATTGCCGAGGACAAGATGATGCAGAAGCTGTGGGGCGACTGGTACTTCGACGCTGCTAACAAGAAGTGGACGTCCAAGAACAACGCCGAGGGCTCCCTCAAGCGTGCTTTCTGCCAGTTCATCATGGACCCCATCATCAAGATGTTCGACGCCATCATGAACGACAAGAAGGCCAAGTACGAGAAGATGATGAAGGCTGTGGGCGTTGAGCTCAAGTCTGACGAGAAGGACCTGACGGGCAAGCCTCTGCTGAAGCGTGTCATGCAGCGCTGGCTGCCGGCTGCCGACGCCGTCCTTGAGATGATTGTCGTGCACCTGCCGTCCCCCGTGACTGCCCAGCGTTACCGTGTGGACACCCTGTACGAGGGTCCCCAGGACGATGAGTGCGCTGAGGCCATCCGCAAGTGTGACGTCAACGGACCTCTGGTCATGTACGTGTCCAAGATGGTGCCGACCTCGGACAAGGGCCGTTTCTACGCCTTCGGCCGTGTGTTCGCCGGTAAGATCGCCACCGGCCAGAAGGTCCGCATGCTCGGCCCTAACTACGTGCCCGGCAAGAAGACCGACCTGTGGGTCAAGAACATCCAGCGTACGGTCATTATGATGGGCCGTTACGTCGAGCAGACCCCCGACATTCCGGCCGGTAACACGTGCGCCCTTGTTGGTGTTGACCAGTACCTGCTGAAGTCTGGTACGATCACCACGTCTGAGACTGGCCACACCATCCGTACCATGAAGTTCTCCGTGTCGCCCGTTGTGCGTGTGGCCGTTGAGCCCAAGACCGCTTCGGACCTGCCCAAGCTTGTGGAAGGCATGAAGCGTCTGTCCAAGTCTGACCCCATGGTCCTGTGTTACACGGAGGAGTCTGGTGAGCACATTATCGCCGGTGCCGGTGAGCTCCACCTTGAGATCTGTCTGAAGGATCTGCAGGAGGAGTTCATGGGCACGGAGGTCAAGATCTCGGAGCCCGTTGTGTCCTACCGTGAGACGATCACGGGCAACTCGTCCAAGACGTGCCTGTCCAAGTCGCCTAACAAGCACAACCGTCTTTTCTGCGAGGCTTCTCCTTTGGGCGACGAGCTGACCCAGGAGATCGAGGAGGACAAGGACGAGGTGTCCCCCCGTTACGACTTCAAACTTCGTGCTCGTTACCTGGCCGACAACCACGGCTGGGACGTCACTGACGCCCGTAAGATCTGGGGCTACGGCCCGGACGGCACGGGTGCCAACGTGTTCGTTGACGCTACCAAGGGTGTGTCGTACCTGAACGAAATCAAGGAGTCTGTGCTTGGCGGATTCAACTGGGCCACCAAGGACGGTGTCCTTTGCGAGGAGGTCGTGCGCGGCATGCGCGTGAACCTTTTGGATGTGGTGCTCCACGCTGATGCTATTCACCGTGGTATGGGCCAGATCCTGCCCACCACCCGTCGTGTGGTGTACGCTTGCCAGCTTGTGTCGGAGCCTGCTCTTATGGAGCCGGTCTTCCTTGCCGACATCCAGGTCCCCCAGGACGCCGTTGGCGGTGTGTACGGTGTGCTGACTCGCCGTCGTGGCCACGTGTTCGCTGAGGAGCAGCGCCCCGGTACCCCGATGATGCAGCTGAAGGCTTACCTGCCTGTCAACGAGTCGTTCGGTTTCACTGCTGACCTGCGTCAGGCTACGGGTGGCAAGGCCTTCCCGCAGTGCGTGTTCGACCACTACCAGGCTATTGGCGGTGACCCGACCGACGTGGGCAACATGTCTGGCAAGCTGGTGAACGGTGTGCGTGTCCGCAAGGGTCTGTCCCCGGACGTGCCTCCTCTCGACCGTTTCTACGACCGTCTGTAAGGCGTCTAGCTCGAGCAAAATCTTCTGGCGTGGTGCAGCCCTGTGCCTTCGGCGCGGGCGTCTCTCATGAGTGTAGATTTGTTTCGGCCTTTTGACTCGGTTTAACATCGTTGCATGGAGATTGCCTCTTTTTATATCTGCATTGTTTGCCTTCTACCTATGTTTCTTGCTGGGTTTGTTTGGAGGCTGGTGGTGAAGGTGGTGCAAGAAGGCATTCCCACTCAAGTTTATGAAAGATTGTTCTACACCATTGTGCTGGCGTGGTAATACTACCGGTACTGTATGATCCAGCCTGTACTATCATCTCAATCAATGTAGGATGGCCATGCAGAAGCTTTGCTTTCTCACAAGCAAGTGAGTCATTCAAGGTGACTCGCAGAGTGAGGAATTGACGAAACGATGCTTGTCAAAACTTGGCTCCCCTTTCATAGTCGATCTATCATGCTATTGAGTATTACGGGTACTTGAAGTTAAAGCTGTTCATGGAATCGTTGCACCGCATACCTTTCCGTTGCGGTTCCATTGCATTGCCGACGCAGCCGTGTTATCCCAGTTGGGAGGGCAACTTGTCTTGTCCTGGACAAGGCATGCCAATGAGCTACATGTGCACCAAGGACCAGCAAGTAGCGATATTGTATATAACCGCTGCATGCTACGGCTGCAAAAAGTCTGGGGTGCATTCGACGCGAAGTCAAAGTGGTTTGGCACTGGGTCAACTTCAACCAGTTGCTGCTCGCACCATCTCGGCGTGATTCACTAGTAAACCGCTGCTGCTTACGGAGTGGAGGCAGCACTGGAATGAACATGCATGGAGCCGGTCTAAAGCAGGGCTAGTGTCTTTCGCCATTTACCCGAAAAGGGATTGTCCACGCCACCACTTGTAAACGGAAGCGCTTACGAGATTGACACTAGCGCCGAAATTCGATGCAGTAAAGTTGTCTTCGAGCTTGAAGTTGTCCATTGCGATTCCCTCGTTGACGTCACGCGAGGCGCTTTCAAAGCTTGTCAAAAAAACACAACGACTGTATGTACCGATGCAAAGTGACGTGGTTGAAGCTACAGCGTATTGACGCACTCCAACTCGAAAGTGCAGCTCCATTCTGCGTTTTGCCAGCTCGCCGACACTCGTCAGACCTCTCCACCTTTCATCATGCAGCGCCACATCCTGCGTCAAGCTCCCCGCGCCCTCGCCATGAAGTCAGCTTCTACGGCCGTCAAGGCTTCGCCGCTCGTCCTGTCCCGCCAATTCTCGACGCCCGTGTCGGTCAAGCAGACCAATCTGTTCATCAACGGAGAGTTCGTGCCTTCGATCACAGGCAAGACCTTCGAGACATTCAACCCTGCTACGGAGGAGAAAATCGCCGATGTGGCTGAAGCAGGAACCGCCGACATTGATGCCGCTGTGGCTGCTGCTCGCTCTGCCTTCGAGGGCGAGTGGCGCACCATGCCTGCTGCTGAACGTGGCCGTCTCATTCACAAGCTTGCCGACCTCATTGAGGAGAACATTGACGAACTCGCTGCTCTTGAGGCTCTTGACAACGGTAAGCCGTGTGCTGAAGCTAAAGGAGCTGATCTGGGCCTCGTGCTCAAGACTCTCCGCTACTACGCTGGCTGGCCCGACAAGATCCACGGCTCTGTGATTCCCATCACCGGCCCTTACCTGTGCTACAACAAATCCGAGCCTGTCGGCGTGTGCGCGCAGATCATCCCATGGAACTTCCCGCTGCTCATGATGGCGTGGAAGCTGGGCCCTGCTCTTGCGGCTGGTAACACTATCGTGCTGAAGCCTGCAGAGCAGACTCCGTTGTCTGCCCTGCGTGTGGCTGAGCTCATTTCTGAGGCTGGTTTCCCCAAGGGTGTGATCAACATTGTGCCCGGTGTGGGTCCTACTGCTGGCCGTCACTTGGCACAGCACCCGAATGTCGACAAGGTCGCCTTCACAGGATCCACGGAGGTCGGCTACCAGATCATGCGCACGTCGCACGTGAGCAACATCAAGCGTGTGACGCTCGAGCTCGGCGGCAAGTCGGCTAACATCATCCTGGACGATGCTGACATCGACCTTGCCATTCAGCAGTCGCAGCTGGGACTGTTCCTGAACCAGGGACAATGCTGCATTGCCGGCACTCGTGTGTACGTGCAGGAGGGCATCTATGATGAGTTCGTGCGCCGTTCAGTGGAGGCTGCCAGTGCTCGTGTGGTCGGTGACCCGTTCAGCTCCGCCACTCAGCAGGGTGCGCAGATTGACGAGACCCAGTTCGAGAAGATTCTCGGCTACATTGATGAAGGTGTCAAGGAGGGTGCACGTCTGCTGACGGGTGGTAAGCGCCACGGTGACAAGGGCTGGTTCATTCAACCGACCGTTTTCGCGGATGTGACGGACGACATGACTATCGCTCGTGAGGAGATTTTCGGCCCTGTCATGTCAATTCTTAAGTTCAAGACGATCGACGAAGTGATTGAGCGTGCCAACGACTCTGTCTACGGTCTGGGAGCTGGTGTCGTCACTAAGAACATCGACAACGCTATCAAGATCTCGAACGGTATCCGTACCGGTACGGTGTACGTGAACTGCTACGACGTGTTTGACGCCAACACTCCGTTCGGTGGTTTCAAGGACTCTGGCATTGGCCGTGAGAACGGTGAGCTGGGTCTACGCAACTACCTGGAGCACAAGACGGTAATCATCAAGCGTCCGGATGACTCGATGCCCTAAGTGTTTCAATCGCGTTGAAAATGTAGTGGTGTCATTTTGACAGTAGTGAAAACCAAACAAGTAAGCAGAGCTAATGAAAGCCGTGCACCGTGAACCTTCTCATTGATAGTATTCTTCTGTACTGTGAACTCCACACAAGTTAGGTAGCGTTCGTGACGCTTATTGCATCTTCCTCTTCAACTTGTCTGTCACACGCTGATTGGCTGATAATTTTCTATTTTAGCCAACAACTGTGCCCCCAGTCTTATGACGTCGTTGCAATCTCCTAAAAAGTGAAAGCAGTCGAAGACGTCTACGACCTCTGCGGGGCTCGAGTTCATGTACAACAGGATGGCGAACGGTCGAGCTAATGCGCGAGAATCCCTCTTCTCGGGTGCCTCTTCGCGGTCGCAGGTAGAGTCCGATAGTACACAGCCCCGCGTCTGTAAAATTGAGTCGCTAAATAACTGTATTTTTTGTCTTTTTCTAGCAAGGAGGAACTGTAGACAACGGAGAACAAGCTAAACGATTGCTGGAAGATCAAAATGACGAGCAGATCAGCCATTTGTCGCTGCAGATCACGCAGCTGAAACAGGTTAGTGGTAGCTATTGACTATGGAGGATATAGTTGTCTTCTGTGTTGTTATTATGTGTACTGATATTGCTGCTGTGTCTGGGTTGCTTGCTGTAGCTATCGGGTAATATTCATGCCGAAGTGGTTGACCAAAATCGCTTCTTGGACAGTATGGTAGGTAGTAGAAGATAGTTGGCTTTATAAAGCTTTGCCATGACATTGTTGCACTGGTTCCAATGCAAAAGACTAACAGCTTTGTGTATCACCATGATTAATGCAGGGAAAAGAGTTTGATAACACGGAGGGTCTGTTGGGTGGAACGATGAAGCGACTTGGCATCATGATGGATCAGGGCGGAAGCAAACACATGCTGTACCTCATCATGTTTGTGGTGGTGGTGTTCGTACTCCTATACTTTGCCATCCGATCGCACTAGACTGTCTGCAACCTGGTAAACAAAACACGACATCATCTCATCTCCACTAGACCATGTACATACTTTAAAGTCTATTGAAAGGATCCAGTCTACAACTTATTAGTCTGTTGAAGAAGTTGTGTACCTTTGATTATTTGTAACCCTACATACCAATATACCGGTATATCCCTATACTGAAGCCAAGTGTAGAGAAAGATCAGCTGGATCCGGTCTTCTTCACCTTTTGAGCCGACGTGGTAACGATCACAACGTGGGGAGCGCAACACCAACAGACATGGGCAATTTCCTAGCCACACCAATCACCGAGAAGGATACCGAAGGCGGCGAGGGCAACAGCCTTTCGTTCGGCCTGGCCACAATGCAGGGCTGGCGCACGGGCATGGAGGACTCGCATATTGCGCTCATCAACCCGGAAGGACTGCCCAAAGGCTGCTCACTCTTTGCGGTGTTCGACGGTCATGGGGGACGTTTAGCAGCGGATTTAGCAGCTGAAAGACTCACGGAACACTTGGCAGCTGTCATGAAGACCGACATTTTCCCTGGTGGCAAGACGGAGGGAGCGGACCCGAAGAAGATTGGCAAGGCCATGCGCGACGCATTCATGAATTTGGACCAGAACATCCGAGACACGTTCGAGAAGAGCTATGGATCCGACCAGAGTGGTTGCACGGCCATTGCAGCTCTTGTTACCCCCACACATATCATTGTGGCCAATTCGGGTGATTCACGCAGTGTCATGGCCAAGGGTGGACGTACGGTCGAGATGTCTTTCGACCACAAACCTATTAACGTACAGTATTGCAATACTATTGTATTGGAGGGGTTTGGAGATTAATGAATACTTGTGATTGATTGTAGCCGGGTGAACGCACACGGATCCAGAATGCTGGCGGACTGGTGCGTAGTAACCGAGTGAATGGAGATTTGGCAGTGTCGCGTGCTCTTGGGGACTTTTCCTACAAGGCTCGTGCGGATTTACCAGCGGAGCAGCAGCAGGTGTCTGCTGAACCAGAAATTGAAGTGCAACAGATCGACACAACGGAAGAATTCCTTGTGCTGGCGTGTGACGGAATCTGGGACGTCATGAGCAACGACGAGATTTGTGCTTACATTCGCCAGCTCATGGACAACGGCGAGTCGGACTTGAAGTTAATATCGGAAGAAATACTGGACAATTGCCTTCGTGCAGGAAGGTGGGTGTACTGCTGTGTATCGCTACATGGCGATTGATAACAATGCTAACTGTTTGTTTTTCCTAGTCGTGACAATATGAGCGTTGTGATTGTCAAGTTCCCTGGCGCTAAGCTCGGTCAGGGTGGAGGTGTGGCCAAGATTCGTGAGGAACGGGCTCGCTTGGAGAAGGCTCAGCAAGAAGCCAATGGCGAACTCGATGACAAGGACGATAATGGAGTCGCAGGTGCTCTCTCAGCCCCCAAAGCCTCGTAGTTATGCAACACAAACACAAAGCGAAGTGGAGACGTTCAACACCAATTCCCACGCTTCGTAACGAGCTAGTTTCGGCGTATCCATCCATCGCGAATGACAACAACTTCGTGTTTGTACTGCACAAGCTGCGTTTCCAACCAAATCATGGCTTCATCATGGCTGATTCGGTTGGAAGATTGCTCTTGTCGTTATGATACACTTACCCAAAGTTGTTTGCGAAAATGTGAAGTCTTTGTGTATGTACTTGGACGTGTAATTTTGCCTGTTCCCTAGTTTTAATACTACCTCACCACAGTCTTCTTACAGGTACTCACAGCAGCTACCGGTAGCAACTCGAACGTCCGTCAACGCCGTCTTCGAGATTTGTGTGGGAAAACAGCAAGGCCATAGATGGCGACTCTAATTCTGCCTCGCTGTTTTTGCCAGGTTCGCCATCTCGCTCTTTCGATGCGCAGTGTTGTTGGTTGGTCGCTTGTACTTGGATAGGTCCAAGTCCCGGAAATATGCGATCGTGCGCATGAGTCCTTCTTCAATGCACACATGGGGGTTCCAGTCCAAATGCGCCCTGTAACAGCAAAAACAACAAAATGTTAACACAATGCCCAAACAATGCCACAGGTGGTAAACTTACCTGGCAAGGGTAATGTCTGGTTTTCGCAGCTTGGGATCGTTGTTCGGTAGATCTCGGAAAACCAATCTGCTTCGGGAATTAGTCAGACGAATAATCATCTCAGCAAGCTCACGAATAGTCATTTCGTGCGGGTTGCCTAGATTCATAGGACCCACGCAGGTGTTGCAGTCCATGAAGCGCACGATAGCTTCCACAAGGTCGTCCACGAAGCAGAACGAGCGTGTCTGGCTGCCAGTGCCGTAGATCGTGATGTCCTCACCTTGCAGCGCTTGCATGATGAAATTGCTCACTACACGTCCATCGTACGGATGCATTCCTGGTCCGTACGTGTTGAAGATGCGTCCTACACGGATATCCACGTTGAGAGTGCGGTGGTACTCGAAAAACAGCGTTTCGGCCACACGCTTGCCTTCATCGTAGCAAGCTCTTACCCCTGTGCAGTCCACATTGCCCAGATAGGACTCTACTTGGGGCGAGACTTCCGGATCTCCATACACTTCACTAGTTGAGGCTTGGAACACACGCGCCTTAACGCGTTTCGCCAGACCAAGCATATTCATAGCGCCCATGAAAGACACCTTCGTAGTCTTGATAGGGTTGTACTGATAGTGCACGGGCGAAGCTGGACATGCAAGATTGTAGATCTGGTCCACTTCGCATGCATAAGGCTCGGTAATATCGTGCCGCACGAACTCAAAGTTTGGGTACCGGTTCTGCAGCTCCAACACGTTACCACGTTGGCTGGTGAAGAGGTTATCAAGGCAAATAACCTCATGGCCTTGCTCCAATAGTTTACGGCACAAATGGGTGCCAATGAAGCCAGCACCGCCCGTCACGAGGATGCGCTGCATCGTGCATTCTTGCAGCTGGCGGGGCAATGACAAAGGTCGACGGCGTTGTGGTGGAGGTGGTTCATCATGCGGCACGATGGCTACAGGCGACACTGGAGTGGGAGGTGCGTCATGCAGCTGCATCGTCACTTGTTGGTGGTCCTCGTTCTGTGCCATTTCCGGTGAAGCGATGGAGGCGGTGGGGGCCATCGGCGACAAGAACGTTTGGCTATTGCTGGGACTGTTGGCTTGGGTGTCTTATTCGATACTGAACTGACCAAAGACAAGTCGCGTTGATTTTTCTTGTCACATTGTGACTTTTCGAACACCGCCTGTACTTGGAGAATGTATGGGGTTGATTTCAAGAGAGAGTACGGTACATCATCCTCATACAAATATATAGGAGGTACCACTTGTGGGTGAGAATTTTCGCATGGAAAAATAACTTTTTGCAAAAACATTTTCATTGTAGAAGGAGAAATAAAGCAGTGGCGATGCCGGCTACCGCTGGACGAGTGCGCATGCCGCACAACAACCGCATGCACAGCAGTGCAGCGCTTAAGATGACAGGTATATGGAAGGAAACTATTGGCTACGATCCGTACGCGGCTGAGGGCGAGAAGCAAGGGGAGGCGAGCGAGACTTCGTACGAGCAGGCCAAAGGCCTCATGGCGCTCGCCAAGCTGTCGAACAAATCGGTGAGTAACACATTGCAATTGACAATTTTGCATGAGATTAGGGGGCGTTGACTTGTGAATTTTGGTGCAGAACGATGTGCGTGGTGCTTGCAAGAAGGTAAACACGACAATTATCTTCATTTTCGTGAAAAGTGAACTTACAGGATTGTTATTATTTTGGAATATGTTTCTTCCAGTGCGGAATGGTGGGGCATTTAACTTTCCAATGCCGGAACCATTTGGGTGGGGAGGAGAAGCGTGTGGTCTCGTCGGACTCGGACTCGTCTTCGTCCTCGGTGAGCGTCATGTTGACAATGAAAATCGTCCGCTGGAAAAATGAATGTACTTGAAGTATACTAACGTCATACGGTTGGTGAATTTTTGCTTTGGCAGGATTCTTCAAGTGACGAGGATGAAAGTGAAGATGAAAACGACAAAAAATCATCCACACGCCGTCCATCGTCGCGAGGACGCAGCAGAAGCCGAAGTCGTAGCCAAAGTGAAGCAAGAGAGCGACGTCGAGGTCGATCGCACAGTCGAAGCCCCAGTACCGGACGTCGTCGTCGGGATCGATCCCCTTCAAGAAGTCGCAGTCGATCGCGCGGACGTGACTCCAAAAAGAAGCACAGTCGCCGTCGTAGTCGCAGCTCCAGTAACAGCTCAGAGCGGGAGAGAAAGCGACATCGCCGTTCGGACAGTAAGGAGCGATCGTCATCGAAGAAGGACAAGAAGCGGAAGAGTTCGTCCAAGAAAAGCCATAAGGATAAAAAGGAGAGAGAACGCAAACACCGTCATCGTCGCCATCACCGCGACCGCGACTCGACAAAGAAATCTCACTCCAAGAAGCGACATCATTGAAGAAAATGCCAAACATGACAGTTTACTGTTTCAGCAAGGATGCCGTGATTGCATCAAAATCTAACCTAGCTAGCTTTTATACATGTTCTGAACTTTATACATTTGTTTCACAGATCAAATGTGACGTAGGGATCCAAGGATCGATGTTACACGGATGCATACTGCCAAAATTCGAGGTATCCGCAAAAATACATATGGAAATCTCTGCCAAGGACGTGAAGAACTGTTCTTCAAGAACATACCCACAATCTTTGTACCACTAGTCCGCAAAAAAAGTTATCTGGTTACTCGAAAGTATACCATCCCAACGAAAAGAACTGCGTACCATTCAAACGACTCGATAACATATATTGCAATTTTCAAAACTCCAATCAACTGGGTTCATTACAGCTGATATCTACAATCTGTCGCGAGATCAGTGAACTCGTCATGTACTGTGCACATCGGCAGTAAGCTAGTCTCCCGACATACGGGTCGTGTCGGAGTCTGCGTCGCTGAAGTTGTCGCTGAAGTGGTCACTGAAGCCGTCGTGGCTGTCGTGTACCGGGTGGTCGCCTAGCTCTATTAGATGACGGAGCTTCTGCTTACGTCGGTACTTCTCTTGGCTCTGACGGCGCTTCTTCTTGATGTCGTTGCCGATCGAGACAAGCCGGTTTTGGTACTGGTGGTAGGTCAAGCCGTGTTCATCCCGAAGAGGGTGCATTGTGACGTGGTAGTTCGTCAGAGCAGCACAGATATGGAAGATGTCGTCGTACAGTGACTCGTTCCAGCGGTATTTTTCAGCGCATATCCGCCACAGTAACCCCAAACGTCCGAAATAATTCTCAACAATGACCCTGTCACTGGAGATACGGCGATTTTGAAGCTGCTCTTCGCTGGTTAGAACGTTGCCCTTTTTAGGGTGAATGCACCTGATATGATCAGCGAGCCCTTGGTATCCTTTGTCAGCTAAGACAGCCCATTCATCAGGATACTCTGTACTCAGAGGGCCGTGATCCGGGAGACGCTGATCCCCGTCAGCTTTTTGCCGCTGCGACCTGTGAAAGCCTCGTTGTCCCTGCACATCGTGATATCCGCAGTGTTACCACGCGCATGACGGGTGCAATTAATGGAAAGCCCTCGGGGGTTCACTGAGACTTCAACCTTGAAGCCATACAGTTTATGTTTGGCACTATAAAACGGCATGGCCTCCGCCATATTGCCTGCTGGACGGTTTGTTTGCTGGAAGGTGACGTCTGTGGCGTACAGCGCACACGGGAAGTTTGCAAACGTGTGACCAGAAGTCACTAGCGCTCTCATGTTGGACTCGTCGGCTTGTGAAGCTACCCACTCTTCATAGAGCTTGGATGCAACGACTTCGATGAACCCGGTGATGGTCTTGATGAATGTGGGCGTCTTAATCCTGAAGATTCTTGCGAGCATTTCCCATGTACCGCCGTTTTTCATTACCACCAGCATCATAAAGAACACGTCCTTGGCTGCAAACGTAGAACGACGTCCACGCCCGACGTTCCAGTAGCGAAGTACATGTCCGCGTACAGAATACCACAACGTATTCAGCTCACGAGGAGAGAAGTTAGACATCCGTGTGATCGCAGCAGCACCACCATCTCGAAACACCCCATCCAGGATTGGGCACGGCGACGCAGCATCACCTCCTCCGTTTCCTTCTTCTTCAATGGGGTCGACGGGGAATCGCTCGATTTCCGCCCGTCGCTCTTCTTCTCGCTCCTCCAACATTGCTAGCACGGCTTGAAGGTGCGCAGCACGAGCCGTACGAGCACGAGCTGAAGCCGCTTGAGCACGGTCTCGATCTCCTTGTGATCGCGGCGAGCCATTTCGAGCAGCCCCACGACGAGAGCTACGTCTCGCACTTGCAGGGGTACGGGAAGGCGATCTACGCGGTGTGCGACTGAGCGGAGAGGAGTGGCGGGACGACATCGCAGATCTTGCTGGCTTGGAGTAGGCTTAGTGGGCGCGCCGGAAGTTGAGAAGTGATCGAGTATGATCAAGTAAATGAAGCAGCACAGCACAGACTGTGTCACACAGTGTAGACGCTCGAGTTTTCGGTAGAGACGGGAACTGAAAGGAGATCTAGCAGATGATCATCTATGGGATAGATTCTCTACCGATTGCTCAAATACATTAAAGCAACCGTAACACCAAACATGTGGCTCAGTTCTTGCTCTGCTGTATGACTTACGACAGTACAGCTAACTTTTATAAAGGTCTACTAAAGTGGCTGTGCAGAACTCTCTCCGTCGCATCATCAAAACGCACTCAGGGTATGATATTCCTTCCAGCTTGAAAATCCAGGGTCGTTATGTTTTTATGTTGACAGTCGAAATCTTGTGTCCTCAGCTTGGTTGCTGTCTAGGGTAAAATGCCATTGGAAATCTTCTGGAACCAGTCGTATTGCCTTGTGCCGCGGTGGCCATTACTCTTGTCGACGATTCGAGCGGCGGTGCGTTCCACGTCTTGAACACCCCAACCAATACACAGACGTCGACTCAATCTCCGAACAATTCGAGCACGAGATCTGCCCTTGAAGCACGGGAAGCTCGAGTCCTTGGACGAAAGGTACACGAGAGATAACAACTGTTCAGCTTCCAAGTGTAGGGCCAGCAGGCCTTGAGCTACAAGTTGCCGATAGCGATCAAAGCCCTCCCCACCCATGATTTCCACCATCTCTGGAGTAAGCTTGAATGGTGCCGTCTCGAGACTGAAAGTGTTGCCAGGTGCAATGCCAAGCACGAAGCCAAAATCAATATGTACGATGTGTCCTTCAGTATTCAGCATGATGTTGCCGTTGTGCCGGTCCTTCACCAGGAAAATGTAGGAAAAGAGACTGTACGCTGCCATACTCGTGATGAAGTTCGCTCGAGCTCTTTCCAAGCGGACAGAATCGTGTTCACCCGAGATCGGATCTCGACCGCAGGCCCGTTCGAATATCATGGGCAGTGACGTACCCACGCCACCGATTTTCCTGCCTTTTTTCTTTAAACCATCCAGCGACTGAGCATCCGTGATCACTTCCAACAATCCACAATCCTTGCCTGCACACACGATACTGTAGTAATGCATCCAGAGGTTGAGATTGTGCTTTCGGAAAATGAGCTGAAACAACTTGAGTCCCTGAAGCACGAAAACCTCTTGACGCATATCGTCAAAGCTCTTCGCGATCACGGGAACCACGGCATAACCTTCAAAACGAGAAAAAGCGCTCTCCTCACGGATTCTCTTCTGCGTATCAACAAAGCGTTCTCCGAAAAACGGGCACTGGGATGCGCTTACGGATTCCACACTGTCACTGGTATCGGTTCCATCATCACCACCAACCTCTTTAACACCGAAGCCGTCGCTTTCATCATCGGAAAATGTACCAGTACCAGTTTTTGTACTAAGCGGTGTACAGCCAGAAGGTAGAACTTGATTAAGTCCATCCAGGTCTTCGGAAATTGAGGATCGTAGAGAAGCTTGAGACGCACTTCGACTAGCTGGAATCAAGTCCGCCACGTACGTCCTTACACTTTCTCCATCGAGGTAGTTGAGAATTTCCTGTTGCTCGGGCTCTAAGAGTCCGTCCTTTGCGTTCTCCAAGTTCACAGCAGCTTCCACTATTCCATCCATTGTAGTATCGTGATTGTTAACTTCACGAGACTCACCGTCGCATCCTAATGACGAAGCGATGATCTCAAAGAAAACTAATGTCGGCGCACGAGCCTTGGTGGAAAATACGGTTCCTTCATTAGTCAGTACGTTGACCACACGGTGAGGATGCGCCATAACTCCAGACAGGGGCAATGCAGCCTCAGGTCGAATATGCTTCCCACGCAGCATCTCTTGCAATAAGGCGGGGAGTTGTTTCTTTCGCTGGGAAGGCTCCGAGATATTTTCTTTCAGATATGTACATAGATCCACAAGGAAGCGCACAAGCCGAACTTCGTCGCTAAAAATGTGCTGGGCAGGTTTGTTCCACATCCGCTGCTTGGTTTCTATGAGATGCTGAGTGCCTGACCTCCGCCGTTCCAGTATCATCAACTGAGCTTCTTCATGGTAATCTGAAGGGAACGGGTCCAGGAACCCGTCACCAATACGAAGCTGCTTCTGGACATTACGGGAGCTGGCCACAGTCTCCTCTTTGCTGCGGGCAAGAAGCCATTCAAAGAAAGGAGATTCACGCTGTGAAGCCGCATAAGCCCGTCGCACGTACTCATATAACTGCTCCAATAATTTCTCCAACGATTCTCGCTGGTGTAATGGTGCTTGTGGGAATAGTAATTGCGGCAATACGCTTCGAGGTTCACCGAAGTTGACATTTGTAACGAAGAAAAGCATGACCACAATGCCGTTGCCGCGCTTGTAAAGTCCCCCAGACATAGCATCCCAGTGAGCAGCAATACATTCCCATGTCGCTTTGACTGCGAGGTGCACGCTACGGCGAGCAGTAGCAGCCAGGAAAAATAAGTAAAAGGCACGAACACTGGGAGAAGCGTCCGGCAGGTTCACGAATCCCCACTGCAAGAACTGTGGCCAGTAAAAATCCATCGTATCCATACAGTTTTCGACATTGTGCACGAGTTGAGCCAGCACCACCACGAACATGAACGGCTGCTGTCGATATTTAAACATTGCTGAAAGGAGACTCAGAGGTCCGAGACTTCGAGCACGGATGTGGCTTTCAATTTCCCTCTTCGGACCCTGATCAAAATACTTCCAGCGTACCAGTCGTGACAACCCCCCAGCCTCATCGACAGCAGAGGCATAGTACACCCCAGCTTCTTGTAGTGACGTCAGCAACTGCTGGCGAATAAAGCAATCCATACACACGCGCTTCTGCTCCTGTGACGATGAGGGTTTAGTGCCAACTTGGGATCCCAGCGGCAATGAGTCCCGAGATGGCATTCTGATTAATTCGGGGGTTGTCAGCGCTGTCCACTGGCTGCAGTGCTCACGACAAAACCGATTCGAGCAGGACGCACATATCTTTGGAGTATGGATAAGTCTGCCGAATCTCTTACTGCAACGCAAGCAACCATTCGTGAGCTGCGGGGCTGAGCTGACCAGAGCACCTAAGCTGTGTCGTCGGGTCTTTGCAGTGGGATCTTTAATCATACTGGAGCTGAGGGGGTCGGTGACATTGCTGGCTGAGCGTTCACGATTGGAATCTGCTTGTCCTCGACCTGAAGACAGCAACAATGACGGATCCACGACAGTGTCAGCTGCATAGTCACGGTCAGTATTCGCTGCGCTATTGTCGCTGTCCCCCGTGTCCTCAATCTCCTCTTCATGACCGTTTTCCTCCGTTAATTCAAAGTGATCCATCGCGAACATTCCCGGTGCAGCAGTGCTAGTGGCTTTCTTCAGTACTGGGGATTGATCAAGAATAGGATCCAGTGAACTTAACGCCGAAGTAGTGAGCGATAACAAGCCAAAGGGGTCGTCTTCTTCCATCAAATTCTCCGATTTGCCTTGATGGAGCAATGACCGGGTAGAAATTGACGACCTGGAGGCTGAAAAATGCAACGATTCAAGCTCCTCCACCACATCTTCCTCTACCTCGTCACTCTCCTCCTGTTCCTCCAACTGTACATGTTCATGTGATAATAAGTGTCCTAGAAACTGGACCCACTGGTCTCTCTGCTCCTGCGACTCAGTCTCGATCAACAGTGCAATGCCCGAACTCTCGTCTTCTACATAAAACGAGACACTTTCAAGCTGTTTCCTCTCCTGTTCACTCATCACCAAACTGACAAACATTTCTGCGTCTTCTTCATCATTTCTTCCTTCTTCTGGTAATTTCACTTTATCTCCATCCACCGCTTCGACACTGGAAACTTTCGTACTGGCCAGTAATACTGCACCTCCAGAGCTGGTAGAAGGTGATGCATCTTCGTCTTCGCTGCTTTCAGTGCCTGCATCCACTGTAAACCACTCGAGAGACGCCTCAGGCGCCCGAGAGACGCAGAAATACCACACGTCGTCGCTCAGACGTCCTACAGAGCGCAAATGGCCACTAGAGGACGAATTAGACGCCGCTTCTTCTGCTTCATGGACACTGGAAGACGAATGGAAGACCGCTCGCTCCCGAATACGCACTAGACCCTCACACCGCGTCGTCCCCATGGGGGTTAATTGCGGGAATGTATTATTGCGACACGTCTGGCAACAGATGCTAGTGAATTACAAAACGAGGTAGGTAGTGAAAGGGTACCGATGGGTTCTACTTGATAAATGTAAGGGAATCAGTTCCAAAATAAGGTTGGATGAAAAAGTGGTTTGGAGTAATCTGATAAAAGTAGATGCAATGTCTTGTGTGAAGAAAGCAAATAGTAGTGTGAAGGAGGGGTGTAACACTGTCACGCACCTCCCTTGTCGGGGTCGGTACCTGTGGCTGTTAGATGAGTACGGTCCTGGGCGGGGTCTTGAGTAGAGTAGGAAGAGAAAGGTGTAAGTTTTCAGGTAAATGTAATAAACGTAGATTTCTTGTTCTTGTTCTTCACTTGACTAGGGAAATTCGTAACTAACTAGAGAAAAATGAAAAGCGCAGTATGGTACCACGCCCTTGGGGGTGACACCTCACCTCTTACCCTCACCGGGCACCGCAGGCATGCCCTCCGTCCTTGCAGTCCCTCTTCGCAAGGAGCTCAGTCTCACTTAACTCCAACCTTGGACCTCCACGTCGCCTCCTAGCGCCATCATTTCGGGAAGTCGCCTCCTCGAAGGCCGAGTACCATTGGAACGGTACCCTGGCCAGAGTCACCCAGACGCCGAGGCCGCTTGGGTCTTTTCGTAGCCCGACCGGGGTCCAACACCGCTGGATTAACCCCTTCAATCCCGGATACGGGACATTCCCCCCGACTAGAAGTCCGCCGTCCTCGGAGGACGCCGTGTTGGACCTCGTCGGCCATCCCCCTCAAGCGTTCCGCCATGCCCAAGTCAGCGTCCGAAGCGTTCTCACGAACAAGGTGGCGCCGTGCTTTAGAGGGAACGCTATGAGATTCGCTCTCCGACTCTTCTTCAGAAGAAGAGGAGGCTTCAACTTCCCCTACACCAAGAGCCTCACCTCGAGTCCGGACGGCCGGCTTCTTTAAACGCAAAATGCTGTCTTCTTCCGCGCGGTAACGCTCCGAGGCGTTCCTCTGAACGCTATCCAAAGCGTCTTCGATAATCCCACGAGGGGCTATCTTCCGCAGCCGCCCATCTCGGTCTCCAAGGCGCCATCCATGAGTGACCAGTCCGACCACTCCTACGATCTGAGTGACCAGGAATCCCTGGGCCGTCCAATTCCAATAAAAGCTCGAGACATTGAGGACCACCAGCGCGACGACGACCCCCAAGGCCCCGCACGACACGAACTCCAAGACATCGTACAGCAGCATCGGAACATGGATGACCATAGATAGAGAGAGAAGCATTGCCCAGCACAAACCCTGGACGCCCCCATACACACGCTTCCACGCATTGGCACATCCTTCCTTCCACGCTAGACAATAGCGTTCTACCGACGCGCAAGTTTCCAGCACAAGGTCAGGGCCATATTCGCCAAACGTTACTTGGAATGCAACCCACCAGCTCCTATGCACTCGCCCGTATCTCCCGTACTCCAAAGCGTTCTGCTCCAGCACCTGCACAGGGACCGCGAAGAAGGTACTCCATAAAGCGTACCCATAGGCGAGTCCGTGAAGTTGTCGGAGAGACGGGTTCCGGAGCACTTCTTGATAACGAGAGGTATAGTCCAGCCACATGCCACCATTCAACCGTGTCACTCTCCAAACTTCAGCGCAGAATGTCCAGATCACGTCACGCAAGGGCGTCGTCACGATCCACGCGACAACCGTTCCGATATACACGGGTAGGAGCTCGAACCGTGCATATTCTGCCCATACGTAGCTGGCCCACGCTTCCATGAGCGTTCGTGTCCCAGTTCGGCTTCTTCCAGCAAAAGGAGAAATGAAAAGCGCCTCGCGTAAGTGATCCTGGCACGTCCCGCAACACTCAAGTATCTTAACGGCGACCTGGCGTCATCAAGGGTCCGCCCTTCAGATGTAGATTTTCAGTTTCCGGCAACTTCAACTGGCAGCCATAAAGTTGACCCAATCATCGGTCCCTCGAAGTTTCTTTTCCTAAAATTTTCAATTTCCAATGCGCCAGGTCCCATAAGGAACCGTCCCCAGTTCTTCTCATTCGGCAACTTTCCTCTCGCCACACAGCTCCCATCATGGGTAAATCCCGTCTCCCTTCCGACGAACAGAAGCTGTTGAAGCGGCTCATGGAGCGCTACGCAGAGGAAGAATCTGACACGGAAGACTCAGCCACGGTCAGTGCTCAAGAAGCGTTCTGGTCCGAGATGCGCGAAGTGTTGAGCGTTAACGAGAGTTCCGCCGGGCTGGACATTCTGGATGACGTCGCAGAAGCAGTGATTGACCAGACCGGGGCGGCTTCGGACGCATTTAGCGGCCCCATCCTCATCCTCCCCAAGCCCACGCGCCAAAAGGCCAGCAGGCGCCCTGAAAACCATCCGCGGTTTGCTAATAACAGTTCCAAGACTTCTTCGTCCACCGAGTCGTCGCCTAGGAACGCTCCGAGGTCCAAGCCAAAGTCGCCCAAGAAGAGGAAGGAGCGATCTACAGGTGGGTCGTCGGCGTCGCAGTCGTTGCCTCGCAAAACTCCATATTTTACAGAAGCGTTGGCGGATACTACGCCTCAAGAAATTCGTGACGACTTGGAGGATTTGTATCGTCGAGCGGCTCGTTCGGACCGTTCCACTTTCCAATTAGCGTTCCCCTGGGAGGGTTCTCGCCTCTGGTATGACCCAGAGGAATACCCTCACGTGTATACGGCTCACTGGCGTTGGTGGAATCGTGACCGGCAGGTGTTCTTTGACTGGCAGCTTCACGTCCCGCTGAAAACTCAAGCCGCCCAGACTCGTCGCAGGAAGCAGAAGATGGAGGCGGCCGCACGTCGCATCGAGTTTCTCTCCTTCTGTATCAAGACTTGGGGCTTTTATAACTTCCTGGAGCTCATGGAGAATTGTGACGACTCGAAGACGTTGATGTGGTGGGGAGGTCAACCAGGGCGCAACCAGTCTCGAGGGCCCGGATACCATGGACCAGTGATCGAGAGCCTTCCGTTCCTCCGCCGACGCGACGCCGAGGAGTACGCTTACAAGGTCAAGAACGCTTTGAAACCGTTCAAGTTAAATGAGGGTGGCTTCACAAGCGTTACCAATCTTTTGCTGTGGGCCGATGCCTTGGATCCTGACCATCATCGCCCCGAAAGTCGTCTCGACGATCGAGCCCTCGCTCTCGTCCTCATCGATCTTCAGTCAGACCGCCAGCCCCGCCCCGGCTGGGCAAACAGCAACAAGGATGGCGTGTGGGCGGTTCTTCGCAAGTGCACTCGGATTATCGACTTGGCTAGAGTCCTCGTCAAGCAGTTGCAAGATGGGACGTATAAGACGCCCGTCGTTAAGGCTTTCGACCCTACGGAGATCAAGCCTTCCTACGACCAGTTCAAGATCAAGGGTTGTCCTTCGGCGCATGGGTCGGGAAGTGTAGCAGCGAGTCGTATGGTACCAACCTTCTACAAGGCAGCCAAGCCCAAGTCGGCCAAGACCAGAGCAAACGACCTTAGCGTGGTCCCTGACACCTCCACGGGAACGACGGCCACGCCTTCCAAGAATCCCAAGTCCGCCGGGTCCAAGTCCACTCAGGCCCCTCCGAGCAAGACCGTTCCCGGGAACGCTTCAAGTTCCGACTCAAGCTCGGCAACCAGCAAGTCTCAGGACGCTTCTCCAGCCGAGTCCTCCCCGAAGGATACCTCGTCCAGTGGGTCCGAGCCGAAGCCGTCGTCAGCCAGCAAGCCGGCAGCCGATCCCCTCAGCAGCCCTCCGGCGTCGCCTCACTCGTCACCCAAGCCGAAGTCCAAGGACGGGGCCTCAGGGTCCGGTAAGAAGTCGGCTTCTTCTCCCCAATCGGGCGACAACTCTGAGGACGAGGCCAGTGACGAGAGCGACAGCGAGGCCAGCGACAACGACGATGAGGTCTCTGACTACGAGCCGCACTCCGACTCGGAAGAAGAGAAGCCGCCGGCCAAGAAGCAGAAGGTCCAGGACTCGTCGGCTTCGTAGGTCTCTAACTGCCCGTTTCATTCTTTTACCTTTTCATGTTCAGGAACGGTAGCTAAGCGTTCTCCACTTAAGCGTAATAACCGTAATTTCCATATCCACTAAGCGTAATAACCGTAATTTCCATATCCACTAAGCGTTCCCCGATACCGTTCCCGAATTCGTAATTCCCCAAAAATATAAACACGGCTTCCAGCCGTGCGTGCAATAAAAGTAATTCAAATCCAAAGTTCTCCACGGAGAACAACCGTTCCTTTCGCCTCCCTTCTCCCGTCTTGACTCTATTCAGAGCAAGACCAGCTACGCTCTTTTAGAAGAGCATGCTATCCTCGTCGACAGCGACGTTAGCTTCGGCTAACCGTGCACTGCGACGAAGTTCAGGGAGTCCCTTCTCCGTGCGTCGAGCGTTCTCGAACGCTTTGATCAGAACGTCGTAGTTCGGGAGAAGCGTTCCAGCAGGCCTCCACGCGACCTCGTAGGTGGCTAAGAGCACCAAGTATTGCGTGACGCCCTTCTCCTTCCTCCTAGCCAGAATGTCCACTACCGGCGTGTCAGCCCCCGACAGAGCCGTCTCCTCACCCCCAATTACTAAGCGTTCCACATAGCTCGTAGAAGGGAGGTCGTCTTCCTCGAGAGGACCCTCGTCGTCGACACCCGGCTGGCTGACGATCCCATCCGGTACTTCCGTAGGGAACGGTCTGCTCCACCGTCCCTGGAAACGCTTCAGGCGATTCACATTGATGCTCACCACGCGGTTGGGGTGCGAAGGGATCGCAATTCGGTAAGTGTTCTCCCCCACGGTACTCACGACACGGTACGGACCGTGCCACGAGAACGCTAATTTCTTGGTCGTGCGTTCGCCTCGACGAGCACGGAAGTATTGGTACACCCACACCGGGTCCCCAACTTCAAACTTGGTCTCCACTCAGCCCGGTCGGAGGACATACCGGTCTTGGGCCTTCAGAAGCTGTCGCTCAACCATTCGTCGAGTGTCCCTCAGAGAGAGATAAAGACGTCGGCGGTACGCGGCGACTTCGTTACTCTTCCACTTGTTATCCGTGTTCAGGAACGCTAAGTCCAGCGGGAGCACGGGGTCTCGGCCATAAAGGCTAAAGAACGGTGAGTCCTTCAGCGACTCATGATAGGAAGTCCGGTACGCAAACAGGACCCGAGGCAGATACAGATCCCAATCGGTCTGCGCTTCGTTCACAAACATTTTCAGCATTCCAATAAGCGTTCCATTGAAGCGTTCCACAAGTCCTTGGGTCTGCGGGTGGTACGCTGCCCCGAACAACTTCTTAATACCAAGCGTCTCGTAGAAGGATCTAGCCAGCTCCGAGATGAAGTTGGACCCTTGGTCGCTCAACAACCGCTCCGGGACCCCGTGTCTCGAAATGACCTCGTTCACCATAGTTTCCACAAACGTTACCGTGTCTAAAGCTCCGATATCGAACGCTTCCACCCATCGAGTGAAATAGTCGGCGAACACTAGAATAAATTTGTTTCCACGAGGCGTGGTGACCAACGGTCCAATAGCGTCCACCACCAGTAGAGAGAACGGTCCCGACAGTTCCTGGACCGGCATTCTCTGCATCAAACCGTTCTTCCAAGGACGGTACCCTTTTCCACTCCCGCACACCGAGCACCACTCCCTGACGTACTCAGCCACATCACTTTTCCATCCATGCCAGAACGCATGTTTCCTAACCTTGTCCAGCGTTTTCGTAACGCCTACGTGCGCCGCTAGCACGTCGGTATGACAGTGGTGTAGAACGGTAGAAATGAACGGTAACGGTATAACCGGAACTTCGATAGAGCTAGCAGGCCCGGCTCGAGCCTTGAGGTAGACTTTTCTCATCAGCACGCCGTTCTTCACTTCATAATTAGGCGCCATAAGAAGCGTCCGCGCCCTCAACTGCGGGTCGAGGGCCAATGCACCATCCTTCAAATAGGCGATCATTGCCATGACCCAAGGGGTACGCTTCTGCTCCTCGATGAAGCGTTCCTGCTGAAGTCCAAACAAGTCCACCGGCGAAACCATTAGCTGTTCCTCGGGAGCGTTCGGGTGGGAGCGCCGAGGCGACCCCCCCGACTTCAGTGGAACTACGTCCCTCTCGCGTGGCTTCCGAGGCTCCAGCAGGAAGAGTTCCCTCGACCGGAACCGTTCCGACTTCCGGAACCGTTCCCGGATCAGCGTTCCTAACCTCTCCTTCTTCCTCGGAACCGTTCCCATCGGAACGCGCTTCGTTCAGCAAGTCAGCCATTGTCACGGCGTTGATGGTGTCGGCGTGCAGCCGCGAAAGTCCATCCACGTGACCCATCGCGGTCCCCGGTTTATGGAATACTTTGAAGCGTAGCTGCGAGAGCTCCATCGCCCAGCGTGCCAGTTTAGCGTTACTGGTACGGTTCTTCTCGTCGAATACCCATGTCAACGCCTTGTGGTCCGTATACAAATCGAACTCGCGACGATCCAAATAACAGCGGAACTTCCTCGTGGCCCACACGATCCCCCAACATTCGATCTCTGAGGTTCCGTTGGTCTTGTTGACCCAATTCTTCTCGGATCCGACAAGCAATTTGCTTGCGTACGCTACCACACGCTCCCGTCCGTCCACGGTCTGCATGAGGCACGCTCCAATAGCCATCGTGGAAGAGTCCACGTACAATTTGAAACGCTTCGAGAAATCCGGGTACACCAGGATCGGGGGTTCCACCAGTCTCCGTTTCAATTGTCGGAACGCTGACTCACAGTCCTCTGACCACTCGAACGGAACGCCTTTTCCTTTTAAGCGTTCTATGGGAGCGGTGATCGCAGCGTACCCCGGAATGTACCGTCGGAAGTAACTAGTCAGTCCTAGGAACGCTCGAACGGTATGCAAGTCGTGCGGGTTCTTCAAAGTCATCACCGACTTCACCTTCTCCGGGTTGGGCAGTATCCCTGAAGGCGTTACTATGTGCCCTAGGAACGCTACCTGGTCGCGTCCCCATTTACACTTCTTCATTTTGAGTTTAAACCCTGCCGCACGGAACCGTTCCAAGACTTGTTTTAACCGTACCAAGTGGGTAGGAAAGTCCTCGCTGAACACCACACAATCATCGAGATACACCAAGCAAGTTCGCCACTTGAGATCCACCAGCACGTTCTCCATTAGTCGTTCGAAAGCCGGCACCGCGTTGCATAAGCCAAAGGGCATCACCAACCACTCGAACAGTCCGTACTTGCAAGTGAACGCTGTTTTCTCCACGCTTCCTTTTGCCATCGGAACGTTCCAATACCCGGAGGCGATGTCCATAGTAGAGAACAGTTTAGCGTTCCCTAGAACGTCCAATATGTCATCAATAAGCGGCATCGGGTAGCAGTCCTTAATCGTAACGGCGTTCAGCCTCCGGTAGTCAATGCAGAAGCGTATGCCCCCATCAGGTTTCCGTATCATAAGCACCGGACTCGCCCAAGGGCTCGAAGACGGTTGTATTATCCCCAAATCGAGGTATTGCTGAATCTCAGCTTCCATCACATCACCTTCGGCCTTAGAAACCCGGTATGGTCTCTGCTTGATTGGAGCATTGTCTCCCGTATCTATAGAGAACTCTAGAAGGTTGGTCCGACCCGGCTTCATCGAGGTTTCCACGAACATGTCAGCGAAGGACTCCAATAGAGAAGAGAACAGCCCTTGCTGCTCAGAGCTTAACTTCGATCCCGTAAAGTCCACCTTAAACTCTTGTCGTAACGCTTCATCTAAGGCAGGCATGGGGTCTCGGGACGGTTCAGAACGCGAACTAACCGTTCCCAGCACGGAACTCACCCAATCAGTTCCTTTTGCGGAAGCGTTCTTGTCATCCTCATTGTCCTTCTCGTAAGTAAAGGCGGTCGCCGGCACTACCGTAGCCGCGGCGATAAGCGTTCCCTTTTTAATGATCACGTCCTCTTCTGAAGCGTTACACACTTCCACCACGACTTTGCCTTCCTTCACAGTACACAGCGTTCGAGCAACCTTCACTGTGTCATCCAAATCCACATATCCTTCGACGAGCACCGTAGAGTCATCGGCCGCTTTTCCTTGCACATCGGTCACCACCAACGCTTGCCCCCCAGGACATAACCGTACCGTAGAGCTAATACGAGTGGTGTACATTTCCTCCACCCGAGGCGACCCGATGGCGAACGCTTCTCCCGTATCCTTAAGCGTTACCGTACTTTCATCCAGGTCGACGACGGCTCGGTACGCTCTAAGCGTGTCCGTTCCGAGGATTACATCAACATGCAGCTTCTCGATCACCACAAAAGGCCGAATTAATTCCTTCGACCCCAGTCGCATGGGCAGGCGGACGATTCCCTTAACTCGTAACGCTTGACCCGACACGCCTTTCAGTTCCTGGGGGTACGGTTCCAATGGAGCGTCCGTCATCCCCAGCCTCTTCAGCACGCGACTGTCAATTAGACTGGCAACAGCTCCTGAGTCGATGAGCATAGCGGTAGGTAGACAGTCGATATAGCCCGTAGAGACGGCCTCCACCCCCCCCACAGAACCGATTATACGTTTGCCTTCTGGAACGACGGCGTCGTCTCCATCCTCACTGAGCACTTCGGATTCGGACACTTCGCTCAGTTCCTTAGGCTCAGGACTCTTGGCCGTCGCATCCGACACGGCGTGGGCGTACTCATACATGCCTCCCGGCTGATCTTCACTCGAGCTAAGCGTCCCCAACGCTTCAGAACGGTTAGCGAGTTACGCAGAATGGTCAAATCGAACGTTGCAGACGCGACCTCTTCGCGAAGAACGCTTAGACAAAATGCGACACAGTTCGCACGTAGGAGTACGATCCGTTAGCTTCCTGCGAATCTCGTCGGAGTCCAGCACGTATCGGTACTTAATTCCTTGTATCAAAATGTCCACGATACTCTTCTCCAAGTGATCCACGGAACGCTCCAAGTACGCCCTTGCTCGCATTTCAAGTTCCTTCTCCTTCAGAAGGAACTCCCGACTATACTTCTCGCGGGGATCCCTCCGGTCACTCAGTTTCATCTGGCAGGTGCCGCACGGTCGAGGGTCTAGCGTCTCCTCCTCGAACACCAGTTGGTGAACGATTCGTCGAATAAGTCCTCTCCACTGGTGTCGAACGCTTCGACGGGCCTTCTCAGGAACGCTTGATAACCGTTCCGTAATTTCTCTAGGCTTTCGATTCACAAGAGGGAGTCCAATGTTGTCGAGAATCGTCACAGGGTTTGCTTCCTCCTTGGGCTTTGCGAACTTCTTCGCCCTAGCCTTTTCACGCTTATGCGATCTTCGGTGTTTCTTCTTTCTCCCAGGGTAATCCTTCGCGTCCGAGTAACCATCAGCGTTATACAGAACGCTTGCCACAGCGTTCCCTTCGGTCGGAGTTTCACTAAAGTTTCGGTTCGCACGCTTGGCAGCTTCGGACGACGCTAGCGTGGAAGCGTACCATCTTATCCAGTACACAGGGGTCGATAGTTCTCCAGGCGAAGAATCTCGCGTCTTCTCAAGAGTTTCCTCTGGTATGTTGAGAATACAACTCAGCTCCTTCAACGACAGCTCCTTCTTCTGTTCAGCGCTGGCCTTCACGCGCCTCTTCAGTTCGACTTCGTCCAGGGGGAATAAGCGTTCCTCCAACTCCTTCTCGTATTCTTCTTTCTCTTCGTCGACGGGCGTCTCGGCTCCATCTTCCAGGGCGTCCAGTTCTTCAGCCGTGAAGAGCCTAGAAGTGGGGCGCCCTTCCACAGCAGGTGTCTCTTCGGGCGGCGGTTCGGGCTCGATAACCGCAGGCGTTACATGGCGACCTTTAGTTGAGTCCTCTGACTCGGGAACGGTTCCAACCGTTCCGCCAACAGCGTTCTATTTTTCTGGCAGGTCGATTCCAGCCAGTCTGCCAGCGTCCTTCGTAGAGATAGCTTCTTCCTGGAGCCTCACCGCGTCATCGCCTTCACCGGGATCGGGAGGCGGCCTTTCTTGCTCTTCCGTCGCTTCTTCTCTTCGGGAGTCTTCATCCTCGGAAGCGTTCTCCGTTCCCTTTTTACCCGAATCCATGAACTGCACGTGCACTACTTCACGCTTCCCCTTAGGTTTGTAGGGTGGCCACTGGAACAACACCCGTACCGCACTCACATCACTCTCGAACCGTTCCTCCAAAGCTCTTATAACCTCTGGCTTCAGGGACCCCCGTTCGGTTTCTGAGGGGTACGGTTCCTCTGTTCCACCGTTCCCACTTTCCTCAATTTCAGTCGTTGTCCGTTCTCCGCGCTCTTTTTTCCGTTCTTCATCGTTCATAGTTTCTTCCCCATGCGGCTCCCTATCTTCCGAGCAAACACTGCTCGCCACCCTAGCTGACGCCGTCACCTCGACAGACTGTCCCTCTTCCAGGCTGGCCATCTCCTTGTAGTCGGCATAGTAATCGCAAAAATAGTCCTCCTCTTCAAAGGTAGCCTCTGCTACTCGACTCTCCACTGGTAATAAAGCTTCCGCCATCATGTTCTCCTCTTCCCGCGTGTTCCCCGCGCGATAATCGTAGATAAATCCCCTTCTTGTAACACTCTTTCTTTCAGCCCCAGACGAGCTCTCACGCTCGTCTTCCTCAGCGGAACGCTCCGTCCCGTTCTCTTCTTCGATATTCGTCATTTTCACATCCGTTTCAATCCGTTCACTCACGCTCCTTAAATCGTTAACCGTTCTTTCTTCGCCCGGGTACGCTTCGGCTTCATCCAGTTCCAATATAGAAGCGTTCCCAGGGGTGTCATCACTTAGACAAGAAGAAGGGTCGACACTCCCTTCCCCTTCCTCCTGCCCCCATCATTGGCGACCCGCAGATGAGTCCCCTCCGGTCGTGGCTCCGGTCTTCTCCTGGACGGAGAGTCGAGAGAGAAGTAGCTTTGTAGGGCAGTTGGCCACCCGATGGTCAGGACTATCGCACAGGAAACAGGTACGCTTATAACCGTTCTGAGTACGGTTGGTGGCCTGCTGAGAGGAACGGTTCGATTGATTCGGTCCACGGGGCTGTTCGCACTCCACGTAGACATGTCCCTTTGTCTGACAATTCGAGCAGACAGCGTTACCACGACGGCAACTGAGTCGGCTGCATCCTAGCGTATGGCAGCGACCACACACAACCTGACCTTCCTGGGTGTGCATGTCAGGGCCCTGGCGAATTCCTCTAACGGGGGTCTCAGGCGCCACCGCCGCCACGGTCGTCGAAGCTTGTCCAAGCGCAGGGTCTTCGTAATGTGCCACCGCTATCGTAAGGGGTAGCGTTCTGAGGAACGCTTGTTTGGGCGTACTGCTGCTGCTGCTGCTGCGCCAACATGTGCTGCGTCTGTTGCATTAGCGTGAGCATTTGTTGCATCATTGCGTTCTCGGAGCTCTTCGATTGAGGAGTGTCTTCAAAGTCTGCGTCATTCTCCACGGGAATGTGCATGTTCTTATAAAGTAGAACCGTTACTGCTTGCGGAATCGAGTCAACCATAGCGTTCGAAAGCGTAGCCTTCCACTCACGGTTGCGTAGACCCGACAGGAAATACTGGTACCGCATATCGGAGTCATAGCACCGAGCGTCGTCACACAACCTTAAAATTAGGTCTCCCCAAACCTCGGCTGACATCCCACGTGACCGAGTCGTCTTCTTTAAAAGTTCAATTCGCTGCTGAGGCGTCTGGCAGATAAACTGGTTATAGAAACGAGTCTTAAGAGTGTCAAAGTCGTCGATACGCGAATGCACCCACCACTGTTCTCCAGTCTTGCCCTTCAAACATTCACGGAACGCACTCAGTCGAAGCGTGTCATCCAAACCCTCCGTGGCACGCTCGAACGCTTCCCAAAAGCTTCCTGCACGCTCGGCAGTAGAGTCGTCCGAATAGAACGGTTGCAACATCCGAATAGCGTTCCTGATACTCGTGGGCATTCCCAAAGGCGCAGGTTGAGGCCTTCCCGGCGGTGCGGAATATCCGTACTGGGGCGGGGCTTGTCCATAAGCGTTCCCAGCCCTGTTGTCTCCTCGCGGCACGGAGGCAGGAATCGTTCCTGGTCCGAACGGTCGGGTAGAGTATGGAGCACTCGTCATAGCAGGCTGTGGGGAGGAGGTATGTCCGGGTAGCATCGGAACTCCTTGTCGCAATTGTTCGACCGGCGGGACTACCGGAGTTCCAGCAGACACGCCTACAGGACGTACCGGTACTTGCCCCGACGACGCAAGCGTTACAGGCAACGCTTGCGAGGCCATTAGGAACGGTTGTGACTCCGTGGTCGAGTAATGCTGCGGTAGCGTCCTCGGTACACTTGTCGATGCTGGGTTCTGGGCGACGTACGCAGGAGTTATCACGTGCGCAGCCGGCGTCTCCTGAACGTGCGACGAAAACAGTCCCTTCAACCCATAGTCCGCTGGACTGGAGAAATCCTTCATCGTGACGTTGCGGTAACTTGCAATGGCTCCTCTCGTTTGAGGCGTCCTCGTGGAACGCGAGGCACTCACCACTGGCTCGCTCGTTCCAGTCCAAGCAGGGATGGATGGTCGGAACGCTCCTCCAGGGAACGCTTGCGTAGGGGGATTGGCGTACCCCTGGGCCCATGAGGCTGGAACGGTTCGCTCTTCTCTGGGGGCGGCCCACGTCTGGTTCGACACGGTTTGCTCCGAAGGCAGGAACCCCATCAAGTTGTAGTAGCTTCGAGGTGAGAGGGTCGCTTGCGGTGGCCTACCTCCTGGAGGACCCTCCATCGATCGCGTCGCGGGGGGCTTCATTTCGAAAGGGTCATCTTGACGGGGAGGAACGGTTCTCGAAGCGTTCCTCTCTCGAGGCGTTCCCGTTCTCGACGAGGCAGTACTTGCACCCCCACCAGGGCGTCTTCCCGTCGCTCCCATTTGTTCGCCTCCGGCTCCGGCCGCCCACTGCAGCACGTTAGTTCTCACGGCGCTAAGGCCGGCCGCCGTCGTCACGTCTGGGGACCCACCCTGTTCCCCTCGAACGCTTCTCTGCGACGTAGGCGTGTTTGCACCCCAGGAGCGCTCTTCGCTTCCGTTCCTAGCTCCAGCGGGGAACGCTTGACCCACGCTTTGGGCCTCTCCTGGTCCTATCGACTCCATCTTCGCCTCCGCGATATAGTCTTCCAGGAGCTTCTCGTCTTCTTTGTAGAGCCTAGATCCCACCCAGGGAATATACTCTAATAAGTAGCGCACAGCACTTGGTCCTCAGTAGCCTCTGCTACCGTTCTCGGGCACGGGTCTGGTCGGTTCTTACGCGTTCGCAACCCGGCGGAACCGTTCCGCCTTCTGGAGTTGCTTGCCTCTTCTTGGAGCACTTCCTTACTCCTCTTACTCCCGACGGAGACCTTCTCCAGCAAACAGGTACCCTGCTTCTCCACCAAATGTCACGCACCTCCCTTGTCGGGGTCGGTACCTGTGGCTGTTAGATGAGTACGGTCCTGGGCGGGGTCTTGAGTAGAGTAGGAAGAGAAAGGTGTAAGTTTTCAGATAAATGTAATAAACGTAGATTTCTTGTTCTTGTTCTTCACTTGACTAGGGAAATTCGTAACTAACTAGAGAAAAATGAAAAGCGCAGTATGGTACCACGCCCTTGGGGGTGACACCTCACCTCTTACCCTCACCGGGCACCGCCGGCATGCCCTCCGTCCTTGCAGTCCCTCTTTGCAAGGAGCTCAGTCTCACTTAACTCCAACCTTGGACCTCCACGTCGCCTCCTAGCGCCATCATTTCGGGAAGTCGCCTCCTCGAAGGCCGAGTACCATTGGAACGGTACCCTGGCCAGAGTCACCCAGACGCCGAGGCCGCTTGGGTCTTTTCGTAGCCCGACCGGGGTCCAACACCGCTGGATTAACCCCTTCAATCCCGGATACGGGACAAACACCAGCAATGAAATGGGGACCCAATTCAAGGGCCAATACAGCATAGAGACTGTACGTCGTGCAGGCTCGAACTCAGTGCAATTCAGATATCGATGCCATGCGTGAGCGGGTCTACATTAGATGTAGATTATCGATGAAACAATTCCAGTGCAATCATCGTGACCACCGCAAATTGGAGGACAAGAAGCCGTGTTCTCACTCTCAGCAAGAACCACTGAACACTTGTCGGAATTTACAATTGACATTCAGCCCGGAGAGGTTGGCGGGAAATCAACGAGTGTATTTTGCTTCATCACCTGATGACACCTGATGGCGATTCTTACTTCGCACTCGCAATCAAGTGACGCAGTTGAACTCGTCAACAATTCAGAGTGAAGTTATTGAGAATTTCATTATTGTACCGTCGAGGGCGATTGAATTTGCATCAAGCGCCCTGAAAAAATGCATCACCGGGACGAAATGATGCATTTGTTTATTGCTCCTCGGTGCATCATTTGAGGCACTACTGTGCACAGACGGTGCCGACAAGTTTGTCTACCGAACGCAACACACTTCTGGTAGGTTATCGAGTTTTCTACAAGGGCGACAGCAGGGTCGCGAGGAAGGCGGGAAGGGAGCTCTCGAGGACGGCTACCAGGCATCTTGAATGAGTCGGAGGGTGTTCGGGGGGATACTTTTACGGTACGGCTAGGATGCGATTGTGGCAATCTGGTCAAGAGGACCTTCTAGAATTTACGACGTGCGACCTATGCAATTATTACCGCCCCGGCTCGAATGCATCATTTCGTCCCGGTGATGCATTTTTTCAGGGCGCTTGATGCAAATTCAATCGCCCTCGACGGTATTGTATTGTGAACGCGTTTCGCGAGCCGTCTAGCCACCGTAGTGGTTCAACTGAGAATTTCATTAAGTTACTACAATGCACAGCAGTGTTCTGTAGCACTTTATCTCCAAAGCAGACGTAGGAACTGCCGGGTGCTGAAATTCTCTTTGCTTTCCGAATGCCACGTTTCGGATCGCCTACAACGCGAGGATGTTCTGCGTATTACAGTTGTCGTTCGTGTAGCCCTTGAAGCAAGCACAGACGCCCGTGTCAGGAGTGCACAGGCCGCGGCCAGAGCACTGCGAGACGTAGTTGTACTTGTAGGCATCAGCGGGTGGGGTGACTTTGTACACCAATAAAATGGTGCTTGCGCCACCATCGGCAGAGTTCCCTCCAAATGGTCTATCAAGTGTGATTACAGCTGCTGCGACTGCTTTAATTTTGAAGAACTGGTTCTCGAAGAATATTGTGTCGCCAGCTACAAGGCCATGCGAGCTAGACCCCATGGTGATTGTCGTAGCGCCAACTGCAACGCCACCTGAGGCAATTGCCAATCCGGCGGTGGGAGTCACCGTGACACGAGATGCCCCACCAGCATCTTTCTGAGCGTTGAAGCGGTTGTTTGTGGTCCCAAGTGCATGAGCAACTGGGTAGATGAGAGTAATAGCAGTTCCGCTCGTCGTCCCGAGCAATACATGCGAGCCCACCTTGAACAGCGTGGGGTTGGCTTCTGTTGCGAGTGAAGAGGCGGCTGTGAGCGCGGTACCTGTCCCAGAGATCGCAACACCCGAGTCCTCAGTGAACCACTCGCTATCGTGGCCTTTTTCCATAACATACAGCGATGCGAATTTCTTGGCTGGGTCAACGACACTTTCAAATGCATAGCTGGCAATTTCAGGATTGCGGAGACGTCCAGGGTTGTCAGGGAGTTGGCAAACAACTGAAAGACCATGGGATGCAGCGCGGGTAGACTTGTAGCCAACGAGGTCAGTACCCACATTGGCACCCGTTGGCTCGCAAAGCACTTTGCTGAAAGTCTGGTTGGGAATTTTTTTGATCGCTGCAGCTACAGCAGCAGCATTTGCTTTTGCATCCGTGGCACCAGTCACATCGCTCACAATTGGGATCGCATCAGTTATGTAGGCCTCCCCATGATAATCGAAAAGTCGGATTCGCACCCAGTCATTTGTGCCCGTCCTAGCGGTTCCAACAATGTAGCCAGTCACGGGTGTAGGGTCAAGCCACACATGTAACGCAAATACCGTGTAGATAGCGTTTCCCACCGATAGATACATCGGATCCACACCGACCTTGCACGACCGCAACGAGCAATCAGGTCCTTCATACCATGGGTCACAACGGCAGCCGTACGTCACTCGACTATCCCAGAGGTCGTACGTGATCTGGTTCACATTGTCAGGGTTTCCGAAAAGCGTCCCGGTAGTCTTGAGGCCCAACTCCCGTAGACTCTCACACGTCCCGTGGCCACTGCATTTATTCGGACAAGCAGCTCGCTGACACGCAACACCTTCATACCCATCGAAACACGTGCACGTTCCCAAACTGCGATCACACAGGCCCTTGTTGGAGCACTCCATGTAGAAATGCGCTTCGTCGGTCGCAGCGTCCGGGTTGAAGAACTCGTAGGTCCCTGCAGGGTCTTGTTGCGAGTCTGTCAGGATCCAATTGGGCGTCGTTCGAATCTGGTCCATGTTGATGTCTCCCTTCGGTGTGTCGGCGTGTGCGTAGCCGAACTGACAGGTGCGATCCATGCAGTCGTTCCCCTGGTAGTTCTTGTAGCAGTTGCACATATCCTTGGCCATGCAGGCTCCGTTTCCAGAGCAGCCGTTCGGGCATTCAGCAAAAATCGAAGAAGTGAATAGTGCGATGACAACGAAGACTAACCGGGAGGTTAGTATCGTATTGCGCTTACCCATGGTTACCCTGGTTGTCTTTTGTTCACCAGGCTGTAGTTTTCCAAATGAGAGCAGATCTCAAGTGAGTGGTGCGATCTTGCAGGGCTATGAAGAGCCGTTCTGCGATGTATGGTCGCGATCTTTTGCGCGATCGGTTGGACGGTTGCAGCCTGCAACCATACATTAGTTGCAACAGTTGCTGGAATTAGCTTTCGTCGGAGAATATTTTCTTGAGTTTTGGCAACAATGAACCAGGGAGTGCCAGACCCTCATGCACCGGAATCGCAGCCGACACGACAGGGAAGAAGGTTGATCCGGGTGAGCTCAATTGATAGATAGAAGTTTGACACTACTAGCACTAATCAGCTGTCTAGATGCTGTTTCGATCGAATGCAGAGGATGTGAAAACGCAGAATGAAACAAATGAAAATGACTGTCGGACTGAAGATGCTACGTCCTTAAAGCAGCCAGTCGACGACCAAACCAACAAAAACAAGAACGCTCCTGTTGCTGAAGTCACGAGTAAATTTGCTACGTTAAAGCGGAAATTGTTTCCATCGCAGAATCGAAGGCACCCTCGTCATGTACCCCCTCTTATTACATGTAGTCCTGTCAACACTCCGGTTAAGTTTTCACTCCCTCCACTCGGAGAGAATTTGAACCTTGTTAGCTGTAGCTCCACATCCATGCGTGACGACAACGTGGAGCAAAATCAAAGCAACTTTGAACCAAGGTGCAAAGATGAAGTCGAGTTAACGTTGTCAGAAGCGGGTAGCCAAGAAATCACCCCTGAAATTGACTTTTCCGGAGAGAGCGACAATAATTGGGGAACAACAGGTGAAAGAGCACTTATCGATGACGATGATGACAGAGACCTCGAAAGTGCAGTGGAAGCGCTGGATTTGGAGAGCTCAATTGCGGGCAAGACACTTGAAGAGGTACGTAGAAGACAAGAAAGTTTAGTAAAACCACACGAATGCTGATTTTCTTTTGTCTTACTTTTGCAGATTAATAAAGCTATCATCGACCTACAAGCATGGAAAGAGGCCCACGAACAGGAAACGCAGCAAGCACTAAACTTGTTGGTACGTCGGTTTAGTGATGCTTTTATTCTTGAGCAAGATTCATTTTTTGTATTTTCAGGAACAAGACCGTAAGCTAGCCGCTGAATTACAACAAGAGCCAACTGAATATGCAGATCCACAAACGCTACAAGTTGAGGTAACCATGATAAAATTCATTGAGGTATAGTAGGAATTTCATTAACTTTGTGAACACTTGCAGCTCAAAATTCAGAATCAGCGACGGAATCGAGAAAATCAGGTACTGGCATTCCGAAAAGAAGCAGAAGCGTATCAACTCGAGTGTTGCCTCAAGACGGATCTCGACGAGTTCGAAGCCAGTCGAGTCGAAGAGATTTTGCTTAATTCCTCAAATGGTGAAAACTCATCCCTCTCTCGATTACGTGACGACGTTTTCCAACTGGACGTGAAGCAACGTCAAGAGAATCTGTTGCAAGAGTTGCAAGAGGTTGAGACTGAACTCGGTACGTTGTTTGTGGCGTGAAAACTTGTAAGACTTCCTAACTTCTCCACATTATCTAGACATGAAGGCCATTGATACTCAGGTACACTATCCGCTGAATTTGTTTGTACTTTTCTTCTTTATGCTTACTTTCTCCTGTTCTATAGGCTTTTACTAATGATCTGGATGCAATTCTAGCACAGTTCAACTGCTGACGTGGTAGACGACAATCTGATAATCTGATTATCCCGTCAAATCCATTTTCAACTGCAAATACAGTATATTAATTCTTAAAACGCAACATCAACTCATTTTCCAACATTTCCCTCTCTCCATAGTTATGCTACTCACAGGTTTTCACCAAGTTGCATAGAACTTTCTCTCTCTTGTTTTCACTATGCTCTCTTTGACACACTCATCTTTTCCCCCCTCATATCCGAATCCGCCTTCATTCCGCATCGAGTTCTTCTGCTATGGCCGCGCGGGAGCTTATCGCGCTCGAAGACGTGGCCAAGATGCCCGCACCAGGGCTCAGTGCACCTGCTAACGTAAGCTTCAGCCCTGACGGACGAATTGTGGCCTTCTTACACGCCCCGGGGGCTCAAAGTGGCCTGTCACGCCAATTATACGCTCTGGACGTCACTTCTCGTCGTGTGTCGCTGTTAGCAGCTCCTCCTAACCAAGGCAACACGGAGGGGAATCTGAGTCTGGAGGAGAAACTGAGACGCGAACGCCAGCGTCAAATGGGGGTCGGGATCACGTCGTACGCGTGGAATCCATCGCCTCATTCGCAGAGACTTTTGTACCCTCTTCAAGGTGATCTGTACATTCAAGAACAACCAGGAGCTGAACTCAAGTTGCTCTTTGACAAGGCTTCAACTGGAGCAGCAGGAGGAGCTATTGACCCACAGTTTTCACCGGATGGGAGGTGGGTTGCTTTCGTTCAGGATAAAGAGATCTACGTTATCTCTAGTACTGTAACGGAGGGAGGACAAGAAGCTGTTCAAGTGACTCAAGGAGCTCGAGGGGTAGATGGCAAGTCCAATGGTTTGGCTTGTTTCTTGACACAAGAGGAGCTCAGCCGCTTTCGAGGATTCTGGTGGTCTCCCGATAGCTCGAGACTTGCTTTTGAAGAAATCGATGAGAGTCATATCCCCAAATTCAGGATCATGCACTCGGGAAGCCCCGAACCGACGGGAGACGCGGCACAGGAGGACCATCGCTATCCTTTCGCAGGTGCTGCGAACCCCAAGAGACGACTGGGGGTTATTAAGTTGCCTCATGCTGAACAGGAACATGCTGGACTCCAGTTTCTTGACCATCACAAGCAGATCCCCACACCTGTGTGGATGGATTTTGCAGCCGTGAACCCAGACCCGGACTTTTACGTTTCCAGGGTCAATTGGCTACCTGACCAGTCCCTCGTCGTGCAGAGACTGAATCGACTGCAGACAGAGGTCATGTTCTTACGCTTTGACGTGCAGACGGGACGCGCTACGACGCTGATCCATGAAACGAACTCAGTGTGGCTTAACTCGAACTACCTGTTCCGTAATATTGAAGCTGAGAACAAGAACACGTTCCGGTTCTTGTGGGGATCTGAGCGATGCGGCTACATGCACTTATATCTGTACGAATACACAGCTGGAGCTCCGGGTGCGAGACTTCTTGGAGCAGTTACAAGTGGCAAGTGGAATGTGGAATCTGTTGAAGGCATCGACTTGGCTCAAGGACGTGTTTACTTCTGTGGTACCGCAGATTCGCCCCTGGAACGTCATCTATACGTGACATCGCTTTTTCCGAATAGCGACCCAAACCTTCCTCCTACCAGACTTACTGGTGCTGAAGGCATGCATAGTGTCGTTATGGATGGCAGTTGTCGCACGTTTGTTGATGTCTACAGCAACACAACGACACCTACGCAAGCTCTTGTGTGCGCCGTGCCTTCCGATGCTGAAATTGCGGCCGTCAAACCCGTTGAGTTTGCAGATCCAAGTTCTGCAGTAGTTCCAGCTCCGGTACCTGCAGACCTAGCTGCACTCTTCCAGGGGATTCAGGATTTGGCGTATCCTTTGACGACTGAGCAGGAAGACCTCCGTGTGTCGATTCTGCAGGCTCAAGGTAAGCTGTGTGAACCCAAAATTATTTCGTTCCCGACACGTGACGGGAAGGAAACTCTCTATGGAGCAGTGTACCTCCCAGATCCGAAAATCCATGGTGATGGGCCGTACCCCACAATGGTAAGTGTCTACGGCGGTCCTCATGTGCAGCGTGTCGGTCGCATGTGGGCAATGACGGTAGATATGCGAGCGCAGAGGTTTCGTGACATGGGATACGCTGTGCTGAAGGTGGACAATCGCGGTAGCTTCCGTCGTGGATCAGCTTTTGAGGGCGCGATCAAGCATTGCATGGGCACTGTAGAAATTCTAGATCAGCAGGATGGCGTCCAAAAGCTTGTGAACGAAGGTATCACCATTGAAGGACGTGTAGGGATTTACGGTTGGAGCTATGGTGGTTACATGGCCGCTATTAGCCTCATGAAGGCACCCGAGACTTTCAAGCTTGCGATTGCCGGTGCTCCTGTAACGAGTTGGGATGGATATGATACTTGCTACACGGAGCGGTATATGTCGACGCCACAGCTGAATCCGGGGGGCTACTTCGAGGGTTCTGTGATGGAGGCTGTTGGAAATATGCAAAGCGGACAAAAGCTAATGCTTATCCACGGTCTGATTGACGAGAATGTGCACTTCCGCCACACAGCACGTCTTATCTCGGCGCTGATCAATGCACGCAAGCACTACGACCTGCTGCTCTTCCCCGGTGAACGCCACTCCCCTCGCCACCTAGAAGACCGAATTTACATGGAGCAGCGTATCGCTGAATACGTTCAAGCTAATCTGTAATAGGATTATGAAGTTGAGGGAATTCGGTTCATGTTGACTTTGGCAATGCTGTATTGAATCGATTCTAGAGTATCAGTACTTCAAGATGTTCACCGCAAAACTGCACTTCTGACCTCTTAGCTTTAAAGGGATTCGTGTCGACAATGTATAGCGTTGTATTGAATCGAATCTACCCTTTACTCAAACTAAGCTCTCAAGGCTTCTCCAATGAGGCCTGGATTGCACGTTGGAGTTCGTCCATTTCATCAGTGTTAGTTGAGTCATCCCCGTACAGTCCTAGGGCCTGTGGTGGTGTGAACTCTTGAGCTGACAACTCCATGGCCAGGCGTAGTTGTTCATCATAATCCTCACCCCCACTTGCTGCTGGAATTCCTCCAAGTGATGCTTGGATAGCCGCTGTCATTTGTGCGTCAAAGTCTCCATCACTCGCTGGCACATGCCCTCCTAAAGATGCTTGAATTGCAGATTTCATATGCTCTTCTTCTGACTCTGCTTTCGCTTTTGCCAGCAATTCAGCCTGAATAGCTGCCATCTCGCTCTCTCGAGTAGCATTTTCAATCTCTTGACGTTCTTGGAGAGCCTGTGCTGGCAAAATCTCTCGTTCGTGGTCCGCAAGTGAGAGTTTCAATGTATCTTCTAAGCTGTTGTCCATGGCGTCAAACTCGTTTCGGGATTGCTAACGTTTGCACAAAAACCACGTTAGATCTTTGAGACTACAAACACCAAGCGCATATACAGTACCATGAGAATCTGTTCCAGTTGCTCCACTTCAGTGCGTTCGCGGTCAGATTGAGCCTGCACCACCTGCTCCACGCTCGAGACGTCAGTACGCGCTTCACGGGAATTAATACGATGGGAATAGCTAATATGTCTCTGCTCCCATTGACCTGGAGTCTCTTGAACTAAATTCACTTGGTGATCAGGACCAATAAGGGAATCATAGTGACCCCCTCCGTAGTAGCTCAATCTGAAGTCAAGCCACGCATACACATGAGAAAATCCAATCGTCAAGTCAATTCACCCTACGCTAACTTACCGAATAGGAGGTCTACTGCGAGCAAGGCCACTGTTCTCATGAAAGCAACGAAGCTTCCGGAATCCTTGCTGGGGGTCATAAGCAAACACTTCAGCAGGTCGGTCGTATAGCTCACATAAGGCCTGTAGCTCTGGATCATCTCCCCAAACGCCATCACGTCTCTTGTGGCGCAAATAGCGCATGAACGCAGCCATATCCCCGACCACATACGGCTCAAAGTATTCCTTCTCACTCTCCATATAATCCATACAAGCTGCACGCACAAGTGCATGGTGGGTGTCATCGCCATACACCTGATGACTTACAGAGCGAAACAGGCAGTTACCGTCTCCTTCGATAGGAAAAATCCTCAACCCCAACGTAGTCTGCAGTGATTCCCGGTAGTGAATAAATCTGGGATTCTGGGCTTGAATAACACGGCGATGTGTCACGTTTGGTGCATCCAGCGCCATCTTTCTCTGTTCCAGCATATTGCCACGTCCACGAAGCTGCAAATGCTCACCAGCCGGTGCCACTTTCGCGGGCGTGAACTGAATCCACTCATCGAACTTCTGATCACGTCCAGGATACCGCACCAACACTGACGATCCAGCAGCCCTTACAGCTAGCGCTTCTTTCCATAAACTGCTGTTCCCTCCACCAGGACGCACTTCAATCTGCTGAGCTTGTCGAATAGGAACACTGTCATTCCGTGCCTGACAAAGAAAAAAAATATTTATCAGAATAAAATAGCATCAGTGCATCGATTCTTCCTGTACCTTTGTCCCTGATTGTGCTAACCTGCCAGAATCAAGCTGCAACCAGTGATGCCACGACTCGTGCATATTCAGGAACTGTAGCAGAACTTCCCCATCTGCGATCTGAAGAACTTTAGCCGGACACCAATTGCCAAAGACATTCTGAGCATCAATCTGGTCTCCAACGTGCATTTGGCGTCTCCATTCGAAGTCGAACACGTTAACACGCATCATTTCTATCAGAATAAAACAAAAATAATTTTAACTTTCAAGAAGTAGAGAAGGAGATAGCGATCTTATAAAAGAATAAATGGTAGTGGATGCCTACCTTCTTCGAGATCAGAGTCATCACTCGCTGCACGGTTTCGACCGTCCATTGGATCGTCCGAGTGCTCCCTTGGGGAGTCAAGATGGCGCTCGCAAACCATACCAAAGTCTTCCTTCTCACACTTGTTATATATAGGCGCTAAGAAAAAATATAATTGCACAAAAACAAAATTATATTGTGCGTTTAAATCTATTGGGAATTAATCTATTTGCGAGCAGAGGTCTGTGCAATACCATAGTAACAAACCATGCCATCGTCGTTCTCTAGTGTTGTGTCAGCTCCCTTTGAGATCAAATAAGCTCCAAGTGAATCTCCATATCCATACGCAAAGCAGAAGTGTAGCGCTGTGTTCCCTCGATTCTGTATACCAAAACGTTAGTGAAGTCAACAATTCACAACGTTTGCCAACGTGAACTTACGTTCTGGCTGTTGATGTTTGCCCCACGGCGTAATGCGAGCTTGACAATCCGCTTGAGTCCGTTCTGACACGCAATGGACAGCAAACTATTGCCAAAAACATCCCTTGAGTTCACCGGTACCCCTTGGTCCAGCATGTACATGACGGAGTCGTATCGGTTGTGACGCGCAGCTGAGAATAAATCGTAATCGTCTGCAGGCGGAACAGCATCACGCAGCTCCGATACATTCTTCCCATTGTGCTTGTAGTTGTACGAGCCGTAGACCGGTTCAGCTACAGGTAAACGCTTACTACTCGCTCGGAATGCTGCATCCTTGTACGTTGTCGTCGATGTAGTGGCTCGAGGAGCGTAGGCAACAACGGGGGCGATTTCTCGAGGAGTGACGAACTCATTGTCATCGGACGACACAGAGCGAGCGCTCTCTCGAGGTGATACGAAGCGCTCATCCTCGGAACTTGCAGTGCTGGAATATCCGCGTCGAGCAGAGCTACGAGGCGTGTAGAATCGTTCGTCTGTGCCTGCCTTGGCATCCATCTTACCCTGTTCAGAATAATCTCCAGAGTTAAACACTTGCGAGCTTGTAAGCTTACCCCTATAAATATACAATCAACAGAGTCAGTAGATGATTCCCTGGCGAGGATAAGGCGCTGAGGCAGGATCCGTTTGACGTCATCGCTGGCCAACTTGTCTGTTAAACTGGTTGCGTGTTTCTCTGCAGATAATTAGCTTCGTCCTGCAACAATTTCCGATGTTCTTCGGAGCTAAGCGTTCTTACAGTGATCCACTGAAGTACCCGTCTGGCAAGATCACGAACAGTGACCTTGAAGTTGGTCAGCTGCCAGTCGAGCTAAGACTTCCTCTGTCTTCGGTTTATTCTTCCATCTTAGCGTCTCCGTCTTCATCCTCCTTCACGTCAGACACCTCGACAGCATCAATCTGCAGACAATGACACAACAGTATAGAGTTAGTTCCAGATTATCCTCTTCAATACAGTTCGACATGTACGTACGTAAGGCTGAAGCTCGGCGCCTTCGATGATCTTGAAAGGCTGGTCCACGCCCACAACAGCAATAGTGACATTGTTAGCTGTCAGCTCCTGGTCACCCTGAAGGCAACCACGTGCGCCCTGCAGTGCGTGGTGAATCAGCTCGTCCTTGCCCACTGATTAACAACATCTCGTCAGCATTTCTCAACAACACCAAAAACTTCCACTGTTCCATCAACTCACAGTTCGGGAAGCTCTCGAAATGCTTCTCCAGATACGTGCGTGCCGACTGCGACCGCGCACCAATAGCGATGCCCTTGTACTCGTAGTAATTGCCCGAAGGACACGTCTGGTAAAGGTGCACTCCTTTTTTCTGTAATGACACAAACAGTGAGATCTTCTTTCAACTATAATAATCTCTACAAATTTGCACGTACGTCAACACCAGCCACCAGCAGCCCCACGCCGTACGGACGACGGATGTACGATTGCGTACACTCCTGCTTCTTGTCTGCCACGTCCGAGACCAAACGCCCCACTGTGATAGCACTGCCATACACAAACTTGTGGTTGAGGCTCTCAGTGCGCATAAAACGCGCCAGCGTGCGTGCATCAGCCGTTAGTCCCGAGATAGCGATGCCCATGTGCTCGTCGATCTTGAAGACCTTCTTCTGGTGCTCAGCCAGCTCCAGACTCTGGCGTTTGATACCGCAAAGCACCACAAACTTGTTGGACGTGAGGCCCAGACACGCACTGCCCTGCTTCACGGCCTCCATGGCGTAATCGATCTGGTGCAGATGGCCCTGCGGACTCCACACTGTCACGTCCGTGTCGTATTGGTTGCGGAACATTCTCCTTCTTAGGTCTCTTAATTAGCAATAGATTTTTTTAGGAAGGGGGAAAAGATATGGGATGTACTTGAGACTAGATCTCGTTAGATGAGAGGAGATGATTGGATAAAATTAAAATGGATAACAATAATTGATTGTTCAAAATACATTGGTGATGAAGATGCAGCGCGTATGAAGCAGCTCAGTTCTGTGTGTGTATGTTGATAGGACTGACTTGTGTGTATTATGTTACCTAGTACTTGGGACAGTGTGAAGCACAGCGTTTCGATGAACTACTGATGAGTAGTGTACATGGATTTAGTATCGACCAGTTGATGGAATTGGCAGGATTTAGTGTGGCTGCTGCGGTTGGGAAACAGTTCCCTAGAGATGGAAACACTGCGGAGTCTACTGCTACTAATGGAGGGTTTAAACGGGTACTGGTAGTTGCAGGTCCTGGAAACAATGGGTTAGTGGAAATGTTGACGATTTCATGGAATCCACAAGACTGAGAGTGATTTCGTACGTTGTTGATGTGGATAGTGGCGACGCGTTGGTGGCTGCTCGTCATTTAGTGGTAATACTACGAAGATATGAGGTTATGTAGTAGTTGGAGGACTGATGGTTTCGAGGGTTTTGGTTTGAAGCATTTTGGATATTCGCCTAGCATTTTGTACCCGAAACGCAGTGCGAAGCCCCTATTCCAGGTTTGAGGCTGTGGTTGGATTGAAGTGTGGCAACGAAGTTGTTGATAGTTTTGCTTGACTCGTTGCTACTAGGGACTGGTGACGCAGTGTGAGCAACTTAAGATACCATTCATCGAGCGGATCCAAAACGCGTACGAAATTAGGAGAGGGTGAAAGGTAAGGAGTACTGACGTGTATGCTGTTGCTGTCGTAGCTCGACTGTGGACGTTGAGTACGACTTGATCCTGGACGGTATTTTCGGGTTTAGCTTCTCTGGAAGCATCCGCCCACCGTTTGACCACGTCGTCGGAACGCTTCAACAGTGCCAGACACCGATCGTTTCGATCGATATTCCGTCGGGATGGCACGTTGAAAAAGGTGCGCGTTTGTACTGGAACTTCTGGAGGATGCTTATAAGTGTATCGCTTTGGAATATTATTGAATAGGAAACGAGAATGGAGTTGGCTTGGAACCGAAGATGTTGATCTCGTTGACAGCTCCGAAGCTATGTGCAAAGTTCTTCACTGGCCCTGACAAAGTTCATTACGTCGGTGGACGCTTCGTGCCAAAGTACGCGCGTGCGTTACCGAGTCGAGTGGTTTGTATCTAACGCAGTGTGTATGCACTTGATGATCGCTTTAGGTCATTGGCGGAAGAGTTCAATCTGGAGCTGCCCGATTACCCTGGCCTGGAGCAGTGCGTTAAGCTGCCGATTCCGTATTGAAGCCAGCAAGGAGACTTGCGATCGCGAGTTTGACAAGTCTCCTCACGCTGGGTCAAGTTGACAACATCATGTTTTCTGCCACTATCAACAATGACATCCAACTGAAAGTGTTGAAGCGAGGAGAAAAGCCTCGGGTCCTTGTTCTCGTTGTCGCGATACTGCTGTACTCGACTGGTCTCAGTTACTACGAAGTGTGTAGGGACCACTTGCAGTCAGTAGATGCCCGACTTATCATGCTCCATGCCGGTGGTCCATCCATTGGCTCTGTGCACGCGTCTGCTACAAGTCAATTGGCTCGTGAGTAGGTCATCTGCATGTCTGCACTTAGTCGTTAGCGATTCGCTCCCCCCACGTGCTCACTTAATCCAACTTATCCCACCTGTATGTGTGCAGGACTCTGTAGCGAAAGGATGAATGTCCCTCCATCTCGAGACCCAAGGAATCTCGATGGTGGCGGCAGTTCCTTGGCAAAGCAAAACTTCTCCATTATGAACGTGAACTCGGCCATGCATGCTTCAGAATGAAGTGAACTCGAAGTGTAGGTTCGATTTATTCGTCTACATATCGACGTCCTGGCTCACGGGACTCACAACGGAATTTCAAGTGATAGCAGTGCCATCTGACACGGTCATGGTCAGACTCACTTCTTGGTCAGGTCAGCACCACCAGTCGAAGTCGCACTCATTGATCAACTTTCCTGGTCCTCCACAAGTGCCACATTCAGTATGGCCAAATCCAAAACACCGGAGAGTGCAGTGCGTTTGTCATTGCTCAGTGCCAATTCCCAGCAAAAAGATCTGGAAGATGGAGACTATGTGGGTGCGAAGACTCCGGAGCAGAGTGGTTACTCCGATCACGGCGCCCTCCGTCCTGGTGGTGAACCTGTGATGACTAGCAGAGCCAACATCGGACTGTTATACCAGTACGCAGTCGTAGGCTTCATCTCCGGTGTTCTACCATCTACGATCTACCCGTTCCTTCAGATGTACCTGAATTGTAGTGGGGCTCAAGTTGCAACTGCATCGACTCTGGTGTCGCTCCCATCGAGTTTCAAGGTTTTCTTCGGTATCCTCTCGGATTGCTTCCCGATTTTTGGCTTTCGGCGTCGCCCGTACATGGTTATTGGATGGACCATCTCAATTGCCATGCTGCTAGTGATGGCTTGCATGCCTATTGGAGATCCCTACTACAGGGAGGCTTCCGACCGTGATGTCGACCCCTCAGCATATACACCGGAGATCGAAGCTCGCCTAAACGAAAATGCTCCGTCTGAAGGTGGGAAGTATGTTATGCTCATGTTCTTCGCTGCACTCGGCTATGTCTTGTCGGACGCCTGTGCCGACGCTATAATGGCGGGTTTGGCTCAACAGGAGTCACTTGCACGACGTGGAAAGCTTCAAACCATGACGTACACGGTACAAACGTTCGTGACAGTGATCAGTTACCTTATTGTGGGCTTCTGCTTCAATGGTGAAGAATACGGTGGCACCTTCGACTTCTCCTTGAGCTTCCCTGAACTAATGGGAATCCTTACGGTACTCACAGCGCCGACTATCCCGATCACTTGGTTCTTCATCGAAGAGGACCGACCGGAAGTGCCTCCGAAATTTAAGGACTACATGATAGGTTTGTGGGATCAAATCTGCAAGCGAGCCGTCTTCCAAGTCATCGCGGCCTTGTTCTTCTACACGTTGATCTGTAATATCTCGTACACGGCTTACTCGCCCATCCAGTCGTATATGGTGGGCGTGACGCCTATCAACAGCACATTGGGAGACGCACTGAGCTACCTGTTCTACATGTTCGGTATGATGGCGACGTCCAGGTGGGGTCTGCACTGGAATTGGCGCTGGATGATCGTCATTACAGGTATCATTCTCATCGTTATCGACGGCACCTGCAACTTCATTATCGTCTGGGACGTTTACCGTAGTCAGTGGTTTTGGCTTGGCCCGCCTATCGTCGCGCAACTTCCGAACGGAATCAGCTTCATGGTCAGCACTTTGGTGATCGTTGAGCTGGTTGGAGAGGGCAATGAAGGTGCCATGTATGGACTCATGACCACGATCTCCGGTATCGCGTCTCCATTTGCAACGTCACTCACTGTCATCATAGACAACCAGTTCAATATCACCAACGATCGCATTCAGGAGGACGACCACTCGATTCACATGGACATCTCGTACACGATGATCATCGCGTACGGTGTGATGGTCGTGTCGTGGGTCTTCCTCCTTTTACTGCCCAAGCAGAAAAAAGAGACCCAAGAACTTCTACGCACGGGTGGCACAAACAAGCTGCTGGGTGGACTCACGATATCCTACTTGTCCTTCTCATTGGTGTGGGCTGTCATGGTCAACATCATGGCTATCTTCGATAGTACTTCGTGCCTTGTCATTGCTGGTGGAGACGGATGCTAGTTTGCACGTAGCAAAATGACAACTGTGAATAAAATACATAGTCATTCATATCAATTACTCCACGAAATGCACCTTGCACAACTAACAACTTCATAGAAATCGGGCACTTACTCCTGCTGGAAATTGGCCACAGCCTGGGACACAGCGAAGTCGCCCGAGTGGCTGATGGACACACTCAGCTTCGACAAGCCCAAGCGGTTGAACACCTGGAGCGGGTATCCCGACAACAGCACGGATGGAGCGCCCGACGCAGTCATGAAGATCTCGATCTCGCGCAGCGGAGCACCGGCACCCTTCCACAGGTTCGGCTCGGTCGGCGAAGAGCTAGAGATGGCCTTGATCACAGCCTCCTTAGCGGCCCAGCGGCCTGCAAAGCTAGCAGCAGGGTGCGGCGCGCTGTAGCAGTACGCCATCTCCTGGTCCGTGAAGTTGCGCCGAATGAAGTCCTCGCGGCCGTTCAGGTTCTCGAACGTGGCCACAGGCTCCACATCCACGCCCATGCCCATGTTCTTGGACGCCAGGCCCAGGTCCGTCGCCGCTTGGTTGATGGCAGTCAACAGCGTCGACGACGAGTCCGCCTGGTGCACGTCCGAAGTCTTCTTTGAAGAGGCCGCAGCCGCCTCCGCAGCAGCCTTCGCCTTCTTCGCACGCTTTTCAGCGCGCAGACGGCGGTTCTCCTCAGCAGTCAGCGAGTCTGCACCGCCAAAACGCCACGTCTTCGACGTCGCGTCGTACTCTGCACGAGCCGTAGGGTCCAGGTACACGTTGCTCTCTTGCGCCGACGAGTACGGTGCCTCGTTCTTCACCTGGATGTGCGGTTGCTTGCCGGTGAGCACGCCCTGCGTGTGCGTGTTCATCTTGATCAGTCGCTGCTCACGGCGAGCCGAGTAGTGCTGGAACTCCTCAGCTGGTAGCGTAGACAGCAGGTAGTCCGGGTGCACCAGCAGCACCTCGCCACCAGCCTGGCCGAAGCCGAAACTCTTCATCATCACGGCCTTGACGCCCACGGTCTGGAAGCTACGGTTCGGGTAAGCCAAGTGATCGTACTTGCGCAGCGTCTCGCACGTGTTGTCCAGCTGACGGTTGCCCGGGATCAAACCCGTGTTCAGCACCTGCAGCAGACCGTTCAGCATCCACGCAGCGGCAGCACCCTTCGGGTGGCCCGTCAGGTTCTTCTGGCAGATCACCGGCAGCGGGTTGCCCGGAGAGCGACCAAGGTGGGCCATCTGCTTGTGCGTCACCTCGCTCTCGTTCTTGTCATTGGCCTTGGTACCTGTGCCGTGGAAGCTAGCAGCACCGACGTCGTCGATGTCCAGGTTCCACACGCTCAACGCACCACGAAGGGGGGCAATGTCTGTTTCACCGTTATAGAAGTCATTACCCCATATGGACTGAGCAGCTTGCGCTTTGCGTGACTTCCTCCTCTCCAGAAAAGCAGCTCTGGAGTCGTCACCGTCAATGAGTGCCTTCTCGCGAGCATACCACTTCTCAATGCTCTCGAGTTCGTCGTCGAATTGGCGGCGGCGGAACTCGATGTCCAGGAGCGGCGACAGCTTCGAGTTATCTGAAGAAGCCTCTCGTGCTGTCGTCAGAATACCCTGACCAGGAGCAGGCACAGATCGACCATTCTTGTCCGTTGCCGTGTTCGTAAGCGCAACAATGCCGTAGATCGGCAGACCCATTTCCAGAGCAAGTTGAGCGTCCATCAGAAGCTGAATACCAGCGCCATGACTCTCCATAAAGCCACCACGCGTGGTCGAGCATGGACGGCACATCTCCTTCGGCTCACGGCCCATGCCAGCCTCCTTTACTGAGTCACTCGTAGCCTTCATTTGTGCGAACTCATTTGAAGTTTCTTCGCCGAAGTCATCGTATCCGCCAACGATACAAACGCGAGCCTTGCCACTTTTAATCGTTTCTGCACCAATATCCACAGACTCAGCAGCAGTGGCACAGGCACCGACGGGGGTCTTGATCGGACCGGACGAGCTCAATAGCAACATATTCACCCAGGCAGGAGGCGTGTTGATGAAGCACTCTTGCAAAGCGTCACTAGGGGCCGGCTTGCCGAGAAGGCGGTCCTTGTAGATCTGCGTGAATGCACGCATGCCTCCCATGCCACCACCCGACGTATTGCCGACCTCCGAGACGTGCACGTACTGATAGAACTCGTACGGGTCAGTCACACCGGCTGCAACGAATGCATCCATTGTTGATGCCAACGTATACAACGTAGTCGGATCAACCGACTCAGCCAAGTCCTTCGACAAGCCCAGGCGCTCAGCGCTCCAGCCCGTCGGGATCTGACCAGCCACGAATCGATCAAAGTTGAGAGCGCGGGGAATGTTCAGGACGGAGCCCTTGCGCAGACGAATCATCCACGCGCCAGACGCGTTCTGGAACACATCCACATTTTCCTTGCCCAGCTCCTTGCGGAACTGCAGAGCCTCCTCGCGGTCGGCCACCTCGATCGGCGACATCTTCTTGTCGATGGCCACCTGGTGCAGCACCATCTTGTTTTTCGGGTCGTATCCATTGAACAGCTCAGGTTCCACAATTCGAATACCAGAGTGCTGCAGGATGTCTTCCTCGTAGCGAGGCTTCACCTGGTGGTCCGGCACGATCTCCTTCGTCTTCGCGTCCACCCAGTTACCCTTGTCGAACACGATGCGGCCCGTCAGCCACGCAAGCTCAATGCAGCCTTCCAGCGAGAACTCGCCGTACGACTCCATCTCCCAACGCGTGCGCGAGTTGCCCCACGGACTCACCTCGCCGAAACCAGTAACAACCACCACCTGGCGCAGATCCAGCATGCCACGCAGCATTGCCTGCTTCGTCGTAGCAGACAGACCAGCCACATTCGACAGCTTCGGGAACGAGTTGCAGTAGTAACTCGACATGTTCGCACGAGGAGCGAAAGCCTTCGGGGTGGTAGCAGACGACTGGTTCTTGGAAGGCAGAGCAAGCATCTTCTTGTCGTTTTCCACCGCAGCGTGAATGGACGCCTGCAACTTCGCCTTCTTCATAATGTCCGCGCGAATGACATCCACCTGGTCCTTTAGGTCACTCACCTGGGCCATGCCACCAGTGAGGTCCGCGAAGATAGGTGACCAAGCAGCTTGCTTCACAATCTTCGGATGCATCAAAGCGCTCAGGTTGAAACCCATCTCAGTCGTGCTGAACGTTCGCATTCCCATCTTCTCCACGCCGGCAGCGACAACGTTATTGCCCGACATCAGGCCCGTGCCACGCGTCCAACCGATAATGGCACCGACAACCGAGAGCTGGTCATCCCAACCCTCCGAGTACCACTTGCCCATGAGACTCTCCACACCCAGCTTCGACTCAGCGTACAGACCGTCTCCGCCGAAGTTGCCGTGGTTTGGCGACATCGGCAAGATCACGAGTGCAGGGCGAGTCGTGATGTCACGGGCCTTCTTCGCCGTGACAACTTCACCCAGCAGACGCATTGTGTTCGTCAGCATGATACGGTGAGCCAACTCCGAACGAGAGTCGATATCCGTGATCGTGCGTCCCACCTCCGACAAGGCTGCAAACGGAATCACAAAGTCCAGATCTAGCTTGTGCACGTTGTAAATGTGCGCCACCAGGTTCTGCACGTCCACCTTCGAAGCCTGGTTGAACGGGAGCACGATGAGACGGCTGCCACGGCTGCCATGCTGCTCGTAGATCTCGCGGAATAGACTAGTTGTCTTCATGCTGAAGCTGCTCGTCGTCACGAACACCGTAGCGCCACCCTCCAGAAGCGCCTTCACAATTTCAGCACCAATCGAGTTCTTGCCACAACCCGTCAGCAACGCCACCTTGCCAGCAAATGAGATACCCGTCGAAGCCATCTCACGCATGCACGACAGCAACACACAGGTCGACTCGACATCGTAAAGACGGATGGTCGGGTCCACGTCGGAGGGCTTGCGGACGTGCACGTGCGGAAGCACGATCTTCTTCAGATTCTCGTTTAGGCCGTAGCGCAGGGAGGAAGAATGTGCAACCGGTGTTGACTCTGGCTTCTGCTGTGCTCGAAGAACGTCGCCAATAGTTTCGAGGCGAGTAGAATCGGTCAAAGTTGTGTGCAGTGAAGACTCTTCGTCACTGCTGTCAGTCCTATTACTGTCCAGATCTTCGCTTGTAGTGCTGTCACTGTCAGTCGGGTGTGGGTCGATCTCTGCATCCTTCTTTATCACTGCGTCCCCGCAACTCATTGTATTCACACGACCATTGTAGTCTAGCCCACGAGCAACGTCTTCGACATAGCCCATAGCATCGGCGACACCTTCCCTCGAAACTTCAGTATACTTAAATTCGCCATTCTCCAGAATACAAAGGTGCGGTTCGCTTGGTTCGAAAGACTGCAAGTTAACAGGCTTCTTGGACAGCCACTCTTTCATGCGGACCACGATAACTTTCAATTCTTTCGTCAGCTCCTGGTTGTTTTCTTCCTCAGCACGCGAAACAAAGCGTTTCATACAGCATATTAGTTCCGGTGTGGCGCGATTACAGAGTTGCGTAATGAATGACTCATTCACAGCAAACTTTGGACTGTTATCGGCAGCAGCAGTGCGATAGTACAATTCCATCGCATCCTGAACAGCCCAGTTCCAGTAGCTGTCGTACTGGCGTTCCTTCTTCGAGTCGAACTTCGCGGCAATGCCAGCTCCGTAAAACTCGCCGTGCTCCGTCACCCATTGCGACACCGACGACTCCAGGTCTTCACGCATATCCACCTCCGTCTCGATCTTGCGGTGCCAGTCCAGCTGGTCATCACCCAGGTACGAGTTCAGTGCTTCAATCTGGTCCGCAATCATCGACTTCAGCCGCTTCTCGAAGTCGCTCGGCAGTGAGCTCGACTGCATCGCTTGCTGGCCCATCGCCGGACCAGCCATCATACCGCCCAGCTTCGACAGGTAAGGAATCTCAATGCCAGCGTACTTGGCGTAGTCGTCCACCACACCATCCAGCCACTTCTTCGCCGTTGCATCGTCCGTGAGACGCTGCTTCGGGTTCTGCGTCAGACCGTGGAGCAGCACACTCTCAATGCGGCCGCTCGGCAAGCAGCGCTCGCTAGACAGATACTCCTTGATGGCGGACAGACCGAACCCACCAGGCATCTTGCTCGCCAGCATCTTCGCGATCAGAGCGCTCGTCACCTTGCCCGGCGAAGCGTAGCCCGGGAACTTGCCAGACAGCTCAGCCAGCTTCATCTCCGCTGCATCATCAGGACCAGAACCAAATTCTTTCTCTAGGTCGCCAACAATCTCGTTCTGCACGGCTGACTTACCAGCAGACAACTCCTTGATAGTCGCCGTTTCCGGGACCTCACTGAACGCCTTGCCGAATTTCGCAGCCAGCATCACCAACAACGCGTGTTTTGCCTCCACAGGTTGGTCGCTCACAGTTGGGACTGACACAGGCGCGGGGTTGAACGACATACCCACGGCCCCAGGCGCAGCACCAACCGTAGGCCTGGCCAGAGAGATGCCCGCGAACGAGGCATATCCGTTTACGCTGTCGTCCAACCACTTGCGTGCATCCGCATCGCTCTTGAAACGAGCCTGCGGAGCAAGCAACAGCGAGTGGGCCAAGACACTCTCCATGCGGCCGGCACCCAGACCCTTTTCAGAGCCCAGGTATTCCTTAATACTCGACATTGTGAAGCCACCGGGCATCTTGCTCGCCACCACCTTGTTGATCAAGCCGTTTGTCACCTTGCCCAAGGTGCTGTAGCTTGAGAACTTCGACGCCAACTCCTTCAACGGGACCTCGCCGGCGCCCTCAGGAACACCACCACCGAACTCCTTCTCCAAGTCACCAAGAATCTCGTTCTGAACGGCAGACTTGCCAGCACACAGCGTCTTCACGTCTGTGTCCTCCTTGATCTCAGCCAGATCCTTGTTCAAGCGCACAGCAAGCAGCACACGAAGAACATGCAGGGCAGCCACAGGGGCATCCTCAGCAGCAGGGGCCGCAGCCGCCGGAGCCGGATCCTGTACTTGCTGGACAGGGGCAACGGCAACAGGAGCAGCAACTGGGGCCGCAGCCACAGGGACCTCCTCCACCTTCGGAGCGGACACAGCAGCAGCCTTCGCGGCAGCGGCGGCGGCTTCGGCAGCAGCTTCAGCAGCCAAACCACGAGCATACTCCGAAGCGGAAATGTTCGAAGTCTCCTCTTCGAAGTGCACAACTTCGCGGTCACGCTGGTACCACAGGATCTCACGCGACACATCCGGGAAGTCACCAACCTGAAGAGTACGCAGCGCCATGTTCGTCAACGTCGGAGCAGGACTAATCTCCACAAAGCGGCGAACACCGCCCTCCGAGAACAAAAGCGCCTGCGTCTTAATCCACTGCACCGGCGATGCGAACTGATACGCCAAGAACTCCACCACAAGCAAGTGCGCGAGCTGGGCCTTCGTCGTTAACTTCCACTGCATCGGGTCCAGAACCTCCGCGAGGTACGGGCTCTTCGTCGCCTCGTACACCTCCTCGAAGTACGAGCGCTTAAGCGAGAACGGAGTCGCCACCAGGTTCGGGATGTACCGGTTCACCAGAAGTGGCAACTGGCGCTCCAGTACCTGTGGATCGAACTTGGTGCGCAGCAGAGCGCGGAACGACGGTACACCACCAAGCAGCTCACGCGAGTGGAAAGGTACATCAATACCAACCAGCGGGATCGTCGCCAGACCTCGGGCCAACGTAAACGGACGGCCACTTTGATCGCATTTCTCCTTGCGGGCGCGAGCCTGAGCCAACGAATCGGCAATGACCTTCTCTACTTCATCTGCAGCAGTCGACTTCACCGCCTTGAAAGCGGACAGCGCCAGCGATAGTGTCTCGAGGTTCACATTTTCACCAGCAACAACGTACTGACGATCCTGGATGTTGAAGTTCACCACCTGCAGCAGCTTGCCCGACGCAGCTTCAATTCCGTCCACGATACTGTACATAACTTCCTCAGTGAAGTGAGGACCAACACGTGTGGGGTTCGTGGCCACCATTCCGTAGTCAGAACGGCCTTCAGCGTCGCGCTTCACAGCCTTCTGCATGATTAGGCCACGCAGGAATACCAGATCCATTAATGCCTCGACCGTCAAAGCCCCCGCAAAAGAGATTAACCCGGCGTACTCGCCTAGAGAGTGCCCAGCGAAGTAAGCATCGTCTGGAATCAGCTGAGCAGCCTCGATCTCCGAGAACATGGCCTTTTCCAACAGTACCAGCGCCGGTTGACTGAACTGGGTGGCAAACAGCAAACCCTCAGGCGCCGTGAAGGTAAAACTTTCAGAATCTTCATCGATTTCAGGTAGAAGTGGGGTGATTTTTTCGGTGCTCGAATCCTCCGATGTTAGATTCATATAATTGTCGCGAATCGCAAGTCCTCTTCTCCCCCGAAAGTACACCGTAACAGAACTCGGGTTCTTACGGACCATATCCAAAATCGAGAAACCAAATGTTTTACGTAGGTGCGTGTCACCACGGTTCCAAATTTCACGGGCAACCGAGGACTCCTGGTATCGATCCATGCCCATGCCAACAGCAGCAGAGCCCTGGCCCGTGAACACGAAAGCCATCGGAGACTGCTTCACCACAGCACGAGCGCTAACCACACGTTCGCCAGAAGCATTCACAACTTCAACAGATAGAACCTTCTTGCCGTTGTCAAGGCCAACGTGGCGCGCTTGCATGAACAGCTTGTCGCCAGGGTATACCATGCCATCGAAGTTCACGTCGTAATCCACCACGTTGCTGTCAAAGCCCAGACCGAAGCTCTGGATCACCAGGTCACGGACCTTAGTGGCAGTCCACAAACCGTGCATGATCGGCTTGCCCTTCGGAAGGTGGCCCAAGATCGCCGCGTACTTAGACCGGTGAATCGGGTTCAGGTCGCGAGATGCCACCGCGTATGCCAGGGCATTAGTCGGCACGTTGATCTCCAACGGCTTCTCCAACATGTGAGAGCCGCCGTTCGTGAACATGCCGCCAGACTTAGCATCTTCAGGCTGCACCTGACGCAAGAACGCGACCACAGGACTCTCGTTCACGTCGTGGCTCTTGAACGCAACTGAGCCGATCTCCACGTTCGAGCCCGCTTCCTCACGGAACAGCGTGCCTGACACCTCCACCGAGCTCAGCGACCCGATCGACGCGTACTGCTTCGTCGTCGTCAACTCAAAGGACAGGTGGTCGCCGATGTCCACAGAGGCACCAGCAGCAAGCTTCAGCCACGACTTGGCCTTTAGGATCTCGACATCCTCCTGGCGGAGAGGAACAAACGCATCCGTCGACTTGTCAATCGAGAAGGTCGACTCGAAGTCGTTGAACACGCCGCGGATCAAGAACTCACTGTGCAGCTCCACCAGAGGCTCAAGCACCTCCACCATCTGATCATCCACCGTTTTGCGCGAAATGATAGCTACGCCGTGCACGATCTTACCGCTGTCGATAATGCGCAGACTTCCAACGTTCGACGTGCTCACGATGTCGTCGCCAGGCAGGAACGTGGCCGAGGCCTTGCGCGAGGACAGCAGCTTGTACGAGTGCTTCAAATGCACAAGGTCCAGCAGGTTGCCCTTCACCTCCTTCGTGAACACCGACTGGATCAGCGGACGCCACGACACGATCGTCGAGAAGTCGGCTGGAGCACCGATCTCCTCAGTGCTCAAGCCCAGCGCAGCACGATATGCAACAATGTCCTCCTCGGTGATGGAGAAGTCAGCTGTGAACGGAGACATCACGCTCTCCGCACATGCAGCCTTACATGACTCTTCCTCTTTGCCCTCAATCGCTACCCAGAAGCGGGCGTAGAAGGCCTTCACCTTGTCAATGAAGCCACTACCTTCAGCGTGGACTGAGCAAGACAGCTCCGGGTGGTACTGGAACGTCATCTCGAGTGCCACGACGCCAGCCGTCAATCCGGTCACCGCTGGGCGAACCTCGTTCACCACCACCGAAATACTCGCATCCTTCTTCGTGATTTCAATCACAGGGCCGGAAATGTCGATCGAGCTATCGAATACTCGAATACCCGCATCGTCGATCACGTACTTCTGACCTGCTTGGGGCACCAGAAGCTGGCGTGCCGGGTTAGACAGCCACTTCTTTTCCTCCACGACGTCCGTCGACGAGATCAGCGCACTCAGCCAGTCCTTGTCGCTCACAGACGCCGCGAGGGCATCAAGCCACTCGCTGGCAGACGGCACCGCGCTCTCATCCGCAGAGATAGACAACTCGACGCTGTTTTCACTCTCCGTGACTTCGACACCCTCGACAACCACCGTTTGCTTGGCCGACGCAGCTTCCACCACCGCAACCGCGCCGCATTCCTTCACGACGTTGGCGAAGCCAGTGGCAACGCCACTCAGGATATCCGCCACGGGCTCGTCCACAATCGTACTGTAGCGGACGGCAACGGGTCCCTGCAGAATGAACACGCGTTGCGCGTCGTGCCCTGGGACTGCGTCCAAGTCCTCCGAGTACCACAACGAGTCCTTCTTGAACCACGTTTTAAACTCCGTGTCGATCGCAGGCACGAAGTTCACAGGCTTGCCACCAGTGCGGCACAGGTCCAGGAAGAAGTCGCAGTCTGGCACCGACAGCAGCGTCGACACCGTTTGCGGGTACTTCGCGATGAACGCACTCACCGTATCCCTCGGGTTCACCTTCAAGTCTGACTGGTCGAACAGGTCGCCAGAGCTTTCGCGACGGAAACGTTCCTCCGTACGCGTGATGAACTTGCTCACGCGCGAGAAGTACGTGTCGTGCACCCAGCGGGTTGGCTTACCTTCGATCTCTACGTACGTTAAATCGATCAGGCGCGTCAGCACGTCAGCGTACGACATCTCCTCCAGGTCAGCCGCCACGCTCTCGCCAGTCTCCGCATCGCGCTTGCAGCCGAAGTACGGCTTCTGGAAGTCCGCGTTCAGACGCGTGATGATGTCCTTCTTGTTCAGGCGCAGGGCCAGCTCAACCTGCTCACGCGGGATCGAGAAGTACTTGTCGTCGAACTCCTTCCACAGGAGAGCGCCGCGGTTCGCCACCACGTGGATGGGCTCGCCGAGCTCCGACGTGACCGTAACGACACCACCCACAGTCCCCGTGTAGCTCGTTTCCCACTCCAGCTCCGACTCGATGCCAGGAGTGTCCACAAGCAGCTTCTTCACCTCGGGTGCTGTCGCCGCTTCCTTCGCAACCATCACACGAGAGCCCATCAAGATACCATCAGCAGGCATCTTGTGCAGGTGGCCCCGAGCCAGGCTCCACTCGCCAGTCAGGTACTGCTTCGAGTCCTCCCAGTTACCAAAGCCAGAGCCGACAACCAGGAGCACGTTTGGTACGCGACGAATAGCGGCGTACGTTTCTTCCATCGGCTGGTGGAAATCCTCAAAGCTGTGGTGGCCACCAGCGCGACCACCAGTCCACTGCATCATCACGGTTATGCTCGGCATCGCGGTAGCAATCTCGAGCACCGAATGGATACCGTCCACCGAACCGGGTTTGAAGCACACCACCTTAATACCAACGCTCTCCAGCTGCGACATCATCTCCTGCGCACGCTCCATCGTCGGGATACCAGCGCCAATCGTGATGCTCTCGATAGGCACACCACTGCGGCGCATGCGCAGTACCATCGGGAATTGGAAACCCCACTGCTTCGCGTTCAGGTACAGCATATTAATCGCAATGCCGAGACCTGGCTTGATCTTGGACACGAGCTCGTTCACCGCGTCCTCGAAGATGTTGGGGCGCGACAGGCCACCTGCAGCAAGCTCACCGTGGAAACCAGCGTTCTGGACGGCGGCAACAAGGTCGATGCCCTCCAAACTCGTGGTCGGTGTCATACCCGCCACCATAACCGGCGGTTTGTTCAGCGCACGCGTGAATCTGTTGACAAGCTTGCCCGACTCAGTCACCTGCGGGCCAAACTTCTTCGCCCATGTCGCTTCAACCGGCGTGAACGTCGACGCGCCATCGATGAATTGTTGTAGGCCAACAAGAGGAGCATGCTTCGTCGAAGTGCTCATCACCGGGTGCTTGGCAGTCGCAATCACCACCTCCATGCCCAAGCCTTCCGCGACCTTGTTGCTCAGCTTCGCCACACCGAGGTCGGGGCCGAACTCCAGAATGTGCGTCGCATTCGAATGGTGCTCGGCAATCTTCGCCCACGTCGCCGTCCAGTCCACCAGCTGCAGCAACTGCATGTTGATAAGCTCATCCACGACGTCGTCCACCGTCTGCAGGTTCGTGGCCTCCGCGTTCGTAGCGTACACGGGCACCTGAAGCTGGCTGCCCTTAATTGTGCATTTGACGCGCTGCACGTCCTGCACCAGCTTCGGCTTGGCCTCGTTCAGAAGCGGTGTGTGGAAGGGAGCCGAGAGCGGCAGGAACGAGAGCGATCCCGTCGGTTTCCGTTGCGAGTGCGGGGTGCGAGTCTGGTTGGCATCAGGCTTGGCGAACAGGCCCTCGAGCGCCTGCTTCAGCAGCGTCAGCGTCGCGGGGAAGCCGGTCACGTTCATCATGTCCGACGCGTTGATAAGAGAGAGCTGAAGGTCGGGTGACTTAGTGCGGCGCTTGGCCACCTCGATGGCCTTCAGAACGTGCTCCTTCTTGAGCCCCCGCACGGCCAGCATCGGGCCAGCGTTCTCGACCTTCTTGCCATCCTGCTTGTACTGCGTCAAGAGCTGCTGGTACGTCTCCTGCGCGCGCAGTCCCTGCCAGAACATGTACCGCAGCACCGAGACGCCAACAGTGACGAACTCCTGGGTCGTTTTGGCCGCCGAGAAAATGACGGCGCTCACCACGCCCTGACTGTGGCCTACGGCGGTGGTGGAGTTCTTGACTACGCTTTCGTGGGTCACACCAGCGGTTTCGAGGAAGTTAAGGTAGTTGGCGCACTGCGTGAGCACCAGTAGCGGCATACTGAAGAAGACACGACTCAAGCTTAAGCTTCCAGGAACCTCACCCACATCTAGGCTCTGCAACCACTTGTGTAATTCAATCGGCGCCTCGTAGACGCTGCAAGCCTTTGCTTTGTCTGTACTAGACTCTTCCAGCAACGCCTGCGCGGCAGCGTCGATGAACATGACCGTTGTGCTGGCCTTGGACGCAGCATACAGCTTCTGCAGTTCCTTCCAGTACACAGTTCCTTGACCACCAAACTCGGGGATGAATGTATACTTGCCAGCAGTTAGTGCCGATGCCATCTTCGTTAGCTCGGTATCCGTTGTCTCGATTGTACTGCAACTTGTAGTGGCTGGCGCGGCATCTCGTATAGTAGTAACAGTAGACACCACCCTCCGAGTGCGTTTACCAGTTTTGGTAATAACTATCCGCCGAGTTTTGTCATGGATGTCTTGAATTGAAGCAGGGGCACTAGTCATGATGGAGAATTCGGAGACGTGTAGGTCAAGTGAGCGATGCAGCGCCTGCAAATTGAATTGTGATCTCTTCAGCTCCGCGCCGCGGGTCCAAGAGCTACTGGTCATCAACGACTGTGGCGAGGGACATCAATGACCCATCAGGCGTCTGGCGGCTCGTCTTCCGCATCGAGTGACGCCGGTACTGTCGAGCCATGGCGTTGGTCCTAAAGCTCCGATGTTGGTGAGCTTTACAAACGCGCGGCGAGAGAAAACTGCGCACACGCAAGTGCGGGATCACCTTGGCAACGCCCGTGGCAAGACAGGGCGACCGGATTGCTTAGATTTCTGCTGTCGGGTGGGCGGCCTTCTCGCTGCACCATAGACTATGGCATAGTAAATGCCCGGGTCACGGTGCATTGTCGATTGTAAGAATCTTCTGCGCGCTGGAGGATCGAGGGAGCTCCGAGGGAGCCATGACCGCCGTAGCACTCACGTCGCGGGAGTGTGGGCTTTATTTAGACAGACAGCTGGACTTCTTGTAGAACTAAATACTCTACCGGAAAATAACATAATACAGGTCATTTAGGAACTGTGCCAAATTGACCCCCCCCTTCCATTCCTGGCGCCGAGAGCGAACATCGATAATTAGCACCGAGTATCTTCATCTCGGTTTAGAGGAGAGTGTGGGCGTAGTCTCTGCACCCGTGTCCGAAATGCAGTCCACCTGTGTACTAACTTCCTTTTGAATAACGCCGTGTCGAATGGGATGTAAGTTTTGCATTGGAGTTGCTGCTAAAGGACGAGGCTGCTATGAGTCATATTCGCTTTCTGCGATAGTAAAGGAGTTCGCTCCGTGTTCATGTATGAACGCCGTTCACCCTTCATTGAACGGTATCGTGGCCTTACCTGGCTCAGGCGAACCAGGAATTATGAGTTGCAGTTCGAAAACTGTGTGATTGAAAGTCGGCATTAGCAACGTCCGACATGGCAAGCAACGAAAGCTTATAGTGCTGTACTTACGTGAATGTGTTTGGTATTATCCTCAGTCAAATACATCCAAAGAAACACGCACAACGTAGATGGTGCGTCCGTGGAGTTCATATACTACAGATACCGCTGAGAAACTGGCGGATCGTCAACATTCCAACTGCGAGAGTGTATAATTTCCGTACAGAAAACTGATTTTCAGAGGTGCCTTGTGTATGTACATCAAATAAGAAATCACCCCTCTTTAAAATGATAAGTTACTCCTATCGCTTTGGACGATGTATTTGATGATTGCATCCGCCAGTTTCTCAGCGGTATCTGTACAGTATCAAAGACAGCTACTGAGCAAATAGCTAAATTCATTATGATGTACAGCATGCAAAAAGCAAAACTATGAAGACGTCACGAGCACTTACTCCTGCTGGAAATTGGCCACAGCCTGGGACACAGCGAAGTCGCCCGAGTGGCTGATGGACACACTCAGCTTCGACAAGCCCAAGCGGTTGAACACCTGGAGCGGGTATCCCGACAACAACACGGATGGAGCGCCCGACGCAGTCATGAAGATCTCGATCTCGCGCAGCGGAGCACCGGCACCCTTCCACAGGTTCGGCTCGGTCGGCGAAGAGCTAGAGATGGCCTTGATCACAGCCTCCTTAGCGGCCCAGCGGCCCGCAAAGCTAGCAGCAGGGTGCGGCGCGCTGTAGCAGTACGCCATCTCCTGGTCCGTGAAGTTGCGCCGAATGAAGTCCTCGCGGCCGTTCAGGTTCTCGAACGTGGCCACAGGCTCCACATCCACGCCCATGCCCATGTTCTTGGACGCCAGGCCCAGGTCCGTCGCCGCTTGGTTGATGGCAGTCAACAGCGTCGACGACGAGTCCGCCTGGTGCACGTCCGAAGTCTTCTTTGAAGAGGCCGCAGCCGCCTCCGCAGCAGCCTTCGCCTTCTTCGCACGCTTTTCAGCGCGCAGACGGCGGTTCTCCTCAGCAGTCAGCGAGTCTGCACCGCCAAAACGCCACGTCTTCGACGTCGCGTCATACTCAGCACGAGCCGTAGGGTCCAGGTACACGTTGCTCTCTTGCGCCGACGAGTACGGTGCCTCGTTCTTCACCTGGATGTGCGGTTGCTTGCCAGTAAGCACACCCTGCGTGTGCGTGTTCATCTTGATCAGTCGCTGCTCACGGCGAGCCGAGTAGTGCTGGAACTCCTCAGCTGGTAGCGTTGACAGCAGGTAGTCCGGGTGCACCAGCAGCACCTCGCCACCAGCCTGGCCGAAGCCGAAACTCTTCATCATCACGGCCTTGACGCCCACGGTCTGGAAGCTACGGTTCGGGTACACCAGGTGATCGTACTTGCGCAGCGTCTCGCACGTGTTGTCCAGCTGACGGTTGCCCGGGATCAAACCCGTGTTCAGCACCTGCAGCAGACCGTTCAGCATCCACGCAGCGGCAGCACCCTTCGGGTGGCCCGTCAGGTTCTTCTGGCAAATCACCGGCAGCGGGTTGCCCGGAGAGCGACCAAGGTGGGCCATCTGCTTGTGAGTCACCTCGCTCTCGTTCTTGTCATTGGCCTTGGTACCTGTGCCGTGGAAGCTAGCAGCACCGACGTCGTCGATGTCCAGGTTCCACACGCTCAACGCACCACGAAGGGGGGCAATGTCGGTACGGCTGTGGTAGAAATTATCTCCCCACATAGCTTGCGAAGCCTGTACCTTACGCAGCTTCATCTCATCCAGGAAGGCCACGCGAGACTCGTCACCGTCAATGAGTGCCTTCTCGCGAGCATACCACTTCTCAATGCTCTCGAGTTCGTCGTCGAATTGGCGGCGGCGGAACTCGACGTCCAGGAGCGGCGACGGCTTCGAGTTATCCGAAGAAGCCTCTCGTGCTGTCGTCAGAATACCCTGACCAGGAGCAGGCACAGATCGACCATTCTTGTCCGTTGCCGTGTTTGTAAGCGCAACAATACCATAGATCGGCAGACCCATTTCCAGAGCAAGTTGAGCGTCCATCAGAAGCTGAATACCAGCGCCATGACTCTCCATAAAGCCACCACGCGTGGTCGAGCATGGACGGCACATCTCCTTCGGCTCACGGCCCATGCCAGCCTCCTTTACTGAGTCACTCGTAGCCTTCATCTGTGCGAATTCGTACGCTCCCTCCTCACCGAAGTCATCGTATCCGCCAACGATACAAATGCGAGCCTTGCCACTTTTAATCGTTTCTGCACCAATATCCACAGACTCAGCAGCAGTGGCACAGGCACCGACGGGGGTCTTGATCGGACCGGACGAGCTCAATAGCAACATATTCACCCAGGCAGGAGGCGTGTTGATGAAGCACTCTTGCAAAGCGTCACTAGGGGCCGGCTTGCCGAGAAGGCGGTCCTTGTAGATCTGCGTGAATGCACGCATGCCTCCCATGCCACCACCCGACGTATTGCCGACCTCCGAGACGTGCACGTACTGATAGAACTCGTACGGATCAGTCACACCAGCTGCAACAAATGCATCCATCGTTGACGCAAGCACATACAGCGTAATAGGATCAACCGACTCAGCCAAGTCCTTCGACAAGCCCAGGCGCTCAGCGCTCCAGCCCGTCGGGATCTGACCAGCCACGAATCGATCAAAGTTGAGAGCGCGGGGAATGTTCAGGACGGAGCCCTTGCGCAGACGAATCATCCACGCGCCAGACGCGTTCTGGAACACATCCACATTTTCCTTGCCCAGCTCCTTGCGGAACTGCAGAGCCTCCTCGCGGTCGGCCACCTCGATCGGCGACATCTTCTTGTCGATGGCCACCTGGTGCAGCACCATCTTGTTTTTCGGGTCGTATCCATTGAACAGCTCAGGTTCCACAATTCGAATACCAGAGTGCTGCAGGATGTCTTCCTCGTAGCGAGGCTTCACCTGGTGGTCCGGCACGATCTCCTTCGTCTTCGCGTCCACCCAGTTACCCTTGTCGAACACGATGCGGCCCGTCAGCCACGCAAGCTCAATGCAGCCTTCCAGCGAGAACTCGCCGTACGACTCCATCTCCCAACGCGTGCGCGAGTTGCCCCACGGACTCACCTCGCCGAAACCAGTAACAACCACCACCTGGCGCAGATCCAGCATGCCACGCAGCATTGCCTGCTTCGTCGTAGCAGACAGACCAGCCACATTCGACAGCTTCGGGAACGAGTTGCAGTAGTAACTCGACATGTTCGCACGAGGAGCGAAAGCCTTCGGGGTGGTAGCAGACGACTGGTTCTTGGAAGGCAGAGCAAGCATCTTCTTGTCGTTCTCTAGCGCAGCGTGAATGGACGCCTGCAACTTCGCCTTCTTCATAATGTCCGCGCGAATAACATCTACCTGATCCTTTAGGTCACTCACCTGGGCCATGCCACCAGTGAGGTCCGCGAAAATCGGCGATTCAGCAGCACGGTCAACGATGCTCGGATGCATCAAAGCGCTCAGGTTGAAACCCATCTCAGTCGTGCTGAACGTTCGCATTCCCATCTTCTCCACGCCGGCAGCGACAACGTTATTGCCAGACATCAGGCCCGTGCCACGCGTCCAACCGATAATGGCACCGACAACCGAGAGCTGGTCATCCCAACCCTCCGAGTACCACTTGCCCATGAGACTCTCCACACCCAGCTTCGACTCAGCGTACAGACCGTCTCCGCCGAAGTTGCCGTGGTTTGGCGACATCGGCAAGATCACGAGTGCAGGGCGAGTCGTGATGTCACGGGCCTTCTTCGCCGTGACAACCTCACCCAGCAAACGCATCGTGTTCGTCAGCATGATACGGTGAGCCAACTCCGAACGAGAGTCGATATCCGTGATCGTGCGTCCCACCTCCGACAAGGCCGCAAACGGAATCACAAAGTCCAGATCTAGCTTGTGCACGTTGTAAATGTGCGCCACCAGGTTCTGCACGTCCACCTTCGAAGCCTGGTTGAACGGGAGCACGATGAGACGGCTGCCACGGCTGCCATGCTGCTCGTAGATCTCGCGGAATAGACTAGTAGTCTTCATGCTGAAGCTGCTCGTCGTCACAAACACCGTAGCGCCACCCTCCAGAAGCGCCTTCACAATTTCAGCACCAATCGAGTTCTTGCCACAACCCGTCAGCAACGCCACCTTGCCAGCAAATGAGATACCCGTCGAAGCCATCTCACGCATGCACGACAGCAACACGCAGGTCGACTCAACATCGTAAAGACGGATGGTCGGGTCCACGTCGGAGGGCTTGCGGACGTGCACGTGCGGAAGCACGATCTTCTTCAGATTCTCGTTTAGGCCGTAGCGCAGGGAGGAAGAACGTGCAACCAGCGATTTCGCGGATTCGCGTTTAGCACGCTTACGTAAAGAGTCACGAAGAGCGTTGAGCTTGGCACCCTCAGCAGGTGTGACCTTCTGGGATTTAGCGGTCTGTTTTTCGGTCACAGCAGATTCATCCTCATCAAACTCGTCGTCATCGTCACTGTCCGGCTCATCACTACTCATGCTGCCGTTGTCGTTCAGAGTCGACTCAAATCCAACAGCGCTGGTCATACCTGCTGTGACATCCGATCCAGCGACCTTGCCGGTCTCAATTGCATCGTTGTACTCCAAGCCACGAGCAACTTCGTCGACATAGTTAATGGAGTCAGCCACACCTTCACGAGGCACCTCAGTATACTCCAGCTCGCCGTTATCGAGAACTCGAAGCTGCGGTTGGGTAGGCTTGAAGATCTGCATGTTCACAGGGTTCGTGTTCAGCCATTCCTCCATCTGCTCCACCAACAGCTGAACTGCCTGGGCAAGTTCGGGGCTGCTTTCTTTCTCGGCACGTGACACGAAGAACTGGGTGCACTGCAGCAACTCGGGTGTAGCACGGTTGCACAAATACGGCTTGAACCACTCAAGAGGGGGGAGAGCCGATTCGTCCGTAATCGTATCCACGTTCTTGTTGATAAAGCGCGACATTGCCTCGAAGTGAGTGTTCAGGCCTTCATTCACAGCCAGCTTCGGGCTAACAGGCAGACCCTTGGAAGCGGCTGCAGTGCGATAGTACAATTCCATCGCATCCTGAACAGCCCAGTTCCAGTAGCTGTCGTACTGGCGTTCCTTCTTCGAGTCGAACTTCGCGGCAATGCCAGCTCCGTAAAACTCGCCGTGCTCCGTCACCCATTGCGAAACCGACGACTCCAGGTCTTCACGCATATCCACCTCCGTCTCGATCTTGCGGTGCCAGTCCAGCTGGTCATCACCCAGGTACGAGTTCAATGCTTCAATCTGGTCCGCAATCATCGACTTCAGCCGCTTCTCGAAGTCGCTCGGCAGTGAGCTCGACTGCATCGCTTGCTGGCCCATCGCCGGACCAGCCATCATACCGCCAAGCTTCGACAGGTAAGGAATCTCAATGCCAGCGTACTTGGCGTAGTCGTCCACCACACCATCCAGCCACTTCTTCGCCGTTGCATCGTCCGTGAGACGCTGCTTCGGGTTCTGCGTCAGACCGTGGAGCAGCACACTCTCAATGCGGCCGCTCGGCAAGCAGCGCTCGCTAGACAGATACTCCTTGATGGCGGACAGACCGAACCCACCAGGCATCTTGCTCGCCAGCATCTTCGCGATCAGAGCGCTCGTCACCTTGCCCGGCGAAGCGTAGCCCGGGAACTTGCCAGACAGCTCAGCCAGCTTCATCTCCGCTGCATCATCAGGACCAGAACCAAATTCTTTCTCTAGGTCGCCAACAATCTCGTTCTGCACGGCTGACTTACCAGCAGACAACTCCTTGATAGTCGCCGTTTCCGGGACCTCACTGAACGCCTTGCCGAATTTCGCAGCCAGCATCACCAACAACGCGTGTTTTGCCTCCACAGGTTGGTCGCTCACAGTTGGGACTGACACAGGCGCGGGGTTGAACGACATACCCACGGCCCCAGGCGCAGCACCAACCGTAGGCCTGGCCAGAGAGATGCCCGCGAACGAGGCATATCCGTTTACGCTGTCGTCCAACCACTTGCGTGCATCCGCATCGCTCTTGAAACGAGCCTGCGGAGCAAGCAACAGCGAGTGGGCCAAGACACTTTCCATGCGGCCGGCACCCAGACCCTTTTCAGAGCCCAGGTATTCCTTAATACTCGACATTGTGAAGCCACCGGGCATCTTGCTCGCCACCACCTTGTTGATCAAGCCGTTTGTCACCTTGCCCAAGGTGCTGTAGCTTGAGAACTTCGACGCCAACTCCTTCAACGGGACCTCGCCGGCACCCTCAGGAACACCGCCACCGAACTCCTTCTCCAAGTCACCAAGAATCTCGTTCTGAACGGCAGACTTGCCAGCACACAGCGTCTTCACGTCTGTGTCCTCCTTGATCTCAGCCAGATCCTTGTTCAAGCGCACAGCAAGCAGCACACGAAGAACATGCAGGGCAGCCACAGGGACATCCTCAGCAGCAGGGGCCGCAGCCGCAGCCGCCGGAGCCTGTACTTGCTGGACAGGGGCAACGGCAACAGGAGCAGGAACTGAGACCGTATCCACAGGGACCTCCTCCACCTTCGGAGCGGACACAGCAGCAGCCTTCGCGGCAGCCGCGGCGGCTTCAGCAGCAGCTTCAGCAGCCAAACCACGAGCATACTCCGAAGCGGAAATGTTCGAAGTCTCCTCTTCGAAGTGCACAACTTCGCGGTCACGCTGGTACCACAGGATCTCACGCGACACATCCGGGAAGTCACCAACCTGAAGAGTACGCAGCGCCATGTTCGTCAACGTCGGAGCAGGACCAATCTCCACAAAGCGGCGAACACCGCCCTCCGAGAACAGAAGCGCCTGCGTCTTGATCCACTGCACCGGCGATGCGAACTGATACGCCAACAACTCCACCACAAGCAAGTGCGCGAGCTGGGCCTTCGTCGTCAACTTCCACTGCATCGGGTCCAGAACCTCCGCGAGGTACGGGCTCTTCGTCGCCTCGTACACCTCCTCGAAGTACGAGCGCTTAAGCGAGAACGGAGTCGCCACCAGGTTCGGGATGTACCGGTTCACCAGAAGTGGCAACTGGCGCTCCAGTACCTGTGGATCGAACTTGGTGCGCAGCAGAGCGCGAAACGACGGTACACCACCAAGCAGCTCACGCGAGTGGAAAGGTACATCAATACCAACCAGCGGGATCGTCGCCAGACCTCGGGCCAACGTAAACGGACGGCCACTTTGATCGCATTTCTCCTTGCGGGCGCGAGCCTGAGCCAACGAATCGGCAATGACCTTCTCTACTTCATCTGCAGCAGTCGACTTCACCGCCTTGAAAGCGGACAGCGCCAGCGATAGTGTCTCGAGGTTCACATTTTCACCAGCAACAACGTACTGACGATCCTGGATGTTGAAGTTCACCACCTGCAGCAGCTTGCCCGACGCAGCTTCAATTCCGTCCACGATACTGTACATAACTTCCTCAGTAAAGTGAGGACCAACACGTGTGGGGTTCGTGGCCACCATTCCGTAGTCAGAACGGCCTTCAGCGTCGCGCTTCACAGCCTTCTGCATGATTAGGCCACGCAGAAACACAACTTCCACAACATCCTCAACAGCTAAAGCACCAGCAAACGAACTTAGACCAGCATACTCTCCTAGAGAGTGTCCAGCGAAGTGGGCATCGTCTGGAATCAGCTGAGCAGCCTCGATCTCCGAGAACATGGCCTTTTCCAACAGTACCAGCGCCGGCTGACTGAACTGGGTGGCAAACAGTAAACCCTCAGGAGCTGAAAAACTGAAGCTTTGCGTTCGAGCGTTTATCTCAGGCAACAAGGGAGCGATTTCACCAGTCACCGGATCCTCGCAAGTCAAGCTCATGTACTTTTCACGGATCTTGCGGCCCTTCTTACCGCCAAAGTGAACCGTGATAGACTTCGGGTTCTTACGGACCATATCCAAAATCGAGAAACCAAATGTTTTACGTAGATGCGTGTCACCACGGTTCCAAATTTCACGGGCAACCGAGGACTCCTGGTATCGATCCATGCCCATGCCAACAGCAGCAGAGCCCTGGCCCGTGAACACGAAAGCCATCGGAGACTGCTTCACCACAGCACGAGCGCTAACCACACGTTCGCCAGAAGCATTCACAACTTCAACAGATAGAACCTTCTTGCCGTTGTCAAGGCCAACGTGGCGCGCTTGCATGAACAGCTTGTCGCCAGGGTATACCATGCCATCGAAGTTCACGTCGTAATCCACCACGTTGCTGTCAAAGCCCAGACCGAAGCTCTGGATCACCAGGTCACGGACCTTAGTGGCAGTCCACAAACCGTGCATGATCGGCTTGCCCTTCGGAAGGTGGCCCAAGATCGCCGCGTACTTAGACCGGTGAATCGGGTTCAGGTCGCGAGATGCCACCGCGTATGCCAGGGCATTAGTCGGCACGTTGATCTCCAACGGCTTCTCCAACATGTGAGAGCCGCCGTTCGTGAACATGCCGCCAGACTTGGCATCTTCAGGCTGCACCTGACGCAAGAACGCGACCACAGGACTCTCGTTCACGTCGTGGCTCTTGAACGCAACTGAGCCGATCTCCACGTTCGAGCCCGCTTCCTCACGGAACAGCGTGCCCGACACCTCCACTGAGCTCAGCGATCCAATCGACGCGTACTGCTTCGTCGTCGTCAACTCAAAGGACAGGTGGTCGCCGATGTCCACAGAGGCACCAGCAGCAAGCTTCAGCCACGACTTGGCCTTTAGGATCTCGACATCCTCCTGGCGGAGAGGAACAAACGCATCCGTCGACTTGTCAATCGAGAAGGTCGACTCGAAGTCGTTGAACACGCCGCGGATCAAGAACTCACTGTGCAGCTCCACCAGAGGCTCAAGCACCTCCACCATCTGATCATCCACCGTTTTGCGCGAAATGATAGCTACGCCGTGCACGATCTTACCGCTGTCGATAATGCGCAGACTTCCAACGTTCGACGTGCTCACGATGTCGTCGCCAGGCAGGAACGTGGCCGAGGCCTTGCGCGAGGACAGCAGCTTGTACGAGTGCTTCAAATGCACAAGGTCCAGCAGGTTGCCCTTCACCTCCTTCGTGAACACCGACTGGATCAGCGGACGCCACGACACGATCGTCGAGAAGTCGGCTGGAGCACCGATCTCCTCAGTGCTCAAGCCCAGCGCAGCACGATATGCAACAATGTCCTCCTCGGTGATGGAGAAGTCAGCTGTGAACGGAGACATCACGCTCTCCGCACATGCAGCCTTACATGACTCTTCCTCTTTGCCCTCAATCGCTACCCAGAAGCGGGCGTAGAAGGCCTTCACCTTGTCAATGAAGCCACTACCTTCAGCGTGGACTGAGCAAGACAGCTCCGGGTGGTACTGGAACGTCATCTCGAGTGCCACGACGCCAGCCGTCAATCCGGTCACCGCTGGGCGAACCTCGTTCACCACCACCGAAATACTCGCATCCTTCTTCGTGATTTCAATCACAGGGCCGGAAATGTCGATCGAGCTATCGAATACTCGAATACCCGCATCGTCGATCACGTACTTCTGACCTGCTTGGGGCACCAGAAGCTGGCGTGCCGGGTTAGACAGCCACTTCTTTTCCTCCACGACGTCCGTCGACGAGATCAGCGCACTCAGCCAGTCCTTGTCGCTCACAGACGCCGCGAGGGCATCAAGCCACTCGCTGGCAGACGGCACCGCGCTCTCATCCGCAGAGATAGACAACTCGACGCTGTTTTCACTCTCCGTGACTTCGACACCCTCGACAACCACCGTTTGCTTGGCCGACGCAGCTTCCACCACCGCAACCGCGCCGCATTCCTTCACGACGTTGGCGAAGCCAGTGGCAACGCCACTCAGGATATCCGCCACGGGCTCGTCCACAATCGTACTGTAGCGGACGGCAACGGGTCCCTGCAGAATGAACACGCGTTGCGCGTCGTGCCCTGGGACTGCGTCCAAGTCCTCCGAGTACCACAACGAGTCCTTCTTGAACCACGTTTTAAACTCCGTGTCGATCGCAGGCACGAAGTTCACAGGCTTGCCACCAGTGCGGCACAGGTCCAGGAAGAAGTCGCAGTCTGGCACCGACAGCAGCGTCGACACCGTTTGCGGGTACTTCGCGATGAACGCACTCACCGTATCCCTCGGGTTCACCTTCAAGTCTGACTGGTCGAACAGGTCGCCAGAGCTTTCGCGACGGAAACGTTCCTCCGTACGCGTGATGAACTTGCTCACGCGCGAGAAGTACGTGTCGTGCACCCAGCGGGTTGGCTTACCTTCGATCTCTACGTACGTTAAATCGATCAGGCGCGTCAGCACGTCAGCGTACGACATCTCCTCCAGGTCAGCCGCCACGCTCTCGCCAGTCTCCGCATCGCGCTTGCAGCCGAAGTACGGCTTCTGGAAGTCCGCGTTCAGACGCGTGATGATGTCCTTCTTGTTCAGGCGCAGGGCCAGCTCAACCTGCTCACGCGGGATCGAGAAGTACTTGTCGTCGAACTCCTTCCACAGGAGAGCGCCGCGGTTCGCCACCACGTGGATGGGCTCGCCGAGCTCCGACGTGACCGTAACGACACCACCCACAGTCCCCGTGTAGCTCGTTTCCCACTCCAGCTCCGACTCGATGCCAGGAGTGTCCACAAGCAGCTTCTTCACCTCGGGTGCTGTCGCCGCTTCCTTCGCAACCATCACACGAGAGCCCATCAAGATACCATCAGCAGGCATCTTGTGCAGGTGGCCCCGAGCCAGGCTCCACTCGCCAGTCAGGTACTGCTTCGAGTCCTCCCAGTTACCAAAGCCAGAGCCGACAACCAGGAGCACGTTTGGTACGCGACGAATAGCGGCGTACGTTTCTTCCATCGGCTGGTGGAAATCCTCAAAGCTGTGGTGGCCACCAGCGCGACCACCAGTCCACTGCATCATCACGGTCATGCTCGGCATCGCGGTAGCAATCTCGAGCACCGAATGGATACCGTCCACCGAACCGGGTTTGAAGCACACCACCTTAATACCAACGCTCTCCAGCTGCGACATCATCTCCTGCGCACGCTCCATCGTCGGGATACCAGCGCCAATCGTGATGCTCTCGATAGGCACACCACTGCGGCGCATGCGCAGTACCATCGGGAATTGGAAACCCCACTGCTTCGCGTTCAGGTACAGCATATTAATCGCAATGCCGAGACCTGGCTTGATCTTGGACACGAGCTCGTTCACCGCGTCCTCGAAGATGTTGGGGCGCGACAGGCCACCCGCAGCAAGCTCACCGTGGAAACCAGCGTTCTGGACGGCGGCAACAAGGTCGATGCCCTCCAAACTCGTAGTCGGCGTCATACCCGCCACCATAACCGGCGGTTTGTTCAGCGCACGCGTGAATCTGTTGACAAGCTTGCCCGACTCAGTCACCTGCGGGCCAAACTTCTTCGCCCATGTCGCTTCAACCGGCGTGAACGTCGACGCGCCATCGATGAATTGTTGTAGGCCAACAAGAGGAGCATGCTTCGTCGAAGTGCTCATCACCGGGTGCTTGGCAGTCGCAATCACCACCTCCATGCCCAAGCCTTCCGCGACCTTGTTGCTCAGCTTCGCCACACCGAGGTCGGGGCCGAACTCCAGAATGTGCGTCGCATTCGAATGGTGCTCGGCAATCTTCGCCCACGTCGCCGTCCAGTCCACCAGCTGCAGCAACTGCATGTTGATAAGCTCATCCACGACGTCGTCCACCGTCTGCAGGTTCGTGGCCTCCGCGTTCGTAGCGTACACGGGCACCTGAAGCTGGCTGCCCTTAATTGTGCATTTGACGCGCTGCACGTCCTGCACCAGCTTCGGCTTGGCCTCGTTTAGAAGCGGTGTGTGGAAGGGAGCCGAGAGCGGCAGGAACGAGAGCGATCCCGTCGGTTTCCGTTGCGAGTGCGGGATGCGAGTCTGGTTGGCATCAGGCTTGGCGAACAGGCCCTCGAGCGCCTGCTTCAGCAGCGTCAGCGTCGCGGGGAAGCCGGTCACGTTCATCATGTCCGACGCGTTGATAAGAGAGAGCTGAAGGTCGGGTGACTTAGTGCGGCGCTTGGCCACCTCGATGGCCTTCAGAACGTGCTCCTTCTTGAGCCCCCGCACGGCCAGCATCGGGCCAGCGTTCTCGACCTTCTTGCCATCCTGCTTGTACTGCGTCAAGAGCTGCTGGTACGTCTCCTGCGCGCGCAGTCCCTGCCAGAACATGTAGCGCAGCACCGAGACGCCAACAGTGACGAACTCCTGGGTCGTTTTGGCCGCCGAGAAAATGACGGCGCTCACCACGCCCTGACTGTGGCCTACGGCGGTGGTGGAGTTCTTGACTACGCTTTCGTGAGTCACACCAGCGGTTTCGAGGAAGTTAAGGTAGTTGGCGCATTGCGTGAGCACCAGTAGTGGCATACTGAAGAAAACACGGTCCAGTGCCAGTTCGGCAGGATCATCTCCGACCTCGAGAGTCTGCAGCCAGCTGTGAACATCAATAACCGCCTCAAAGGCGACGGAGGCCTTTGCGTCCTCCGAGCTGGACTCCTCCAGCAGCGCCTGGGCCGCGGCATCAATGAAGGCGCGTGTGGTGCTCGTCTCGGACGCAGCGTAAAGCCGCTGCAGCTCAGTCCAGTAGGAGATGCCCTGGCCACCAAACTCTGGGATGAACGTGTACTTGTCCATTGCGCCTGCCAACGCGGACTCCGTTGTCGTCTCCTCCGTAGTAGTGGTGGTTGTGGTCGTAGTAGTCGTGGGCACGACAGTCTCCGTGTTCTCGCCCGCCGCTGTCGTGGTCGTCGTTGTGTGAGTCGTCTCCTTAGCTTCGCTCATGATGAAGTTGATGCGTGCTTTCGTCTAGTTAGTGAGATCGTAGAGAAGGTGGCGTCCGTTGCTGCGTCTGGAGCCCTTCTTCCTTCTTGTTGTTCCTGCACGTGCGGGCGAGTGAGCTGCGAAAGGGAAATGCTCCAGTGGGGAGGGCTGATTCACCGCCGCGAGCGGCCTGTCGATTTCCGCTCGCACCGACTATGGATGGAGACACCAGGCAGAAGACCATCACTCCGACAGGACTCCGCGATCTGCTGACGCGCAACCGTATGGGGCGCATCCTTACTGGTCAATAGTGGAGCCAAGTCAAACAGACCTACCCCCGCCATGACGCACTTCCTCGAAGGTCGCCACAGGCGTCGACGTCACTGCCTTGCCTTTTATATCGGCTGGTGTGTTGCTCCTTCCTTCAACCGAAAGCGCGCTTGAAGGGCAAGTGGACTGGCACGCACATGGCGCCAAGCTGTCCTGCGCATGAGGCGATGCCGAGATATGCCGATTGGAGCAGGTGGCATTCTGTTATTAATACCACGCGCATTGTACATGTACCAGTACGGTAGCAGCGAGCACCGAAGCGCGGACTGCCCTCCAAAGCAACTGAAGCACAGGCGTGGGACAAACCCACTACATCGATGACGTCGTGTGTAGCCAAGTTATCTGCCAAAAGAGGAATGCAAGTCGAAAAAGCGCACTGCCAGCGAAGCTGAACACGTAGCTCATTTTGGCACTTTCGCCGGGCCGGATCTCGTGCGTCATTACCGATGGACTGTGACAGAGGACTCCTGGGGCCAAGAATGCCGCAAAACACGTTCCGAGGGTGCCTGTATCCCGTCAAAGAAGAAGCTCTGACACGATCGGAGCAACTCGCACGACCTTCATTTGCCATTGCGCATCAAGATTCGCCCGGCGAACTGCTCCAGATATGGAACCTCCGCTTCCGCAGCGCATTGCGCATGCCCCCCATCACTTCGATCGCCAGCGTTCTACCATTTCTACACCTTACGCGTTGCATTGACTCAGCTTGTTAGCGCCATGCATGCACAATTGTTGCCGTGCCAGACGTTGGCGCTGCCTGTTGCGAAAAAGTACTAGGGTCAGCCCGGTGGTACAGACTTGAATACGGCTACACGTACATCCATTCTTTGCCAACCTTGGGCCAACACGGACGCCGTCCGTTCCGCTCTGTGGACTCAGCAGCAACCAACACGCCAGACACCGCGTCGATAAAACGGATACGCCTCGTCAATTTTCAGCAGGAGCCCTAGCCTGCGACGTCACTCAATGTTGCACGAATGCAGTCGACGTCGGCGCGTCGATACAAGCAACAAATTCCTGTCGAAACGCATATATTTCATATACCGTATAGTTTTGTGTACAAGTGGTGTAACACAACAATCCAACAAATATGGAGAAGAGCGAGATGCTCAAGGGGCTGTCGCTCCACGAGAAGCTGGCCTACTTCTATTGCTCTTACGTCCACGAAGAGGCCGTCGATCCAGAAGTGGATAGCGATGCTGTGCGGCGCTGGGAGAAGATCATGGCGTCGCGCCGCAAGTCCCGCGACCGAGTGTGCATCCTGCTGAACCAGATGGAGAATACGTCGGCGGCCACCGTGCGCACATTAGACAAGAGTTATCGCGCCAAACGTGAGCTCCTGTTGCTTTCCGAGGGGACCATCCGTACCGCAGCCAGCAGCGGTGTGTCTACGTCCGGTCGTGGGGGTATAATGGCCCAAGTGGAAATCGCCAAGGCGAACAACGAGCTGTTGCAGGAGTGTGGAGCACTGTCCGTCTTCACAGAGCGTCTCCAACGGTCTATCCATGCCTTTCGAGGCCTCAACTTCCAACACTTGGATCTGGACCAGGTCGACGCTCTCATCAATGACTTGCAACAGGACATGGTGCTTGTGTACCTGCTCATTGTCTTCAATGCCCACAAGAAAAACGCCGTATTCGACCGTCAGCTCATGATGATCGGCATCATGGGTCCGTCGTACTCACTTGTATCCATTCTGGACTGCCTTAGTCAACTGAATGTGCTGCCCGGGTTCCCCATCAAGAGACTCCTGTTGCTGTTCCATGAGTGGTTTTGTGCCGTCATGGGCAACTTTGACGAACTCAATGCGTTGAAAAAGCTTCGTCGCGAACGAAGCGATATTGATCCATCCATTTTGAAAGATGATGCTGAAGGGGTCCTACACTGCAAGACCTTCAAACCGTACTACGACACGGTTCAGCTGGACACGCAGGACCCGTACTACCTCCAAAAGAAAAAGTTTGCGCAAAAGCGGGAGGCGATCCATAACAAGTACTTGCACCGAGCCAACTACGAACTCAAGGTCCTGCAGTCTAGTGACGCTGATCTTGCTACAAGGCCGTTTGATAAACTCGATGACGAATGGGACGAGCGTGTGGAATCGCTTTACCAGCTCTTTTTGCCGTGTATGCGCGACTACACGACATTCCTGGGGAATCTCGTGACCTTGTCGTGTGGCAGTGCACTAAACGCGCGTGATAAAAAGACTTTCTACTCCCGTCGACCCTCGGGTGCTGATCAGTATGGCATGACGGACTTTTCTGCTCCTGGCGGTGAGAACAGCAACGATAATCAGTTCTGGAAGTGGATTCTTCGAGAGAAGGCAATTGTGCTTGATGTGTCGAACTTGATCATCTTGCTGATTTACAAGCACTTCCGCGCTAGCCATGCGTGCAAGGCGGAATACTTTATGCAGTTTTTCTTGGAAGCCAACGTGCTAGCTACACTGACCAAGTTCATGAACAAAGATATTAGCACCTACCTTCAAGTGTCTCGTCAAGACTCAGATGAAGTGAAAACGGGGTTTTACGCACTTGAAAAGGAGCTGGACAAGCACACAATCCGCTTTGAAGACGATATGAACGAGTACTCTATCCAGTCAACTCGGACCATCACAAGCATTTTGAGGATTTTGCAGAAGCTGACTAAGAGGAAACCCAACATCATCAAAAATGCTCTTTGTCGAGGGCAGACGATTGTATGGCTGAAGGTACGTCAATTGTTCTCTTTTTGGGGCGACAGCAAGTATTTGTACATGAACTCGTACTGATCGCTTTGTGGATTGGCTGGACAGCGTGTTGTAGCTTTACAGATCCCGTTGCCACGCCTGTACGCGTTGAAATTGGTCAAGTCGCAAGCGAAATATTTAGGCCATCAGGTTTGTTATGCTGCTTTACATGGTGGCCTAGATCGTACTGCTTACTAAGTTTGTTTTGTTTGCTGGGTCCAGTGGATCAAGAAGTACACTTGTTTCAGCATGCTTACGGATGTGTATCTTCACGTGAGACCGGAGCTTGACGATGATTGGCTTCACTACGAAGATGATGATCTGAACAAGCCCCCATCGCAGGACTCTGTTGAGAGAATCATTTTTGGCGAAATGCAAGCATACCACCACAAAAACTACTTCGACTCTCCATTTGGAGGCGGCAAACCTCTGCCCGCTGGGGCTTCGATGATCTGCGAAGACCGTAAGGAGCTCGCCTCAGACTCGTTCATCCCAGATGGCGGGCGACTGGTGAAGATGTACAATGCCATGAAGTTGGATCCAGTCAACTTTTGCAAGCAATACGAGAAATGGCTTGATGCTGAGAACATCAAACAAGACACCAAGGCCGATTCTGTGCCACTCCCGATCTCATTCGGGTGACAACGATACTTCGAAGTTGCGCGTCGATTGCAATCTTGGATGCTATGGCATCCAAGATTGCAATCGAGTAAACCCAAGAATTTCACGCAAACATTAATTTCCATTTATTTTCTGTTTCTTCTTCTTGTACACAAATACTGATAAGCGTTCGCACGCAAATGTAGCGACACCTAAGCCGAGCGCTGCGTCGAGGAAATCTGGTAGACGAGCATCATGGTTGAGTACTTAGCACGTCGGAAGCTGTCGAACTGGTAGTGATGTTCTTCGCAATTTTTTAGCATGTTGGGACGGTGGTCCAAAAACGGACAGGACATCTCTGCTTCTTCCACCTTGCTAGTGCTGCAATCCACAGCAAAACTGGGCGGTGAAACTTCAGTCAAAATCGCCTCCTGTCCAGCAACAGAAGCACTTGCTCCTGCTGCTGCACCCTGGCAATTGGCGCAGTAGTATGTGTCTAAAGCCGCTACATTGATCGCTCGCCAGTAAGAAGTATTGATTACCATTTGCTTGCAGACGGCACACGTTGGGTGTAAGGCAATGACAAACAGCGATTCGCGAGCTGACTTCACCGATTCGCTGACTCGCTTGCGGAACTTTGCACTACACGCGTCCGTAGTGTTTGCTTCCTTTCTGCCTCTCTTTGAAGGCGATGCAGCAACTCGCTCGGCCTCACTGGGCCAGTAGTCACCATCAAAGTATGGAGGAAGCTGCGTATCAAGGGTTTCTTCCAGAAACTCGAACTGGTGAGCATACAAATCTTCGCAAGAAAATACGACGCCCAGCTCCTTCGCCTTTTTGGCCATGCTCATGTACCACTGAAGAAGGCGCTCTTTGCCAGGGTTCTTCTGAAAAGACGGGTGGCACCAATAAATAAAATCACCCCCGCGCGTGGTAGGACAAGCCCAGATATGCGCGTATTCGTACCCGTTCCCCTTGCACGAAGCCAGGTACGAAATGAGGATCTGGTGGAACAAGCTCGTCCGCACATGACGCGGGCGCATGTACACCAGACTATCAAGGTACGCAATGTATGTCCGGTTGCGGTTGGAGGCCAATTGGCAGTGCTTATCGTATTCCTGAACATACCTGCACAGCATGAAAAAAGTCAGTTACTTCCTTCAAAAAGATCACACTGCAGTGTACGAATGCAAAGCACGTACATAGAAAAAATGCAGACTTCAACGCCGTTGATCATCTGGAAAACGAAGATGACCTTCGAAGTGTAGTCGATCGTTAGCGGATACTGTTTTGCAATCATCAAGTACACAGGTTAGTGACTGGAGGTCCGTGAATGCGCTTAAGAGGCCTTCAAGCTTACCTCTTGAGATGTAGATCGAAAGTTATCGCGCACAACTGAGCTCACGTGGCACGAGCTCTTGACTGAAGACACTACCTTCACGACGATGGACTGTGCTGCTTCGTGTTCACCCAGATTCTCTAGGTGCTGCTGCACCCACTTCTCCATAAACCGCGATAAATGACACGAATGTAGGTCTTGGCTTTTTACAAAACGCGTAGTAATACTGGCATCCACAGCATCCAAATCTCCTCCAGTCAAATAGTCAAACACCTTTTCTTCGATATCCTCGTCAAACCCGAGCGCTCGCGTGAAATCTTTTGTGTGTGACCAATGCTTGAGCGCGGGACTGTGAGACCTCAAGAAGTCCTTCTCCACTTTCACTGGGAAATCCTCCACAGACGTTTCCATCGGAGACATACCTAGCTCATTGTTTTTCTCTTCGGCATCAAGCTCTTCGAGACGACAGAGAGGGCACGTGTAAAAAACTTCCTCGTCGGCGTTTTCGTTAGCGTTAAACAACGCACATATCTGATGAACCCAGCCGTTGCACTGATCACACTGCACCCACGGCTCCGTGAGCTCATCCATAAATTTTGCCTTGAGCAAGGCAAGCTTGGGTATGGTGCACTCGGTTTGTGCTGTAGTCGTGGTTTCCTGGTCCGAAGAAGACATTGACGGCGTCAGCGTCAGTATCTTTGGCAGCGAAGAAAAACACTTGGAGCACCAATGGTATTGTCCATCAGGAGTCTTGTAGTACACCGAATGCCGTTTAATGCGCTGACGGCAGGGGCCGGAACACATGACAAAAGGCGGCTCGAAATTAATGCACTTTTCGTTGCAAATACCACACACGTTGTCGAGGCAGAATGGGCATGAGTGTGCGCTACGTTGCTTAGCCATAACCTCGGCCTTGGCCACGTATTTAGCGTAGTCTGCCTCGAACTCCCGAAGCAGCATCGCCGCCGACTCGTGCACAATGTGTCCAGGCGGGTTGAACAAACAAGCATTGTTGAACACAAGTCGGATATCCTCCGCACAAGCGTCGGCCGAGGAGTACTCGAGATTGAGACACTTGTTCTTGACAATGGCCAGATCCATCGGATGCTTCACCACCTCGAAATAGTGCGGGATATTCCACACCACCGGGTCCACTCGCACGTTGAAGAAGCCGTGGTTCCCCTTGTGAAACATTAGCTTGGACACAATGGCCAGCAGCGGCCGCAGGAACAGTTCATGCCGCACGTCCCGCAAGTGCTGTCGGATCTGCTCGGCTGACGCAGCGTTCAGCGGGGACAGCGCGGTACTGTGGCTACTGCGCACAGCTGGACGTTGGTGTCTGCGGAGCACGACGGCGTCAGCATCCTCCGTCTCGGTGCTACCGTTAGCGTTCGCCTCCACGAACTTGAGCCTTTTGTCGCATGGTGTGCGGGTCGGCGACTCACCCAGCGAGCGTTTCAGGCCGTGTGGGGGCGCCGTGGCGTCTGCAGGTGTCCTCGGCTTCAGCGAGGTCGCGAGCTGCGCGCGAGGCTGAGCGGCAGCGTCCGAGGAAGATTTCCCGCGCTCAGGTGACAAAGCTCGTGTGTCGTTCAAACCCATGCTGGCGGGCTCGCGTCAGAATGATGGTTTTGTCTTGCCGTTTGTAGTCACGGCGGGTTTTCGCGCGCTAGAACACCCTCACTTGCTGCTGTGGGTTGTCATCCAAGTGTGAGGGCGGCGATTGTTGGGAGGCGGCAACTACGAGCCATACAAACTACAAGTCTCAACGATGAAACCGATTTTTCTCGAAGAATGAGTCGTCCGCTGCTATTTTAGCCAATCATACAAAGCTGTCCAAAATTATCCTGAAGGTGGCAACAGCTGATTGGGTAATTAAATCGGAAAGGATTAACTCGGACGGCTTATCGTGTCTTTCACTAATAAAGCAGGGGTCTTAAACATAAACCTTTGCTAACCATTTAATGAATCTCAAACCGATACGAGTGATAAGGCGTAATGTGGCTACGCGAAAGCGTTATACATTACATTACATTACATTACTAGTGATAAAACTAAGTTTAGCGGCGTGAATAGGCAGTCTCAATACAGGTTTCTGCCTGAATAAAGAAGAACTCAAAACCGATACAGCATAAAACTCAGCATGCACCCATTTCCCGGCCGATCCACTGATTTTGTCTCTTTCATTCCGCCAATCAGCGACGAGTGCACTTCCTCCAATCACAGACCAGAAGTCGAGGACATCGGGGAAAAGTTTCGCGGGCTCTCGCTGACCTCCAATGGCGCAGATGAGCTCATTTCTCAAGTTCCTTAGCGACCAAGCGGAGATGCCCGCACCTCTAACCAGAAAGCGTGCATTCCAGAAGCGGCTGAGGCTCACAAAGCAGCAGGAGCTGCAGATCTGCGACCTCCGACGATTATCACCGCGCCTTACGAACACCGCACTCGCTGCTCGTGTTCAGGGGGCTCTTAGCTGACTACGCGACCCTCATTGCAGATGATATCGAGGGTGCTGAAGTCTGAAGGCGACCTGCGGCGCCTGACGCCTGACTGCCTGGCGCGCAAGAAACAGCGGCCTCGGTTCCAGCTCCAACTGGACCAAAGTGTGGTTGAGTTCGTGCTATGGTGCGAGACATCACAGATCTCGCTCACTGGAGACATGATAATCGTGCGGGCCGAGAGGTTGGCAGCCCGTCACCACATTCCTGAGGCGATGCTCCCTCGAATTGGCTACTCGTGGCTGCGCCGATTCCAAGAGCGCTATGTAATTCGGTTTCGGCATGCTCACGGTGAGTCTGGCGCTGTGGATCTATCCACCTGCGCCGATGAAATTCAACGGTTGCGTAAGATAATTTGCAGCTACGGTTACTCAGACGTATATAATATGGATGAGACGGGTTTATTCTACAATAGTGTTCCTCGTGGTTCGTTGTGCGTCTATGCTGTGCCGTCGCGCAAACAAGACAAGTCTCGCATCACGATGGCTGTCTGCACTAACGCCACGGGGACTGACAAACTGCCGTTGCTTTTTATTGGTAAGTCGGTGACACCTCGCTGGCTCAAGAACAAGCCGGACTCAATGCAATACACGTCGACGAAGAAGGCGTGGATGACGACTGACGTTTTCAGATCGTGGCTGCTCGACCTGGATGCGTCGATGCAGGAACAGGGAAGGAAGATTCTGCTGCTCGTGGACAATGCTTCATCTCACAGCGACGAGAACTTGACGCTGCGCAATATTCGCTTAGAAAAGTTGCCACCGAATACTACCTCGAAGCTCCAGCCTTTAGATCAAGGGATAATCTACTGTGTCAAGCGCCATGTACTAACGAGAAAGATGCAGCATGCCCTGGACGAGATGGACGCAGGCAATGACGCCGTACAAAGTCGGCATGCTTAAGGGAATTGAGTGGTCAGTCGAAGCTTGGCAAAGTTTGCCACCGGAGACGATACAACACTGTTAGCTTCACTCGGGTCTGATCAGCAAGTCAGACTTGATGTTCGTACTGCATTAACAAAACACAGTACCATCGCTCCGTTACTTATCCTTGCATGTTCTATTTATCTTGCAATTTTTATCACGCTGGGGGTTTCTTTATTCAGGCAGAAACCTGTAATGCGTATGGTCCGATAATGTGTAAAGGCCGAACACCGGCTAACACCCGCTTTTTCTCGATTTTTTAAGAACGTGTTCGCGGTACACCTAGAGATGGTTATTTGAAATCATTCGAAAAAAAAGACAATGTGATTGACCAAAAAGAAGCCTCCTCCGATACGACATCGTGGCAAATGATCGTTTTCTTATCCACTCTCTCCACCTCGGCGAGGAGGAGAAGAGTGGATTCTTCTGGGGATGGCTGGCGCGTTAAACTTCGGTGTTTAATGAACTGCTGGTAGTTCGGTTGGTGGTTCGGCTGGTAGTTCCGTTGGTAGTTCTGCTGATCTTGTTGCTTTTGAATTCAAGGCCTGGATCTTACTGATCACCTACTTGTGGACCTTATTCTGGCTGGTCGCCTGCTCGACGATATTTGTTCTGCTTCAGCTGCCGCAAGTGCAGCTTTACGCGCTATGTCGTGGTCGTCTGTTTTAGCCCGTAAGGAGAGGGCGTATCGCATAACAGAGTTTGGGTACGCTTCCTTGACGGGCTACGTATTCATGATAATATCGTCCTTGCCTCTGCAACGACATATCACACTTGAGGCACCACGCCCTCGTTGCCAGTTCAGGTCCGTCACCGGGGTTAGGAACCTCCACCCTGCCAAAGGTCTAGAATTGCTGGCTTCTCGATCGCGAATGCTCTAACCTGTTCACAGGCGGGCGCACTTTTTCCTTCGAATACGGTGGAGATGGTCGTGGTGCGGCCATTGTAGCAACTGAAGAATGAATTGGCTCGAGATAACAACGAGAGAGAGAGTCCAAGTTGCCGAAGTCTGGGGCATCTTGTTAACCAGTTTACCCCAATATGTGGTCTACAGACCCAATCATGACGACAGCGTCTTTTCGTGGCTGCTTGACACGAGCGCTGGAACGGGGTTACTCGTGTTAGTGGCTACACCACTTTTATCTACAGTTAGGATAGCTGTTAGATGTTGGAAATGGACACCAGGCCTTGGTGTGTAATACACACCAATGACAACATGAGCGAACCACATCATTGGGTGGTTCGCGTGCATTTGTGCATGCTACGGGTAGAAAGTAATGGATTTCTACGAATCAGTGCTCTACACGGAAGCAGACGTAGGCGACCCTTACGGCATCCTTTCTAAGTGGCGCCCCCTGTGACAGGGGCCCTGTCCGTTATATCGCGCTTTATCGCGATGGTACGCTCGCTACATGCGCTCGTCCGTTGTGAGGCGGTGCAGTTCTGCTTTCATTGGACGCGCTGTGTGCTCGCCCCAAGTATCACAACTGTCAAATGTTATTATCGAAAATTGCAGTGAATCTCCCTACCTTTGTTCGAAACAAAAAGCTTTTTGTTTCGCTTTTTTTTAGTTTCAACGTTCTTCTTCACTAAAGAATCTGAGCGCTATCAAGTCATGGTTGAGGCGGACGTGTACTTTGGGGATGACTTCGGCCAGAAGATTGACCTCACGGTGCGCATCCGCGAGATCCTACGCAACTACCCAGGTACGCTGCTCTCCAATCGGCCCCGGTTGAGAGTCTCCCCCTAACGAAGAACCTACTAACACATTTTTTATGGGTTGACACACAGAGGGCACGTCTATCTTTAAGGAGATGGTGCAGAATGCAGACGACGCTGGCGCCTCCGAAGTTAATCTGTGTCTGGACTACCGCCAGCATGTCGCGTCGGGGCTCGCATACGAGAAACTCGCATCGTTTCAAGGTCTCTATGAAGACGAAGCGGGAATTCTCGTCTTACATTTGCTGATTTTTGCGATGATATGGCTCTGTAGGACCCTCGTTGCTGGTACACAACAATGCCACGTTCACTGATGCCGACTTTCAGTCGATTCAGGTATTGTGGGCACGGAGAAGAGTTCGCCTTTGTTCCAATGCTTATGGGTTGTTGGGTTTTGTAGCGCATAGGAGACTCACTTAAGAAAGACAACTCGAAAGGATGGAAGACTGGCCGGTTCGGTGTCGGCTTTAACTCTGGTGCGTTAGCTCGATCAAACATAATCTGAGAAAAAATGGCTAACCGTATGACATGTTTTCTTGGGTCGGAGCAGTCTATCATGTGACGGATCTCCCGACGTTTGTTAGTGGATCGCAGTTAGTATTCTTCGACCCCCAGGTACGCAAGTTAAGACTTTTTTTCCCCGCTGAAGGCATTTTGCTGAAAATCAAGTATTCTTTCGTCATTCTAGGCTTGTCATTTACCAAACGTTAACCCCAGCAACCCAGGAAAGATGATCGATTTTATCGCTCATCCAGATTTGGTTAGTAACTTTCCTGATCAGATCACTCCGTTCCGATGCTTTGGATGTAACTTTTCAGAACCCTTTCAGGTAGGCTGTACACCGAAATATCGTTGCTTCTTCTTATGTCACCTGCACTATCTACCAGCTCGGGGTGCTCGGTAAAACTAACCGTTTGCTTGTTCTAAACTGTGAAGGGGACGATTTTTCGACTTGCACTTCGAACGGTAGAGCAAGCCAAGCAAAGCAAGCTGTCGAATCGGGCCCAAACACCGGAAAATATGGCAGAAATGCTCGAGGAATTTGCTAAGAGTTTGCCGACCGTGCTGCTTTTCTTGCGTAACGTATGCAAAATATCAATTTCAGAATGGAGAGCAGGTGACGAAGCCTCGACCGTGCTACACGAATCTTGGATCAACAACATGACGCCAGACATTGAAGCAAAACGGTCATTACAACACACAAGTCTGAGCTCATCTGGTCCAATATCTCCCCAGCAATTCTCTACCGATGGTATTTTGCGTGGCTTCTATAGTCAAACTGAATTTGACGTTCGAGCGTTAACTACGTTTTTGTTATGTTAATACATTTACTGCACAGGAATCATTTGCGACTACCCATTGATAATCGAGGCTCGCAAATGCGCCACGAGTTTGACGGAAACGTACGAGTATTTGATTATGAACCAGCTTGGCGGTGGGGAGTGCACGAAGATAGCCTGCGATCCTGCAAACGTGAGTCAACGCCTCGTTCCGTGGGGTGGTGTAGCAGTGTCAACGAGTATGGATTGCAAAAGTGCTGGATCCTCTGGCTTGGCGTTTTGCTTTTTGCCGTTACCATCGCATACGTATTTGCCTGTACACGTAAGTATTTCCTACCAACGGTTGAACAACTCTCCTTTTTCTAATGAGAAGTGTTGATGCCGTGTTAGGTAAATGGATACTTTGAGCTTTCGTCAAACCGTCGTGACATTTGGTTTGGAGAAGGTTTAAGTGGAGATGGCCTGCTCCGTGCTCAGTGGAATATTGCCTTGCTTCGTGATGTGATTGCTCCATGCTATGCTCGAGCAATCTTGCACCTGGCTAGTAGCCAAATTATGGACCCTGGTCAGCACGTTCAGCTGCTACCTCAAGTACTCCCGCCAGCACCGTGGGACTCCCTGGCACTCTCTTTTTTCTTATTGGTTCGCAATAAACCTTGCTTATATAGTGAATTTCAAGGTGGTAGATGGGTCTCTCCTGTGGAGAGTATGGTGGTTCGCAGCAGCTTTCCCAACTCAAAGCAGCTCGAACAATTGCTGATTGGTGACGATTTTCCTGTCGTCCGAAACTTGTCTGAAGACTTTGAACGTGTATTGATAAAGACAAGAACAGTTCCAGCGTATGTTGAGCCGCAAGCCATACGTGAGGCCTATAAAACGAAGCGCTCAAGTCATGCGAGTACCCGAGAATCTGTTGAGTGTCTCCTAGGTTTTATGCTGAATGACCTGGAGCCAGACCGGTTGAATGAACTGATTGGCGTTAAATTCCTCCCAGCGGCCGATGGAACTCTTCAAACATTTGAGCGCCACTCAAAAGTTGATCCAAGCGAACTTGAATACTTGTGCTCCATGGGGTTTACACAAAAGCACGCTAATTACGCGCTAGCAGTCGCAGGGAGCGAAGGAGTGGAGACAGCTCTCAATTGGTTGCTTCAGAATCCGAACCCTTCTATTGTGAATGGAGAAGCAATCAGCACGTTTTTAATCCCGAGTCGAGAAGAGCTACAATTGCTGGAGAAAGCACGTAGTCATTTGGTCAATATTGAAGCTATTGGAGCGAAGGGATTGACACTTCTTTCCTCGGACATGGCAGCACAACAACTCAACGTTCAAAAGCTGGATTACCAAGGCTTTGAGGATATGTTGGCTGTAGTGTTACCTGGTGCATGGTTCGGTAAGGTGACAGTTCCTTGGAGCGGGGCCGACGATGAGAATGAGCCAAATGAAGAATGGTTTCGGCAGCTATGGAATTACCTTGGTGCAAGCAAGCACCTTACCGCGTTTAAAGACAAGTGGCCGATTGTACCGACTTCTGCTCAAACACTCGCGCAGCTAAGTGTTTCAGCTGGTGTGCTGAGTGCTGAGCTTATTCCCGATGGCTGCCTATGTGTTTTGGAAAAGATTCATGTGCGGCTTCTCATTCCCAACCTCTTCGCATCTTTTCAACCAAACCCAGAGGTATGGCAGTTTATCCATCAGCCGACTGCGGCTGGTGTGCTTTCGTGTATTGGAGTGGTACTGGGATCACGAAGCTTGACTGCGGTGCGCAAGCAATTTGAGCGCACCGACAAATCTGATCGGGAACACCTGCTCAAGTTCTTAATTTCTGGAGTTATTGAAGACCTCGACGCGAACCACAAACTAATCTGCAGCCTTCTGCCTATACTGCCTGGATTTAAAGCGGTTAAGGATGTCGACGGGTATGATGTTCCGTGGCAGAACCGTACAAGTGCAGACAGTGATTTTTCCTCTGCATTTGTTTCGCTAGCAGAGATTTTGGAGCGACATCACGAGGTTTTACTATGTGCGGGTATGGGCCCGACGTTTCTCGATGATAATTTTGTGTATGTGAAGGAAGATGATGCAGTACTGTCGGATTTCCTGGTAGGCTTGGGTGTTCGACGCATCACTAAAGTGGAGTTTTTTGCAAAGTACTTGATTCCTCGATTCAACCACATTGAACCCAAATCACGCGTAAAGTTTGCCTACGAGTTGCTGACAGAACTAAGTGCCTTGCTGGCCCAGGACCATGACGGCATGTTGTTGAGTATTGTTGAAACTGCAGTAATGTTCCCAACAATGATGGGAGATCTGAGATCAATTGACGAATTGTACGACCCGGAGATAGATGAATTTATAGCCATCATGGACGATTCATTTTTCCCTGCTCTCGAGCTACAAGACCCGCAACCACTCGCTGCGCTGAGGTCTATTGGTCTACAGCGTGCGTTATCGCGTCGATCTGTTCTGTCACTGGCGGTATCGTTGGAAAATGAGCAAATGAAGATCATGGCTGGGCTTAACGAGGAAGCAGAGCAGGATGAATTATGCGAAAAGCTGCGCTCCCGTTCAGTTAAGTTTTTCCAGTACGTAGACTCACACATGGATCAATTGGTGACGCCACCATCGCTCCAACGGCAGCCACAGACGCATGTAAAGAAAAGCAGGAAGACAAAGGGTATGCGGTTCTTACGGAGTTTTCTGAGTGATGACCGCTTACGCGGACAGGACGCGCATCGTGATGCTGGCACATCAACTGCAGAAGTGCTGGAGGAGCAAGCAATGGAACTTGCTGAAATAGAGGACTTCAAAGCGAAGCTAGCGATTATCGTGTGGGTCCCGGTGTGCGAGGAAAAGCCACACCCCTCAGTGCCGTGGTACAAGCAAGGTGAACGAGTTATCGTCGCTTCACCGCAGAAATCCAGACCTCCTAAACATTTGTGGCTTTGTTCGTCTCAGTTCCACATCATAAAGTGCCCAGTCCATTCGGAAGTTTTACAAGGCGTGCTAGGGTGGGGAAAGCGTCTGCCAGCTGAGATCATTGCCACTCAGCTAAAGGATATCTCGTTGATGTTTGGCAACGTTCGGGCGAAATTTGACACTGATATGAAATCTGCAAATGACAGGGACACCCATGTGGTTGGGTCTGCAGTGTACGATATATATCGCATTCTATCCTCGTTTTTCGAGAGTGAGATAGGCGAGCGTCGTAACGAAGTGCTGTCGATATTGTCGGGAAACGGAAAGTACGTCTGGGTTGGCGATCGCTTTGTGTCTGGAAACCACGTGGCTACTATGGCTGTTGTGAACGCTGAGCCCTACTTGTATACGATTCCGAACGAGCTACTTCATTTCCGACCCTTTTTGAAAGCGATTGGTGTCCGAGAGAGATTTGCACTACAAGATTATGTACATGTTCTTGGAGCAATGTACGGCGAATGTTTGAGTTCAAAGGAAGAAGACATAAAGTCGATTCCTCTCTCAAGTGATAAACTGATAACAGTGATCGGGTTGATCCAACTGATTAGTGATACGCTACAACACCATTCCGACTATGAATTGTTCGCTCCAGACCGCAACGGGGTTCTTGAACTCGCAGCAAATTTGACGTATGACGATGCCCCATGGCTAAATGGACGTGACTACGAAGCCTCTTCGGGAAACACACGGTTTATTCATCCCAAAATTTCCAATGAAGTGGCAGCAAAAATCGGATCACGTTCATTGCGCAGCCAGCTACTGAGTGAAAGTGGTCACGAAGCCATGTCTTTCGGTGCTGAAGGTGACGTCGAGGCATTTGGCCAGACAGAAGCCCTGACAAAGCGAATTGCCCATATCCTGGAGCAATATCCAGACGGGCCGAATATTATTAGTGAACTCATTCAAAATGCAGATGATGCAGGGGCATCACGCGTGTGTGTGCTGTACAACAGCTGCACATACGGGACTTCGTCACTACTGAGTCCAACCATGGCAAAGTGGCAAGGACCTTCCCTGTATTGTGTAAGTCATTATTGTTGTTCTGTTGTTAATGTACTAATTCCTGTGGTGTTGCACTTTCACAGTACAATGATGCTGAGTTCAGTGACGGGGATTTTATCAGCCTGGCGCGCATCGGCCAAGCCAGCAAACTTCAGCGTGCTGCTACTACGGGACGCTTTGGGCTTGGATTTAATTCGGTGTATCATTTCACTGACCTCCCTTCTATCGTTTCGGCAAAATCAATTGGTGTGTCGTCCTGACATTGGTGATGCATGGCTGTGCTAGAACAACTAACTCACCGTGTGCTGTGTTGCTTTGTACAGTGATGTTCGATCCTCATGCCACCCACTTACCTGGCATTTCAGCTGCGAACCCTGGTATCAAGATTCGATTCGCAAATTCGAGTATCGTGAAACAGTTTCCTGACCAATTTGCTCCGTTCAAGGGCTTTTTTGGGTGCGACTTAGAGCATCATTACAAGGGCACCTTGTTCCGCTTTCCATTGCGTGACAACGTACTTGCAGAAAGCAGCGAGATCAAGCGTCGAGGCTACTCCCACCGCGAAATCGTGGAATTGTTTAGAAGCTTCCAGGGGTCAATTATTGATACCATTCTATTCCTGCGAAATGTTCGCAAAGTGGAAGTGTATATCCAATCAGACATCAACCAACCACCTGTGCTTTTGTACGGTGCAGAAGTACCCAAAGAACAGCGAGGGGATTCGTGGAGGAAGATTGATCGATTTATGCGCGGTAATGATTTGACAGGAAACAGAGCTGGTGCGGAGTTGTCTGCCAAAAGAGAATTTTACTCACGTTTGCGCTCCACGCCAACGGAAGAGCTTCCCTCTGTGACCCAAGTGCTTCACATTCGACGACGACAACACCAGCAACTGGAAACATTGTTCCATCAATTTGGTAAAACTGACAATAGTCCAACTGATCAAGAAGTGTCGGATGTGGAGAAGGAAGATCAACTCCAAGAATCTATCGAGAAGTATTTGGTGTGCAATCAGATTGGTGGAGGAAAGGCTCGTGACATGGCTTGTGCTACTGAGAACGAGTCTTTGAAACTGATTCCGTGGGTTGGTATTGCCAGTCGTATCGATGGGGTGCCGATGGAAGGGCGTGCCTTCTGCTTTCTTCCTCTTCCAGTGCGTGTGGGCTTGCCAGTCCATATCAACGGCTACTTTGAGTTATCCTCGAATCGACGCGATATTTGGACTGGTGACGATATGAGCGGTGATGGAAAATTGCGTTCGGAATGGAACGCAAATCTGTTGGTGGATGCAGTTGCTCCCGCGTATTTAACATTTCTACTTGAAGCGAAGGCTATTTGCCAGGGCGGATCTTCTGAATACCTATCATTTTTCCCTACGAAGCTCCCAATGGGCCCGTGGGACAGCATTTGTCTCGAACTTTTCCGGATAATGAGCAACCGGCCGATGTTTTTTGCTTCAACTCCTCAGCTGATCGATTCGCCTAGAAAATCTGTTGCGCCAAATTCTTGCGTGTTGATAGACGACAGTCTCAGCGACTGGAAGACGCTTGAAATTGCGCTGGGTGCAGCGTCATTAGCGACAGTCCAGATACCAGTGGCTCTGCGCAAATTGTTGATTCAGTTTGATGCAGTTTATGGAGCTATGACTCCAGCTTTTTTTCGAAAACTGACCAAACAAGGAACATTTCTACCAGCATTGGACAAGAATGCTCTTAACTGCGTGGTGCAGTTTTGTCTGTCGGATTGCATGGGCTCGTCAAACCTTTCTGCGACCCAAGCTCTTAACCAACTACCGTTGTTACCTCTAAAAGACGGAAAATTCGGGAGAATTTGCTTTACTGATTCCACACAGGAAGGTGACAGCAAAAACCATCAGTTGACTTTCTTCTTTGGAGATGGTATCGAGGAACGACTTTTGGTCGAGTTTCCGCATCGCGTGGTACGTGGAGAATTCAAAGAAATGTTTGACTCATTGGCGTCAGTGTACGATGACTCGAATCTTCGGGTGTTGGACCTTGCAACTATCCTAGACAATTTCTTACCACATCTGCTTGGTCGCTGCTGGAGGAAAATTGACGACGTTGTATTTGCTCTTGAGACGACATCAGAAGAGGAGGGAATTGCAACCAAGAATGAGTGGATTAAACTTTTGTGGATGTATGTGGAAACTCAACTGCAGAAGATTGAGCATTTACCACAAGTCTTTATGAAATGGCCATTAGTTCCTATCCTTTGTGGTGATGGGACACAGTGGGTTTGTCTAGCATCAAATGCCAGTCTCGTTCTTCCTCACTCGGGAGCGGCACCACTATCGTCTGAAGTTCTCTCTCAGCTACAGCATGCTCTGGCGAAAGTTGGTGTTCATATCGTGGATACATCCTATGTAAGTGGTGAAAGGAGTGTGCAGTGGTTGCTGGCGCACAAATACGCTCATAAACTAACTTCGGGTGGCCTTTTGGCATCCTTAAGTCGCTACCAGTTCCGACACGACAGACAGAGTTTTGATGATATTTTTGCTGCAACGACAGCGGTTGAGCGGCAAGTAATGTGCGATTTCTTCGCACACAATACCTTTGATGCTGTGCCCAACGACTTCCAGCCAATCCTCTTCGAACTCCCGATATTCCCTGTGTACTCGAAGTCTGATTCTAGCAACTTTGTTAGTTTAAGGCGAGGGGGGTACTTACCTGGCAGTGACGCTGATATTAGAGTTCTCAACGAATTGTTCTTCCGTGCTGAGAAGGAATCGCTGAGGAGATTTTTGCGTGAATGTGGAATTGATGAATGGAAGTACACGAAAATACTGCTGGATCACGTTTTCCCACAGTTGCCAAGGTTTGAAGAACAGAGTGGAGATTTGGTTGATTCTGTTCTTGTCGGAGCTCTAGAGGCTCACGCATATCATCAGCGAACCGACTCGCGCTTTCGTGACGTAGTTACAACGCAGGCTATCATTCCATCAAGAAAACGAGAGTTTCGTGCAGCCAGTCAGCTCCATGACCCTAGTGTTGGCGAGCTTAGTGAGCTAGTGGGAGAGAACGGTCTACCTGCTGAGGCATTTTCCACCCCATCGATGGTTGAAATTCTGCGGTCGTTGGGACTTCAAACGGGTCTCTCCTGCCATGCAATCCTAGAGAGCGCATGCTCAATCGAGACGATGTACCGCGAAGATGCTGCCACCAAGGCAAGCCTCAAGGCCAAAAATTTGTTGTCAATGGTAAATATGCACTTTGATTTGATGATGTCGGAGGCAACTACCAGTGATTCCATGGCTGCCCAAGTCGAAAACAGCGAACACCAAGCAATGCACGAAATTGTCGGGAAGCTGAAGAAAGTTCAGTGGCTACCTGTTCGACTGGAGTCCCCCGACCCTGCGATGCCATGGAGAAATTCAACTGAACGACGTAGTCAAGGCCCACGTCTTTCAAATGCGTCGGAAATGCGTCCCCTAAATGATGCGGTAAGTTCTATATTTTTTGAAATGGTACTCATCAGACATACCTAACGGGTTTGCTTGCTTGCTTGGCAATAATCAGTGGTTTTGCTCTTCGTCAATGGAGTTCTTGGACGGTGAGCTAACGTCAAAACAGCTCATCAACGCGTTTGGATGGGATGAACCAGTCGATCTGTTTGTGGTGGCAAAACAACTCGAGGCCATTGCCTTGCGTTGGGAGGAATACGGCGTAAAGAAGGAGAGTGGGGAACTATTGTCGTCGAATTGGCGTTTCCCACTATCAGAAGTCCACTCAATGTACGAGAACTTGGAGAACTATCGACTATCAGACGAAGAGGGTTGGAAAGCGTCTGCTGTGTATCGGAAGATGGCGAACGCTCTCTGGATCTGGACAGGCAATGGTTTTGCTTACCCGTGCCAAATCGCAGTGGAAGCGGACAGTACATTGGAGCCCCTACTGTTCAGCTGCCCGAGTGAACATATCATTCCGCGTTCGCTTCTTGCTTCTTTTGGTGTCAAGGAGACTTTTACTACTGTTGATTACTTGGAGGCGATCATGAGACTACCACGACATGAGGTTTTGTCTGAAAAGCAAGTGGCAGCATGTTTAAAAATCTACGAAATCGTCGCGGAAGAAATACCGGTATTGGAATCGGCGCTGGGCTCGTTCGCATCACAAGAAATGATTTTACTGGATCAGGCCAACTGCCTCGTTCCTGCTGTTCACCTGACATTTGACGACATGGAATGGGACGAATCGCGGAAAACACGGCAAGGCTTGACATTTGTATCGAAAAAGGTCCCTAAAGCTGTTGCCGGAGCACTGGGGGCTGTTTCGTTGCACTCGAAACTTGCAGAGACTTCAGTGACAAGTCGACGTGTAGTGTGCTCTCCAGCAGGTGGATTACATAGCATGTTGCCGCCTCGATCAGAATGGCACCACGCCCTCCTGTGGGAAACAATTCTCGCTGCAGAACGGTTAGGGGGTACTCAAGTAGACTTTTTCCTGGATAGACGGCACCATTCAGCGCAGCGTGTGATTCAACCGTCGCTGCAACCGCTTCAAGATGACGCGCTCTGTATTCACATCCACGACATGGTATTGAGTGAAAACGACATTAACAACTTGTTCCGAGGAGAGTCGTCTCGCACGGGTCTTCTTTGTGGATTCATGGTATCAGACTGCATGCAGATTCTCAGTGGAGACGGTTTCTACATTTTAGATCCCACTGGATGTTATCTGGCCTCGACAGCAACAGTCTCAACATCGAATACTAGTCGAATGACAGGCATTGGTCGGCGATATGAAGTGCTTGGCCAAGATTTTGTTCGATATCCCGACCAGCTACTTCCATTTACGACGCTCCCTTCATGTCCGAGCAATGTGTCTCGAGGAACACAAAGCACGCTGATTCGCTTCCCTTGGCGCACGTCGGCATCAGCTGTGTCTTCCCATGTGCTGGATTCCGCGAAAGTTGACAAATTGGTTGAGCTCTTGAAGTCACAACTGTACCAGACGCTGATTTTCACTGAGTCGGTGTATCGTATTTCCTTGTGGAGTGTTGGAAAGGAATCTGAATTCGCTTCTCATTGCCATGCAGAGGTTACCCTGGAATCGCCTGAAGATACGCTTCGGAAACGCAACTTAACACGACAAAACCAAGATTGGAAGAAGAAGTTTTCGCTGCAGAGCTTTTTCAAGAGTCCAGTGATCCCTGAAAACCAAATGGAGTTTGTCGTCAACCTTGAATTGGAGAATCGACAGTACCGCGACATTTGGCTGCTTGCAGACAACATCGGCTTGGGCAGGAGTCGCGATTTGGCTTGCACACCAGTGCATGAAATGCTTCATTCGACGCCGTATGTTAGCGTGGCCTGCCATATCTTCCGTAATGGGAATCCAGCTCCTCGCCTTCGGGGGTACCTATACAAAATTGTCAACACTCAACAAGATGTTGGGCTGCCTATCCACATCAATGGATGCTTTAAAAAGGCAGTTAAGGACAAGGAGCTTGCGTTGGCGGCATCTTCAAACGGTCGAGAGAGTGATTCCAGTGGTGCAAGTGGTAGTGAGCAACAAGTTGCAGCTGGATGGAACCGTGTCTTACTCGAAGATGGAGTCTCGGACGCGTATGCCAAGCTTCTTATGCTGACCAAGCGCCGTTACGAAGGCTCTTTCCCTAAGTCACTGTACAGTATTTGGCCAACACTGAAACGGGTAAGTTTTTTCAACCCAGGGTATCTTTTTGAAATGTACTAACGGCACGTTTTACAGCGTAAAGAGCTTGGCACTTTAGTGCAAGCGCGCACATACCAGTTAGTTGGAACACGGGAGTTGTTCCTCTGCACTGACGGTGTCTTCCGTGCGCTGAGCAATGGCTATCAACTTGATTTGGCTGGAATGAATATTCAGGTAAACATGCTTCAACCTCGTATTACCGAATTATTTATGTTTTACTGAACAAACTATTATTCACACAGGTCGCATCTTTTGCTCAACTACATTTCCCAGCATTTGATATGCCACCCAGTATCCTCCAAGATTGTTCACGCCTCCTTCCGTCGCGGATTTACTCGGTCACACCAAAAGTTCTGCGGCGTTTCTTGAGAAGTGTGAGCAGTGCTGAAGTCCACCCCGATATTTGTTTGTCCTTGTTGGAGTACTGTCTAAGTGATTTACCTTTCCCATTGCCAAGTGAAACGGACCCTGTATGGGCTGAATATCATGGACTCTCACTACTACCGCTAGAAGATGGAAGCATTGGTGTTCTTCGAGTCAATCAACGCAGAACAAGTTACGTTCTCGCGTCATTCAACCAGATTGAGCTACTCCGGCCACTTGGGAACCTGTTTGTATCTCTAGCGGCGTACCAAAGACTGCACAAGTACTTCTCGGAGAGTCGATTTACCGCTGTCTTTGGTCTGGTTTCCTTCTCTATCAAGATTCTTTCAGATAACATTGATCGAGTGTTACCACCGATGTGGAGAAACCAGACAATTGTTAGCTGGGATCCGAGTTCTCCCATCGAGATTGACGAACTGTGGCTGTACCGATTCTGGCAGGTTGTGCATTTCGAACGTCGATCGTTGCAATACTTTGCAAACTGGCCATTAATCCCTGTTAAAGGCTCACGACTGGTTTCTTGTGCCAGAATGGATATGGCTGTGTGCGTTTGGAACGAGTCGGCTGACAGCGAGACAGCTACTCGAGTCGTTGGGGCCTTCCAGGATTCTTCTATGGAGCAAGAAACGAAAATGACGAAAATGGAAGCTGAACGCAAGCAATTGATGGCATTAAGCGCTGCAAAATTCCGAAAAAGTGACGAGGAAGACAGCTCGGATGAAGAAGAAGTCAATGAAGAGGTTGCGGATGAAGATGAAAGTGCACCAAGTTTGTCTACTAGTAGTGATATTGAAGCTACGGTCACGATGGAAGATGTACATGTACTGTCGTCGCCAGCCCATACGGAAGGTAATTCCAGTGGGGTGCTGTTGGAAAATGAAGGTTCCTTCGGAGATGTGCAGTTATCCTCCGGCTCTGTTTCGTTCGCATTTGAGACCTCAAACGATGAATTGGAAAGCGATGGGGTCGGCTTAGGCTTCGCAGTCCCTGTGTATCCAGTCGAGAGCGAAGCTAACGAGTTTTGCAGTCGGGAGACGCTTCACAACATTCTCTCGGAATTGAATGTGGCAATGATGGAACTTGCGTATCTCGGAGGACAGGAGAGTGACATCGTGCCCCGTAGTGTTGATCTTGGGTTAGTGGTTCTTGAAGGCATTTTGGCCTCCGCCTGGGAGGAGCTTCGTTGGAGCGAGTTAACGGAAGCGCGTGCAGTTCACATTGCCGAGTTTTTCAGCCACAACGGCGAAACTACCGGCGGCTACAACCGTGTCCAGCTGGAAAAGCTGAAACGATTGCCAATTTTCGTAAATGTTCAAGATATGCCATGCTCAATTCACGGTGGACAGGATTTCTATTTGATTCCACCAGATCTCAGTTTGACAGACATTCCACTTCCACCTGATGCACAGCAGTGTTTTCTCAAAAGTAACCCCCGCCTGAACACGTTCTACAAGGATCTCGGTGTGGAGGAAATGAGCGACAGCAAGCTTCTGTTGTACGTGTTACCGAGGTACAGCGAGCTGCTCGAAGCCCAGCGTGACCAGATCATGAATATTATCCTACAGAAGTGGCAATCACTGCGTGGAAACGCCGAGTTAGCAACTTTACTCAAGATCTCAGCACTTTTCCGCGACGGCGAAGGTGAAAACGCTCTCTATCACCCAGCCAGTGCCTACTGCGACCCTCGAAACAATGTGCTTGCAGCAATTTACGATGGTGTTCACGGCCAATTTCCAGCCCAACGGTACCGGACTACGGAGTGGCTGGACCTTATGGGTGAGATTGGGCTGCAAACTGAAGTGACTGTGGACATTTTCGTGGAATGCGCGCAACGCATTGATGACCAATTTTCCGGTAAGCAAGCGCTTGCGCCCGAAGATGAACACCTGATCACAACCTTGCACCAGTTTTTCGTTCAGAATTTCGACAAGTTCGATCGGTCTCGGTCGTTTTTCGAGAGAATAGCTCCACTGGCGTTCGTCCCTGCTGCTGTATATGAAGCCTCATGTGAATTGAAAGTCTCAGAAACTCAAGAAGGACAGTTTACGTCGCGTTCAGTTGTCCGCAAGTACTCGGAGTGCGCTATCCCAGATGATCAGGCGTTGGTCTATTCTACGATGCCGATCTTGGCGAACGTAGCGCTGCCGCCGCGTGTTCTCTATAGCCGTTTGGGGATTCAGTCTCCGCCTCCTCAGAACCAAGTCGTGGCGCATTTACTGTCCATTACGCACGGAGATCGTGCTGTGTCATCTCGATCTTTAGATTGGCAGTTCTTCTTGCCAATGGTGGAGGTGTTTCAAGCAATTTTCAAGTTTCTGCAGGAGAAGTGGGGAGATCTAGGAGCCGAAACCCAGCAATGTCTTACGAACGCGGCGATCATTCCAGTTGGATCTACTCTGGTTAAAGGGTCTCGTTTGTTCTTCCATTTGGCCGAGAACCTAGCTCCTCTAATATTTGAGGTCCCGCGAGTGTTTGGCGCGTACGATGCGCTATTCCGTCACATGGGCTCGAAAGAAGCACCCGAAGTCAGCGACTACATCCGACTGCTGCGTGATTTGAACGAGGAATGCTGCGGCCACCCACTCAACTTGAATGAACTGATCGCGGCTGCTCGTGCAATCGACCTTCTTGTTATGGCCATGGCTGAGTCAAACTATCGGCTTTCGCTGGAGGAGAAGCACAGTATCTTCCTCCCGTCAAGCAAGGCAGTGATGCAATCAATGTTGGTGATGGCCTACAACAACTCGGCTTCACTATGCACGAGTATTGACCTCACAGATCTGCATTTGGTGCACCCACGGATTAGTACGAGGTGCTGTAAGATGCTCGGGGTGCCAGGACTCACTACCGTGGTGACTGAAGAGCTGGATAGAGAGAATCCCACCGAACTCTTGGCTACTGATGAGATTGCGCACTACAACAGCATCTTGGCCTCTTACCAGTTTGCGGACGGTTTGCGTAAGATCATCACGGCTCAGCAGCAGAAGGCCTCAACGTACGATGCCTTTGGCTTTGCACCAGACTTCGAGGACCTGAACCAACGAATCGTGAGCTTGACGGCGTACGAAGTCAAGTGTGTGGAAGAGCTGCACTCACGCTTCATCGCGCAGTTGGATTTCCCAGCTCGTAGAGTGGATGTAACCAAGGCCATGCGCCAGAGCAGTTTGTCGTTCGTGGACCATACGAGGAAGCAGATTTACATTGCCACTCGATCCAACAAGGAGATGCGAACGAGCCTTTTGGTCGCTCGATGCATTAACCAACTGCTGGGTGGAGTGCTGCAGGACTGCTCTGTGTTGGAGTCTATCTTGGCGTGTGACGAGATAAAGATCACTGACGTGCTCCAAGTGCTGGACATCTACGAAGATCCAGTGTTGATCGTGGAAAAGCTTCGAGGAGTGCTGGGTCAGCCTTTGTGTGATGCAGACTGTGGGAATGTAGAGCTGGCTCCTCTTCGCTCCTGTTTACCTGGAGAGCTCGTCGCTGTTGAAGATGAAAGCGGAACGCTGTGTTACGCCAAGGTCTTAAGAGAAGAACCCAGTGCAGTTAGCCGATATGAAGTGAAGGTGAGTAGTTCGTCCACGCGGTGGATGTTGGCCACGCAACTCTACTTCTTCCAAACTGCTCGCGTCGGGACCAGTGGTGACAGTAGTGAGAATGGTGTTACTACTCAGCAAGTTACAAGGCCTCCAAAGCATTCCGAGGACGTGAGCTTGCCTCAGTCGGTTGTAGCTATCTCTCCTGAAGTCCAGGGCAATGAGCTGTCGAGCGTAAAGCCACCAGCGGTCCCGGTCTCCTCTGCGAACATCTTGTCAGCCGTGAATGACCTACTGTCGCGTCTGAATGTGACACTGGACACGAACGTTGAAAACTTGATGGCCGAGAACCTCCGGCTGCAACATCAGCTCGAAGTGGCCGAAGCAGGGCGTCGCGCGGCTGCAGCACAGATCGATTCAGTTCTCCGCGAGAAGAAGGAAGCGCAGGACTCACTCGTGTGCGCTGTGTGTCTTGAGAACCAGGTGAATCGCGTGCTGATCCCGTGCGGCCACATTTATTGCGCGTCCTGCGTGCAACAACTGCCACGTCCATCGTGTCCAATCTGCCGCCAGAACATCATCTCCAGCTCCGTTTTCCACGTTCCTTCATAGGTAGTCAAGAAACTAATACATTCTTTCCATTGGCTCAATCAATCACGTTGAAGAGAAGAACTGTGGTGAATGCGTCGCCACCTGCAGACGGTGGGGGCTCACCCACGTGTAGTGCGGACGTACACAACACTCCTTTCTCTCGTGTTCATGCAGGCGGTTCGCCTGTGCGTGCAGAGCTCCGGCCGGAAAGCGACCGCGTGCCGGTTCTGATGGAGGGACAAATGCGAGATCTACTTGGAGAGCCTCTGTCGGCTGAAGACTGCGCCAGTGTCCAACTGACGCCGCAACGTCCTTGTCGTTCGGGCGAGATCGTGGCCGTGGCGGACAGCAACGGCGTGTTACGCTACGGCAAAGTACGCGAAGAAGCCAACGGTGAAGAGGTCAAGGTGCAGGTGTCCAAGGCTTGCATTAGGTGGTACGCAGTGTCGCAGATTCATTTCTTCCACGCTCTAGGACGCAACTTACTAGCGTTGAACGACGGCCCGACCAAGGACAAGGGGCTACAGGACAAAGAGGCGATACTGACGGAGGTCAACGCACTGTTAGCGACGTTGAATGTGTCGTTGAGCACGAGCTATGAAGAGCTTCTGGCCGAGATCGTACAGCTACAGCACCGAGCAGCCCTGGCGGACGAAGATCGTCGAGCAGTGTTGAAGCAGCTCAATCAAGCACTGAGAGAGAAGAGAGACGCCGAGAAAGCTTTGACCTGTGTGGTCTGTTTGATGAACAAAGTGGATTGCGTACTGATCCCATGTGGTCATAGCTACTGTTCGCCATGTGTCGAGCGACTCCATCGAGACTTGTGCCCCGTGTGTCGGCACGAGATCATGGACAGCGCAGCGTTTAGATGTTCGTGAATGTTGGTAGCTAAAGTCTTGTAGGTATGTGGCTACTTGAATGGATATTCTTGTCAGACCATCATTTCTCCGTCAGTTCCCGATTTGCTGTGTCTTGAGCAAGTGGCTGCTATGACTCGAAACAAGGAAGAGATGGCGTTATGGCGCGCGGCTAAGAGTTGCAACGCCAAGAAACTCCAGGCATTAGTCAGCAAAGAGTCCGACAGCGACATTCAGTCGCTCGTGAACCAGACGCACCCGGAGAAGGGCACGACCCCACTGATGGTCGCAGCGACCAAGAAGTACGGAGTGGAGACTGTGCGGTCACTGATCGACCTGGGCGTCGACCTGGACGCCACGGACAAGGGCAAACGCCAGAATACAGCTTTGCATTTCGCAGCATACAACAACCGCATTCCCCAATTGGAAGTGCTTCTGGATGCTGGTGCGAACGTCTTCGTTTTGAACGGGAAGGGCCACACGCCTCTGGACGTTGCGAGACTGCGTGGCCGGAAGGAGGCAGCGGCAGCTTTGACTTCCCGACTGCAAATACACAGTGGCTGGCTACATTTTCGCTCTACTTCCATGTTGAGTTTCTGGAAACGTCGTTGGTGTGTGCTTCTCGCCTGCAATTCGAAGCGTTCGGCCACAGAGCTCTGCATCTTTAGTAGTCCAGACAAACCCCACCCAGAAGCTGTACTTTGGCAGGACAGTTTAGCAGATACCACGCACTGCTCGACGTTCGAAGATGTGAAAGCTAACGGCTTTAAATTGGATACGCAGGTCGTCTACCAGAAGCTCTTCTCTCGACGATACAGTCGATACAAGTCGTCAGGACGGACTCATGTCCACAAGGCGAACATGCAACCACGCGAGTATATCTTCGCGTGCGATACGGCAGTGGGTCGTGATGGCTGGATGAGAGCACTAGGCACTCGACAGCGTGGAAACGACTGCACGAATACAGCGGTCAGCTCCACGTACGCCGAATCCCCACACAGATCAAGCGTGAGATCTCGCGCTACTGTAGTCGATGCTTCGCCACTATCAAGCATTCCTTCACCAGTAGAAGACTCTAGCACAGAGAAATTGGGACCATGGGTAGCTCCACAACCAGCTCCGGCATTGACGCATGCCTCCGCCCCCACTTTCATCGAAGACAGCGATGGTTTCGTCTGGGGTGACACTCCTGGCGCTCTGGTCCTGAGTCAGGACGCGTATCCATTGGCGACTGTGATCACGATCTCTGGTGATCCCAATGAACCACAACCGGGACTACGAGAACGATGTATTGTATGTGCTGAGAACCACCGGGACTCGGTCTGCATTCCGTGCGGCCATGTTGCGGGGTGCTACGACTGCATGCGAGCTGTAACACAAGAAAACTCGTCGTGCCCAGTGTGTCGCGCCCATGTGGATGGCGTCGTCCGGATTCAAGACTGAAGCAATGGAGTAATACATGTTTACGAACGTGTGTAAACGTTTAGAAGAATTCTTCTTCTTCAAGAATAGGATGTGTTAGGTAAGTTCACACTTCGAAGTGTTTTCTGATTGTGCGTTATACCTTCTTGTTGGGGTTGAGCTACTAGATGCAGGTAGATTGGGTGCAGCCACTTGCAAAAAGTGTCTGTAGATCTCGAGCATGTTGGGTTTGCTGTGGGGAGAAGGCTGGAGCGTCTGGCGCGCAGCCAAGAAAGCTCGAGTGGACAAATTGGAGGAGCTCCTGGCGGCGGAACTCCAGCCGAACGTTGTTGTAAACCGGAAACACCCAGTGAGAGGCCTCACGCCGTTGATGGCTGCCTCGCGCGCCAAGAACACCACAAGTGTAGCACGCTGCGTCCGCGTCTTGATATCTTACGGCGCTGACGTGAACACCGTGGCCAACACCAAGAACAAAAACACGGCCCTGCATTATGCTGCTTCAAACAACAAAGCCACAGCGATAGACGTTCTGCTGGATGCCGGAGCCAACATATCCGCCCGGAATGCTGACGGTCTCACTGCATTGGATATCGCTTGGATAAATGGTCGACGGGAAGCTTCGCGCGTGCTGATGAAGCGTACTCAACTTCAAAGTGGCTGGCTCGATATGTCCGCTAAGTTGTCGACGCCGCGATGGAAGCGATACTGGTGTGTTGTATTGACTGGAGGCTCGGACGACTCGGCTCAACTCTGTGTTTTCAACCAACCGGATGATGTACGTCCTGGTAAATTGCTATTGTTCAGCTCGAGTTCAAGTATTGTGATTCCGTCATGGAGTCCGTTTGAGTTTCAAGTCGACGGTGTCCAGATGCAGCACCTTCGTCTACGAGATGGAGTCGTTGCAAGGGGGGAAACACAGCTCTGTAATGAATTCATTTTCGCTACAGACGGGTGGGAACCTCCGAATGACCGACGGTCGTGGGTAAAAGCACTTCGATCGAGTTGCGCATTTACCACTGGGGATCGACGTGCACCACGAATTCAACGGCAACAATTCGCTCAATCGAGTCAAAGGTCCGTGAGGAAACGTAGTGAGCTGCGAGTGTCATCTCCTTTATCAACCGGAGGGAGAAGTTTGCAAGAGGAATAGGAGAATCCGCTTCGAATCCAAGTTTGATGACTCCAAGTCAATCGTCGGGTTATTTCTGAATACATATTCGTTGCGGAACTCCCCCTCATCCATTGACTAAGGAAGTTGTGCTAGTCTACGCGTTTGTGGGGGGGGGGCACTCTTGAAGGAGAAGATTAAGGAAACGCAGAAGAACGACTTGAGGGATGTCGGCACTAGCAGACTGGAGCTCTTTCTGGCGAAGAAGAGCAAGAACGACAAAGCATGGCTGCTGACAGAGAATCAGTGCTTCATTCCTTAGCTATGTGAGTCAAAGACGGGAGCCGCTGGCAGTAGAAATTCGACCGATCTCATTCAAATTTCATCGACTCAGTCTGAGGAGTAAGTGGCCGGGGGTCAGTTCGATGTTGCCGTAGCATTCCAAACCTGCCATTCCGGTCCAACTACGATGAGACCAACTGAACTTTCAATGAATTATTCGGGCGTCTTCAAATTGTTTTGCTGGAGAGGAGATTTTGGAGGCACTTATCACTACTGACGGGTTACAGCTTTCCCCACCAGATCACTCTGCTGAAATTTTCACATAGTTTTTTTTTTTCATCGAGCTCTTCAGTCGGCGTTAGAAAGGATAATCAAGAAAGGAACGTGCTAAGCATGATCGTGGATCGAGCGTATTGCAGTCACCAGGTTATATGGGTTTCATTGACTACCGCCACTCAATTTGCGTAGCTGCTAGCCTACAGCAGGACAACTTCAACTGGCAGCACATGCATTAAATGCATAAAATTTTTAGATCGCAATGAGCTCAACACAATTTTTAGATCGCAATGAGCTCAACACAAAATTTGCTGTCAGAAGAAACCACAACGCGATAGCGAATCGCTAGTAGCGATCCAGAAATCATTGGCAGCAGTAATATATGTACTAGTACAGTACTACTACGTTGTCTTTATCGGAGACACCCACCACTTGTGGGACATGGCCGGCGACATGGCTTCACAATTCGACTAGCTGGAAAGATGTCAGCCACAAGTTGCCGATCTTAGCGCATGCAGGCCCTGCACGGTGCAGGAGAGCAAAGTTCGCCAGGAAAGCCGAGGATCATTTAAGAAATTGTCAACGTCCCATGACTCGAGCCGAGTGTGTCGCTGTGTGGAAAGCTGCCCGAGACGGCGATGATGTCACCCTGCAGAAAATGCTCGTTGATTCGCCGGACTCATTGGGGCCCAACCTCGTCAACTGGAAGCACCATCGCAAGGGCACCACAGCACTTATGGTCGCAGCCGAGAACAAGCACGGCGAAGGGGTCATCCGCCAGCTTGTGGCTGCAGGTGCCGATGTCAACGCTGAAGACGACACCAAGCTCAAGAACACCGCGCTACACTATGCAGCGATGACTCATTGACCGTCGACGCGTTGTTACAGGCGGGGGCGGACGCATTTGCGCTCAACCGTAAGGGGCTGTCACCACTTGATCTTGCACTGTCACGCTCTTGGGCGGTTGAGACTCGACTTAGTCAGAAAGCGTGTAAACTTGTATTGACTTGTTGTAGAGAATGAAAAATCGAGAATGAAAAACTACCGAGTGTTCACCGGCGAGTGCCGGCATGCGCTGAAGGCGCGTTGAAGTTCAGCTTGCACTTGAAGTTGCCCTTGTCGTTGGCAGATCGCCATTCCTATCGTGGTGCACGGCTGTAGCTGAGGTGTAGGTGGTGCTAGCATTACAGTCTCCCCCCAGAAGAGCGCGTACGGGTTCACGACGATCGCGATAGTCGTGGGCTGCGTCGAGTCGGTGCAGTAGCAGATGATGACTGTGTCGAACGACGGCGGGAGCGCTTTCGACGATGCGGGGTCGTAGACGACGCTTAATACTCAGCTATCAGACCGGCGGCTTGGCTCAAATTGCTTTCGGGCTCCCAGGAGTCAGCTTCATCACGACCATACCATTGAACTTTGAAAAATCGAGCGCCACGGCGCATTTGCATCCCCACAATCGCGCGCACCTGCAAACCTTCTTGGCCATCGCGAGTCAGGAGGCGAGGGACATTGTTGAGGCGGTTGGGATTAGAATCCTCCACGTAGCGACGTAGGTATGAAACGTGAAATTCGTCATGCAGACGAACACCAGGCGGCAGCGAAATTTTGTATGTGTTCGGCGTAGTCGCGGCAATGACGCGATAAGGGCCGTTAAAACGAGCTGAAAATTTCCGGCGGCCTTGACTACCGACGTGTGCCAGGTCGAGATGCGTTGTATCAAGAAGTACCTGATCACCCACAGAGATAGAATTGTCAGGTCGGTTGCGGTCGTAAAACTGCTTCATACGTCCTTGAGCTGAGGCAAGCGACTCGCGACAGCGCTGGAGAACGGCTTGAAGGGTGTCACTGAAACAAAGGACGTCTCGGTTAGCTTGTGGTTGAGCCGGAATAGCGAGATCATCATAGGCCCGAGGAACATAGCCCAAATCAGCCTCAAAAGGCGACATGCCAATGCTGTCGTGAGGTCGAGCGTTGTAGGCAAATTCCGCCATAGGGAGTAATTCGTCCCAGTCGTTTTGGCGCGGCGAGATGAAGGCACGCAGGTAATCGTTAATAAACCGATGGGAGCGTTCGTTCTGTCCGTCCGTCGATGGCTTGAATGCGGTACTAGCCCGAATCTGGGATCGTTGACTGGACATGACTGCTTTCCAAAACGCCGACAAGAACTTGGAATCACGGTCGCTCACGATTGAGTCCGGGAAACCATGCAGTCTCACGTGGTCACGGAGAAAAATCCATGCGGTATCCTGTGCGCTTGCATCTTTGTATGTCGGAATGAAGTGTGCTCGCTTCGTCAAGCTGTCCAAAATCACGAGAATCGTGTCAAATTTGCCGCGTTTAGTGGTAACTAGATCTGGCATGAAATCCATCGAAATCTGCGCCCACCGCTTGTGCGGAATTTCCAGCGGGTGTAGCAACCCTGCGGGCTTCTGCTGAGATGCTTTTATTCGCTGGCAGAGTTCACACGATTGAACGTACTTGGAGACAGTCTTCTGCATATTCAACCAGTAGAATTTCTGCTGAGCGATCGCTAACGTCTTCTTGGAGCCGGGGTGTCCACGTGCAGCTGTGTCGTGGCATTCAAATAGGATAGCGTTGCGTAGGTCATTATCAGCAGGAATACAAAGTCTTCGAGGGCCGTCGGTGCCGCATCGAAGGTAAATGAGCTCGTCCTCGAGAAAAAGGTCGGGTAGCAACGCGCGCAACGTCGGGTGAAGGTCGATCGGTGCTGCCAAACTGTCGTCTGCGCGTTTGAGATGACGCAGGACTGGGCCAAATAACGTGTCTTCGGGGTACAGGCGTTTGCATTGATGCTGAATCGAAGGGCGTTGACGCATGTAGTTAAAAAATTCCACGTCAGGGGTTGACACACGTTGTAATTTCGTCAATTGGTCGAGAAGTGAGCCGAGTGACACGTGCGAATGGCGCTCTTCGTCAGAAAGTTGTGGAGATCGAGAAATAGCGTCAGCCACGACATTTGTTTCCCCTGGTATCCACTTGAAACGGGGCTGAAAAAGGCTGAGCTCGTTCAACCAGCGAGCTAAACGTTGAGAGCACGTAGTTTGCCGAAGCAACGACTCAAGAGTTTTGTGATCCGTGTCGATGTAAAAGGGTTTGTCAATGAGATATGGCTTCCACGTTCTCATGGCGTGTAGCGCCGCCAGTAATTCCTTCTCGCGTGTGGGGTACATTCGCTCAGCAGTGTTGAGCTTCCGACCACCAAAGGCAATGATTTTTTCCCGTCCGTCCGTGTCGACTTGGAACAAATACCCACCAATTGCGTAGTCGGAGGCATCGGTCTTCACGTGAAATGGACGGTTAGAATCGGGATGCGCGAGAACTGGAGGAGAAGATAGTCTGCGCTTCAGCTCCGTAAATGCTTTCACTTGCTCTGTTGAAAGCTCAATACGCTCGTTTTTGGTTCGACCGCGAGTTGCGTCCGTGAGTGGGGCCACGAGCGATGAGAAATCCGGACAATACTTGAGGACGTAGACACAGGTGCCGAGGAATGACTGCAATTCGCGTTTCGTTTTCGGTTGTGGCCATTCTTGAATGGTGCGGATCTTGTCTGGGTCCATCCTGTAACGGGGTTACACGTACAAGTGGTTGTACCACTTGTAACTCTAACAGTTAGGATAACTGTTAGAGGTTGGAAATGGGCCTCAGACCTTGGTGTGCTGTACACACCAAAGGATACATGGGCGAACCACATTATTGGATGGTTCGTGTGCATTTGTGCATATTATTGGTAGAAAGTAACGGATTTCTACCAATCATTGAGCAGAGTTTCTGCCAACCACACGTTGGTAGACCCTTTAGAAAAAGATAACAAACAGTTTTAGGAGGTCCATAATTGGCTTAAGGTAAATCATCAATTTAGGGCCATCAACCATTTTAGGGCCGTATTTTAACTGCCAATCACGTGAAGTTTTTCACAGAGCAAGTACTTTATTGGCTAAAACACACTAAATACGAATACCTTCAAAAATTAAATTTGTAAATTTGGCGCGAGGTGTCATGGCTCCAGGCGATGACAGATCAGCCGCCTTCCTGGTTGGCGGCGAGCTTATTGAGGGCCCATTATGGGAGCAGGGTTGTCGCGGGTTCAAGTCCCGTTAATTCTCCGCACTGATTTGGTAAGTAAAGCATCTATTCAACCTCACTGTGCAAGACACTCGACTAACATTTTGTTGTTTAGAATACAGCTGAACAAGTGATATGCGCTACATGTACTCTTCTACACCTTTACCTGCAGTTGTAGTAACAGCTTTCTTAGACGACTTGGTTTTTGATGCCAGCCTCAGCAAGTTCCTGGAGCACTTCATGGGTAAACAGCCTCCCCCCAACTGCGACTCGTTTACGCTTTGTCGGCTTCTTCGGCACTTGACTTTTACTGTTTGTCCTCCGTAAGTTAATTTCCGTCGAAACTTGATCACAAGTGGAAATATAAAAGGTGAGGGTGGAATAACCCAAACCTCAAATGGTCACAAAAATGACACTCACTCAGCGCTTTCAATACTGAAAGCAAGACTAAATTCGGCCGTAAACTGATTAAGTCGATTTTTTTCTTCTCCACGGGCATGAGCTTAATTTCATTGGTCTGCTACTACAAAAAATCGAGAAAAAATCTCTGGTTTGCGAAGTTTCAGAAACTGTCTCACTTTTTATCAACGCATAAGTAGATGCCGAGTAATTCGAGCATCTTTTATCTCGGCCCATATTTGATTTTTTACCTTATGCCAAATTCAATAACAGTTCTCATTTTACGGTATTTTGCAGTTTAATTTAGTTATATTTGATTTAATTATACTTATTTAAATAAGTATACTTAAATTAAGTCTATTCTAATTGCACGCTTCCTCATACACGTAAGCGCACGTGTACGCCACCTAATAGGTCTAGGTAGACCCATTACACCTGGTAGCACTTCGTAGTCCGTCCCACGACCGACTGCAGTTCGTTCGTATGGAGTCATACGAGCGCGGGGTCGAGAACTCCCCAATGGATCAGGGATCCACTGGGACCCCACACATGTCCGTGACGCGCACGGACTGTGCCCACCTGTCGGACCCAGAGTGGGAAGCTCTCCAAAGACTTTCGCAAGTCATTGGAGAGGCGGCGGTAGCGACGATGCTTCGTACGCTATCGCCGACAGAGCAACATGGTGTTGCTCTGGGGTACATTGTTAAGGAGCAACGGGATGTTGCTGCCTCGGTGGCTTCTCCGAAGCCACGCGTGGAGTCGTTGAAACTCCACGTGAGTACCTACACGGGGAAGGAGGACGAGACCCTCCTTCGTTGGCTTGTCGAACTTGACACAGCCGTTGCGGCTCGACGTATCGTCGATCCGATGTCGAAGGTCGCGTTCGCCATGTCATGTCTTGGCGGACGTGCGAGGAGTTGGGCCTATGGGCGCCGACTCTCGGATCCTACGTGCTTCAGCACGTACGAGGTGTTCAAAGAGGAGCTCAAGCTTGCGTTTGAGCCCCCGAAGAACGAGTTCAGATCGAGAGCGGAGTTTCTCGATCTGCAGCAGGGCAAGGATGATGTTCACACCTTTGCCCAGCGTGCTCGATACTTGGTATCGAACATAGTGGCCAACCCGATCGACGAGGCGACCAAGGTCGTCACGTTCATGAAGGGACTAAGAGATGGTCCCGTCAAAACATATCTGTTCCGAGAGTATCCGAATACTCTCGAGGAGGCGATCAGCCTTGCGATGCAAGAGGAGTTTAGCCGACGACAAGCTAAACTCCATGCGAACGCGCCGAAGCCGGCGCGTCCTGTTGCGAAGACGGGAGGTCCGGAGCCTATGGACCTCTCGAGTGCTACGACTGCTGGTCAACAGCAGCGTAAGAACGTCAAGGTTCGATGTTACCTGTGTGGTAACATCGGTCACTATGCACGCAAGTGCACAGCGGGCGGGCGTTCAAAAAACGCCAAGGACCAGTAGGCGCGGGGCGTCCTACTGGTGATGCAGTCTCGCGTGTCGAGCTTGGACACGCGACGATGAGGACTGCTGCCCCCAGCGAGAAAGTTTCTCGCTGTAAGCTGCAAGATGACAAGCCAAACCTTGTCATCCTGAACGTGATGTCGAAGAGAGTAAACTCTCTTCGTGCCCTAGTGGACTCGGGCGCGTCGAACAACTTTGTTCGACAAGGAAGTCTTCGAAGACTTGACTTCGAAGAGGCCGACACGCCTCGCAGCGTGTTGGAGGTGCGGTTGGCAACGGGTGCCACCGTGAGGACTGAGAAGCGCGTAGTCCGTGTGCGCTTCTCTTACAAACGAAGGACGTTTGTAGAAGATCTTATCGTCTTGGATCTAGACGATAAGTTCGACTTGTATTAGGCATGCCGTGGCTTGCACGGCATGACCCGGTGATCAACTGGGAGAAGCGTACGCTCGTACGCTTCAACAACACATGCGCGACAGAGAGCGATGGCCCTGTCAGTGCTGCACATGCACCGGCCGGTGCATGTGGATCCCCAGTTGAGGCAGCAGCGGCCGCCGCTGCCTCCGATCGCCGCCGGCGACCATCAACGACTCCGGGAGTCGTTGTGAGAAAATGTGTGTCGACTCAGAAATCTGAGCCGAAGGGTCGCGGTCACATGAGTGATGGTCAGGTGAATGTGAATCACCTGACGCGTAAACATCTGAATGATGTTTGTCACATGAGTGATGGTCAGGTGAATGAGATTCACCTGAGAGAAGGTATTATACCGGTATTACCGGTATCCTTGGAGGTACTTCAAGCCCCCAAGGGTCGCGCCGACGACGTCGCGTCAACTCTGGGAGTTGACGAAGAAAATAAAATTCGGGGAACCGAAAGACGTGCGTCAGCTCTGGGAGCTGACGCCACTGGCGCTTCGCTGCTAGTTCCGGGAACTAGCGATCGTACATCCGCTCTGGGAACGGATGATATGTGTACAAGCGAACACTCGCTAGCGCAGGAAGCTAGCGAGAGCACGTCGACTCCGGGAGTCGACGATGCGGTTGCTTCATCCGTAGTAGCGGGTGAAGTTGCTCCATCCGTTGTAGCGGATGGAGGCGCAGCGGTTCAGGGAACCGACTGCGCGGCAGGAGGTGCTGGCGGTTGCAAACGCCCAGCACCCGAACAACCTGCGTGCTCACGTGCAGCAGCGCTGCACGCGATGAGCGGCACTCAAGCTGGGCTTGATAGTGCGAGTCAGCGGAAGGAATCCGCTGACGATTGCGATAAAGTCCCGTCCAAGGTGGGATGCCTTGGACGTGGAGCGCCTGGAGCTGAGCTCCATGGCAGACCTTCGCGGCGCAAGCTCAGGGAGCTTTGCGAGTCCCAGTCCGTGACTGTGGAGGGTGTGTCTGCGGTGCAGACACCGAGTTTCAAGGCGTTGGACGTCTTGACACGAACTGATACTGCGGTACAGTATCAGAGCGCGCGGCACCAGCTCAGTGAGCTGTGTGAGTCTCAGTCCGTGACTGAGGAGGGTGTTTCTGCAGGGCAGACACCGAGTGTCGAGACGTTGAACGTCTTGACACGTACTGGTACTGGGTTACAGTACCAGAGGATGCGGTTGGAGAATCCGCCGACGTGTGCGTCGGCGTTGACCGCACTTCCAACGATGAGTTGGAAGCGCTTCACGCGGGACTTGTACGATGGACGCATCGAACAAATTTGCATTCTCTCGGATGTCGAGAGAGTGGATCGTGAAGCCGAAGAGCTGAAGCAGCTCGTCGTCGATGGCATCACTGAGGGCGATGACACCCTCAGTGCGAAGACCAAGAAGCAACGCTTCGAGGAGCAGAGTTGGGACTCGTTGAAGTCGAGTCCCTATTACGAGATTCTGCGGGAGTACAAGGATGTACTCCCGGACGAGATTCCTTCGGAGCTTCCGAAGGACAAGGGCGTACAGCACGAGATTGATCTCGTGCCGGGCACGAAGTACTGTGTTACACGGCAGTGGCCACTGCCGCGTGAACAAGTGCAAGCGATCGACGACTTCTTTGAAAGTCGTCGTCTTGCAGGTCAAGTGCGGGAGTCAAAGTCCCCGCACAGTGCCCCAACGTTCTGTGTTAAGAAACCACAGGGCGACTGGCGCATCGTTCATGCGTACAACAAGTTGAACGATGCGACGATACCGGCGCAGACGCCGATACCGCGAAAAGATGTTATCATCGATTCGATGGCCTTGAGCACTATCTTCAGTGCTCTAGATCTGCGTGATGGATTCTATCAGATCCTCATGCGTGAGAGGGACATCCCTCTCACTGCGGTAAGCACTCCAAGCGGTATGCTTTGGGAGTGGCTCGTCATGCCACAGGGGCTTAAGAATGCCCCTGCAACGTTCAATAGATGCGTGACACATCTATTGCGCTCGGTGCGTGACTTCGCACCGAGTTACTTCGACGACGTGTTCGTCCACAGCCGGGCTGTGAACGGGAAGACGGACATTGAGATGCACAAGGTGCATCTCCGGAAGCTGCTAGAGCTTATGAGGAAACATAAGCTCTATGCGAACCCGAAGAAGTGTATCTTCGGGGCGAGCGAGATACCCGTGCTGGGGTGTCTCGTGGGGAAAGACGGCGTGCGCCCTGACCCAGAGAAGGTCAGAGTGATCAATGAATGGCCCACGCCATCCAATGTGAAGGAACTGAGGCAGTTCCTTGGGCTTGTCACGTACTTGTGCAAGTACGTGGAGAACTATGCGGGCAAGATTCGCCCGTTGTCACAGCTTCTTAAGAAAGAAGCTGAGTGGATTTGGACGACCGAGTGCGAGGAGGCATTCGGTGCAGTCAAGCAGGGCTTGACTGAAGCGCCGATCTTGGCCGTGGCGGACCAAGATCGTCCATTCCACGTAGTGTGCGATGCATCCGAATTTGCAATCGGATGTGCATTGATGCAACACGATCACGAAGGGCGTGATCGTGTAGTCTACTATCAATCGCGTCAGCTGAAGCCAGCTGAGCGTAACTATCCCGTACATGACAAGGAGCTCCTTGCCATGAAGTATGCACTCGCAAAGTTCCGAGTGTATCTACTTGGGAGTAGACCGTTCGTGGTCTATACAGACCACGCATCATTGCGTACGGCGATTAAGTCGCCGCACATCTCGCAACGTATGGCGAGATGGTTGTCCTTCTTCGCGGAGTACAACTTCCGGGTGGAGTACAAACCCGGAAGACTCAATGTAGTGGCCGACGCGTTATCGCGTCGACCTGACTATGCGGAGACGGTCGACGCCAACGCTGTTGGCGTCGTGAGGACAAGTGTGCCGTCGTCAACGTTGATTGACGACATGAAGAACGCGTGTGCAAGGGATGCAGACGCGAAGGGGCTGCTGGAGTTCCTCGCAGCACCTTCCGACGTGGCACGTCGGAAGCTAACCCCTCATCTTCGAGCTCGTGTACACCGCTATCGTGTACACGAAGGCCTACTGTTGTACAGTGCAGTAGACGACAATGCGGATCGCATTGTCGATCCGAATGATCATGACCTCCGGTTGAGGATCATGTTCGAGTATCACGATGCCCCCACGGCAGGGCATCCGGGTCGTGAGAAGACATACACTCTTCTCACGCGTGACTTCTACTGGCACCACCAGTACAAGTGGGTGCGCAAGTACGTACGTGCTTGCGAGGTTTGTCAACGCGTGAAGCCTGCGCAGTTCTCGCAGGCTCCTCTTCAATCACTACCGACTCCGTCGGAGTGTTGGCAGTCCATGTCCATGGACTTTGTCTTCGGTCTTCCGCCTGACAGCAAGCGGAGGACGGGCATCGTTGTCTTTGTGGACCGATTCAGCAAGATGGTTCATCTTGCTGCCGTCCCGGCTACTGTTACAGCCGCGCAGACTGCGCGACTGTTTGTTGACATGGTGTTCAAACACCATGGCATGCCGCTCGACATTGTGTCGGACCGTGATCCACGCTTCACAGCGCGGTTCTGGCAAGAAGTGTTTACACTTCTTGGTTCACAGTTATCAATGTCGACTGCGGATCATCCGCAGACGGACGGACAGACCGAACGTGTCAACCGTGTATTGGATGGCACGTTGAAGAGCTACGCTCACTCGTTCCCGCATTGGAGCGAGTGCTTGCCGATGGCAGAGTTTGCCATCAACAACTCGGTGCATGCCTCGACAGGGCATACACCGTTCTACGTGAACGCCATGAGGCATCCACGATTGCCGAGCATGCTCGGCGGGGTAGCTTCCTCCTTAAGTGGGGGAGGATCTACGGTTGCGTCCGAACAACCGCAGAATGCAACTGATAGCAGCACACTATCAGCTGCGGTGACGCGTGCGACGTCTCGTTCTAGCAGGAACGAGCGCGCGATGTCTGTGCCGGGCACAGACATGAGAGATGATAGCGAGCAGGCAGGGCCTGCTGCTGACAAAGGCGACAAGCTGATAGGAGTCAGCTCGAGTGCGCTAGACTTTGTCCAGCGAAGACAAGCCGTCATACGGTTTGTCCAGGATGCTATCGCAGCTTCTGTCGATCGACAGAAGCTGAACGCTGATAATGTTGGTAGAGGCAACATCAATGAATTCGAAAAGGGTTCATTAGTTTTGTTAGCTACACAAAACCTACCTAAACATGCAGTGTCTGACTTTGGAGCAAGCAAGCTTGCTCCAAGATTCATTGGGCCGTTCAAGGTACTTGAACGGCATGGGAACGCCTACCGGCTGGACATACCGTCCAGCATGAGGCTGCACCCGACCTTCTACGTCGGGCGGTTGAAGCCGTACGTGCAGCACGGACTACCTAGGGTTGGTAGTCCGACTGAGGAGTGCGAGAGGCCTGGAAGGCCTTCTCGAGACCGTCGACACGGTCGACAAGCCGGTTCACTCTCGTCCCAAGACCGGACGAGAGGTTCGAGGCAGTCTGAGCTGCCTCGCAGACCTCAGCACGGAGGACACGAACCTCCTGCTTCAGAGCCGCTATCTCAGCGCTCTGTGTCTGCTCCAGCGCAGCAACTCGATCGTGCAGGGCACGATCGTCATGGTCATAGCGTTGACCATGCGGAGGGAGTGTTCCCACCCCCTCCGCCGCCGTTGCGCGACGCGCGTGGAGCGATCCGCTGGATTGTGGAGCGGATCGTGGCTCATAAGAGAACGAACTCTCAAGGGGTTCGTTTTCGTATTCGTTGGAGAGGATTTCCTCCCCATCGAGATACATGGGAGCCGCGGAACGTCCTGATGGAGGACGTTCCGGAAATGGTGAGGGCGTACGAAGCCCACCATAACTTGCAGGGTTAAACCCTGCACGAGGAGTGCTGCGGTCAGCCACAGCACTCGGAGCTTCGCGTGGTACAATGCGACCACGGAGTTCCTTGATGTGATCGGGTACACGGACGACCGTGTACCCCAGGAGATCACTTTCGGTGAGGCGTGTTGCCAAGGGTGGGCAACACGGACAGGGTGTGCCAAAGGGAACGGCACATGGGATCCCCGCTTCCATGGACTGATCATGGAGGCGTTCACACTTACCACGTGTAGTGTAAGTGTAGTAGCGATCGCGAGCCGCAGCAACGCGATCGCGGTATGCCTTCGGGTCTTTGTTGAAGTTATCAACAAAGGCGTTCCACGACTGACAAAGTGCCTGCCACTCTGGCACTTTGCTCTTGCGCGAAGTCTTCTTCGCTGCATAGTATCGGAGCTCGTGGAAGAGCCCGATATAGTAGTCGCGTCTTTGAGTCTCGGACTCAAAGACAACCTTAGCGGCGACGTCGTCGTCGTTGATACTGTTGCATGAGTACAACAGTATCGGGTTCGGTGGTGAACTAGCACCGAACCGGTCATGGATTTCTGCCTCAGTAGGCATCCATGGTGTGCGCACTGGCGGATCAGTGCGCGGGGCAGTGAGCGCCCTCGACATGGGGGACGCTTCATCATCACTGCGCGGACGCTTCGAGCTTGAAGCGTCCGAGGCCTCATCACGAGGTCGTCGAGATCCCACGGGTGGGTCTGACGTGTCTTCGGACGAAGACACGGGAGCGGGAGCCTTGACATCAACCTCCCCCTCCTCGACATCCTCCTCGTAGTCGAGGATGTCTTCGTAGTCCTCTCCAAAGAGTTCTTTGAGAGGGACAGCAGGATTCTTAATCTCTGCTAGAGAAGAAGACTTCTTCTTCTTCTCATGCTTCTCCTTATGGAGGGCATGGTACTTGGTGACAGAGAGCTTCTCTGTCGGACCGCTGGAAGCAGCAGTACTAGTGAGCACTGCTGAGGTCGTTGTTCCTGCTGCAGAGGCAGCAGGTGAGGCTTGCGCGTCCGCAGTAGCGGACGGAGACGTGGTGTTGGCGAGTCCATTGCGAAATGAACTCGGATTTCTCTTGGGAACTTGACGGTCTTGTCAAGTTCTGTTGATTGACGTATCGAGACCGATACGTCGAATCTTAACGGGGGGATGGTGTAACGGGGTTACACGTACAAGTGGTTGTACCACTTGTAACTCTAACAGTTAGGATAACTGTTAGAGGTTGGAAATGGGCCTCAGACCTTGGTGTGCTGTACACACCAAAGGATACATGGGCGAACCACATTATTGGATGGTTCGTGTGCATTTGTGCATATTATTGGTAGAAAGTAACGGATTTCTACCAATCATTGAGCAGAGTTTCTGCCAACCACACGTTGGTAGACCCTTTAGAAAAAGATAACAAACAGTTTTAGGAGGTCCATAATTGGCTTATGCCAAATTCAATAACAGTTCTCATTTTACGGTATTTTGCAGTTTAATTTAGTTATATTTGATTTAATTATACTTATTTAAATAAGTATACTTAAATTAAGTCTATTCTAATTGCACGCTTCCTCATACACGTAAGCGCACGTGTACGCCACCTAATAGGTCTAGGTAGACCCATTACACATCCGAATTCCTTGCCGTCCGATGTAATCTCCTAAACACGGTATTTCCTCAGCACAAAATGTGCATTTCGACAGCTTGACGTACAGTTGTTGCTGCTTGCATCGTGCTAGGACCTTGTCAAGCGCTTCCAGGTGATCCTTCATTGAGTCCGTCTTAGTGAAAACGAATAAATCATCAAAGTAAGCGCGGCAGCACTCACCTAGGTCACCGAAAACCGTTTGCATCAGCCGGTTAAATGCTGATGGACTCGAAGACAGTCCCATGGGCGTCACCAAGTATTCGAACAGGCCATCCGGCGTCGAGAAAGCGGTGTAGGGTATATCGGACTCACGTAGTCGAACCTGAAAAAATTCTCAGAGCAGATCAAGCGCCGAGAACAGTCGACCTTTAGCCATGGCATCGTAGATATCTTCCTTTCGCGGAATTGGAGTGGCGGGAACTCTCACCCGAGCATTGATAGCCCTGAAATCGTGGACAATCCGCCAACCGACTGCCTTCCGCACGCAGAACGTAGGTGAGGAGAATGGTGATTTCGACGGACGGATCATTTTCGCGTCCAGCATCTCCCGCGTCCACTTCCGTACAGCTTCCTTTTGCTCCTCGCTCAGTCGGAATTGCTTCCGTGCCACCGGAGCTGAATCATTCAGCTCGATCTCTGCCTCGACGTCGATTGAACGAGTCGGCGGCACGCTTGGCAGCTCGGTCACGAATACTGTGCCCTTGTACTTCAGGATAACCGGCTCAACCGGGTGGCCACGAAATGCTTCCCAATCTGTGGACAATTGACGCGCCGTCTTTTTCGATGCAATGCGAACGAAAAAGCCGAAGTCTCCCTCAGCAAGCTTCATCTTGTGTAACTCCTTGGCGGGTACGACTCGAGTCTCACTTGTTGACGCGAGCAAGGTGTGTTTCGTGTAGTACATCATGAGGTCACTGTGTGCTGCTACGGGTGACTTCGAGCTCTTTTGTTTTCGGGAAATTCTTGCTCCGGCGACACGAACAGCGGGGTTTCGCGTACACACTGGTGAAAAGGCGAGGATTCTTGAGAGTCACGGTGCTTGATGCGTTTTTCCTTCCAGTTGATCTCGGGGTTTACCTCCTCTAGCCACGGCATCCCGAGCAAGATGTTCTGCTTCTCGGGTATCTCCATGACAAATGCTTCGGTATGATACACGGGGAATCCGTTAAGGAAAATGTCCAGCTTGGCAATTCGGCGGGGGATTAGGACTCTGTTGTTCATCCCAAGAGTTATCTCAAGGGGCTTCGAGCTCTCGACCACCTTCAGGTGAAGACGCTCGGCTGCACGCGGACTGATGGCGTTGAAGCTGGCACCACTATCAATGAAAGCACTCACTTCAACATCAGCAATTGTACCCGCGTGGGATAGATAGCAGTAAATATTTTCCTGACGGCGACACAATACCGGATTTTCGTCATGGTAGTTGAAAGTGTGGCGCGTCTGGTGATTTTGGCCGGCGGAGAGATTACTGCCAGTTCTCTTCGTGGGTTCCGGCTCGACAGGTGGCCGACCTACCGAGCCGCGCCGTTTTTTGGCGGATCGGACTTGCTGGCCGTGGCAGCGTGACTGGGCACGGCACATGTCGATCGTGTGGCCAATTTTCTCGCAGTAGCTGCAGGTCGGTTTAGCCCCGCCTCCCTTCTGTGCTCCAACTTCCTTGTTTGCTGGATGCTGCTGCGGTTTGGTTTCCTTCTTGGTATCATTGTTACGGGCGGATTGAGCAGGTCGAGAGTCTTCGAATCGTTGCGCGAGTTCGATCGTGGCCTGTAGGCTATCAGGCACGTTCTGCGAGATAAAGCTGCTGGTCTCTGCGCGCAAATTTCGCTGGTACATCCAGCGCTTGACGGATTCCGGTAGCTCCTCGTCGAGCTGCGACAGGAGGTGGAGGAGCTTCGTCGTATACTCCTGCTGAGAGCCTTGCCAGCGCAAATCGTGCAGCTTGGTGAGAACCTTTTGCTGGAAATCGCGATCGCGAAACCGTTCGCGGATCTTCGCTTTGAAAAGATCCCATGTAGCTGGCTGATCGGGTCCTAAGGAAAGCTTAAAATCGCGAAACCAGGTCTGAGCTACGGTGCCAAGGTTTGCGAAAATTGTGTCAACAAACTCAGACGAGTTGCGACGCATTTCTTCTCGGTGCTGGGCATAGTACTGCTCCGTACTAAATATCCACAGCTCTAAATCTTCCGAGGCGTTTCCCTTGAAAATAGGCGGATCTCCCTTCTTTTTCTGTGGCAGTCGTAGTTGCGTCTGCTGCGACAGTAGCTGCTGCTGGAAGGCGAGTTGCTGGACCATCATTTCACGCATCTGCACCTGCTGTTGCTGCTGTGAGTGCATCATGAACTGCATCATCTGGGTCAACATATTGGCGTCGGGTGCTTGCGCTTGAGGCTGCGACTGCTGTTGCTGAGCAGCGCCTTCGCCTTCGTGGGCCGTCGCGGGTTGCTGAGCATCCACTGGCGGTTCGGGCGGATGAGATGTAGCATCGTCTTCGTCCCGAGTACGGCGTGTACGACGTGGCCTTGGGTTCGGACTCTCCTGTCCTGACATGACTTGAGGTGAGACTGGAGGGTCAACCCGCTTGCTTCTTAGCGTTTCTTTAGTTAATTAACTGTCACGCTCTTGGGCGGTTGAGACTCGACTTAGTCAGAAAGCGTGTAAACTTGTATTGACTTGTTGTAGAGAATGAAAAATCGAGAATGAAAAACTACCGAGTGTTCACCGGCGAGTGCCGGCATGCGCTGAAGGCGCGTTGAAGTTCAGCTTGCACTTGAAGTTGCCCTTGTCGTTGGCAGATCGCCATTCCTATCGTGGTGCACGGCTGTAGCTGAGGTGTAGGTGGTGCTAGCATTACATGCACGCCAATACCGTCGGGGTGCCGTTGCTGCAACTCTCATGGAGCACATGAAAGTCCACAGTGGCTGGCTGTATCTGCGCGGCAAATTCCGCTGGAAAAAGCGCTGGGGTGTCCTCGTAGCCTGCAATAAACAGCGTACATCTAGAGAGTTGTGCGTTTTCCACCGTCCAGGAGAGGTTCGTCCGGACGCTGTGTTGCTCGTGGATGAAGCTGCTCGTTCCTCTCCTTTCTCCTCTAGCGACAGTTTTTGCTGGTTGAAGCGCGAGAACGCCTTTATCTTCGACAAACCGGTCATGTGCCAGCGCGTGAAGCGACAGAAGCTCACGCGCTCGCCGATCTGCCGCAAAACAATGAGCCAGGAGGACGTCAACACCCGAGATCTCGTGTTCGCAGCCGACAACCTCCACAGTCTCGAGACCTGGAAGAGACTTCTGCAGAGCAACAATTTCTACGATCGCGATACTGGGGCTCCTCTCTACGATATGCCAGTGTTTGATGCACCGCGTGGAGAGCTCTACTACTGGCCTCATGAACTGGTCGAGAACGTACGTTCATCGACCTTACGACGACAAGAGGGTCGTGAAGAGGACAGTGAACCTCTCTTTGAACGCCTACGCAGAACGCTCAATGAACCTGAGTCTCATCCACAGGAAGGAGAGCCTCTCGAAGATATGCTACGCAACTTACAGGGATCAAACGATGGAGTTGGCAATCCTCCTCGAGTGCGCTTTGCTACCGAACCGCATAAAACTGTAGAAGTGGTGCCACAAGCTCAACAACCTCCAGACGAAGAACAAGACACAAGCAACGCGGGCGAAAGCGATGCGGATGCAAATGAAGAACAACAAGCTTCAACTCTGCAAACGGAGGAAGAACCAGATTTGTGCGGAATGTGCTGTTCGCAACGACGCAATGCAGTCTGCGCCCCATGTGGCCATCGAGCTGGCTGCCATGCCTGCTTGCGAACTGTGATGCATACGTCCCATACCTGCCCGTTTTGTCGTGCACGTGTGCGCTCCATCATGAGAATCTACGATTAGAAGAACTTTTCTCCTTCTTCCAAGAACAGGGTTCGCGGGGGTCTGGGACGGAATAATCGGGATATGGAATATACCACGTCCCACCCACAAGCCCCTGGAATAAGGAATAAACCACAAGAAATTTCGCCGAACTTTATTCATTACCACCATGAAAAGTCGATCAAGAGCGCATTCCTACACACAAGTCAGACGACTAGTAGTAGATAAAGTCCTCGTTCTGGGTCCCAGCATCTTCGCCATCCTCCTCCTCCAACGGCACAAACTGGTCGAGAAACTCCAGCTCGTCAGTGGAGCAATTTTTTGAGTTGAAGTAGATATGCACAAGCTTTTCGACGCGTTCAGGAGCCAGCCTATTGCGCAGAGTCGAATGTACGAACTTATGCGTTGAAAAGTTTCGTTCAGCCGCTGCACTGGAGCCGAACAACGTTGAAAACGATTTTGGCAATAGCTTGTAAGGCGGAAATGAGCTTAAACCGCTCCAAAAGTCAGTCCACCGAGATCTTCTTCTTCTTGATCAGCTGCATTTTAAAAGATTTTAAAGAGTCAAAGAATTCGTATCATGTATCATACGCTTATCCTGCGCATTCACTGAAGTGAATAGAACTTGGTACCTGTGTGTTTGGTGGGTTGACAATGATTCTCTTTGTGGTCTCCAGCAGTCTGACCGTCGCGTTTCATAACTCTCGTGTGTCACACCACTCTCAAGGCAAACACACATTCTTTCCATGAAACTGCGAACGCCTCCAGCGTGTTTCAACGCTTAATGGAAATATGTGCTGTTTGAAGAGAAAAATACCAAAAATTCCATCATTTATACCAAAAATTCCATTATACCTCCCGCTGATGCTCCCATCCCTCCCAAAGTGGTCTCTGAAACTTGGGATTTAAGAACCCTGTCCAAGAAAAAAAATGTTTTATTCAAAGCATTTCTTCAATTTTATCGTACTTAATCCGAATTATTTTTCCTCTGGCTATGCGCCAATCACATCGGTTGATTAGCTCGTCACTAATTCCTTCGCCATGTTCAGCCTAGACGCGCCACTGGCGCCGGCCATCGACGCGTTCGTGGACCCAGAGAACGACGATGCCGCGCAGAAGACGGGGCTCAACACTGTCGTCATGCAAGTGCACCGCAACGTGAGCATGGAGGCGCTCATTCAGGCTCTAGGCGCCTTCTTAACCAGTGGCGATGACAAAGTGCGGTCTCGAGCCACTTTATTATTGGCGGAGGTGCTCACGCGCCTCCCAGAGCTGCAGCTAGCACCTAGCGCCGTCCAACTGCTCATGACCTTCTTCGCTGATCGTCTGGCCGACTTCCCGAGCGCTTCTGCTTGTCTGCGCGCTCTTTTAGCGCTCGAAACGCACCACGCAGCTCAGGTTTCGTCCCCACGCACCACTGTTGCCCTGATACTGAAGCTCGGGAGTACACTACACATCCCGCAATTGGGACAAGCTATGCGGAAAATGTGCTTCGACCTCATGCAGTTGGCATTGGCCCAGTCGACTGTCGTGGAGCTGTTGCTGGACTCGGTACCAGCAGACAAAGACGCACAAGATGCCAGTGTGGATGACGCAGAACGGAGTGAAGATCTTGGCCGACAGTTCGCTCAGACGTTCCTGAGCGCTATGGAAGGGGAGAAGGACCCGCGCAACCTGCTGCTCTGTATGCAGGTGGCTCGCACGCTGTTGTCCAACCTGGAGCCTGTGTTTTCCCGCAGTGACGCGCTATTGCAGCAGTATTTCGATGTCGTGTCCTGCTACTTCCCTATCATCTTCACGCCACCGCCGAACGACCCGTACGGAATCACGTCCGAGGGCCTCATTTTATCGCTGCGCCACGCATTCGCGGCCTCGGACTTGTTGGCCCCGCTAGTACTGCCATTTTTGCTGAAGAAGCTGGCATCGACTGTGATGGAAGCGAAGCTGGACGCCCTGCAGACACTGGTTTTCTGTGGTGAACGCTACTCGGTGAACGCGTTGCTATTGCAGATGCACGCGGTGGCCACTGCATTGTATGATGAAGTTCTCGATGGAGAGAAAAAGGAAGTGATTGCGGAAGCTCGTCAGGCTATTTCTCGATTCTCTGGAGTCGTTGCTCGTGCGAAGGCGCAGGAAACCCCAGGTGCAGCTTACGCGTGGAGCAAGTTCGTTGTGGAAATGACGGCGCGTGCTGCTGGTGAGTTGCGTGAAAACGCTGCTGATTCCATGGTGAGTGTATCGGCTGGTCAGGTCCTGGCTGCGTTGGGACACGAGTCGTCGATGAGCTTTGCGCATGTGCTAAAGATTGCTGTGCCGCTACTGGTCGAGCAGCTGGACAACGAAAGCTCCGGGAGCGAGAGTGTACCTTCGAAGTGTGAGGCTGCACTGGCACGTATTCTGTTGCTTGTAGACACGATTGACCGTGAGATTGACCAGTCTGCCCAAGCGCAGCCTATGCGTCCACACGCTCCAGTTCTTATAGACGCGCTGGTAAACTTCCTGAGTAATGACGATGACAACCAGACTAAGCCCGGCAGTAGTCCGACCGCGCGCTGTGTCGCAGTGGATGCACTCTTCCACCTTCTCACGTTCCCGCCTTCTCCGATCGTGGCATCTGCTCAAGTCAAGGCGCTTATCAATTTGTTTACTCGCATGCTGCTTCTTGATTCAGCAGCGGAAGTGCGCGCTGCCTGCCTGCAGAGTCTGAAGGAGATCTCCACCGTGTCTACCTCTTCAACTGCCTCAACAAGTAGCGGGGAGCATCAGGTCACTGGTGGCTATGCTGCATTCGTAGTCGAGATCTCCTTGGCTAGACTCATGGCTGCAGTGAATGAAGGAAGCGATCAAGAAGACGACGATGACGAAGATGGCACTGGAGTATCTGCGGTCTTGGCTGCGTCGAACCGTAACTTCGATTCGTTCTTCGAGGAAGCATTGTTGGCCATCACCGAGCTTTGTCGTGAGTCGTCTATTTTCCAGGCCACAATCTTCCTGCTCATTGATTTATGCGTGGAGAAGGCTGATGGCAAGCAGGGATCTATCGGATTCTGCGAAGCAGACGGAGATGCCGCTCGTCAGCGCCACGTCAATTATCTATTAGATGCAGTTGCCAAGATCGTTGAGATCAATGCTGGAGACCGTACCAGTATGGAGTTCTGCGTGCAGGAGTCTTCGTCTGATTCTATTATCTTCCGGCTGCTCACAGCGGTGGAGACGTCTGCTGCACGTGCCACTTCGTCAAATGGCGACCAACCCGGCCTCGTGGATGACGCAAAACTTGTTGCCTGTATTCGAATTTTCCGTGCAGTGATGCAGAACGTGTCCGCAGCCACTCAGCAGCGGTTGGTTGACGCAATGGTGCCTGCATTCCTGCGCTCGCATCCTTCAGAGCCGGCTAGTCTGCAACTCGTACCGTTGTTTGCTGCTGTCATCAATTCTGCTGCTCGTGATGTGTCACTCCCGGATACGTCTCTGGTCATTAACAGATTGCTGGAACTTGCGCAGTCGGGCGCTACTGCGATGCCTGAAACTTCGTCCCGACAGCTTCAGCTTGTATACAACGAGGCTGCGCTCTCCTCGGCCAAGTCACTTGCGTCGATTGTGAACAAGATGTCGGATGGCGCTGAGTTCGATGCTCTCATCGACTTGCTGCTGTGCAAGAAACTTGCATCTGTGATCAGCAACTCTACCGAGTCGTTTGCTGTGCGGGTGGCTGCGTTGCAGATCTACGCGTGGATTGCAAAGGCGTTGGTCATTCGCGGCCATAAGGTTCACGCGCCGGTGTGTTTACAATTCCTCTGCAGCTTCTTGACGCCTGGAGCTCAAAGTCCGGACGGAGATGTGAGCATGGAGCAAGAGGGGGATGAGGAAAACAGGGCTACACTGCGTATGGAAGTTGCTAAGACCTTTAAGCTCCTGGTTTCAGAGTACCCTGATGTTCTGAACCGCAAGTGCGGCGCTTTCATCACAGTAAGAAATGCGGCAGCAATTTGGTGTATTGGTGGTGGAAGTACTAACGTTGTGTTTGTCTCTAGTTCCTCTACAGACAACGGATGTTTGATCTGGTTTTCCCGGTTCTCCTGGAGTATATTCGTGCTCATTTGGGCGAGGAAACGAGTGTGGCAGCTCTTGTAGCATTTGCACAAGTGATTGCACACTCACCTAAGGCCATTTATCTGCCTCACCTGGCTCAGATCTTCCCGCTCATGGTGCAGGCCCTCAACACGGACAACAGCGAGCTAGGCAGCGCAGCTATCCAGACCTTTAAGCCACTGCTCTTAGAGTCGGTAGAAAACGCCAAACCATTCCTCAAGGATGTTTTCCCAGGTCTACTCAAGCAAGCGCAGTTCGGGTACGTACTTTACTGGATAGTATCGAAGTGTAGCTGGAAGTTGATCTTGTCTTTTGGTGCAGATCTGGTGCTAAGGACCGACATGCCGCGCTGGAATGCCTTGCCAAGCTGGCGACTATCCCGTACGAGCTGGTGCATCCATACAAGGACGTCGTGTTGCGGAGACTCTTGCTTGTGCTCGATGATCGAAAACGCCTCGTGCGACACATGGCAGTTCGCGTGCGCAACCAATGGAGCATCTTGTAGAGCTACAGCAAAAGCCTGTTGCAATCTCATCGCCACTGTAATGCAAACTACTTTGTACCAGGCAATTCTCACCATCGTCTGTATTTCTATACCAGTCGAAAAGCAGTGCCCTGCTTGACTGTCTTGTCTTCCCAGCTCAAACAGTGTTGAGGTCCTTCTCCTTGGCTGCCAACAGCTTGTCGATCTCAGCGATGGCGGCGTCTGTGACCTTCTGAATGCGGTCCTTCTGCAGCTCCACGTCGTCTTCCGAGACGGTATCCTTGAGTTTCTTGGCGTGGTTCATCGCATCCTGTCGCACACGACGCACGTGCTGGCGAGCCTGTTCCGCCTGCTTCTTGGTGGCCTTCAACAGCTCCGCACGCGTCTCCTTCGACATCCTGCGCAACCAGATTAGTTTCAAACTCCTTAACCCATCAACAGAACGACCAAACATACTTTGGGAACGAAATCTCGAGCGAGCTCACATCCTCACGCACGGAATACACCGGGTTGGTGCCTTCAATGGCCTTCTTCACGTCCTGCATGAGCTGTACTCCACAGAAACAGTCAGCTTTCGCTTCGTAGTACTCACCATTGGAATATAACTTACCGACGGGTCGTACACCGTCACACTGAGTGCGTGCGTGCCCACAACAGCCACCTGAGCCACCTGAGCCAACGGCACGTGCTGTCCGTACGCCTGCACGTGCAGCTCGTCGAAGATGCCGGCGTCCGCACGACCAGGCCGCATCTGTCCCAGCGCACGCGTGAAGCTCACCACCGCGCCGTTCATGTTCTTCTGAGCTTTCTCCAGAGCCTTAGCAGCGCCCCCATCCTCCTCGTCGCCTGCGTCTTCGTCGTCATCATCTGCGACCGGAGCCGGCGCTTTGGTCTTGCCACCTTTGGCCTTCTTGGCCTTGGCGAACGACCGCGTCTGCAGCTGAAGAACCGACGCGCCTTGACCTAAAGAGAGAGAAGGAGACGCCCATGCTGAAGCCGCGTGAGTCAGCGTACGAGACGCAGCAGCAGAGCGCACAGCACGGCGACAGATCAACCGGAGAGCCATCGTCAGCCTCAGATGAAGAGCTTTGAAATGTAGTAATTGTCCTAAGTCCTGCAATATTATATATAACGCATCGTTTACATTTTTAACCTGTTAAAAAGCATACAAATATTCACAGTGGACAAATCTGATATTACATAACCGTTTAATACAGATAGAGATGTTGGAATCAGTTTCAAGGTATAACTGCTCCTCTGGCCACTATCACGAAGCGGATCAACGATGCCACTGCCGCCTCCCGCCGTGAAGCGCTACTCGCTGTTCCAGCGCACAGTGCGCGTCATACAGACATCTATCCGTCGTGCGGATCGTTGGGCTGCTGTGCGCATGCCTGGTTTGCCGAATCCGCCTGAGATTGAGGAGAAAATGCGCAAACCTCGCTTCGTGGATCTGTGGGAATTCACTCTGGCCGACCACCGACGCATCTTCTTCGAGGTTTGGCAGGAGTACAAGGCGTCGTTTGCAGGTCCAAGTGCTGAAGAGTTGGAGAGGAGCAAGGAGGAAGTAAAGCACGCGGTGCAGACGATTCGTGGACAGGTCCAGACGACTGCCAGCAAGAACTTGAGCTTCATTGACAAGAGTATGGAAGGATCCAAAGCACACAGCAATATCCACGCTTTAGGAGACCAGGGACTTGAAAACGTCAAGTTCTTAAGTAAGGAGATTAAACAAGTGGCTGAAGGTGTGGACACGGACGCCGTGATCTCCCACGCCAAGCAGGTGGTGGACGACAGTCGCAGCAAGGACGACGTGGCCACGACGCTCAAGAAGAACGTGGACGAGCTCCGGAACTTGGCTAAGGAGGGGCGAGACGCTGCTTTAAATCTGGACAAGAAGGATGTGGACACGTTCAAGACCAGCGCCCAGTCGTGGTTGGCGGACAAACTGCTGGTGGGTCAATCGGTGCTCATGGCCTTTATTGAAGGATACCGCGAGGGCAAGGAGCTGGAGATGGGACGTAAAGACGCTCTGTTGATCACTTTCGCTAAGCAGGCAGCAGAGGACCATAAAGACATTCTTGAGAACCAGATCAAAAAGATCATGGATCAGCAGCGAGAGAAGCAGAGGCAGGAGCAGGAGGAGGCAGCAGCGAAGAGTGCAGAGAAGACAGAGGTTGTGAAGGCGAATGACGAGGTGAAGGAGACAGAAGTATCATCGTCGGTACAAGAGAGATCAGGTACATCAACAACAGAGGAACACGGGGATATCGTTAACACGTCAGAAGGAGAAACCAAGCAGAGATAGTTCTGGGTCAGAAGTTCTGGCTTAACTACGGAGTTCAACTTGCAGGTGATCAAGACACCCCGTGATAAAAGGTAAAGATAATTGTTAGCAACTGAAGAGTCGTAAGTTTCGAGAACGGAGAGTTTTGTTGTGGTCTAACAATTGCTTACAGCCAAGATGCCGCAGAAGGAAGAACTTGTGCGTCTGGAGAAGGTGCAGTTCGCTGAAGATGAGGACGATGACACGTTCCAGTACGAGACCGTGGACGACGGAGCTCTTGGACTTGGTAACGATGACAATGAGGATGACGATGAAGAGGACTTCGCTGCAGTTCTCCGAAACCTCAATCGGTCCACAATTCAAGTTAACAGTGAATCTGCTACCTCTTTGCCTCCGATTGAGGGGGGGACGGGTTCCTTTGACGATATAAACGCAGATCACAGCGTTGCTGGTAGCCCCAAGCAAGCGATGATGGCTCGGGTGCACACCCAAGTGAGGCCGTCTGTTGTCGACGATTTCATCAGGAATTTCCTTATTAAGCTGGGTCTCACACGTACGCTGGATATGTTCAACCACGAATGGTACGAGTTTATTGCCAAGGGGAAACTACGCGAAGACGATGTTGGAGTGGTGCCAGATATTTACATGCGCAACCAAGCGTTGGATGATCAAGTGAAGGAGTTACGACGACAGCTGGACGACACTCGGAAGATCACTGAGAAAGCGAAGGGGACGTGGGATAAATTCCGCCACCAGCGCGACGTCCACAAAATGCACCACCAACGAGTATTGCAAGAGAAGGAGGCACTGTCCGTCAAGATCCGCAAGCTTGAAAAGCACGTCGCAGCCTATGAACCACTGCTACAAGAGCTCAAGGCTAAGTACGAGAACTCAATGAAGGAGAAAATGCTGATGCGTCTTGAAAGAGATCGGCAGGTGGCGAGGGCGGAGGCATTAGAGGGGCAACTAAAGGCTGTCACGGGTGGGTCAACAACCAACACATCCGTTCCAAGCGGAAAGAGCAAAGAGGTGGCGCCCGTTGCACCTCTAAACGCGACTTCTTCGTCCACTGCTAAGACTGCACAGAAGAAGAGGAGTAGCAAGTCGAAGAGTGAAGTTCCCGACACCAAGCTGCCACACCCTGACGCTGTGAACCCCTTCGTTGACAAACGCTTTGAGCCTGTGAATCCCGAGCGCGTGGATCTCAATCGTAGTTGCCAGGCACATGCGAATTCGGTTGCAGCAGTCGCGTTCCACCCGAAAAACCCCATCGTGGCAACAGTTTCCGACGATGAGACTTGGAAACTCTGGTCTGCACCTGCCGGCGAGTTGATCATGAGTGGTGAAGGCCATCGAAGCTGGCTTTCGTCCGTCGCTTTCCACCCGCGAGGAGCGCACGTAGCTACGTCATCAGGAGATAACACCGTCAAACTCTGGGACTTCGTGGGGGCTGCTTGTTCGCTCACATTGTCGGATCACTCACACCCGGTCTGGGAAAGCGCCTTTCATCACGATGGAGACTTCCTTGTTAGCGCCTCCATGGACCACACATGCAAACTCTGGGACCTACATTCAGGTCGTTGCCGTCGGACGTTCCGAGGTCACGTGGATTCTGTCAATAGCGTATGCTTCCAGCCATTCTCGACGAATATCTGCACCGGCTCGGGGGACAAGACCGTTTCCATTTGGGACTTGCGCTCTGGTCTCTGCGTACAGACATTCTACGGCCACCAAAATGCTTGCAACAGTGTGGCCTTCGCGCTTGCAGGTGACTCCATTGCTTCCTGCGATGCTGACGGGTTTGTTAAAGTCTGGGACGTTCGGATGGTGGCCGAAAGGAATTCACTTGATGGAGGGCAACACCCACTCAACAGCATCGCATTTGATCGCAGTGGGAAGGTTCTTGCTGCTGCCAGTGACGACGGATCGATCAAGCTGTTCGGCATGAAAACGGAGACACTCGCGAGGGAACTAAAGGGCCACGAAGGTCCCGTTCAGGTGCGTTGCAGCTTTTTGAGCTCATTTCTATTCATATTGGACGTGGTCTGCTCACCTGCTTGGTTTCTGTCCTGTTATATATCTATCTCTTACTGCTGTGTCTGCAGTCTGTCAAGTTCGACCCCAACGGCCGCTTCCTGGCATCATCCAGCTCCGATTGCACGTTTCGGCTGTGGTCGACATGAAAACACACTCGAAGTTCGCCTTGCTGTTGTCATCTCCTTTTTAATCAAGCTTGGCCGCTTTATCGTATTCCACATTTCATAGTATCCTTCGACTCTGCCATCACTTTAGTCGGAAGTCCATCTAGAGACTTCGAAGTCGCTCCTTCTTGCCACCGAACTCAGCGCGGAGCACGAGGCGGTAGAACGTCACTTGCCAGTAGGCACAGAGGAAGACCGACCAGAAGAGAGAGAACAGTCTCCACAAAACGTTCGGGAACACGCTCCACGTACTGAACCAGACCACGAAGAGCTCGAAAGCCGCCGTAATTACCACGTAGAACCAAAACCTCGTCACGTAAAGCACCGGCGGCATTGACACCTCCTGGTGCGGGTCCCAGAAGTTCGAGATTACGCAGGCGAAGTAGACGTGCAGGAACACGTTCATGAAGATCATCAAACCGTAGCCGTAGTTTACAGGAGCCAACGGGTGCACACGCGCCGGAGCGAGGCGGAAGGCAAACACCACAATCGCCATTCGGAACGCCATGTAAGCATAACGGGCCTGTCTGTTGTTACGCATGGCCAAGTCCGTGCATCGCTGCTGAATCTGCCGCATGGGTAGAGTAATCTTCAGTGCATACAGAGCAGCCGTGAGTAGCGCCAGTGAGCTAAAGAAGCCCAACAGAGTCTTCACCGCTTCCTCTGCTCCGTACCGCTCTTGTGAAGCCGGCAGCGTCGCGCGGATGTCGTGCCACACCGCATGCAAGTCCATGAAGAAGCCAGCCCACCAATACCAGGGCTTCAACACCGAAGCCATTGGATATCCGACCGTGAGTGCCGGGATCGGTCTGGCCGACTCAACCACCACCTTCACTGGACTAATTGGCGACGTCATGGATGCAAACTGCCGTAGATAGAACAGTTTCCAATGGTACTGCTCGTAAAAGTACTTGTGGTTGATGTTGTACCCCACAGGCAGTCGCATCCCCTTCGGTTCTGGCTCCGACTTCTTTACTTCCAAGTCTGCACCTGTGTACGCCGACTTCATGGGTGTAAAGAGCTTGGCCTTCCGTAGCATCTTACTGTACATAGACGATAAAAAGCCCTGATCTGCTCCATCGAAACTCTCGAGATGTCCGAGTGCATTCAGCAGTCGTTGATACTCTGCAGCTGAAGGAGTGACCACCAATAACCCCGTGTGGAAGTGGCAGGGATTCATGAACACAGCACAGAACTCCCCACAGAGGAAAAGCTCGTCCGAATTACGGATCAACACATTATCAGCGTCCAAATACACCACCCGCTCGTACTCGAGCATGTTCCACACGTGTAGCTTGTTCAATGTGTAGATAAAGCCCTTGTTACGTAGTGTCCCCCCCACAAACGGATTGTCGATATTAGTCACGTCCAAAACACGACAACCCATGGAGCGGAACAGCTCCTTGCTCCTTTCTGATACTGAATCAGACGCCAACACCACCAGATCGTACGGAGAGCCTGTCATCTTGATCGAGTGCATCAAAATCTGCACACCCAACACGTACTCGGCATCTCGACTGGTGCCTTCATAGTGCACCGTAACATACGCAAATCGACTGGTCGGAGGGTCTTGCTCCGCAGTAGCTACCTCCTTTGAAGCCGACGCACAGAGCCACAGCGACAAGAACACGAGTGCCGTCTTCCACCACGACATAATGGATTATGGGGAGGAAAAAGCCAATCGGAATTAGCCGAGAGTTTTTTTCGTCATTTAACACCTTGTCTACGAACGGTACTTGCCCTGAACGCGTAAGGGAATGTCATAAGATACACCATAGCAATCTTACTTACTATTTGTATGAATGCACTTTTTGCTGTGCGGTTAGGTGTATTAATTCTTGCCAGGTTTTTCTTTCAATGTCGTAACTCCGACGACCTAGCGTGACTCCAGCATCGACTCAATGTCGTCAGTGACTGCAAAAGCAGTCAACAGATGGTTGATTTGCAGCACAGAGAGCCCAGAGAGCCCACGCATTTCAAGAAACGCAAGGAAGACGGTACGTGCATTCAAGAAACTGTGTATTTGAAACGAAACACTAATCAACTGGCGCTCTGGACAGGATCACTCGTCATCGCAACCATCCTCGCCGTCAACGCCGTTTTCATTGTCACTACCGCCACCGTGTCCAAGACGAAGTTCCCGCCGCGTCTTCTTTCTTGGGCTAGCTTTCTGACCGGGTCGACGAAGGACGATCCGCTTCCCCAGGTTCGCAGGGATGGCTTGGCCGGCATCGAAGTCATCATGCCAGATGTCGAAACATGTCTTCGCAACGCCCATGTAGTCTCTCCTGATCCGATTGCACAACCAACACTTGGCATTATCGATTGAGCAGCGTTCGCAGAAGAACGTTGTTGCAAACGACTTCTTCTTTTCGGTCCTCAAGAGTGCGCAGACCTTGCAAGACCTCTGCCGGCGTTTCTGGACCCCGGATACAGTGACCCAGTCCTCCGACTGCTGCAGCGCGTGTGTGAGGCGGACTGGGGTGCGCTGGCGCTTATGGGTCGCTAACGGGGGAGTCGCCTCAACACCAGCAAAGTCTTCGGCTTTGAGTTGGAGAAGTTGGTTTTGCAGAACACAAAACCATTCCGAACGCTTCATTGCGACCGTTCCCTTGATCTTGGCTCCCGCTTTGTGCGTAAGATACGCGTTTACCATGACCATGTCCAGGAGGCCTAAAAATAGACCTTTGTAATACTTGGTAAACCTGGTCGAAAGTTGCAAGGAATAGGACTGGAGCCGGAGTTGATCGTGGACGTCAACTCCGCTCATCCAGTTCTGGTAATCGTTTACAGCTGAGGGGCACTGCACTCGAACGGGGCCGATCCGCTTGAGCTTTCGCTCAATTGATGACTCCTCCATAACAGATCCCGTGCAGAGGTAGTATACAGGTTTCCGGTCCCACCAAACACACGAAAGCAGTGTCGGAATAGCGACAGAGCGCGAGAATGAGAATGCACCGTGGGGTATACTGGCTGGTCGCGTCTTGTTCGTAGCTTTGAGCTCCTTGTTGAACCCAAGTCGGTTAGTCATAACCGTGCCAACCACGTATACTTTCAAACTCAGCAGCTCAATAGCCAGGAGCACAGAAGAATAGTATCGATCAATCACGACGCAGTGCCACGTGTGGCGAGATTGACCGAGCACAACCTTCAAGTTTCTTATCACAGCAGCGGCGCCAGTCTTATAGTCAGCTGAGGTGTCAACTCCATCAGCAGATGCGCGCTTGCCAACATAAACTTCGAATCTATACAGTTACGACATTCAAAGTTGTCAGACACAGTCAAGGCAGCAAATTACGACATAGACATTTTGTAAAAAAATGTACCTGTGGCAGTAGGCACTCGTTGCATCACACACCATAAAGAGTTTGGACCCGTAGCGGTGAGGTTTATCGGCCATGAACATACGCGTCGTATTTCGTTTGGATGTGGCCGGTAGTACACCCTCATCAAACGAGAATGTAGCAGGAAGAGTCCACCCCATGAGAAAACGCTCTTGGATCTTGTCTACTACTGGGCGTAGCTTCCAAAGTTTGTCATTGCCGTGGTCAGCCGTGTTGTCTACAAAGTGCAAATCTCTCAAGATGCTGAAGCACCTGTCACGGGTCATGTACCGCCCGAATAGGCCCGCAGGGACAGCTCCGTCTTCAACCATGCTCCAGTGCGCGGCAAAAGTCCTCTTCTGTGGACTAAGCATCCTGGCAACAAGCAGACCAACGACGTGAAGAATCTCGTGTGTAGAGTATGCCGGTTTAGCCTTCAGACGCCGTGTAATTTGCTTGAGGGTCTCCCGCCTTTGCCTCTCATGTATCTTTCGGGCGCGGTTGTCGACCTGTTGCAGTCCGTAGCGATTCGTCTCCGTCATGATTGAAACCCACAGTGATTTTGGCAAAAAATAGAAAAAGGTCAGGATTGGCGACCTCCACACATCGAGCAAGTCACCATTAGGTGTTGCTTGTTCGGTGCCAAGCCCAGGATACGCAGGAACACTTGTCTCGTACTGCGAAGACACCGGCGTCCACTGCATAGCCCGTAGAGTTTGTTCTCGCTCTGTGGCATCCGCTCTACCAAGCGCGTTGTTACCCAGCTGCAATGAAGCTATGAAAGCCTCGTCCAGATCAACTGCGTCGCTGTCGGAAAGAATATCGTCATCTTCATCGTATGCACCAACCCCTTGGTCACTGTCGTCATCATGCACGCCATCATCATCGCTTTCGCCCGAGCTATAGTCCTCATAGTCACTATGATTCTCCCCATCCAGTAAAATGTTGACATCGTCTCTGGCAGGTACCCGAGTTCGTTGTCGCCGACAAGAGACTGGGGCTGGAGCTTGATCGTGATCCAGATCGCCGTCGCTCTCCAGTCCAGACGCCTCTGAAAGCAAATGCAAACCAGTAGCAGCGTCTTGTGCACCGTCGTCTTCTTGCAGATCTCCGGGAGAAAGATTGAATGCTCTGGCCACTGCTGTTTGCGATAGCTCCACTTCGTCATCACTCGGGGGCCCAAACACTTGATCTATGGTATTCTGAGAGAGCTGGACGCTGGTATCGATCTGGGAAGGTCTAACGGCGTCGTTTCGCTCTTGTAGTTGGTCTGCGTCATCACGTGTGGCATCATGTCGGTTATACCCACTACCTTCCTCTGTTCGGCCCTCTTCCCCTTCTTCCAGCAAGCCAGCAGCGAACGCATAATTTACAACTGCGTTTTCCCCCATGAAAACGTGGGCATCGTCTGGACTTGAATAGCTCCACTCCGTTTGAAGCCCAATCGGGCGCTTGGACTTCCACCCCGCCGCCCGAAGCTGCCGCCACAAGTGGCCGAAGTCAATGTCATGTGCAGCGGCGGCTTCTGGTACGGCGGGTTTCTCGCGACGGCTCCTCCGTATGCGCGCCATCGAGCAAAAAGTCGAATGAGTGGCTCTTGCGTATCCACCCACGCCATGCTGATCCCCCACCCCTGTCCTGCTTTTGTTTTGGACCGAAATTACCTTTAGGAAATTATATTTTGTCTTTGACTTGATTAAAGTATTGAAAAAATATTTCCGAGCCATTTCCTAATGATCGCCACGCAATGTCGTAAGTTACGACATAGCAAAATAACTATGTCGTATTATACGACGTTCGTAGACAAGGTGTTAAACGCAATTGTTTTAACGTTAAAACACGTACATGACGTAATCACTCAGCGATCAGGAGCGATGTTGACGTAGACCACCGTGTGCACATGGTACAAATCATGTTTAACAACGTTAACCTTATTATACATCGATAACATCTTTATCCAACCGATAAGCACTTGCATTCGACTAAGTCCGATTCTTGTGGCCAGTGGTTTGCACCTCTTCGGTTGAGCCATTGATTGGCACACGGTCAATTGCATCAAAGTGATGGACCCGTTCACGGAGCTGCGTAAGCACGCGGGCGGCGCGCACCCGCAGAAGGCCAAGCTCAATGTGGTGCTGGCCGCTATCTGCGACGTCATCTACGAGCGTCGCGCCAATGGCGACCGTCAGGCTTCGATCTCCCCTACTGAGTACTTTGCAGCGCTGATGACTGCGTTGGACGCGGCGTCTGATTCCCATCGCCAGGAGATCGCTCAGTTGCTGTCGATGGTTCTACCGGAAGTGCCTGATGCTGTTCTACGTGGCAAGTTTGCGGCTGTAGCCAAATGCCTTACCACAGTGTTGCAGGAAGCTGGAGATGACGCTGCTCTACTGCGTTCAGCCTCTGCCTGTTTGGGTCTGGTTCTGCTGGCTCAAGAACCATCGCCTACTGCCTGGGCCAGACCGGAACTACTCCGTAGCTTCCAGTTGCTGCTTACGTTGGCTATGGACACACGTCCGAAGGTGCGGAAGGCTGGACACAAGTGGACTATGGACATTCTGGAGCTCCATGCGGCTAAAGGCTGCGATGCTCTGTCCACTCACATCGCCAGCTTCGCTGAGAATGTGTTCGCCAGCTCGAAGAAGGACGGGAAAGACGATCAACGTCTTGTGCTGCTCGTCGCCTTCCTCAAGCTCGCGCTGCCACTGCTGCAACGTAAAGTTGTGGCATCGCTGGTCGCGGCGCTCGCCCGGTTCCTTGACGCCAACTCCAGGACGCTGAAGCTCGTCACGTATGAGGCTCTGGATGCGCTGAGTGCTGCACCAGAGTCGCAGCTTACAGCCGATGCATTGCGCAGACTTGTTATCGCTGTACTGGACGCTCAGAGCAGTGGATCACTGGAGGCACAAGGTGGACCTGTTGCTATCTACGCTGTACGTATCCCCGCCCAGGCTCTTGTCCGTCTTGCTGCCGTGAAAGCTGAGGCGGCACGTGAGCTGCTTCCCCGTGTGGTGAGTGCTGTGTGCTCTCACATCGCCACGGACAATGACCGCGTCCAGCGTCAGGCCGCTCGTTCATTGTTGAATGTTTTGAAGGCAACGCTGACACCGGAGGTGCTGGAGACTGAGGGGACGTTCGAGGATGTTGCACGTGTGTTGGCTTCGTTGCAGAGTCTCACTTCGCTACGCTTCCAGGGCGCTTGGACCCACATTTTCCCGCTTATCGCGGAGCTCTTCCGCTTCTACGGACCTGCCAGCCGTCCGGCGCTGGAGCCTATTCTCGTTACGTGCTGCGAGCTTCATGAGGCTGCTGATCAACTCCCGCAGCAGCAACAGGGTGGTAAGAGCGCACAGGCGCTCTCTCAGTTGTTCGCGTTGGCAGCAGGTGCTGCTGTTGAAGCACTGGGTCCCCGAGCCTTCTTGGAGATTGTCCCTATTGACCACCCGACGGAGATTGTGAGCGAACAGCGTGCGTGGCTTCTGCCGGTCTTCCGGGACTCGTTGCGTGTGGCTCAGCGTGGTGGCGAACTTGGATTCTTTGCTGATGTCGTGCTGCCGATGGCCCGTGCCTGCGAGGCTGGTGCCCGTGAGCAGAGTGCGACTCCTCTGCAAGCGAAGAAGCTGCAGACTCGCGCTATTCAGCTATGGACGCTTTTTCCTAGTGTGTGTGCTCGTGCAGTGGATGTCGACACACACTTCAAGAAGATCGCGAAGGTTCTAGCTAGCGCAATGGCCGATAAGCGCTACCCGGAGTTGCGTCTTGCAGTGTGCCAGGGTCTCCAGAACCTTGTGAAGCGTACTCGTGCTCTGCAAAAGTCTGTCACCCGCCGTTTCCACCGCGAGACGGAAGATGCTGAGGTGGAAGATATCGAGGAGGACGTTGAAGACGAGGAAGAGGAGCAGTTAGATGAGGCGAAGCTGGCGCGTGACCGCGCTGCTCTGGCTAAATTCTCGGGACGCTATGTTCCTCTGCTGCTTTCATTCGTGGAGGAGCTGGACCCGGAAAAGGACACGGAACGTGCTCAGGTGCTACTGGATACGCTTGAGGGTTTCGCGTCGCTGGCTGAGGCTGAACTAATCAGCTCTACGTGCAAGAAGGTGATGCAGAAGCTTCTGGAGGCGACGACGGAGGCCAAGCGCGTGGAGGCCGAGGGTGCTGGCAGCAACTCGAAGCGTGCAGTGAAGCTCCGACAGATTTCGCATGCTCAGATGGCTCTTGCTTTGGCTCTCTTGGCGCACGTGGACGATGCCAATGTTGCTCTCCTGTACCGTGTGATTAAACCGTATTTGCTGGATGACGCCGATGCTCCGATGCAGAAGCGGTCTTATGCTGCGTTGGTGGCCATTTGCGACTCGCACCCGAAGTTCTTGTCGGAGGAGTCTCAACTTCAGGACCTCACTCGTGCTATCTGTGAATCACTTCTCACGTGCTCAGTGCCTGCTAAGAAGATGCGCCTGCGTGTACTTGCGCACTTGATCCGCGCGCTTCAGGCCCAGCCTGCTACTGATGGTTTGGCAGAGAAGGAGCTGGTTCCCAACCTTGTTGGTGAAATTATGCTGTGTACGAAGGAGGCCAACGGTAAGGCTCGTGAAGCTGCTTTCGAGCTGTTGGTGGCTATGGCCATGCTTCTTCGTGCCCGTGATCCGCAGAACGGACTCATGGAGTTTATTAGCATGGTCTTGGGTGGTTTGGCTGCTCGCACACCTCACATGCGCAGTGCTGCTGTTATTTGTCTCAGCCGATTGGTATTTGAGTTCGGCCGTGAAGACCCATCTATCGCTCAGGCTATGCCTCAACTGCTCAAGACGGTTCTTATGCTGCTCCACGAGAAGGCCCGTGAGGTGATTAAGAGCGTCATCGGCTTCATGAAGCTTGGAATTGCTGTGCTGCCGAAGGACCAGCTGGAACAGTTCCTTCCTGATATCATTAATGGTCTGCTGGTCTGGATTGGCGAGAGCAAGAACCGATTCCGAGCCAAGACCCGCATTATCCTTATCAAGTTGTGCCGCAAGTTCGGTTACGAGCACATCGCGGCTCTTGTTCCTGAGGAGGACCGTGCTCTGATCCGTCACATTAAGAAGACTAAGGAGCGTGAGGACAAGAAGAAGTCGGAGCTCGCGGCTGAGGCTGCTGAGCGTCGTGCAGCTAAGAAGAACCGCGACGCTTTCGAGGAGTTCATGGCTGACTCGGATGACGAAGGAGACGATGATGAAGCTGCTGCGATGCAAGTGTTGAAGCGTAAGAAGGACTTGCACAAAAAGCAGAAGGGCGGTAAAGTGATCCGTGAGGACGAGGATGATATTGTGGACTTCCTGGACGACAACGCGGCGGTCAAGAACATATTTTCGGCTCAGAGAGGCGGTAACGCTGATGATGAGAGTGACGATGAATTTCAGATGACTAAGGATGGACGAATGATCATTCCTGGCGGTGAGGACGACGACATGGAGGGTGGCAGCGATAGTGATGATGAGGACAAGATTAAGCAAGATGTTGCCTCGCAGCTGCAGCGCATGGGGCTCAACAACAACGGCAAGAACGATAAGGGCGGCCGATCGAAGCGAAAACGCGACGACGACGGTCTCAGTGGCCGCGAGTACCGAGCTAAGAAGGCAGGAGGTGACATGAAGAAGAAGGGCAAGCTCGAGCCGTACGCATACATTCCGCTGGATCCCAAGCTGATGGCCAAGCGCAACAAGCGTGAGGCTGTGACGCGTTTCGGTGGCAGTGTTGGCAAGAGGAGAGGCAAGAAGTAAGTTTTCGTCAGCCAACGAACCCGTAGGTAGACATGATACAGCTAGAGCAAGAGCAGAGTGCGTGACTGAATATCCAATTTCTCAAGACTTGTATTGCCGCTAGGTTAAAGTTTAACCGTTAAACCGAGTCTTTCAATATCCAGGTCTATATACCTGGGTGGACACTTTCTCATCTCCACGATTCTCTCAACCTATGTCCGAACGAAGGGCTCCATCCGCCCAGCAAACCTTGTGGATGTAAACTCACATTCACAAGTTGAAGTGTTACCTGAAAAGTATTGATGTACTGTACTGCAGTAGTACGTAGACTTGTTTGTAGTATTGAAGAAAACGAAAAGTAGTATTGAAGAAAACGAAACTTGTTTCACTCGACAAAACGCAACGATGTACTATGGTATTTATGAGTTCCCTCTGCTCAGCTTTCCGTTGCACTGATACATGTGAATCACTTAAGGCATCGAGTCCTCCGGGCGTTTGATGATCACCGTCTTGTGCTCCAGGTAGTTACGAAGACCCAACTCGCCGTTCTCGCGACCAATGCCAGAGTCCTTGAAACCACCGAACGGAGTGTTCGAGTCGAACACGTCGTAGCAGTTCACGTACACCGTACCCGTGCGGATACCGTTCGAGATCTTGATGGCGTTGTCGATGTTGCTCGTCACAACACCAGCGCCCAGACCGTAGACAGAGTCGTTGGCGCGTGCAATGACCTCGTCGATGGTCTTGAACTTGAGGATGGACATGACAGGGCCGAAGATTTCCTCACGAGCGATGGTCATATCGTCCGTCACATCGGCAAACACGGTGGGTTCGATGAACCAGCCCTTGCTGCCGTGACGCTTGCCACCGGCCACCAGCTTAGCACCTTCCTTCTTGCCCTCCTCGATGTATCCCAAGATCTTCTCGAACTGAGTCTCGTCGATCTGAGAGCCCTGGTCGGTCTTGGCGTCGAACGGGTCGCCCACCACACGGGCGTTGGCAGCCTCCACTGAACGACGCACGAACTCGTCGTAAATGCCCTCCTGCACGTAAACACGGGTGCCGGCAATGCAGCACTGGCCCTGGTTCATGAACAGACCCAGCTGCGACTGCTGAATAGCGAGGTCGATGTCTGCATCGTCCAGAATGATGTTGGCAGACTTGCCTCCGAGCTCCAGAGTGATACGTTTCAGGTTGCTCACGTGCGAAGTACGCATGATCTGGTATCCGACCTCAGTGGAGCCCGTGAAAGCAACCTTGTCGACATCCGGGTGCTGCGCAAGGTGACGTCCAGCTTTGGCTCCAACACCAGGCACAATGTTCACTACACCCTTGGGGAATCCAGCCTCAACAATCAGCTCGCCAACACGCAAGGCAGACAACGGAGTCTGCTCTGCAGGCTTCAGCACGATAGTGTTACCAGCAGCAAGAGCAGGACCAAGCTTCCACGCCATCATCAGCAACGGGAAGTTCCACGGGATGATCTGAGCGCACACACCAACAGGTTCAGCCTTGGTGTAGCATAGGTAAGATCCCGAAACGGGGATGACGGATCCGTGAATCTTGTCAGGCCAGCCAGCGTAGTAGCGGAGGGTCTTGATCACAAGTCCGAGGTCGGCAGCTTTGGCGACCGAGCACGGCTTTCCGTTGTCAAGCGCTTCTAGAGCCGAGAGCTCGTCGATGTTCTCCTCAATGAGCTCAGCAAGACGGTAGATGAGCTTGCCACGGTCTTCAGCGGACATAGTGCGCCACGGACCATCAAAAGCCGCACGGGCAGCAGCCACAGCGGCGTCAATGTCAGCGGTACCGCCTTCAGCGACATCCGCGATCTTCTCCTCCGTAGCAGGGTTGAACGTCTCGAAGGTTTTGCCCTTGACGGACGGCACGAACTCACCGTTGATGAGCAGGTTGGTCTGCTTGACGGGCACCTGGGCCGAAAAGTGACGCGACAGCACCAGCGGTGAAGCCTTAAAGGCAGTAGCAGCAGTCTTGACAGCGAAGGCACTGGAGTGGCGGGGAACTTGACGCAAAATGTGGCGCTGCATGGTTCGTGAGTTGGCAAAGCTTTAGATGTGCTGGTTTGCTCGGATCGAGGCAAATTGCAGAATGACATTGCTAGAAGGAGATTCACCACTGCCTTCGTGGCAAAAGCGTATTGTATCATGTCCGCAGACAGCTTAGGCACGCCGTTTCACGACGAGTAGTGATTTAGACAGTTTTATTAGAAGAAAGGGTTTGCGTTACTTGAGAGTACAATGAATTGAGGTGGGTCACATGATAAGATATTGGAGAGCATATGCTATTTCAGTTGAAGAGGACCCGAAAACGGACAGACTTGCGTTTCTTGAAAACGCTAGCTTGAAGTTCAATGCAAATTGAAGTTCAATGCAAATTGCCCGACGACACTGCCCACGGTGCTACTTTGCCCCGCTCATTAATCCGGAGCGGAGTGTCGTCTGCCGAGGTGATCATTGGTGACCAACAAACTGCACCAAAAGCTCAGTTTCTGCTTCCAGAGCTGCTGGACACTTTTCTGCTTGGAGGTTTCTGTGCCGGCGGCGGCTACACCATGGGGCTTCAAACGGCTTTCAACACCCCCAACAGCTTTTCCTGGTGTCTTGCGTTTCCTCGGCGTCTTACTCCGGTGTGTTAAACCCGGATGGTGCTCTTCCATCTGATGCACCAGCGCCGCAAAATCAACCAGCTCGCCTTGACCTGTTGTCACAAATCTCCGGTGATCGAGAGCTCTTGCGTGTCCTCGGATGAACGCCGTCAGCAAAAACTGCTTGGGAACAGATGGATAACCACAAATCAAGGCAAGCACTGTAAGCAGTGTGGATTTCAGTTTCAACCTTTGATCTTTTGCTCCAGCACCGGAACCCAACTATCAAATCAAACGTTACTCGGTACATCTGCTGTACGAACCTTGCCATCAATGCATTTTGGTGTATCCATTGTACTTGTCGAATGGAATGAGTTTATCCCTCACTATCAAATGTATGGACAAGTATGGATAACGGCGTTGAGTTATATAATACATGTATCTACATTAAGGCATCGAATCATCTGGGCGTTTGATGATCACCGTCTTGTGCTCCAGGTAGTTACGAAGACCCAACTCGCCGTTCTCGCGACCAATGCCAGAGTCCTTGAAACCACCGAACGGAGTGTTCGAGTCGAACACGTCGTAGCAGTTCACGTACACCGTACCCGTGCGGATGCCGTTCGAGATCTTGATGGCGTTGTCGATGTTGCTCGTCACAACGCCACCACCAAGGCCGTACTCAGAGTCGTTGGCGCGGTGAATAACCTCGTCGATGGTCTTTGTTGAAGTAATGATTTGCGCAGAGATATTAGTACGACAGGTAGGTCTTAAAGAAGGATCTGAGTGAATAAAAGGAGAGGCCTTGTGTCTTGGAGATGGTAAAAGAAGTAGTTGTGTGGGAGCTTGTAAAAAGCAGAAGTGATGAATTAGAGATTCTGGTGTTCTGGAGGGGAGTTATTCTCCACCAACCAGTCCAGTTAGGTACGATTTCTCTATATGGAACTGCACAATTTAATACCCCTAGATAGGTGTCATCACTGCAGAGATGGTAACTTCAACAGCCTCCCACATCGATGAATGTGTATGACGCTCTATCTGTCGAGTAAAATTTTAATGCTCCACAGGTGGCTGTTATAACAGTCCTGTGCAAACATGAATATTTACAAGAGGTAGCTCTTGTTTTGATATAGATGGTTTTTCTTTGACCATTTGTCATTTTTTGCTGTGCAATTTTTTTCTTGTTTCATTGTTATTTTGGCTACTCAGGAAAACCTTAAAGAAGGATTAAACCTGTTCACCGTAGTGGAATGTTGTTATTAACGCTTTTGTTGTACGTGTTTTGAGAAAGATACTCAGGAAAACCTTTAAGGATCAAAACCTGTTTAGTGTATCGTTGACTACTCAGGAAACCTTTGAGGATACACCTGTTCGCCTTGTTGAAATTTTTAAATGCTGTGTAAGTCGTTATTTACATTGCATGTTTTGTTCTCGTTCATGCTGTAGCGGGTTGGATCTGGAGACGGCGGTGAACGGCGAACCTAAGGACAGCGAACCTAAGGACGGTGAGAGGAACATGTCGGCCGTGGAGCGCGTGGTTGAAGGACGGCACCAGCACAGCACGAACGTGGAGATCCAGTGTGGCCAGAAACGGCGAATGAGCGGCGAGCGCAGCGCGCTGCCGAGTTAGTGATTGGACGTGGGAACCTACGAGGAGATGTGTTCGACGGAGGCTGATCAACGGGAGTGGTACGATGGGAGCGGTCTTAATGATGAGGAGCGTTGTGAGCGACGGCGAGGCCGGAGCTTCAGTTGGAAATTCGCCACCGAGGGCGCAGAGTTCGGAATTTGCCACGTCGGGCAAAGGACGGTGGATAATTTGCCACGAAGGGCGCTTTCGGACGGCGGTGCGAGAACGAGGAACCGGCGGACGACGACTGGGCTGGAGTGGCGTCGGGCGTCGTTGGCGGGCTGGAACCTGGTGAACGACCTGCTGGACGAACCGTAGGAGACATTGTAGTTGAGAGAGACGTGGACGTGGGGCTGTGAGTCTTCAGCGACTTCAAGAGGAAGGGCGCTTTCTGACGACGGAGTGGAAGCGAGGAACTGGCGGACAATTACCGGCGGAAGTGGCGCTGGACGTTGTTGGCGGGCTGGAACCTGGTGGACGATCTGTCGGAGGAACCGTAGAGGACTCAGCAGTTGAGGTAGACGTGTATTGAGAAGTTAATAAATAGGATCGACCGTACCGTTTTACGGGAGATCCGGCGCAGTACCAAGTGGGTGCTGTTGGCCAGTGGACGAGTTGAAGAGCAAGTGAACGCCTGTTCGTCGCCCTAGGACAACAGCGGGCTATACGACACGCCCAACTAGCCGGGCGAGATAACAGGCTACGCTACATGGTGGTCATACAGGGGCCGAGATTGAGACAACGAGGCGTAGGACGTACGAAAGCGATGACGATGACGACGACAACTGCGACGGCCAAGCGGGCAACGAAGACGAACCGGCCCAAAGCGAAGCCAAACGCGGAGCGAGAGAAAAAGAACGAAGATTACGAGACCGGTGATGAGGTTCATGACGAGGAAGAGGAACAATCGACCCCAGAAGCTTCGCACATGGTACTGAGAAGTCAGGCGACGGAACCTACTACCCAGTCGAGACGCGAGGCGGCGGACGAGAGGCATACGGCACTCGATGAGGCCTCGGCACCAACGGGACAACCGACAGCTAATATCCGAGCGCACGAGGTCGAGCGGCAGGCGCCTCAGGTCGAAGACGAAACGTCGGATGCAGGAGAACATGGTGGCGGGCGAGAACCGGGCCAGCAGGTAAGAGTTGACCGGGAAGGGCCGAGCTTGGAAGACGTTACTGCACTGCTTCGAGAATTAGCAACCCACGTAGCAGAACTGAAGGCTGGGCGAGCGAACGCACCCCGACGAGAGCAAGACGAACGGGGACCGGCCCTGCCGCCACGCGACGATGGAGAAGACACCGCTCCTGCAGATGTGGTACTGGGACAGGGTACTGCGAACGAAGAGGCCCCGCAGCAAGAGGTGGTCCACGACGAAGACCGTAGCGCTGGTCGGCAGCGGCGAGATGGCGACGAGCGACACGGACGCGGATCCCGGCACCGAGACGAGCGGCGCTCAGCGGGACGTGAACGACGACGACGCGATGAAGATGCCCAACACGAGCGACGGCGTAGTCGGGAACGTCATGAACGACAAGGAGAGCGGCGGCGAAACCGCGCAGGAGGAGATCCACCTGACGACGACGGGAGCTCGGGAGACTCTGACGACGACGGACGCCGACGGGGACCAGCCAGACGCGATGGCGGCGGAGATGGTAGTAGCAGCTCCAGCAGTAGCTCCAGCGGCAGCAGTGATGAAGAAAGCGACAGCGACGTGAGTCGGGAACACGTAGACGACGTGGACACCGTCGACGCGAACCACGACGAGACCGGCATGGACGGCGGGATAAACGAAGACGACGTGAACGGCGTGAGAGTGAAGAACGTGACGAACGACGGAGGCGAGCGAGCCGGCGCAACATTAGGGACCTGGAGTTGCCCACATTCACGCCATCTGCGAGAGTATCAGTGACGACGTGGATCGATCGAGTGGATCTAGCGTTACAAGGAGCACGCGAATCCGGTCGAGGAGAATGGTCGGATAGAGCGCTGTACTTTATCCTGGGGAACAAACTACTGGAGAATGCCGCACGTTGGTGGGTGAACGCTGATAGAAGACTGACAAGGGGACACGGCGTTCGAGTGCATTGCGAGCACCCCGACGGGAGAGACCGACGAAAGTGACAGGCGAGAATGGCTGCGCACGGCGACTGGATGTGGAAGTGGCTGCTGTGCAACGCGCGGAAACGCTGACGGACGGGAAATTGAGTGAATTAATGGCGGAAATGACTGAAGAAGCAGCGATGCGTGATGCTGAGCGGGCGGCGTTATATCTCGCAACGGTGCGACCGGCGTGGGCTGCTACGCGGTTCGTACGAGAGGAGCGAGAGCATCAAGAGAAAACGAACGTGCAACCAGCGACGGGAGACGGTAGTGACCGACGTCCAACTGGGGAAGGCGCGAAGGTAGTGGCGACGGCAGACGTGGAGGCAGCGGTGAGCCCAGAGTCTCAAGACCGCGACGGCGCAAGAGAAGCGAGCGAGAGCGAGTCTACGGGTGCGGCGGTGCAGGTTGCGACCGTGACGTTGGCTGACGCGACGAACGGGGTGTCAGTGAACGCCAGCGCAGCACCAGAAAAGGACGAGAGCGGCAAGAACGTGGAGACGAGTGTGGTCGCGCGGAATGCGTATGGCCCACAGCAGCAGCATGGCACGATGACGACAGCGGTGGAGGCCGACCATCCGCTGTGGGTAGAGGAGAAGGCGCCGGTCCCGGTAGACCCGGACGAAGAGATGGAACCGAGTAAGGCCCCGGTAGTGAGCGATGATGAGCCGAGCGAAAATGACGGTAGCGACAGTTCTGGTGACTTGGAAGGCGATGTTGCTCGAGCACGGCGACAACGGCGACGAGCGCGGAAGACCGCCAAGCAACGGAAGTTGAAAGCGAAGCAAACGGCAGTACGAAACGCCACTCGCGAGCATGATGAGGAACGTGCGCGTCGAGCCGCCATACAACGCGAAGAACGCACACGACAAGCGACGGAGGCACTGACAGCACTGGAAGAACGACGGCAGCGGCGTGCCGATGGAGACGTGAGCCCGGACACACAATTGAAGAATTCAGCACGAGTGAGCCTCACTAAGCAGCAGCAGGCACGGCGGGAAGTCGGCGACAAAGCACTGGAACATGTTGGCGCTGAGGACGGACTCCCGACGGCGATACTGACTGTGAACGGCGTGCGGAAGGAAGTGAAGTTGGACAGCTGTGCGAGATACTCAATCGCAGGTACTGACTGGATGGCACACGGAGATAAGCTGGCGAACGTGGCGCCGGTGGACTACGTGGAAGGCATTGGCGGTTTCTTGCTGGACGTGGTTGGAGTGTGGAGTTTCGAGTTTCGGAACGTGTACGACGAGTTGATAAATGTGAAAGCTTTGGTGGTCTCTGGATGTACCGACGAGTTCCTTCTCGGCGTGGATTTCATGCAGGCACGTGGAGCGACGATGGATTTCGGACGGAACGAGGTGCGGTATAACGACAACGGCAGGGCGGTAGTGATTCCCTTCCGGACAACAGACAAGCGAGGCGGACGGAAGGTTGCTGCGGTGAGGATCGCTGGGAGAGCACGGTTGACGGCGCGAACAGTGACGCCGGTGGCAGTATCGGTAACGGCAAAAGACGGTGAACGAGGTCTGTTTATCCCAACGCGGAACACGGGAGCGGTAATGCTGGCTGCAACTGTGACGACTGCGCAAGGCGGGAAGGCCTGGGTACCAGCGATCAATGCGAACGACCGAGCAGCGAACTTGCCGAACAAGCGTGAATTGGGAACGTTGATTCCAGTGGACGATGACATGACTATCCTGGCGATGAATGACGGGCTGGGGACGAAGAGGTTGACCGACTGGATGAGCAAACTGGGCGATAGCAAGACGCCACTGCAAAACGAGAGCGACGTGAAAGTAGGCATGGAGGATCAGGAGGCTCGTGAGTTGGTGTTGAAGTTGTTGCGAGTGTATCGAGGATTGTCTGCGGATGAGAGTGACTGTCCTCCGGCTACGGCATTGAACATCCACCACCACATAGACACTGGCGAGACGGCCCCGATCATGCTGAAGCGGCGTCGACAGGCTCAAACGGAGGACAAGGTGATTGAAGAGAACGTGGAGAAGATGCTCCGCGCCGGCGTTATCGAAGAAGGAGATGGTGCATGGGGATTTCCCGTTGTATTAGTGCGCAAGAAAGATGGAGAAATACGTTTTTGCATTGACTATCGTGCTCTTAATAAGGTGACGAAAAAAGATGTGTATCCTCTGCCCCGGATCGACGAGACGTTGGAGGCGTTAGGCGGTGCGTTGCTCTTCACGACCTTGGATTTAAAAGCGGGTTACTGGCAGATATTGGTTGCGCCAGAAGATCGGGACAAGACGGCGTTTACGACGAAGAGAGGACTGTATCGTTTCGTGAGGATGCCCTTTGGACTTACGAACGCGCCGTCTACTTTTCAAAGAATGATGAATCATGTATTGCGAGGACTGACATGGAGTACGTGTTTAGTCTATCTAGATGACATTATCATTTTCACGCGTGGCGGGATTGAACGGCACGTAGTGGAACTGGCGACGGTGCTGGAGAGACTGTCGATGGCTGGGTTGACGTTGAAGCTGAAGAAGTGCAGCTTCGCCATGCGGTCGATGGAGTACTTGGGCCATGAGTTGAGCAACGAGGGTGTGAGACCGGTGGAGCGGCTGATCACGGCGGTACGGGAGTTTCCGAAGCCACGCGACGCTCACGAGGTCAAGCGGTTTGTGCACCTGGCGGGCTATTATCGACGATTTGTGGAAGGATTTGGGTCGATCATGGCGCCCATGACGAAGTTGTTGAGAAAGAAAGTGGCGTGGGAATGGACGGCGAAGCAGGAGGAAGCGTTCGAGAAGGTGAAAGCGATCCTAACAAGCAAACCTCTCCTTATCTATCCTGACTTTCGACTGCCATTTCGAGTGGTGACGGATGCGAGTGTTGTTGGACTTGGCGCGTGTTTGATGCAGGACCAAGGCAAGGGCTGGCAACCGGTGGCGTATGCGAGTAAGGTCAATAGCGAGACCGAGAGTAAGTACGGTATCACGGAACTGGAGTGTTTGGCGGTGGTCTGGGCGGTGAAGCTGTTTCGACCCTACTTGTACGGGCGGCAGTTTGTCATAATTACGGATCATTCAGCCTTGAGGTGGTTGATGACGAGTGCGAACTTGACGGGCAAGCTCCATCGTTGGGCGCTGACCCTGCAAGAGTTCGACTTTGTAGTCGAGTATAGACCTGGAAGCACTAATGTGGTGGCGGACGCGCTCTCGAGGGCTCCGGCGATTGGTTTGATGCGAGCGGCGGTTGGTAGACGACGGCGTGCGCGGTTGCGGCGAGAAGCTGGGCAAGGACCACCAGCAAGGGGCGCGATGCGAGCGGCGGTTGGCAAGCGGCGTCGACCGAAACGACGGGCGGCGAAACAAGGGCAGTCGAGGGCGGCGCAAGGCGCTGCAGATGGCGGTACGACGGGCGCCAATAATGAGGGAACGAGCGTGGACGGCGTGGCGTCGGAAACGGGAGCGACTGCTGGCTCGCTCGACACACAGGATGAGGAGAAGAACGGGGACGAGAAGCCCGTGAAGACGGCGGTGGAGACGCACTCGGGTGACGCGGCAGCTGGCAGACGGCGACGGCGACGGCGAAAGGCGACGACGGTACCGGCAGCCGACCAACGGGTGACTCGGGCCACTACGAGGAAAGAAGACGAACGGCAATGGCAGGCGGAGGCCGAGCGAGCGCTGCGGGACTTTGCTATGGACGAGGAGACGAATAGAACGGCAGCGACGGCGCAGGATTCGGTAGTACACGGCGCGACGGCGGCGCACGAACGTGCGATGCTGGAAGCAGCGACAGAGACGGCGACAGGACGAGGAGCCGAGATGACGTGTGGCACGACCCCAGTACGGAACGAGGCGGACGTGGACTACGGCGACGCGGTGTTGACTACGGACGCGGGCGATTCGATAGAAAACGGCAATTCGGCGAACCAGGCGAAGACGGCGACCGATGTGGCGAACGACCGTACGGCAGATGAGCACGGGCGCGCGGTACGGGATGAGACTCGGAATCACCTGGTGGCGGATGTGAGTGTGGATCGGGAGCAAGCGGCAGCCGAGACACACGGCACGACGGTGAGCAGAACGGACGCGGCACCGGGAGTGGTGAGCGGCGAGCAGCCAAGAGCGGAAGCAGCGACGAGAAGCACGGATCCGGCGTGCGTACCGACGGCAAGAACGGACGACTCGGCGTTGGGAAATGAGGCGCCGGCTGAGCACCTGCAGGCGAGTGACAATACGGTGGTGACGCAAGTGGCGTCGGGCGACCAGCGCGAGGATGAGTCGATGGTGGATGCAGCGTTGGGCGAGACAGTAGTGGCTGGAGCGACGGACGGGCACGACGGAGATCACCGACGGCGGCGTGCGGCGGAAGTCGAGAGACGACGATTGACGGAGCAAACCCTGCAAGTGACTGACGACGAGATCCAGGAGGAGCAGGCGAAGAGTCGGTTGGTGCAACGATTGTTAGCCGAGGGCGAGTATCGAGGGCAGAAGGTGTCCAAGGTGTTCGGACTGGTGTTGATTGAGACGGTGAAAGGACAGCGGGTGATTCTACCCCCGGCATTGTGGGCCGTGGTGTTCAAGGAGTGTCATGATTCGGTGTGGGCGGGCCATTTGCGGTCTCCACACACTTACGCGAGGATTGCAGCGACGTACTGGTGGCCTGGACTACAAAGCGAGGTGAAGAAATGGGTGCGCGGCTGTAGGGAATGCGGAAGCAGGAAGGCGAGGCCCAGAGAGGTGGTGCCGCCACTGCGCAGTATTCGAGGAGGTGACGTAGGCGACAGGTGGGCTTTGGACGTGGCAGTCCCATTACCTGCGAGCGATGGTGGCAAGCGTTACGTGATAGCAGCGGTGGAGTACGTGACGCGCTATGTGGTGGCGACGACGGTGGACCGGCACGTGGCGGAGAATGTGGCCGAGTTCCTGATGAAGGACGTGGTTTTGAAATTTGGGCCGTTCCGGGAGCTGTTAACGGACGGAGCACCCGAGTTGACCGGCAGGGTGATCGAGGAGTTGGTGACGATGTTGCAGGCGAGGCAGACGAACCCCGTGCCTTACCGACCCCAGATGATCGGCTTGGTGGAAAGGTTTAACAGGACGTGGAAGGACATCGTAGCGACATTCATGCAGAACGACGAGCAGCGCGACTGGGAGCGTTGGGTGAGCTTTGCGGTTTATTCCTACAATTCTGGGCGGCACTCGACGGTCGCATTGTCCCCGAACGAGTTGATGTTAGGACGGCGATTGAAGAGCCCGAACGAGTTATTGCGAACGACGGGACGGACGGAGGCTGGTGAGCTGAGCACTTATCACCAGAAGTTGGTGGCGACATTGAGGGGAAGCCATGAACGCGCAGAGAAAGCGAGGATGCGCGAGCAGCAACGGCAAGCTCGGCACTATGACAAGCAGGTGAGGCGGCGACGGACGTTCCGGACGAATGACAGGGTGTGGGTGTATCGGCCGCCAAGAGGGCCGAAGGCGACGAAGTTAGCGCACCAATGGATGGGGCCAATGCGGATAATTGAGGCGGTCGGTTACGACAACTATCTGCTGGAACGAGAAGACACGGAGGGTGACGGAGAACAGGTGATCGCCCACGTATCGTTTTTAGTTTCCTATCACTACCCGGAGGATTTTCTGGTAAAAGCGGCGAAGGACATTGCGGACGAGCTGCAGTACGAGAATGAGGAAGCGGACGGTGACGCAAGACCGAAGGACAGCGAGACTGGTAGAGCATCGAAGGCTCCAGTGCGCGAGGCGACGGGAACAGGAAGAAAGAGACGACGTCGAAGAACAGTGGCGCGTGAAACGACAGGCGAGCAGCAGGACGAGCCTTTGGTGGAACTGCGACGGCGGAGAAGACGAAACGCCGCGGGGCAGTACATCTTGGAGTTCGAGCTCCAACCTAAACGGGAAGTGCGACGACGACCAACCGACGGAGAACTTAGAGGAGGCGATGGCCGACGTTGGGTTTCGGTCGACGAATATGAGAGGCTGTTTAGAGACGGTAGAGTCGTGGAAGACTCCAAATGTGGGGAAGGCGTGTAGCGGGTTGGATCTGGAGACGGCGGTGAACGGCGAACCTAAGGACAGCGAACCTAAGGACGGTGAGAGGAACATGTCGGCCGTGGAGCGCGTGGTTGAAGGACGGCACCAGCACAGCACGAACGTGGAGGTCCAGTGTGGCCAGAAACGGCGAATGAGCGGCGAGCGCAGCGCGCTGCCGAGTTAGTGATTGGACGTGGGAACCTACGAGGAGATGTGTTCGACGGAGGCTGATCAACGGGAGTGGTACGATGGGAGCGGTCTTGATGATGAGGAGCGTTGTGAGCGACGGCGAGGCCGGAGCTTCAGTTGGAAATTCGCCACCGAGGGCGCAGAGTTCGGAATTTGCCACGTCGGGCAAAGGACGGTGGATAATTTGCCACGAAGGGCGCTTTCGGACGGCGGTGCGAGAACGAGGAACCGGCGGACGACGACCGGGCTGGAGTGGCGTCGGGCGTCGTTGGCGGGCTGGAACCTGGTGAACGACCTGCTGGACGAACCGTAGGAGACATTGTAGTTGAGAGAGACGTGGACGTGGGGCTGTGAGTCTTCAGCGACTTCAAGAGGAAGGGCGCTTTCTGACGACGGAGTGGAAGCGAGGAACTGGCGGACAATTACCGGCGGAAGTGGCGCTGGACGTTGTTGGCGGGCTGGAACCTGGTGGACGATCTGTCGGAGGAACCGTAGAGGACTCAGCAGTTGAGGTAGACGTGTATTGAGAAGTTAATAAATAGGATCGACCGTACCGTTTTACGGGAGATCCGGCGCAGTACCAAGTGGGTGCTGTTGGCCAGTGGACGAGTTGAAGAGCAAGTGAACGCCTGTTCGTCGCCCTAGGACAACAGCGGGCTATACGACACGCCCAACTAGCCGGGCGAGATAACAGGCTACGCTACAATGCTTTTGGACGTTTCTTCACATATTTTGTTTGTGTTTTGGTTTTATATTTCTTTGGCTAAGGACTTATAGAGAATTTTTGCCTCCCAGTTTCTTAAAACTGGTTCATAGTTGATGTTGGTGTTCGTTTTCAAATTTGTTTTTACTAATTTTGTTGAGAGTTTATATCTTTCAAGTTTTTGAAGAAAGGCTACAGCTTTAAAGCATAAATAATCCCAAACAGTGTCATAAGTAGTTTATTCGTGTTTGCAGTAAGTGCTCAGGCTCTCATCGTTGGGGATATTGTTCTCCCTAGAGACTGAACTCGTTTAGAGTTTTTATTATTGTTCTTCATAAGTGCTAGACTTGTAAACTATCGAATCAATTGTAGGTGGAATTGATGCAGTAAAACTATAGTTTGCTTTCTGTAGGCAGAGGCTTTCGTTGGCTTGTCACGTAAATGTATGGTGCTTTAAGAACTTAAATTGAAGAAAATTTAATTCTTTAATTTCATTTTATTGGGGAAATGTTTGAAACACTGCCAGTGACTGAATGTTCAAGTTTGGCGTATGAATGTTCGGTTTTGGCGCTGATGCCTCCCAGTTTCATACATTTCAGCACATAATTAAGTCTTAACTTTTGTTAAAGACGCAAAAGTCTGTTTGCATAATTTACAATAGCCATTGTTGATTTTGCTTTCACAGAGCCCGAAATTAATCTGAGTTGTTGTATTAACATGTTACAAGTTGTAGTTCTACCAGAGTAGTTCGCTACAGCTTGGCATAAAGCCAACAAATTTGTTTTAATATTTGTGATACAACAAGCCGTAGTTCTACTACCGTAGTTCGCTACAGCTTGGCATCAAGCCAGCGAATTGTGGTTGTACGACTGGGATTCTACTACGTAGTACAGAGGGACATTATGACAATACTACTGTAGTAAAGCAGATGTTTTTTTTTGTTTTTTTTTTATCTCTTCGTAATCCTGCAGCAATGCTGCGTGGCAGACGGAATTTCCTTCGCCTCAGTTTGTAAGAGCATGTGTATGTTTGAGTTGTATGAGCAGAGATCAGCACTCTGTGCATGCTCTATCTCATAATTTTGTGAATATTGTCAATCCCAGCTAAATTTGGATGCCTTGGGCGATTGGACATTGGAGCAACCAATCGACGCCTTCTCGCGATTGGTCAAAAAAACCAACTTGCTCCAAGTGCTCCAGTGCGGAAGTCTCGTCAAGCGCGTGGTGTGAGTATGTTATCCGTGGAGGTACCTGAGAGCAAAGGCGTATTCTTTAACATGTTGTCGTATATTATGAATAAACTGTTTAGACTTAGCATCGCTCAGAAGGCGCCAGCATAGAAGGCTCTACCGGTGCCTTCGCGGAGGACGCTAAATAACTGCAAGTAAAGACACAACTGCAGAAAGAAGAGGGGCACTTCAGGCCAGTGGTGAGTTGCATTGTAGTGTGCTATGCTGGCTAGCTAACTAACAAAATGCTCGCTGCTGTATGTGGTTAGATTCTACGAGAGTGTTTTGCTATCATGGAGGTAGCTGTCACTCAGCAACATGCGCACCCCAATACTATTCTCCACTGTTTGTACGCTTTCTATGAGCATGGGTTGTCGCGAAAGGAGCTCTCTCGCGCATTTACCAAGTGTGAAACGACAATTGGTAACTGGATTCGAGCGTATGAAGCTACAGGAACCGTTGAGCGTGCTCAGACAAGGATAGAACAGAAGTTCACGGCGAATCACCGAAAGTGGCTTTGTGATTCTACAGTGAGCATCCTTTAGCCTACTTGGATGAGGCTCAAGCCGCATTCAGGGACGCGCACAGTATGTCGATCTCAAAGTCGTCTGTATGGCGCATCATTCATGACTGTGGCCTCACGTGGAAGGTGCTGGAAAGACGAGCGATGCATATTAAGGAGCAGGATGTATTCCGATTTGTCGAGGAGCTGTCAAACCTTGACTGGAGTCACCACAATCTCGTGTTTCTTGATGAAGTTTCCTTTGATAATCGGGGTATGATCAGAAAACGTGGATATTCCATGAAAGGGCGAAAGCTTGCGATTCGAGGTGACTTTCAACGCAAGCCGAGGATTTCTGTACTGGCATTTATTGGAGTTAGTGGATTGATCGATTGTTTTGACACTCAAGGCACATTTGATCGAGTTGAGTTTGTGAAATGCTGCCAGGACTTACTCTAAACGTGCAAACGTTCGACAATATCCTGGGTCGAACTCGATGTGGATACTGGATGGAGCATCGATTCACCGACACCCTGAAATAATTCACTTTTTGCGCAGTATTGGAGTCGTTCCTATTTTTCTACCGGCCTACTGCCTATTTTTCAACCCAATCGAGTTCATGTTTGGGTATGTGAAGAGATACTTCCAGCGCCATTGGGCGTGACTTACTACCATTTACCGTGGAGACTTTTCGCCGATTTGAAAGGTTCGACATGTCAAGAGTTTTTGAGCATTGCGGCTGGAAAATCCAAGGCTATTTTGACCCTAATGGCCCCATGGCATCAGAAAATCGCCCCGCCCTCTCTTCTCTGTTGGGTGACAATGAACAAGCAAGTGATGACGAAGAATTACTTGGATTTAACCTGGTGTCCGACGATACCAGCGCTAGCTACTCTCGTGACTAGCTATTCTTCATGCTCAGTGTCTTGAAGGTTTTCCATCACGAAAAACGGGTCAATCACGTCAGTGATGGTCATGAGATCAATATCAGCGAGAAAACTCTCGACTATCGTACGTTTCGAAATCAGGGTTTTCTTGTGCGATGACAGGCGAAGTCTGAGAGCCTCCAGATCGTTTTGTAGCTCTTCATTGTCCGCTAGACTGCTATTAACGCAATCCAATGCCATCTCTGCTGACTTGGTGATCCTATTCACTGAGAATGGGTAGCATTAAGCAAATACACCAAATGGACTGGAGGAGGATCCGCAATCTGTTCCTGCCACGTGGAACGATTGAGATTCCGTGTAATGTGATTAGCCCACAATCTCCAAGTAATTGTCGTTGCCTGTAAACTTGAGCCCCAGTGATCCTGTAGTTTTTTTAGCAATATCACGGAGTGAAGCCTCAGCGGTAGCACCAGCTCTGTCGGTCTGGGGTCGGATGCATACAGCCACAAACTCTTCATAGTCCCTTGCCGTTGCGATATCTGAACCATACTCAAAGATTATGAGTAAAATTGTCTTTCCGTTTGATTTCACCAGCCACTGGTTCCATTCAAACTCGGTCTTGGTATTCACGACAAGATGGCGGCCCGACTTAAATTGCAAGATGTTATACCATTCCGCTGGCTCAGGGTCCTTGAGTACCCATTGACCTTCCTCCTTTACTGCCCTGCCTTTTATATGACCGCGAAACTCTTCCCAAAGAGTCTGCAATATCTCTTGAAAGGTGCTTCCATTTGCAACAAAGTCGCCTGGCTTCTTCCCACTCTGATCACGTTGACAGACTGTACTCTTGATAACGGGCCGAACAAGAAGCCGGAAGAAGTCCGCCTTCCGCATATTCCTGCTCTTCTAGACGGCTGAACTTCTCGGTCTTGGCCATCGATATTTGCTTGTAGTGGGGAGGCTGGAGGCGACACAGCTTGTGAAGGAGACGGAGGAAAGGTTGGGGCTGCTGGAGCGGGAGATGGTGACGACGGCACTGAATGTTCTGGTGCTTTAGGCGATGTGAGCTGAGCTACCGCTTCCACCTGCACAGTCTGCGGTCCATTTAGACGTGTTTCTTGACCCGTAAGCGCGCTGGGACTATCGCTTGATGAAGAACGTGGCCGATGTACGGTGCTCCCTATTGCTTCAAGATGTGCTGTACGTACTGGAAGGTGTCGGGACCCTTGATAAGGCAACGCACGAGCCCGTGCACGAGTTGAGCTCCTTCGGCGTGATCTGCTAGCGTTCGCGCTGTCCATGGTAGTGCAACCGCACGCAACTTCGAGATTGAACTTCAACCTATGTTATTTCTTATGAGTTAAGATAGTTGGGCGATTTGCTAGGCGATTGGGCAGGGGTGATTGATGAATCGCTCAATCCAATTTGGAGTAGAACCCACAATACTACATGTAGTATTTCTTTCAGTCAAAAGTGTTGACGTATTACCATCGGTAGTAGTACTACGTAGATTGTACTACTATATATAAGTAGTAATCATACTGAACGAGTATGCAATGTAATTAGAGAGCTGATAGCGTCTCAGAACTACTACATGTGGTAGTGTATGTACAGGCAGTATGCCATGTAAGCTAGCCTGCTTCCATGGGCGGTCTTACAGCGTGGTAGGCTCAAGCTCGGTGGCTGGCCTGGGGCTCTCCCAGCACGTCGAGCGTGCGGCGCTACAGCAACATTGCTGAGGGGACACGATGGCCCAGCACGGTGTGTGTGCATCTTCACAGCTCAGTGGCTGGAGCATAGGTGGAGGACTGGGCCGTTGCGTGCGTGCAGCATGGCTGACGCGAGGGATGGCCTCCCAGCACGGCGTGCGTGCGTCTTCACAGCTCAGTGGCTGGAGCATAGGATAGATTACTTGAGTACTGGCCCGATGCGTGACAGCCGATGTACGTCTTGGCTTGTGTCCGTGGCTTGCTTCATCCTTGTCTTTCTTTATCTCCACGCTGAGGAAGCGTTGGGGTCCATAACCTGTTGAAGTAATGATTTGCGCAGAGATATTAGTACGACAGGTAGGTCTTAAAGAAGGATCTGAGTGAATAAAAGGAGAGGCCTTGTGTCTTGGAGATGGTAAAAGAAGTAGTTGTGTGGGAGCTTGTAAAAAGCAGAAGTGATGAATTAGAGATTCTGGTGTTCTGGAGGGGAGTTATTCTCCACCAACCAGTCCAGTTAGGTACGATTTCTCTATATGGAACTGCACAATTTAATACCCCTAGATAGGTGTCATCACTGCAGAGATGGTAACTTCAACAGTCTTGAACTTAAGGATGGACATGACAGGGCCGAAGATTTCCTCACGAGCAATGGTCATGTCGTCTTCAACATCCGCGAACACGGTGGGCTCGATGAACCAACCCTTGTCGCCCTTGCGGTGTCCACCTGCCACAAGACGAGCACCCTCCTCCTTGCCCTTCTCGACGTAGCCCAGGATCTTCTTGAACTGCGCCTCGTCAATCTGAGAGCCCTGGTCGGTCTTGTCATCGAACGGATCTCCGACAATGCGAGCATTCGCGGCCTCAGCAGAGCGCTTGACGAATTCGTCGTAGATCCCCTCCTGCACGAACACGCGCGTGCCCGAGATGCAACACTGACCCTGGTTCATGAACAGACCCAGCTGCGACTGCTTGATGGCAAGGTCGATGTCTGCGTCGTCTAGGATAATGTTCGCGGACTTGCCGCCCAATTCCAGAGTGATACGCTTCAGGTTGCTCACGTGCGAAGTACGCATGATCTGGTACCCGACTTCCGTCGATCCGGTAAATGCGACCTTGTCCACGTTAGGGTGTTGAGCGAGGTGGCGTCCAGCGTTGGCTCCAACACCAGGCACAATGTTCACTACACCCTTGGGGAATCCAGCCTCAACAATCAGCTCACCGACGCGTAGAGCAGAGAGAGCAGTCTGCTCTGCAGGCTTCAGCACGATAGTGTTACCAGCAGCAAGAGCAGGACCAAGCTTCCACGCCATCATCAGCAACGGGAAGTTCCACGGGATGATCTGAGCGCACACACCAACAGGTTCAGCCTTGGTGTAGCATAGGTAAGGTCCCGAAACGGGGATGACGGATCCGTGGATCTTGTCGGGCCAGCCAGCGTAGTAGCGCAGCGTCTTCAGCACGAGTTTGACGTCGTTCTCCTTGGCGACGTGGAACGGCTTGCCATTGTCCAGAGCCTCCAGAGCCGCGATCTCGTCAATGTTCTCCTCGATGAGGTCCGCGAGCTTGTAAATGAGCTTGCCACGGTCTTCAGCAGACATAGTGCGCCACGGACCTTCAAACGCATCGCGGGCAGCAGCCACTGCAGCGTCAATGTCGGCGTTCACAGCCTCCGACACATCGGCGATCTTCTCCTCCGTGGCGGGGTTGAACGTCTCGAAGGTGCGGCCACTCGAGGATGGCACAAACTCGCCATTGATCAGCAGATTTGTCTGCTTGACTGGCACCTTGGACGAGAACTGGCGGGTCAGTGAGACTGGCGAGGCCTTGGCGGCCGTAACAACGGTGGCGCGAGCGAAAGCATTGGCCTGGACGCGTGGCAGAGTGCGCAGAATGTGGCGCTGCATACTGGTTTTGTGTCTCGGAGGGTGTGGACGAAAGCGCAAAAAGCGGAATGAACTTGAACCCATTGGCAGACCCAGCAGCAACAAGTCTCCGCAATCCGCCACAACTCGAGGCGCGGATTTGGGATGCAGTTCCAGCCGATCTGCACGACGCCAGGCGGAAGCACCGTCATCCCATTACAAGGTGAAGGCGCTCGACACGTGCTGTGCGCAATCTCGTGATACAAGATACGACAAAGCGAGAAGCCGCACCAAGCGGCCACACGTTGTGTAGTCCAGCTGGGTGGCAGCGCGCGCATAAGTTACAGTACCCCTGCCTCCGGAAGACATGTTTCTTGCAGATATCTTGGAGGTTTGGGGAGAGCACTTTCACCAAAAACACGATTTGCAGGTTGAAGCGCTTGCGGGTAGACGTGGCTATCGCTTCAGGAAGTTCGAGTTGTCGACGAAGAACGAGTGTGAAAAAGGGGAGGCAGTTCACAAACTTCAGAATTTGACGATGGAAATGAGCCTTGTCCAATGGGCAGCAGCGACTACAGTAAATGGATTTGATAGTAATTACTGGTATCGTTGCGCCTGCTTGCATGTTACCGGTGTGGCATTGTCTTCGCAAGTCTAGCCCTTTCACGCTGCTTGGGTGGCATACATGTCCTGTACTTTGCATGGTACAGTAATTGCTGCTTGGTCTCGTCCCTCCTCGGCGTTTCAAACGAGTAGAGCGGACAGGACAGCCGTGCCAGCAATTGGCACAGTAGTCTGTACAATTGTGATCTCGTCAATCCATGTAGCAGACGAGTACCCACCACTGAGCCACCAGGACAATGCATGTGCGACTTCTGACAGAAGTCGGCGTGCATTTACGCACTGTAGCCCCACGGGGTGGTTGTCAGTGGATTTTAATGGCGCCGATCCAAGAGCTCGGCGGCTTTTACAAGACACCGGAGAGAGTCCGCGCACCGCCGGTAACTCTCCCACAAACGAGCGATACCGTACAGACCGACCAGCACCACGGGCCGAAGATGACTCTCTGCGTTCGTTGCAAATCGCTAATCACCGCTCGCGCTCCGACTGTGGCATTTTGCGTCTCGGCTGATTAAAAGTGACAGCAAGTGAAGTTCAATTCTGAAGCATAGCACCAGCTGGTGCACCAGATGAGGCGGACTGACGTCGTAAAGCGGAAACAAGACGGTGCTTTTGCGTCGGATAAGCGAATATGGGCGCGGAGTTTACAGCTTGATCACGTTCGTCGGTTGAACGACCGCCGGAAGCACGCGATCTTTCATCGGGAAAGCAAATCCTGCTGACAGATTTGCGTCTGGAAAGCGAATCTGGCAGCTACGTTTACAGACACTTACTTCAACCTCCGGTCGGCTTCAACAGTTGAATCCACTGCAGTATCTAGCCAAATGCCAGTATGATGCGTTGTAGAAGACGGAGAGATGAGATCCGGCGAAGCGCAGGTGCGTGTGTACGTGAAGGTTATCTACATCCGAAACTTGACGCAGGAGAAGCCTCGGTAGGCTGGCTACCCTACTTGTGCAACACAAGCACAAGTGGTGCTTTGCGATTTTCCTTGCCGTGACTGGCAGTCATTGGCTGCATTCGATGGAGTTGGCTTGTGCACGTTTCGTTTCGGGGTCAATATCCGCCAAAACCTCCGTGGTGCACCACGTTGCACCAAAACCACGATAATGTCCTATTGACCGTCTTAGATTGTGTGCTATTCTCGTTTTTCATTTTACATTCGTTACTTCGCTTGATATTGACCGATAACGCAACATTTTCTAGTGTAGCTTTGTCGAAACTCAGCGACTGAGTGAGATCATCGGCCTTCCACCTACAGAAGCCTTCATGCAATAAACAATCATGCTTCAAAACTCACGCAGTACTTCTACCCCTACTCTTGTGTTTACACTTGTGTTGCGGGTTCCTCCGACGGATCAGCTCTGTGGTTTTGTTCGGTTGATCTGGAGTACACCGCAGCAACTTGGTGACCAAGGTGGGTATGACCCCACCCGAGGTAGGTTTGTAGTCTGATGGCTGCGTGCTCTCCGCGGTCTCGGTCATGTTTTCTAGCTTGTTTCTGGTGTTGTGACAGCGTTGTCAACACTCAACGAGCTCCTGGTAGTACATGGACTGCTGTTTGTCAATTGAAATCATCCAAAGGAAGTCATTAAGTTAGAAATGTAGTAATTTTTTAAGCCAAACCTGTCATGAGCGAAATGAAATTGGCGATCTAACTCAACTGCCTTGTTCATTATTCATATATTGATTCGCCTACTTAGGCTTGGAAAACAAGTATTTATCAACGAAGCTACCTGGTTATATGTCAAAGTAAAGTCGTAGAACCATCTACGGAAAGTAACCATTGCCAGTGCTGGAAATGATGGAGTTGATGTCAAAGGACGATATGAAAAAAATACCCTGTTAACGTGAAGCTGGAGCTGCTAGATCCCCCTCAGTTTCCTTCAAGGGAGCAGAGGAAACTGTGAGGTTTGACGGGGTTTCTTTCGAGCATTGCGTTAACAAGATGACATCAACTCCATAAAAATCAGGTAGTATTCGGTACGACATTTACATGCAGGGGGCGACCGCATGGGCTAACAGTTTGTCTTTCGATCAGACCAAACCTCCAGCAATATCGGGGTGGAAAAACTTAGAAGTAATAGAGGCCAACTCCATCGAATGCAGCCAATGACTGCCAGTCACGGCAAGGAAAATCGCAAAGCACCACTTGTGCTTGTGTTGCACAAGTAGGGTAGCCAGCCTACCGAGGCTTCTCCTGCGTCAAGTTTCGGATGTAGATAACCTTCACGTACACACGCACCTGCGCTTCGCCGGATCTCATCTCTCCGTCTTCTACAACGCATCATACTGGCATTTGGCTAGATACTGCAGTGGATTCAACTGTTGAAGCGTGCCGACCGGAGGTTGAAGTAAGTGTCTGTAAACGTAGCTGCCAGATTCGCTTTCCAGACGCAAATCTGTCAGCAGGATTTGCTTTCCCGATGAAAGATCGCGTGCTTCCGGCGGTCGTTCAACCGACGAACGTGATCAAGCTGTAAACTCCGCGCCCATATTCGCTTATCCGACGCAAAAGCACCGTCTTGTTTCCGCTTTACGACGTCAGTCCGCCTCATCTGGTGCACCAGCTGGTGCTATGCTTCAGAATTGAACTTCACTTGCTGTCACTTTTAATCAGCCGAGACGCAAAATGCCACAGTCGGAGCGCGAGCGGTGATTAGCGATTTGCAACGAACGCAGAGAGTCATCTTCGGCCCGTGGTGCTGGTCGGTCTGTACGGTATCGCTTCGTTTGTGGGAGAGTTACCGGCGGTGCGCGGACTCTCTCCGGTGTCTTGTAAAAGCCGCCGAGCTCTTGGATCGGCGCCATTAAAATCCACTGACAACCACCCCGTGGGGCTACAGTGCGTAAATGCACGCCGACTTCTGTCAGAAGTCGCACATGCATTGTCCTGGTGGCTCAGTGGTGGGTACTCGTCTGCTACATGGATTGACGAGATCACAATTGTACAGACTACTGTGCCAATTGCTGGCACGGCTGTCCTGTCCGCTCTACTCGTTTGAAACGCCGAGGAGGGACGAGACCAAGCAGCAATTACTGTACCATGCAAAGTACAGGACATGTATGCCACCCAAGCAGCGTGAAAGGGCTAGACTTGCGAAGACAATGCCACACCGGTAACATGCAAGCAGGCGCAACGATACCAGTAATTACTATCAAATCCATTTACTGTAGTCGCTGCTGCCCATTGGACAAGGCTCATTTCCATCGTCAAATTCTGAAGTTTGTGAACTGCCTCCCCTTTTTCACACTCGTTCTTCGTCGACAACTCGAACTTCCTGAAGCGATAGCCACGTCTACCCGCAAGCGCTTCAACCTGCAAATCGTGTTTTTGGTGAAAGTGCTCTCCCCAAACCTCCAAGATATCTGCAAGAAGGCAGGCGTACTGTATTGTGTGTGTGCGCGCTGCCACCCAGCCGGACTACACAACGTGTGGCCGCTTGGTGCGGCTTCTCGCTTTGTCGTACATGTATCTTGTATCACGAGATTGCGCACAGCACGTGTCGAGCGCCTTCACCTTGCAATGGGATGACGGTGCTTCCGCCTGGCGTCGTGCAGATCGGCTGGAACTGCATCCCAAATCCGCGCCTCGAGTTGTGGCGGATTGCGGAGACTTGTTGCTGCTGGGTCTGCCAATGGGTTCAAGTTCATTCCGCTTTTTGCGCTTTCGTCCACACCCTCCAAGACACAAAACCAGTATGCAGCGCCACATTCTGCGCACTCTGCCATGCGTCCAGGCCAATGCTTTCGCTCTCGCCACCGTTGTTACGGCCGCCAAGGCCTCGCCAGTCTCACTGACCCGCCAGTTCTCGTCCAAGGTGCCAGTCAAGCAGACAAATCTGCTGATCAATGGCGAGTTTGTGCCATCCTCGAGTGGCCGCACCTTCGAGACGTTCAACCCCGCCACGGAGGAGAAGATCGCCGATGTGTCGGAGGCTGTGAACGCCGACATTGACGCTGCAGTGGCTGCTGCCCGCGATGCGTTTGAAGGTCCGTGGCGCACTATGTCTGCTGAAGACCGTGGCAAGCTCATTTACAAGCTCGCGGACCTCATCGAGGAGAACATTGACGAGATCGCGGCTCTGGAGGCTCTGGACAATGGCAAGCCGTTCCACGTCGCCAAGGAGAATGACGTCAAACTCGTGCTGAAGACGATGCGCTACTACGCTGGCTGGCCCGACAAGATCCACGGATCCGTCATCCCCGTTTCGGGACCTTACCTATGCTACACCAAGGCTGAACCTGTTGGTGTGTGCGCTCAGATCATCCCGTGGAACTTCCCGTTGCTGATGATGGCGTGGAAGCTTGGTCCTGCTCTTGCTGCTGGTAACACTATCGTGCTGAAGCCTGCAGAGCAGACTGCTCTCTCTGCTCTACGCGTCGGTGAGCTGATTGTTGAGGCTGGATTCCCCAAGGGTGTAGTGAACATTGTGCCTGGTGTTGGAGCCAACGCTGGACGCCACCTCGCTCAACACCCTAACGTGGACAAGGTCGCATTTACCGGATCGACGGAAGTCGGGTACCAGATCATGCGTACTTCGCACGTGAGCAACCTGAAGCGTATCACTCTGGAATTGGGCGGCAAGTCCGCGAACATTATCCTAGACGACGCAGACATCGACCTTGCCATCAAGCAGTCGCAGCTGGGTCTGTTCATGAACCAGGGTCAGTGTTGCATCTCGGGCACGCGCGTGTTCGTGCAGGAGGGGATCTACGACGAATTCGTCAAGCGCTCTGCTGAGGCCGCGAATGCTCGCATTGTCGGAGATCCGTTCGATGACAAGACCGACCAGGGCTCTCAGATTGACGAGGCGCAGTTCAAGAAGATCCTGGGCTACGTCGAGAAGGGCAAGGAGGAGGGTGCTCGTCTTGTGGCAGGTGGACACCGCAAGGGCGACAAGGGTTGGTTCATCGAGCCCACCGTGTTCGCGGATGTTGAAGACGACATGACCATTGCTCGTGAGGAAATCTTCGGCCCTGTCATGTCCATCCTCAAGTTCAAGACCATCGACGAGGTTATTCACCGCGCCAACGACTCTGAGTACGGCCTTGGTGGTGGCGTTGTGACGAGCAACATCGACAACGCCATCAAGATCTCGAACGGCATCCGCACGGGTACGGTGTACGTGAACTGCTACGACGTGTTCGACTCGAACACTCCGTTCGGTGGTTTCAAGGACTCTGGCATTGGTCGCGAGAACGGCGAGTTGGGTCTTCGTAACTACCTGGAGCACAAGACGGTGATCATCAAACGCCCAGATGATTCGATGCCTTAGGTGAGCCGTGCCTTCGGTCATTTTAAACTATGAAATTAATGCGCACTCAAGTTATAAAAACATCCCCAGAGTTCATACCGTTTGTACTTTTATCGAAGCTGGCTGAGAGTTTGGAATCGCGCGTTGAAATGGTTCACGTGCTCGAGTGTACTGTATCTCGATTCGGTTGGATGCCATGGAATCAACTTCAACATGAAGTAACCTCAACCTGCTGTACCGGCCCGGCACATGCACGCGCACAAGTTTTCGTCTGCAGTTCATCCGCCGATACGCAAGCATGAGCCTTATTGTACATTCGCCAAACGAAGACAGCTCAAAATTCCTACCAAGTCTGCGTGAATTTACAAAAACCACCGGCAAACATCGGTTGAAAAAGTCGTCGCTTGTGTGTTGAAAGGCATCGACACTTCAGGATCTTACAACAGAACGAACTGAGCTTTTGCAATGCACGCTTCGAAAGCAACTTTCCACTCGAGATTTGGCCTCCCTCGACTCGACTTTTTTATTTTCCAGTCGAGATTGAAGCTCTTTGCGTTTTCCTTGATGAGACCAAGTCTCTTCAACGGACACAATACATAACCTTTAATAATTAATAACTTGAATTGTTGAGCATTGTTATAAAAACCCACTAATGTATAATATCCTGTGATCATGTTGTTGTCACGAAACGGTGCAGATTTGAGCCGGCTGGATGAGGCATGTATCAACAATACATTGGCATGATACTGTACAAGCCGCGACTACCCTCGTGGAGGGCAGAGGACCCCGCTCTTCAACGCGTGTAGCACAGGTTTGCAGTCAACGACCGCAAAGGCTCATTCTGCAATTTGCCTCGTCCAGAGCAAGCGACCAAAGCCCTCCGAACCATGCAGCGCCACATTTTGCGTCAAGTTCCCCGCCACTCCAGTGTCTTCGCTGTCAAGACTGCTGCTACTGCCTTTAAGGCTTCACCGCTGGTGCTGTCGCGTCACTTTTCGGCCCAGGTGCCCGTCAAGCAGACCAACCTGCTCATCAACGGTGAGTTCGTGCCGTCCGTCAAGGGCAAAACCTTCGAGACGTTCAACCCTGCTACGGAGGAGAAGATCGCGGATGTCGCTGAAGGCGGCACCGCTGACATTGACGCCACTGTGGCTGCTGCCCGTGCGGCTTTTGATGGTCCGTGGCGTACTATGTCCGCTGAAGACCGTGGCAAGCTCATCTACCGTCTTGCTGAGCTCATTGAGGAGAACATCGACGAGCTCTCGGCTCTAGAAGCGCTTGACAACGGAAAGCCGTGCTCGGTCGCCAAAGCTGCCGACCTCGGACTTGTGATCAAGACTCTCCGCTACTACGCTGGCTGGCCCGACAAGATCCACGGATCCGTCATCCCCGTTTCGGGACCTTACCTATGCTACACAAAGGCTGAACCTGTTGGTGTGTGCGCTCAGATCATCCCGTGGAACTTCCCGTTGCTGATGATGGCGTGGAAGCTTGGTCCTGCTCTTGCTGCTGGTAACACTATTGTTGTGTCGCTCGAATGCAAATGTAGAAGTGATATGTATTGAGTAGCCTGTAGTTTTCACTAGCTGTTCTCTTCCTATGTATGCTCTTAGAGATTGGATTCCACGTAATAACGGTCCATGCTTGCTGTCCTTGCGTAACATTCCGTAGTTCAGCAACCGTCCTTACTTGCTGTAGTCGTAGCCGTAACTCTTCTACAAAGTACTTGTGTTGCTTGGCTTGACCCCAGCAACTGCAAGACGATGTAGCTTCAGCTACAACACTTCCCCCTCGAGGAGATCTTTCAATGTAGATATGCAAGCGCTCCACACTGAGAGCTGTTGTCGCTACTTGACTTGTAGCGCCTTGCGCAACGCCTTCACCGGTGCCAGCTTTGCGTTACTGTGAACGAAAGCCTTAACCACAGCAGGGACATCCTGCAGCAGAACATCTGCGGGTTCCAACGAGTCTTCGTGTTTGCTCAGACCTCGCCAGTGGACCTTGATCTCATGGCGCTTCTCGTGACGATTGTAGCGCGCTTCCAGCAAGTTGTCCACCACGTGACCTTCACTGTTGTGGGCGATGTGCAATAACAGGTTCTTCGTCACATTCAGGGACTCGTCCGCGTAGAACTTTAGGCGACTAGCATGCGCCTCCCGCTTTTGCCCTGTTACTAGGTTTTGGATCACGAATATCCAATTTGACACGGTGTCGGTCACTTGGGCTGGACCACACCACTTCACGCGAAGTTTACTGCGCGTATGTTGCCACACATCAGCATACAACACAAAATCCCCAATGTCGAACTGTGCCATCGTTGTGCCTTTCTTGTTGCCGTGACTAGCACGACCAGCAGCTCTCACATTCGAATTTACTCGGCTGCACTGTTTGTGCATGTCTTCTAGTGCCTGCTTCAGACGTCCAACGTTATCGCGCTGGGTAGCCTGTATTTGCTCCAGTGTAGTAGTCTTAATAGGCCCAGGTAGCGCAATATGATCAGTTGGTCCCATAGCTGTCAGTCCTGTCATTGCAGTGATAGGTGCTATTCCACCCAGTGATGGCGACGGCGAGTTGTTTAGCACCATCTGCACGATCTTGATTACTCGGGGCCATTCACTTGGCTGCAGCCTCCACTCGGACAGCAGTGCACGACAGCAGCGTAGTACTTCTCGCATTACCACTTCAGCTGTCCCGTTAGCCCAAGGACAGCGTGCCGTAGTGAAGTGGTGGTGTGCGCCGAGTGCATGTTGCAAAGCTTCGATTGTCTTGTTCTTGAAGTGGGTTCCCTGATCGCTAACCCAGCTTCGGCACACTCCAAAAGACGCAAACCACTCCATTAGACCTGTAAACGTAGCATCTGCGTCTGCCGTCTCGTTCGGCAAAAGCCACGTAAACTTGGATGCGTCGTCTTTGATAACTAACACATATTCCTGGTTCGTGATACTCTCCCCTAAATACAAGAAGTCCCAATGGATTAGCTCGTTAGGGCGGTCTGCGTGCATAGCTTCACCGAGAATCCGTGCTTGAGGCGGACCTCCAAGCGTACTAGCACAGTGTAGACATCTTCGAACAAAAAACTCAACGTCCTTCTGTATGTCGGTCCACACAAATCGATCACTGATCTGCTGTAGCGTTACCGCAGCACCTTGGTGTCCAGCAATGCCAAAATGTCCAACAACACACACACGGACTTGCAGATCTGTTTGCATCGTCCGGTATCCAGATGCGACCGTCTCTATCTTTCCACAATGAGTCATCTTGGCACTGCTTCATATCTCTTGGTGGTTGCGCTGAATTCTGAGCAGTTGAAATAACTTGAAGCGTTGGCCAGACGAAGTTGTCTTCCAGCTGTGGAGAAAGAGGTAGTGGCACTTGCCAAATTGCACAAACCGTCTTGAAAGACGAGCCCCATCTCGACAATAAGTCTGCCCATACGTTGTCGTCACCAGCGATATCATGGATTTCGTACTGGTAGCCCATCAGCAGGAGTGACCAGCGATGCAGTTTGTCCGCGGTGTACTTGGCCACAGACTTCGCGACACTATGTGGGTCAAAAATGTAGCACAAGTTTCGATGGTCCGTGAACAGTGCAAACCCATCTGGGCGATGAAGCAAATAATCTGCTCGTCGGCAAGTTTCCACTATCGCGTAAGCTTCTTTTCCACTATAGCCCATCGTCGTGCTGCCCCGAGAAAGACCCGCTCAACATCATCAATGGTTCATGCTCCTGCTCACTAATTGGTCGCTGAGCTTGATCTCGGGAATCTGGGTAATTGCGGCCCCCAATGCTCGTCACTAGCATCCGTGTAGACAGTGAGCAATTTTTCAGGGTCCGGATGCGCCAATTGCAGTGCATTTTTCAACGCAAGCTTGCATCGTTCCACACAGGCCGTTTCTGTCATCACCCCAACCTACGTCACTGAGCTTCACTGCTCGAACTTGGGTCTTCTTGCGGCCACCAGCCTGGTCATACACCTTCTCCATCATTTTTACCAGTGGATGAACTAGCTTGTTAAAAGCAGGAAGCGAAGTCCGCATCAATTCAGTGCGCAAACGAACTGTTGCAGCTCCTGTCCTGTTGTTGGTGCTGGGAGTTTTGCCAGAGCATCAATCCTGGCAGGGTCGTGTCGAACGCCTTCTCCTGAGACGACCCGGCCACACCAAAGTGCTTCTCTTAAATAAAAATGACACTTCTTTGGATTGAGTTTCAAACCCTTGTCAGCGCATATTTGCAATACCTTCTGCAGCAACACCAGTAGGGCCTCATCGCTCTCCTCGTAGCCAAGTAGATCATCGATCCAAATCATCAAACCGTTGTTAAATAGCTCTGAGAACATCTCCTGGACAGTCGATTGTACATAAGCCACGCTGTTGGTTCCCCCCATCAGGACGCGCGTGGGTGTAATGACCCCTTCTTCGGTCAGGATAGAATAGATCTGTTGACACCACACTGCCATAGCAAACTGCCAAAATCCCTTAAAAAAGTCTAACGAGAAGTATCGAGAAGATCCACGTAATTGCTCGAACGCCGCCTCAAGAATCGGCATTGGCCACACGATCGTCTCCACACATTCGTTGGGCCCTCGAACATCCACTGTCATACGAAAAGCATTCACCTCAGGCTTATTCACCACCAACGGAGGCGAGCACCAACTGCTTTTGGGGTTTCGATAGCATAGCCCAGCTGCAAGTAAGGCGTCAACGTGTTTTTTGAGGAATTCACGATGAGCAGGCGAGTATCGGCGTGCTCGGCATCTCACTGGTACTGCACCAGGTTTCAATTTCACTTCCATAGGTGGCATATCGACCGGAGGGTCCCTGCCGATAATGATGCGAAACACGTCAATGAACTGCATCAAAATTTGCTCCAACTCCTGGAGAAATTCCTCGTTCGCACCCAATTTACGTGCCTCATCAACTTTCTCGAGCAATATTGACCTTATCTCCGCGTGTTCCTGTTCCTTTCCAGTGGAGAAGTCGGGAAAGCATGCCTGATCTTCCTCTTCCACGAGGTCAGCCTCCTCAGGTGTTGGATTTGGGTTCTCAGCACTTCTGGCGTAGGCTAGTACACTGGCGGCCTTACCCAGAGGACCATCGTCGACATCTCCCATATCCCACGCCTCGCTTACCTGCTGTGCCCCAGCTAACAGTTTTTCGGGACTGTAACCTAGTTTCTGCATGATCCACTTCGATAGCAACAATTCACCAACTCCCGGTGGTAGTCGGTCAGTCACCCAGCAGATCACGTTGTGCAGAATTAATGGCCCCCCTGGTGTCGTGAATCTTAAATTCAGCTTCACTTTGTTCTTCACTGTTGCGGGTTTATCGCCAATGCCAGTCACACCAGCGTGATCAGCAATTTCGAGATAGTTTAGCCATATTCCGCGGTCCGAGAGAGCTTTTAGCAATTTAGTCGTGACGATTGACACTTCTGCTGCACTGTCCGGCGTGATACAGGTCTCAACAAGCTCCATTACCTTGCATAGTATCGCTGACGGCGTCCTGTCATCCTCATGGATTCTTGTACTCACAGTCAGTACAGGCTTTACGACTTTGCGGCCGGTGCTCTTTTCATAGAGCTCCTTTGCCTCCACGGGGCTAGCGACCTCCGGGCACTGGAAAACACCATGAGCCTGATCACCGCATTTAAAACACTGTCTGGCCTGCCTCTCCTGCTTAGCCTGTCCGACCTGATATCCTTTGCGAGCATTCGCCTGCTTTGGTTGCGATGTAGTGTTTTTTTCTGTCACTCGAGCCGTGTTATTTGACCCACTTTGTCCTTTCTTCGACTGGGAAGGGACGTTTTGCTGCTGATTAGTCCTGGACGCGTTACCTGACTGCTGCTGCACCGATATGTGGGCCTCGAATCGCATGAATCCTTCAAGCTCAGTGCGGAGCCACTTCAAGAACGTCTGGACGCTGGACTTAGTTGGCTTGTGCACTTGGCGACTGAGTTGATCCCTCACCGCAGCCTTAAAAGCAGGAGGTCGAAGCCCGTCGACTAAATACCCAACCATCTTCTTCGGCTCCTCGTGCACCACATCTTCCATGTTCAGGCGGTCAATAATCTCATAGAAGTCCGCCATCAACCTGGACAAGCGGGACTCTGCGTCCTGCAGATTTGTGTCCATGCAAAGTGTCTTTACTTCCCGGTCCAGTGTCTTATAAGCTGTATTGTCTGGTACGCGGGCCGACAAGAAATAATCTCGCCACTCAGACTCGGTCACGTCCTTTTCATCCTTGAACAATTCAAACCCACAAATTCTCACCATGGTGCCTTGTTCAATGCACGCACTTAACGGCATGACGAAAATTTTTGCCTGAGTGCCCTGGTTTAACGCCTTGATGCGTCGCGTGTAAATTGCGTAGCTATCCATGAAATCACGCTTCTCTTTTTTTGAACTGCCCCTGTATATGGGTGGTACAGGCAGGTTAGTTCCTGCAGCCACGGTGACGGCAGGTGATTCCTCTACGGGTCGACTGTCAGCTGAAGGAGCAGCACCTTGAGCGAAAGCCCCCCATCGAGCCTGCAAGTGAGGCTGCACCGCCTCTGCCAAGCTCTCCAGTCGTTGCCCCTGCAGCCCAACTGCTTCTTCAGCAGCCTTCAGCAACCGGTACTGTTCCTCGAGAAACTGTCGATGGTCCTCCATCTGCTTACGCATCTCTAGTTGCTGATCGAGCAGCGCAGACTGACGATCATGTTGCGCTTGTAGGTACTCAGACGTTTTTGCCGCAAGATGGTCTTGCTGACGTTGCACCTGGCCTAGCTTCGCAGTCGTCTCCTGATGAGCAGCGGCTGCAGTCTGAGCTAGAGCCTCAACTTGACGATTGGTGTCGCTGCCTTGGATCCTCGCCGTTCTCGTTGTCGTTTCCTGAAACTGCAGGTCGACGTCCGGATACGGCGGCAGCGGTGGGTATACAGCTACCGGCATCTCACTATCAGAGTGAACCACCATCGCTTCGTCGGCTTCTTCCATGCTGGGAGCGACTTCCCAGCTAAAGAATTCTTTGTTGTGTCGCTCGAATGCAAATGTAGAAGTGATATGTATTGAGTAGCCTGTAGTTTTCACTAGCTGTTCTCTTCCTATGTATGCTCTTAGAGATTGGATTCCACGTAATAACGGTCCATGCTTGCTGTCCTTGCGTAACATTCCGTAGTTCAGCAACCGTCCTTACTTGCTGTAGTCGTAGCCGTAACTCTTCTACAAAGTACTTGTGTTGCTTGGCTTGACCCCAGCAACTGCAAGACGATGTAGCTTCAGCTACAACAACTATCGTGCTGAAGCCTGCTGAGCAGACTCCGTTGTCTGCCTTGCGTGTTGGCGAGCTGATTGTTGAGGCTGGATTCCCCAAGGGTGTAGTGAACATTGTGCCTGGTGTTGGAGCTGAAGCTGGACGTCATCTTGCGCAGCACTCGGATGTCGACAAGGTTGCTTTCACGGGCTCCACTGAGGTCGGATACCAGATCATGCGTACTTCGCACGTGAGCAACCTGAAACGTATCACTCTGGAGCTCGGAGGCAAGTCTGCCAACATCATTCTGGACGATGCAGACATCGACCTCGCTATTCAGCAGTCGCAGCTGGGTCTGTTCATGAACCAGGGTCAGTGCTGCATTGCCGGCACCCGCGTTTACGTGCAGGAGGGCATTACGACGAGTTCGTGCGACGTTCAGTGGAGGCTGCCAACGCCCGAGTGGTGGGCGACCCGTTCGACGCCAAGACCGACCAGGGCTCTCAGATTGACGAGACTCAGTTCGAGAAGATCTTGGGATACATCGAGGAGGGCAAGAAGGAAGGTGCTAAGCTGGTGGCCGGTGGCAAGCGTCATGGCAGCAAGGGCTGGTTCATCGAACCCACCGTGTTTGCCGATGTGACGGACGATATGACCATCGCTCGTGAGGAAATCTTCGGCCCTGTCATGTCCATCCTCAAGTTCAAGACCATCGACGAGGTCATTGCACGCGCCAACGACTCTGTCTACGGTCTGGGCGCTGGTGTTGTGACGAGCAACATCGACAACGCCATCAAGATCTCGAACGGTATCCGCACGGGTACGGTGTACGTGAACTGCTACGACGTGTTCGACTCGAACACTCCGTTCGGTGGTTTCAAGGACTCTGGCATTGGTCGCGAGAACGGCGAGTTGGGTCTTCGTAACTACCTGGAGCACAAGACGGTGATCATCAAACGCCCAGATGATTCGATGCCTTAAGACTGTTTTCTCTTTGATGTCCAGTAACAGTAGTGTTAGCAGCTTCTCCAAAATCCAAACAAACACGTCGAAGAAGACGTAAGTAAACCTTTTGATCCGATGTTCTTGAGTTAGTTTTAGCTTTGGAAATACTCCAGTTTTACGTAAGAGAGGGTAGTTTGACAACGTGCACGTCAAAATACTGGTAGTACATGATCTGCTGGTAACTTCTCTGTTGAAGTGTATTATAATAATTGTAAAAATTATAGAAGATCTGTTTTCACAGTATATCATATATTAAAGGTACTTCCTTCTCTCCCGAGTTGTAGTATCAGAGAAAATCTGCCCAAGACGTCGAGAGCAGACGCGTCCACTCCCGAGTCTTCCTCCTCCCCCCGTAAAGCGATATGTCGGCCATGAACCTCAGCCGCGAGCAGCAGAACGAGCTCCTCTTCGTAGGGTTCAACCAGGACAGTGGTGCGTCCCTGCCTCTCGTCCTGAATAAACCCTAGGATCCGTCCTACTGACCTTTTTACCTTCCTCTTCTTTTTAGGTTGTTTCGCCTGCGGAACTGACTCAGGTTTTAAGATCTTCAATTGTGACCCTTTTAAGGAGACATTCCACCGAGGTAGAACGCTTGGAATTAGGTTTTAAACATTAGGGTTTGATCCTTTTTCTGACATTTTACTATGCAGACTTCTCCAATGGAGGCATTGGTATCGTGGAGATGCTCTTCCGCTGTAACATTCTGGCCATTGTCGGAGGCGGACGCAACCCAAGATACCCTCCTAACAAGGCATTGACAAGTTTAAGCTACTGCTGAAGAGAGGAAACTGTTCTGACATTGTTTTTATTATTATTATTATTATTTTGCTGACTGCTAGGTGATGATCTGGGACGACCACCAGAGCCGCAATATTGGAGAACTGAGCTTCCGTAGTGAAGTGAAGGCTGTCAAATTGCGTCGTGACCGGTACGCTTTTGCTACAACAGTATTGTGTGAAAATACTTTTTCTTCTTACGATCAATTTTGTGTGTAGAGTGGTGGTAGTGCTGCAGAACAAGATTTACGTGTATAACTTCTGTACGTCTCAAGCAATGGTGCAGCAATATTGTGCAGTTAATTGATATAATTCCTATCCCTTGCAGCGGACCTGAAGTTGGTGGATCACATCGAGACCATTGCGAACCCGAAGGGGCTCTGTGCACTCTGTCCCAATCCTTCCAACACGGTGCTGGCTTGCCCTGGTGTGACCCGTGGTACTGTTCGTATTGAGCTGTACGACCTACGGAAGACCACGCTCATCACTGCCCACGAAGCTGAGCTATCACAGGTGAGACTCTTTTACTGACTGTTCTTTGAGAAATCAGCACGGGCTAATTTACCTTGTATTTTGGCAGATTTGTCTAAACCTTGATGGCACGCGCTTGGCGACAGCGTCGGACAAGGGAACGCTCATTCGTATCTTCGATACTCAGAGTGGTCAGATCACGCAGGAGCTGCGGTGAGTGACGCAGTCAGGAATTTATGTTTGCGTTCGATTACTGACTGATGCCTGCGTTTTTAAATGCTGTAGCCGTGGAGCGGATCGTGCCGAGATCTACAGTATTTGCTTCAGTCCGACGGCACCGTTGCTTGCTTGCTCGAGTGACAAGGGAACTGTACACGTCTTCTCGCTGACGGCTGAGGGTTCCGGCCGCAATTTCGCGTCTGACCCCACGACGATGGGGAACGTTCCGTCGCAAAGTATTCCAACCCATTACTCTGCGGGAAGTGCCCCTCGCAGCGGAGAGGACGATGGCACTGAGAACTCCAAATCAAGGTATTGTTTTTGCGTCCTTGCTAGGCGTGATTGGGCGACTAAGTGGGTTTTGTGTGCAGCTTGTCATTCATGCGAGGACTACTACCAAAGTACTTCAGTTCCGAGTGGAGTTTTGCACAGTTTCGTGTACCGGAGACTCGAACGATCTGCGCCTTTGGCACCGAGAAGAACACCATCGTTGGTACGTTTCACCTTGTTGTGGTACTGCAAGTTCCAGTTGAGCAGTACTGACTTTTGCTTGTGAGCAGTTGTGGGAGCTGATGGATCATTCTACAAGGCTGTCTTCGATGCCAACGGGGAGTGCCAGAACACGTCTTACTCCAAGTTCATTCAGTCCGACGAGGATGAATAGACGCGCCAATCGTAAGATCCCATATGAGTCAGTTTCTAGCACGAAGGAGTTGCATGAAGCTACTCGCTCAGCAGTTCGCACGCTGCTGACTATGCTTTGTATTATCTTTTATTGGGAATTGCTTCCTGCTGTTAGTTTGATTCTACGATTTTCAGGTTATCAGATTCGAGTTCGGGTTTCAAAATTCAACAGGCAAAACATACTTCCAAGTATTTTTTTCATCTAACTCTGTTGCGTGCATGCCTTCAAGTTAGTCCCCGTGAATTGTGTACTTGTCTCGAGAAACGTTAGGATCGTACTACAGGCACAAACGGAAGTACCAGTGTGAGTCTTCATTCGAACAGAATTCAGGAGTGATAAGGGTTTTACGTACGACTTCCCATCGACTGGCAGGGAAAATGTGTTTATTCTTCTCATACCAGTGCCGGTCGACAACTTTCCCCGGGTGTGACTAAAAGGAGAACAACAAGTTAGACAACCTTCAAGAGTTTCTCAAGAGGACTTCACATACCTCATCCTTCTCGACACGTCGATCCTGTACAAGTCGAACGTCGTCGTGCACGTCGAAATGGAAAAGAGGTCCACTCTTTCCACGTGCTTTGGTCACAATTAAGTCGTAGAACGAGTAATGCTGAGGGCAAGAACACGTTAAAGCAAGTTAGTCGGCATCCAAATTCTCCCATGACAACTTAAATTACTTACATGCGGAATGATGAGATCCTCCTTGACGTAGATTAAATTCTCTGCACCAACACCGCGCAACTCGGCAAACTCAGTCACCAACTGCTTCTTGACAAGCTCAAGATACTTGCCAATGGTTGTCTTCTTTGGAACCTACAGACACAAACTTTCAGCTGGTGTATCCAATTCATTCTCAAATTCTTTACGAACCGTGATCTCTCGACGGTGACCTGATCCATCCCAGTAGCTGTAAGTCACTGCAACATCCTCATCTGTAGAAAAAACAAAAACAAAAAAAACAGCATGAATACAGGCTTTCGCCACAACATTGTACCACTGCGTTCACTTTTGATGCGTTCTTGCTCCGATTCCCACTCTACGCGGAGCCTCTGTCGGTCGCGCGCCTCCTCTTTCTCTCGCTCCTTGTCTGGCAAGAAATCCGTCTCCACATTCGGGTTCTTGATGCTCTTTTTAGCACGTTTAGATGTCACAGCTTCTTCGTCTTCATCGCCGTCCATATCGAATGACAACGGTCCCACCTTCTTGGCTTTCCGTTTCTTCTTCTTCTTTGGCTCCTTCAGCTGTTCCTCCAATCTATCAACAATAAAACACATTTTTAACCATCACATAAAACAATCTAGATACCATGTACAGCACGCACTGCGTGTCAGCATGGGAGCTCTTGCGATTTTGCAGATTTTCACGTTTCTTCCGGAACTCTTCAGCCGTCACTAAACCCACAGTTTGACGCTGCACATAGCAAAAATAATCGTTTAAGATGCAAAAAAACAATAAAAAACACTAGCAAACGTGCTTTGAATTCGCTCTCGTCGTCGTCCTTGTGCGACTGGAAGTTGGCATCAATGCGTGTTCCTCGGCGGTTGGTCTTTTCAATATTCAGACGCTTGGCCTCATACTCCTCCTTCTGCTTCTCACGCTGCTTCGTCAGCTTTGCAGCTCTGGGGCCGGCTACGTTGCCCTCCACCGTGTGCACCGACGTCCCATGGCGCTTGATCCCCGTCATTGTCATTGAATAACTTACGACCATCGCTTAAGTACGGTCACTTCATTAAGTACGGTTATTGTTTTGGGAAAATAAACAGAAGGGAAAAAACACGATGCTACGGAGACTTAAGGCCTCCTCAGACGCGTACGTTTCCTCCCGTGCTGAGGCTTAAATCACCACGTTATAGCGCTGATACAATAGAAGGAATGAAAGAGAACGTCGTGGTAATATTGTCGCTGTCGTTTATGCTGAATTCACAGCTCGCAGCCGTCGACAACTGATGATACCCAGATTCCCAGTGAACAAAGTGAAAATGATGGACCCATGTCGTCCCTGCAGAAGTACCGGTCGCAAACTATGAAGGATTATGGGCTTATGATCGAGTACAAACACCTCCGACAGCATGTGCCGAGTGGGATCTACGTGTTGCCGAGCTTTGACCACTCGCGCATCTGGTACGGAGCTATCTTCATCCACGCTGGACTCTATCGTAATGGAATTTTCAAGTTCACCATTTTCCTACCGGAGAGGTAAAGCAGCATATCTGGTTCCCTTTGATGTAAATAGTATTTTTGTAGCTGACGAGTTGGTATTGTAGCTACAATGGACCTGGAACGTATCCCCGTGTCGTGTTCAACACTGCTGTCTTCCATCCATACGTCTATGAGGACACAAAGGAGCTGGATCTGAAGCCCAAATTCCCAGAATGGGACCCAGAGCTGCACTACATGGTGGCAGTACTCACGTACCTCAAGGGCATCTTCTACATGAAGGACTACCCAGACTTGCTCCAGGCCGCGAACGGCGTTGCGTTGGATATGTACGTGAGGTATTTAATTAACACTTATGGATAGTGAATATGCTCACTTTACCAATTGAACTGCAGGTTCCGTCACGACCCTGAGGCTTTTGTGAATAAGGTAGAGGAGTGCGTGGATGAGTCGCTTACGAACGTGTACAACAACGAGCAGGGCTCCACGATTCGCTTCACCAAGCACAACCCTGCACACGACAACTTACGGCAGGAACTCTTCGCCCAACTGGATGCAACACCGGTACGTTCCTTATTGTATAACCTGATGCATACTGTCAGATTAACTAACTCACTGTTGCTCATTTTTAGCCTGCAACCCCGCAAACATTAGAGGAGAAGATGGCTGCTCCACCTTCGACACGATCGCTATCCATCGTAACGGCCGCTGCAGCTGAAGGAGCTTCTTCTACGCAAGCCACTGAAGCTATTCCAGCAGATGAACCGATGCCAGACTCATTTGAGGAGTAATGCAAATGGAGTTCATGTTGAAGCACCCATTTGGAATGGATGAGAATGCTCCACTTGGAATATTTCTGCTCTGATGGAGTCCATTGTGGCAAAACGAAGAATGGCGTACATGTTGTGAAAATTGAGCTGGGTTTTATTTGAGCAAAAATTGAGCTGGTTTTTATTTGAGCAATAATACCCCCTAATCTAGCAATTCATCCTGATTTAGCAACTCAAATATCAATGAAACCTCCCAATCGTGATTTTTCCCAACAAACAGCTCAAATGCCCGCAGTGATGGCGAGTGAAGCAGGTCTGGGCTCTAAGGAGGACGACGCGCGCTTGAACGAGCGCATCTCTAAGGCGCGTTCGGAGCTCTCGGAACTGCACAAGATCATGGCCAAGGACGACCGCGACCGCCAGCTCCGTGACAGCCAAGGCCCCGCCTCGCGTACTCGAAGTCGTATCAATGCCAACTCTAAACAGAATGTCAAGCGGCCAGCACCACTAGATATTGACTACCACACACATCAACCTCTACGTAGCTCGTCAGGTGAGAGACTCATGCAATTATCACGCACAGAGGACGTTCGCTCGGACCGTATGAGGCTGGCGGAGCTTTCGGATGAACACAAATGGCAGACAGCGGAGAAAGAGGCAGCAGCTCCACGTTCAGGCAAAGGCAGGATGAGTCCTGTAGGCAGGGCACGAGCCAATACGACGCCGCGGAAAACAACAGCTAAAGACCTGAGAGAGTATTCAATGGACTACGTACAGCAAGCGCTGAATTTTGACAATGTGACGGATGATGACGATGATGTGCCACCAACACCACCGAGATCGGAAGATATAGGCCGAGGCTTTGACCATGCAGGAGAGTTAGGCGGAGCGAGGACACACCAGGATTTACATAACTACGTGCGGCAGATGGAGGAGACTATCGCGCAACTTGTGCAACAGAAGGACGAGTTGATGAGGAACCAAGCAGAGTTTGACAAGCAGGCGAGCGGCATCTTCCCGTCGCTTGAAAACCTCAATCACCAGCTCTCACAGATCGTACAGGGGAAGCTGCTACAGTCTGGACAGTCTCAGAACAACGACGACGTGGCTACTCTGCATGAAGACATGTTGGATGAACTCCGTGTTCAACGAGAGCAGTTGAGCGAGCTGGAGGCAGACAGTAAGCGCCGGAAATACGACTCGGAGCTGCAGGAACAAGACCGCGCAATCGAAATCTCTCAAATAAAAGCCGACATTATCGGCGTCTTAGCTAGTGGAAATATGCGGGATGAACGCACGGAGCTGATGGCAGATACACTCAAGAAGCTGCAACAGGAACTGCAGGAGGCCGTGAAGAATATGGTGCAGCGCTACCAGTTGCTCGATAAGCGGATTAACCAGCTCCAGACGCCCATGGCACAACCTCGACTCGTGGTAAGGTCTACATTTGTTTTGCTTCCTTGCTTCAGCTGCTGATTACCACTGGTGTCTGACTTGTCTTAGGGCCGCAAGTCGCAACGAAACACACTGTTATTCATCATTGCAGTGTTGCTAGGATTTATGTCCGTGATATTCGCCGCCCTCATCATGAATAGTGGAGACTGCGGGACGCTGGAGCGGTGCCATCCGCTCATTTAGCTTCACCAATCCTAATTCTACAGCCTCTTTTCACAATTGCCAAGCTGTTATTTTGTATGCCAATGCAGTTAACCCTTTCAGCCTCGACGTAAGACAGCGAAGCCTACAACCAGTGAAAAGAGCTCTATCCCTGCTTCACCTTGAAGATGCGAATGCCAAGGATTGAGGCGAGCTCCGTTGAGAGGAAGTAGATCATGTGCGCATACGCCGACAGGGAGATCACGAAGAAAAGCTGAACCACAGCGCTCTCAGGTCCCTGATAATACCAAAACTTAAGTACTTCTGGGTTTGCAGATGCATGTTTTAAAACGAACACAAACTTACCCAAGGAACGAAGCCTGCCACCAGCAAGAAGGAGACGATCAATTGAATTAAGAACGTCTTGCGCAGCAACCAGTACGGCTCTTCACACATGTGCGAGAGCATCATGTGCATCACCATCTACTCATCAACCCGGTTAGCATGCAACATACACTGCACCAACTAATAATATGGCATCCATACCTTTGCGAATACGAACCCCACAGTCCAAATGAGGAGACGTGGATGGTCCGTAAACACATCAGACGGGGACCAAAGCACCCAAAGCGCAGACAAGAAGACAAGAGCGATGAAAGGAGTGATACCGAACAGTGCCGCAGCTCCGTCCTTAGCTTTTCTCTCCATCGAACGAATTGCAACAACAGCTACACGAACACAAGTGTGAGAATATTTATATCATACCAAATGATAGTACCGATAACTCACCGCTGAATAAGCACTGACCAAGTGCGCTAGTGATCGTAATCAAAACGAAGACGTGATTGTTGTTTAAATCCGGGAAGAGGACGTTCGGCTGCGTCCACACGGTCGGTCCAACGATAGCAGTGCCGATGTAGATCGAGTACATAATCAGCAAGCCTTCATTAGGTCCGTTGATGATAGGAAGCGCCAGTGTTCCCGTGTAGTATTCTTCCCAGGTCGCCATGAAGAACACCATTGCAGGTGCTAGGAAAATCAACAGCGACTATCCAAAAAAATGAGCTCTTCACCACTACCAACACAAATCCAAGTACAAATACCCACCCAATACGTCGGTCCAAGCATGATCGTCGACGCAAATGTACACGCACTGACAACCACATTGAGTGCATCGCACCCGTGGTCAAAAAGCAGTCCCAATGGCGACGAATTCCCCGTTTTACGTGCCTGTTTGCCGTCTGCCACATCCAAAATCTGGTAGAACAGTAGTGAGAAGCCTGCATTGGCATAAACCCATCGTGGGGCCTCCTCCACCATATTCGGCGAGTAGCTTCAGCAATAAAAAAAAACAGTTTAACCTTCACATTTCAACTGCTAAAAACCATATAACAACCTTACCAGAGCATGATCACATGCGACAAGATCACGAGTGATAGTGCCCCAATAGTGATGGCATTAGGCGCCAGCCGCGGTGACAGAACATGATCCACGAGCCATTGAGCTGCTGGAGAGATCACGTGATTGTACAGAAGCGACGCGTCACTGCCGCTGTAGCGATACGCCAAGATGTGCTTCACACCTTCCTCCGTTACATAGCGATAGGCTTGGGGCTTCGTCTCTGGCTCGGGAAGCGTAGGAGCTTCACTCGCAGCCTTCGCAGCAGACCTCGTGAGCACCATGACGTATCTTGAATTGTGTATGTAGGGAAAATGGCTACCAATGAATTCGGTTAAGTTCGAATTCGGACGACTTTTGGTGACGAAAGATGTGATGGCTGAGTTCGTGGTAATACATATACCACCGAATGACTACAGACACAGAATTGAATTTGGTGTGTAAACTGTGTAACAAAACCATTGTGAAGATGTGTGGGAATGATGTAGTTTGTCTGCATGGAAATTGCGTCGTGGAGGCGATCAATGGAGAAGTATATGAACATTGTCAGTGTCATGCAATGTATTCGGGTTCACAGTGTAGTTTTAGGAAAGAAATGGTGTTCTGGGAGTTACCTGTGGCTTGTGCGTTGATTTTTAGTCTACTGGGAATCAGCACGTTTGTATCTATCAAGAGCCTTGCGTGGTTACGTTTACCACATGCAAAACACGACACATTTGCCTTCCCGAGGAGGTTGGAAGGTATGTATGGACTATCGTTTTGTGGTCAAGTGCTGCGTGGCAGGTGGAGCGGACCAACACGAAGGGGATTTCCGACTAAACCTTTTCGAGGCCACGTAGTCGAGAATATCTTCATCATTCTTGTGGTTTTACTGGAGTTCTTGCCGTGGGTACAACTGATAGCACTGTCGTTCTTACCGGTGGTCCCGTGGCCCAAGTCTAGTCGAGAAATTGCAAGAACACTGAGACTTTCGTTGCTGTATCCGCTGTGGAGCCACCTTGAGCCGAATCAGTTTCCGGCATTGATGCTGTACGGGTCGTTGGGATTCGTTCCTGGCATTTTATTGGTTGCATGCATTCTTGGAGTGAAACGATTCCCGTTGTTCAAGCCACAGCCAAAGAACTCGCCAACAGAGGATTTCTGTACTCTGGTACTACGTTTGTACTCTGAATGGCTGGTATTGCCGGTAATGATCGGGCTGCTGCTACCACTGGAATGTGGAGTTATCGGATACAGCAAAGATGGAAACTCTGGAATGGTATTACCCTCCTGCTTTACATTATGGCAAGGAGCGATGGTAGCTGCAGGAACATTCGTGCTCATTTTATTCTGTATCGCGAGTTCTGTCATCGTGATTCAGTTGAATTGTGAGCCATCAGTTCCCCAGCCAACCCTTTGGACATATGTGCGCTATACACAAATTGCGCACTCTTTGAAAGCTCCGTTAGCAATGGTATCACGATGAATCTAGTAGAACCAACATTGGTTGGTCGGTTTTAACATGCTTGTATTTCCCTGTAGAGTGTCGTGGCTTCGATGAATGCGAATGCGCTGCTGCTGTGCACAACTTGCTTATTGATATCGTAAGTTGAACGCTTTGGCCTGTGGTTGTATGTATTTCACCTGAGCCTTGCACTTTTCAGACTGGTTCTTGGTGCGATGAACGCAAAGCTGAATCCCTGCGTGCTTTCGCTGGTAAAGACCAAAAGTATTTACTTATTTGCATTCAAGTTTGATGTATTTTTTTGGTGTTATCAGGTCAATGGAATTCGCATTGCTGGTGCCCTAATGGCATTTTGGACAAGCTTGCTGGCTTTAGTCACCGCCCTCGTGGACGACCCAGGCGCAACTATAGTATTTGAGGTACGATCAAGTGTGTTGAGCGGATTCAAGCCTTTGTGCTAATTTGTACACTTTGAGCAGGCTTGGTCACTTGGTGCAATCGCAATTTCATCAATCTCCACCCTCGGCTTATTCCTTTACCATTCCGAAGATCACTGGCGTCGACTTACATTTACTACAAAGGAGACGGGGACCTCGTCGCTTTCTACAGCTACGCGCATACTTCCTGCTCGACGGTCAAGCGCTGCTGAAAGAATTCGGAGTCGATCTAAGAGTGGAAACCTACCAGATACAGTGAACTAGTAAACCTTGACTTCTTCACAAACTTGGATCAAGCCTTGCTATCGAAACCTGTTCGTCGTAACAACAAAAGGAGCACGCGGTGTTCAGGGATAATTATGATAATGCCATGAAAACACCTTTCGCCTGACAACCACATGTCCATCATATCGATCGGATCGCCACTGTGTACACAATGTTGGTACAATCACCAAACTATGCAGCATTCTCTTTGTCCAAGCTTCACCGTCAAATTGACGGCGTCAATCGGTTCGAGCGTCGATTCGGTTCTGTACATGAACTGTAGCGTGTTCTACAGCACTTCAGGCTGAAGTGCTTCCCGGTCCAATGTTTGATTACGTTCCGTCTCGGCCTAAGTCCAACATCGACATCATCCTCCATTATTCAGACAGTTTCCACCGAGGTGGTGCTTTGACGACATTGTTAACATCCACTGGCATTGCACGTAGTGGTGAATGTGTTGTTCGTTGCTCTTTACAAGTTGCAGGAGCAGCTCGCCGCAGTCGCCCCATCTCATGATGACAAGTCGTGTCTTTCGGAATGGATAAAAAAAGATCTGGTACATGTACCGTATTTGAGATCTCATAGTTCAGACCCCAGGTTTTTGAAGTTGTATTGTTGTAAAATGTACAAGAGCCGTACAGGTACCGACACGTCTCTAAAACTACTGCATCATGGAACTCTATTACTCGTAGTTTGTGCTCGTACGATACTGCACCACGTTTGAATTGCTTAGGAGCTTTACCGATGCCCGTCGTCCTCGTCCTTCCTTCCTTCCGGCCGCGGCCCCATGGTGCTTCTCTCGAAGTGAGCGCCCTGTTTTTGAGAGTTTTGACCTATTTTTACGCAACGAATTATGAGATCTCAATTGCTGATGTGGACTGAACAACGTTGCTGATTGGCTATTACACGGTGCGAACTATGAGATCTCTCTGAACTATGAGATCTCAAATACGGTACTAGTACTTCAGACAGGGAGGAGCTGAAGCAGTGACAGGAGGTGTTGACAACGCCAATGCTGGACGGCAAGTGAAGGTGCTGCTGGTGAAAAATGCAAAATATCCACTTGGCGACTTGTCATTGGGCGGGGCCAGGAAGGGGCATCGTCGACACACGCCCGGGTCTTCTCCAGCTCAACACCACGCGAGCTTCTGTCTAAAGCCTTCGATTGTGGGACGGTGAGAGGTGTCCATCTGAGCCATCATCAAACCTACGCCAAAGCGTATTACGGAAGACCAGGTTGCATCTGCTTGGCGAAATCAAACCCACGCTAATTGCTTCAAAGCCTTATTTAGCACGTGCAACCAATCCGATTAACGGACGAGATGAAGGAGTGCAGCTAGTGATCAATTGGCCGACCTACAGCAAATGGCCCCGTAGCTGCAGTGAAGCCTGGTCAGACACGAACGATATAAACCAGCAGGCTCTGTGCCTTATCCGCTTTTACATCCGTTTTGAATCCTTGTATTGCATTCCGGGCCGTCGGTCCACTCCGATTACTACAACCTGTGTGCATAGTCAACTTCAGTTCTACACTCTAAATCAAGATGATTAACCTCATTTACCCACAAATCCACTCCGAATAACATCAAGTATGCCACCAAATTACCAACCCTACCTTTTATCCTCTCCTCTTATTTATATGCGACACGTCTTCGAGGGAAGAGACTCTAAAACGCCCCCAGAGTCTCAAAGCTCATTTCGAGATTACGCCCAGCAAGAGGAGGAGGAGCTTCTTGTTGCTTAAAAAAATGGCGATGCAAGAGGTGGATATCAAGTCAGAAGAGGAAATGTATGGCTCTACCATCAACGTATCGTCCAAGGGCGTGACGCACCGCAATGGCTCGCGGTCCAATTCCCCCACCAGCAGTGGCGATGAGCAGTCGGACACGATGAAACTCGCGCCCAAGAACTCGTCTCCAGCCGCCCCCGCCCTCCCTAAGGAAACGGAACATGAGACGGTGCTGGAGCGCTACCAGAAGGCCACGTGTACGAAAATGTACGACGTGGAGGAGCTCATCGACTACTACTGGCACCGACGACTGGCTGCTGTGCCTGCTGTGATCGTGAGTTACCTGCCATTCGTCATCACCCCCAACCAGATCACGATCTTCGGGTTGTTCCTCGGTTGGGCCTCCGCCTTGTGTCTTTATGACTCGGAGTTCCACTATCCACTGGCTTGGGAGCCGTCGCACTCGCTATTGGCGGCTGCGCTGCTCATGTTCGCGTGGATCGTCTCGGACTGCACGGATGGACAGGTGGCACGGCTTTGCAAGCGCGGAACTCGCACGGGTCGCATCCTGGACGGCGTCGTGGACGGTTTAGTCATTGCTCCTAACTTCTGGATTATGGGCGACGTCATGCAGCACCACTATGGAGGAAGTGTCATGTATTTCCACCTCGGCTTCTGGGCTGGCATGTCACTCTGGTTGCACGCTATTATCTACGACAAGATCAAGAATGTGTACATGGAGAACGCCCTGCCGCAGTCTGAATGTGATGGAGAGACTGTTGCCAGTGTCCGTGCCGAGTACCGTGCTGCTCGTAAGGAGTCAGCTTGTGCTCTTGACACGATCCTGCTCGGAATTTACTCGGTCTACTTGACTGTGCAGGCCAGCTTCACGTCGGACGCCGCGTCACAGGCGGAACTGGACCGTCAAGCTCTGCTTGCGTCATGTACCAGCGAGTACCATAACGCTTACCGTCAGAAATTCAGCGGACTCGTACGCGTGGCGTCGTTCCTCGGTATCAGCGCCCACATCACGGCTGTCTACTTGGCGTACTTCCTGGCGATCTTCCACTGGGACGTCATATTCTACATGCAGTTCTACCCGCTTGTGCTGCTGAACATCGTCCTGATTGGCGTTCTGATCGAATACCAGCGTCAGGGAATGGCCACCTTCAAGCCCACGAAGGAAGGTGCATTCTAAGCGCCACTATTGAGTCGCATAGTAATGTAGATATCGATCCTAGCACCCTGCAAGTCCCCACGAATGTATGCTTACACTATCATTGAGACCATTCATGCTTTCATTTCACCTGGACGTACAATAGTTTAGTGCTTAGCTTTCGTCTTAGCTCACCGTTTCCCCATACTGAACAGCACTGGGAAGTTCATTCGGCTCGGGATGGCGATCGAGAAAAACAGCAGGAACACAAGACCGAGGGCTTGCACGAAGTACAGCAGACTCTGGTCGAATGGAAATGCCTGCTCGAAGTAGCCCAGTAGAGCAAACAGTGCCGGGGCAGCAGCACTCGCAATGAAGTGGCCGAAGTAACGAACACGCTGCGCCGCACGATGAACCGCTAGTCTTCGATCGACAGCGATGGAGTTGTCTAGTAGTGCCATAATACCATGAGATGCAACACCGGCCACCAATTGCTTCACTACGAGCACGCCGACTACCATAAACCACGAGAAGGGAAGCTCGTCCACCTTGAACAAGTCGATGAGCGGGAAACAACCCAAGATTGGGATCTGGAGCAGCAGACCGATCCGCAGCGTAGCCAAAGGCGTCATCACGTTGCGAGAAGAACTGCACAATACATTCGCCATGATCTGACCCAACAAAACGACCAGAGACAGAGAAGCCAGTGTGCCAGCGACAGTGAGCGTGATAGAAGACACCGTAGACCGCGACGATGGCGGCTCCGCATGCACGCTGCCACCTAGTGTGATCGGATTCTGTTTAAAGAACCACAGCGGTAAAATCTCGTCGAAACTTAGTTGCACCAGCGTCCAGAAGAAATAGACAAGCAATACCAAACATGCCAGAGGCTCACGTGTGATGGCTAGCTCGGGTACAGGCTTGTCGACTGATTTCGGCGATGATCGTGTCGGTTTTACCGGTTTCTGCTCCAGCGGTTGATACGTTCCACCACCTGAAACATTATTGCGAGCTACTGCCTCGGTCTTAGGCGACGGTGTAGACTGAGAGTGGACCACCACCGATATAACTGGTTCTTGGTCTTCTAGGTCTTCTACACCCTGAAGTCCATATTCTGAACAGTCAAAGAAAGCTTCCTCATCGCTACCCTCGTCACTGCGGACGCTGCTAGCACGCGCTCGGGTAACACTTGTGCGTCGTGATCGCGGGGTGGCTACAATCTCAATTGTGCGCTCCAAAGATGCAGTTGTTCGCTTCAGCAAGTCATCTAGCGACCGCTCTTGGGCACTTTTACCGATATCCACGCCGTTGCGTCCACCATAGCGTTGAGGCAGACTGTCGACACCAATCAGCGCAATTAAATCTTGAGTGGCTGTCTCCTTCGACAGAAACGACACTTTGTCAGCAGTTCTCTTGGCCAGATGCGGACGAATGCTCGACATTACTTGGGAGAACCACACTGGGGAATTAAGCACTGCAAGAGCCTGAAGACGGTCTGGAAGTTCACGTTGCAATGTCTTCACCACTGCACACACTCCATCAACTGCTCTGGCGTCAGCATCCCCAAGCGAAAGCCCATCCAGATCCACAACGTACACGATCTTCTGGGTAGGTGTGCGTAGCAACGTCTCCTGAGCGAAAGCCAGGAAAAACCGGTAGTGATCCCGCAAGTCCGCAGTCGTGAAGCCAGCAGCAAACAGTTTGTCCATCTTGACTCGACCAATGAAGTCCCACACGATCAAGTGGCCGTCCGACGTGTAGCCGTGGAAATAATGCGGTAAAATCCCTCGAATGAGTCGGAAATGCGGCTGCGGGGTTGCTAGCAGCTTAATCGCAGCCAGTTTTGCTGGTGACTGCATCGCCTTCTTCAATCCCAAGCCCATAGCAGTGCGTCCAAAAGTCTCCCCGAACGCAGACTTCACGTGAGCTACCGTCATCGCCATGGGGCTGCCGCTCTCACTGCTGCTTGTACTGCTCGTATTCAAACTGGTTGAAGACCGTGGTGACGACTGCGCATCGATCTGAATTTGCGGCATAAAGTTAAGAAAATCATCCTCTTCCTCCTCCGCCAATTGCGTGTACGACGTGCGACTACGCAGACGCAACGCCACGAGCATCACAATGACTGCAATCCATGCCAGGATCGACACGAAACAGAATGGATAGAAATACAGCGACGAATCTCTTGTTGCTGGGTCCTCATTCGAGTTATTCGGTAGATGGGCACCAAGTTTCAGGAATCCAAAGGCGATCGCAGCTCCAAGCCCTATACCCAGCGTCTTGGTCACCAGGGCCAACTTGGTTTGTCTATTGCCACAGATATTGTCGGTCTCAATAAGAGCTACAGGTAATACGCCACTGCTGAGCCCAGTAGCGAACCGCACAAGTGCCATTGCCAGAAGACTTTTGCATAATAGAAGACTGAAAAATCCGGCTCCTGTAACTGCTAACCCCCACAGAATCACGCCTTTGCTGCTCTTAAGAGACCGTGCCAAGTTGATCCAGAAGCCGCAGCTCAGAGCGTGTCCTAGGAAGCCCGAGCCGGAGATAATGGCTGTGTAGAAGCCTAAACGATGGAAAGACGTCTCCGGGTAGAAATGCAGCGTCAGCATAGGCCCCAGTACTAGCACCACTGTCTGCGCAATGTAATCGATCATGGCACAAGCCATTAGGAACAGCATCCGCGCGTTGACGCCTCTGCAGCAGCCGAAACATGCCATTGTTAGGAGTCTGGTCTTTGTCGCGTGCTTCTCGGTCAAATTGGGGGCTATGGAGATGGGAAAGGCACGTATAGATAGCTCAGACGAAGGATCTTCACACACAGCCCAGAGTTCTCACGATAGCGACGCTGGAAGGTGAGAGAAGCCGCGAAGAACCAGGAGCTTTGCTGTCCGAGTAAAGCCGATTAAGAGAGGACGTCAGTGCAAACGCTGGCGATACAGTTGATACCGGTATTACTTGGAAGGTTTTGATTGGCTGGAAGGGACTACAGTGGGACAAAAGTTCGGTTTTCCTTACGTGTGGTACACACCATATGACAAGTTGAAGTCAACTTGCACCTGTTACATGTAAAAAAAAAATGAGCTGAGCTGACTCACTTCATCATTTTAAATAGCACAAAAGTTGAGATCCCAGACAAGAAACCATACTCCTGCTCTCAATCATATTGAAATTGCAGTCCGCCACGTAACCAGAGCCATAAGGACCCACCTAACAAGATGGGACTTTGGCGTATTCTCATCAGTGCGTGGGATGCCGTCCAGATTGAGCTGAAGGGCGAGTATTCGCCAGATCGTGTACTTGCTTTGAACGACTACACGAACTCGACGTCTTGGCGGCGAATTGTAGCTTTCATCCTCCTCACGCCGCTCCCCTGTCTGATCTACATTTGCCTCCCTGAGACCGTCAACTTGTCTCCTCCTTCACTCGGAATGGTGAACAACAAGACTTTCTTCGGAAGATTCTTCCTCTCCTACACGATGTGGTGTCTACTGCAGATGCATATGATCAGCGAACGGATGCCACTGCTATCGCTCTCCCATAAACAGCTCGTTGTAAGTGCAGTGACAGTCGCAGCTTTGTCGACGGGTGTGGAGTTGCTCTACGCCTGGTGGATCGGCTTCCCCGTGCCATACACGATCCACATGATGGCGGTGCCGTACGTTTCTCTTATGTTTTTCGCTTTGGCCATCGTCTGGTACCCTCACGTCCGTCAGAACTGGGGTTTACTGTGGAAGATCGCAGACGCCATTTTGATCTGTGTGTGTCATGGTCTCGTTATCATCGGATACCCTCTCTTCTACTACGCGTTCCAGAAGATGGAGGCTGGCATCGAGAGTGGATTATTCTTGTTGGTTCTCCCTATCCTCAAGACTTTGTATCGCGTGATGTTTTACTACTTTTGTCGCTCTGCTAGCGGTGAACGGATCACGATCGTGGTGGTGTTCAATGCTGATATGGATGAATATCATCATCTATCGGACTATACTTGAAAATTGTATTCGAAATATTAACGAATCAGAATGTGAAATCAACATTTTGTCCAATAGACGGCTAAACAAACAAACATTTCTGCGAATCAAATGACTAGGGTTAGGTGAGTCCTCTAAGCCACACGTTCGGACGTATCGGGTCCGAAGGGAGGCCAAAATATCTATATGCGCAGTCAAACTTTAAGTCAGGGACGTATCACTACCATATTTCAATTTTATCGGACCTTTGCAATGGGTTTAGAGGAGCTGCAGCCGGGCAACACGTTGCGGGCTAAGGCTACCGCAATCGGCGCCTTTAAGAAGTTTTTGAAGGCGGAACAGGTTACAGAAGAGTATATAAAGGAATGCATTGAGTGTGATGAGAGTGGAAAGTGTTTTGTGGTCGTAATGGATAGGTTTGGAATGTATCTTGCATTTAGTAGTGGTGCGAAGGGCAAGCAACTAGCTAGAAACACTGCCATGCAGTACTATAGACAAGCTAAGCTGTGGATGCTAGACCAATTTCCCCAACATCGAGCAGCGCTAGAATCGCGATTGCTCAAAATGGGAAGACACTTGACAGCTTCTGTTTGAAGCGAGAAGGTGGTGGGTATGTTAGCAAAGCCACTCCTTGCCTAAAAGCCGATTTGAAACGAATGCTTGTATATTTGTATAGCAATGCATGTTGTGAAACTGACTACCAAGACGCTGCTGTGTTGTGTCTGCTTTGGTATCTTTTTGGCCGTGCCTCTGATCTCGCTATGCTACAGAAGCAGAATGTGAGTGTTGATGCTGGTGGTGTGCTGTTCATACGCTTGATCCGGATGAAAACATCGGAGGAACAAGGTCTCTCGCTTTTTCCTGATGCTGACTTCCACACCTGCCCGTTGGTTGCTACGGCACTCGCCTTGATTGTCCAATCCGCACCGACCCGAGATTTAATTGGCAACCTCCCATTACCGACGACGAAACTGCCGACGACGCTGTCTGCTGATATACCTCTTGTTGAGCTGCTCAACGCCCCAGCTGCCGAAACCACGTTTGCCACTCCGACTGCCAAAGGTACGGATACCTCACCCACAATATACTCACACGTCAACCGCATATTGGATCGCGTCGCACCCGCTGCAGGGGTCGGAAAGGCACTGAGCTCGCACTCGTTTCGCCGCGGAGGAGCTCAGCACGCCAACGGATGTGAGGAGTTGACGGAGCGCTGGATATTTGACCGTGGTTCCTGGAATATGAGCACAACGAACAAGGGATTCAATTACATATTCAACACAAGCAAAGAAGACCACAAAGTTGCAAAGGTGTTGGCGGGGTACAAACCAATGGAAGCCGTGACACTTCAAGATCTTAGCAGCTTTGACTCCCAGACGCTTGAACGAATCGGAGATGTGCAGCGGCTTTTGTTCGCGTCATGTTTCAATCTTGCCACGAATAGCCTCAACGTTGATCGCCAAGTTATCCAAGTTCTCACCGCTGCTGTGTTTCGCCACTTCCCGTATTTGAAGGCTCTAAACCCGGGCAGCCCAGCCATCACTCGCATCGAAAATGCCGTGACGCTTAGTGGTAACACATTCGCGGATCTTCTGGCTTGGTCTTCGCACCTCGCGCTTCCAGCTGGCATCTCCTCAAGCATGGCAACTTCTGGGGTCAGCTCTAATAGTAACCCAAGCAACGAACAGAAGATAATCGATCACCGTTGCTATCATTAAGCACTTAATCGATCACTCAAAGCGCCAAGATGAGCGAATGGATGCCCTAGAGGGGAAGATCAGCAATAAACCGACCACGACAAGCAAGCGTGATAACTGCGAAACCACACAAGAATCTGACGTGAGTACACCAAAGAAGAAGCAGCGAAGAACCGGGGTCACTCACCTTCATGCAACGTGGTTCGCCTGGTATGCACAACAGCCTCGCTGGCAGGCCGAAGAACCGAAGCGACAGCGGTCGAAAGCTAAGCTCCTCGTGGCCTTCATGAAACTTTTCTTGGTGGAAGGCTTCAGGCTTGATCCAAGCGTTGCCAGCTACCGTGACGATGTAATTGAGCTTGGCAAGATTGCAGAACAGGAAATTATCAGCTTCTTACGAGCGCATCATATCTCGTCGCATGGTTCAAGCGCAGTACTCAAACACCTGCAGACGCTGCATACGGAAGGTAAGCTGAACAGTCACATCACTCGCTACCAGCGTCTACTTCGCTTATCAGCAATTCAAGACCCTGCACCCGGATACACGCAAGATATCCTTGAGATGACCTGCACGACACCGCAGAGGCATTAAATAAAACCAATGAACACGATAATTAACGTACGGGAAGCGCCGGGGATTAGAGAAGTGAGAGGCTTCCACGTGTTAATATAATGAGTGGCTGTCGAGAATAGCAAAAAACCTTATCAGAAGATACCAAAAAACCTTAATATTGTCGATAATAGCCAAAAAACCTTGTCGGGATTACCCGAAAAACCTTGCCACACTTTGTCGAGGATAGCCATAAAACCTTGTCGTAAAAAGCCGAAATAACCTTGTCGTAAAAAGCCGAAAACCATTTGCGTGCTTCACTTTTGAATTCTCCAGAAGCCCCCACAGACAAAATGGAAGAAACAACCCAGCACACAATTGCCGAGAAGATAGAGATCGTTCTTGAAGTGAAGAGACAAATGTGGAGTGCTAAAGAAGCGTCAGAAGCGTTGATGATCCCTCGCACGACACTGCTGGGATATTTTGCCATGGAGGAGGAACTAATTTCCACTGACGTCGATCCATTGTCTAAGCGAATCACTCGTCCTGGCCTGCCTGCTCCTACGTTGAGCTCAGAGATTGAGGTCGCTGATCTTATCAAGCGAAACGCTTCGGATGGTGAAATGATGTCGCGCAATGCCATATTGGAGGAGGCCGTTAACAAGATCCCAAGTCTTCAAGGAAAGTCGATCAGCGCACTCAACTCTTGGTTGACACGCTTTATCATCCGCAACAACCTCACAGGAAGCGTCGCACGCTACCCTAAGAAAACCAAATCGAGCGAATCACTCTCCCCACATTCTGCAAAGAAGGCAAAGAAAACTCACGAGCAAGTTCGAGCGTCGAGTTTACCCGAAAAGACAAAGTCGTCGAGTATACCCGAAAAATCGAAGCCGTCGAGTATACCCGAAAAGACCAAGTCGTCGAGTATACCCGAAAAATCGAAGCCGTCGAGTTTACCCGAAAAGACCAAGTCGTCGAGTATACCCGAAAAATCGAAGCCGTCGAGTTTACCCGAAAAGACCAAGTCGTCGAGTATACCCGAAAAATCGAAGATGTCGAGTTTACCCGAAAAGACCAAGTCGTCGAGTATACCCGAAAAATCGAAGCCGTCGAGTTTACCCGAAAAGAACAAGTCGTCGAGATTACCCCGACAAATTGCTGGATCTAAACGTTTTCCAGTGGAGTTTGATGAAAGCGAAGAGGACGAGAAGCCTACTCCAAAGGGAATCACTAAAAAGGTTGATTCTGTAATGTGCAGTACTTCGGCAGTTTGCTTCAGACCTTGTGAGACTTCCTACACTCTTGTTGTTACGGAGAGTAGCTTGAGGCGACTGAATTCTGGAGAATGGCTGGACGATTCTGTGATGTCGTATTTCATTCGAAAACACATCCCTTCAAACAGCAAAACGTTTAACTTTGACTGCCAATTGTTCGGCACAATTCTGAGCGCGTACAAAAGAAACAAAAACAGTATGAGTGCAATGTACGATGAAGTATGCGGTATCACGGCACGATTTCCGTACGAGAAGTACCGTATTATACTGGTTCCTGTGTGCATGAATCTCCATTGGAGCTTCGTAGTTCTGCAAAATCCAGTACTTGCCATCGATGGGCTAAAGCCATACTTTCTCCACGTCGACTCGAAAACGTATCACTCTACCCAAGAGATCAAGAACCTTCTTGCTGGATATTTCAAGTTGGAGGCGCTGAAAAGTATGGCACGAAGGCAGTCTCATACGCCACCAAGTCCGTACAGACTACGCCGACTCAGCGCAACAACTTTGACTGCGGCGTCTTCGTGTTGTACTTCATGCGCGAAGTGAATCGAGCTCTTGTTTGCGATCCAAACTTCTTGCTCCTGCTAAACATCAAAAGCACATGCAGCGTTTCACGAAAAATCAAGCTCAACATGGATATCGTGCGCACGAGTTTCAAGAATATCCTGCTCAAGGATCAACAACAGCAATTGTAGGAACATCAGAAACGCAGGCTCAATTCCGTGTTAGAACCACCCAATAGTAATTGCACCTGAATCTTGGACAGCAAGCGCGAGCGTTTACTTGGCCGACTGGAAACCAACATTCGAGCATCGCGAGAACTCCCACCAAAGGCTATCGCTGTCTTCCGCAAAGAACGCCGAGCTCTCGTACATCGCACCTACATCGAGCACGAAGCTAAAGAAGACAATTCTCTAAACATAACAGAGGGATAATAAAACACGGCGGTTGGGTTGCAAACGACAGTCTATTACAAGTTTATCAGTAGTGAGCAAGAAGCACTCGCACAACAATGTTAACCGCTAGGAACAGAACACAAAGCTTAACCTCCTTTCGGAACAGCAATGTTAACCTCTGAACCATGCACACAAAGTTGATCCGCAAGAAATCTCAGGTCACTCACACACAAACGCGCACACACGAACAATGGACAGCAGCAACGACTTGGGCACTAGGGAGAAAAAATTGGAGAATGACAACATTTTAGGGTTGTCGGCACAGCCATTGCCCGAGCGCCATCAATTTTTGTGATGTTATTACGAGGATGTGTTTTTACGTAAAAAATCTTGCTCTTTATACCAGCTGTTCCACATTTTTGGTACCGGTCCACTAGGTCCGAGGGTCCGATAAATTTTGGTATGGTTAATGCTCTATTCGTCAACTTTTGTATGCAGTACCAGCCTTCACTCATGACGACGGTCAGTCTTATGTCTGCTAATGCACTTCAGGTGATTCTGATGACAAGAGATATCGATGTTATTCGCCAAAGAATTGCGAATACAGCACGGGAAATTGTCAATCTAAGGAGAAATGACAAATATGCCTCGAGGTTACCTGGAGATCGAGTCGCCACTATGAATATGCTGCCACGGGCTGTGGATATCTTCACCCGGTATACCTTCGAAACAGTTAGAAAGGTCAGCATAAAGCAACCACACGTTAAAGGTCCGCAATCGGATGATTGGGCCTCGTGTTACCCTCAACTGCCTCTGGCGGTCGTTCCGCTGCACTTAGGGACGGATCTCGCTGCCGACGTGGAATATTTCGTGCGTCGTTGTCTCCATTGTGTCAGTGTCGTCGGTGGTCCCACCATCCCCCGACCTCTCGGGGAAGCGATGCATGCTGAGCGTCCTAATGAGCTCATACACTGGGACTATCTCTACATGGGAGCATCTACCAGCGACGACATGTACATTCTGGTGATCAAGGACGACGCCTCAAAGTATGTTTGGTTTTTCGCCGTTCCTGATGCCACAGCGGACACGACCTACACATGCCTCATGGATTGGTTTGCTGCTTTTGGGGTTTGCCTATCGTGGGTCAGCGACCAAGGCACCCATTTCAAAAATGAGGTGATCCAGTCTTTGCAACACTCCCTGGGAGCCCACCACCATTTCACCACCGCCCGTTGTCCATGGGCCAATGGCACGGTGGAGGTGGTGATGCGCGAAACTCTACGCTGCTTTCGGTCTCTACTTTTAGAATGGCGCCTATCTACAAAGGATTGGCCCCGCCTGACCAAGGTGGTGCAGCTCGCGCTTAATCACACGCCGGCGAAATCTCTCGCGGATCATGCCCCGGTGACAGTCATGACCGGGATCCCTGCTATGTCGCCGCTAGACGCCATCTCCCTGCCGGCGCCGCTCGAACCCACGACTCTGTCCAAACTGACGGCTACACGTAAATCGGACTTTGAGGCGCTCCGTGAGGCCCTGTACAACATGCACAAGTCCGTCGCCCAAGCAAGTAGGGCTGCTCGTGCTCTAGGGCGGAAACATGCTCGCACTAACGGCATGTCAATGGCGCAATATGACATCGGCGACTATGTTCTCTACGCGGACGTCTGGGCACACACGCGTGCAAAGCTCCGTGTGAAATGGTGCGGTCCGGCTCAAGTCACGAAGGCTGTATCCGCCTGGATTTTCGCAGTGAAAAACCTACTAACCGGCGACGAGCGTGAAGTTCACGCATCAAGACTTAAGTTCTACAGCGACGCCACTTTGAACGTCACAGAGGAGCTGCTTCACCACATCGCCCATAACAGTGAGGGTCACGTCGTCGCTCAGATCCTGGATTCCCGCTACAGTGATGCGGGCAAACGCTTTGAGCTCTTGGTCAACTGGCGTGGACTTTCCAGTGCAGAGGATTCCTGGGAACCCGCTGTTACGCTACTGGAAGATGTACCGGTGATGGTAAAAAAATTCATTCGCGCTCACCGCCGAACCGCCAAAACCAAGAAGCTCGCTTCAGGGTTGGAGTTAAAGGCGTTGCTCCGTAATTGAGCCCTTCAGGAGGGTGGTGTTGTCGCCTGCTGGCTCCAGCAGCTGCTGCTACCGAGGTTGAAGCTCGCCACCTGCAGCTGTAACTTCAACGAGGATATCCGGTAGGGTGACAAGTCAAACCAGCTCGGCGGCCAAGGACTTTACGCGCGTGTCGAGGACGGCGACGACGGTCAGGCCAGTGTCCAACGATCAGGCACACCTTGCAGTTGCAGAACTTCATGTTCAACCTGCAAGGGTGCTCCAGGACTACCGGTAGTCGAACAGGTTTCTTTGCGTTTAAGCTTTTCTAATTCATTCATTCTGCATTTTGCTTTACTTCTCACAAGTGCGAAAACAACAATCTGCAATAGACACCACATCGTGTAGGAGAGGAAGAATCTTCCGAAGAAAGTCTTGTTGTTCACCATTCCGAGTGAAGGAGGAGACAAGTTGACGGTCTCAGGGAGGCAAATGTAGATCAGACAGGGGAGCGGCGTGAGGAGGATGAAAGCTACAATTCGCCATGGGGACGTCGAGTTGGTGTAGTCATTCAACGCGAGAACACGGGCAGGAGAGTACTCGCCTTTGAGCTCAATTTGAATTGCGTCCCATCCATGGATGCATCGCGAACGAATTCCCATGACGGCTTGAGCAGTCAACATGACAGAAGTAAACACGGTATCCGGGTGTTTTTTTTGCGGAAATCGTGCTGATTATTATGTGTATTGCTCATTGCTTGTCCATATGATTAAATTGCTCACGATGTAATTCGGCACTGGTCTTCCTATTATTAATGACGTTCAAACGTAGCGTTCAAATATTAATAGTATACAGCAAGACAACCACATCCAGAACAGGATGTAGTAACTGATGTTACCAGCGCCTAATTTTTTGCATTCTATCAGCATTGGGGAGTTGAAAACGCCACGCCTCAGATTTGCACTGAGGACTTAGATTCCGGGCTCCAACAGACTGTAAATCGGAGGAAGGATAACCAGTACTAGTAAACACAAGCATCATGGGAGTGTTCTACCGCATTGTAAGAGCGTGGGATGCCGTCCAGATTGAGCTGAAGGGCGAGTATTCGCCAGATCGTGTACTTGCTTTGAACGACTACACGAACTCGACGTCTTGGCGGCGAATTGTAGCTTTCATCCTCCTCACGCCGCTCCCCTGTCTGATCTACATTTGCCTCCCTGAGACCGTCAACTTGTCTCCTCCTTCACTCGGAATGGTGAACAACAAGACTTTCTTCGGAAGATTCTTCCTCTCCTACACGATGTGGTGTCTACTGCAGATGCATATGATCAGCGAACGGATGCCACTGCTATCGCTCTCCCATAAACAGCTCGTTGTAAGTGCAGTGACAGTCGCAGCTTTGTCGACGGGTGTGGAGTTGCTCTACGCCTGGTGGATCGGCTTCCCCGTGCCATACACGATCCACATGATGGCGGTGCCGTACGTTTCTCTTATGTTTGTCGCCTTGGCCATCGTCTGGTACCCTCACGTCCGTCAGAACTGGGGTTTACTGTGGAAGATCGCAGACGCCATTTTGATCTGTGTGTGTCATGGTCTCGTTATCATCGGATACCCTCTCTTCTACTACGCGTTCCAGAAGATGGAGGCTGGTATCGAGAGTACTGCCTTCTCGATGGTGTTGCCAATACTGAAAACCTTGTATCGAGTGATGTTTTACTACTTTTGTCGCTCTGCTAGCGGTGAACGGATCACGATCGTGGTGGTGTTCAATGCTGATATGGTTAATGCTCTATTCGTCAACTTTTGTATGCAGTACAAACCGTCCCTTACCACCACGGCAGGTTTGATGATTGCGAATGCAGTGCAAGTGACACTAATGACCCGTGATATTGATGTCATTCGCCGACGGATTGCAGATACAACAAGGAAAATCATTGCGTTGAGGAAAACAGACAGATTTGCATCTACGTTGCCTCAGGATCGGCTTGGTACTATGAGCATGTTACCGCGAGCTGTGGATATTTTCAAGCGATACACTTTCAACGCGGCAAAATCAAACTCGAACGTTGCGCAAAAGGGAGAAAATCAGGGCAAACATGCCAAAACGGTCGTGCCATTAGACAACCCAACTTCACCATTAGGCCCCACCGTTGATATCGTAGCAGGGACGAAGCCCGAACTCGAACAGCTCGAACGAAAATACGCCAGTCTCGTAAGGAAACTCATGTACGCATCCGAGTTCTCCATACTTACAGCATACGCAGAAGTGATCACTCCCATCGTGTACTGTACGTATTCTATACGGGGTTATTTGCTTTCTGTTTAAACTAACGGTTCCTTTGGTCCAGCGCTGTATTTGTTCATCGTCTTCAACATGCCCAACCGTGACTATTACAGTCAGATTTCCAGTATGGACTCGGTACATTTGACTAAAACAGTGCTCAACGTCTTACTGTATAGTTTGGTGGAACTGGCGTCCTTCATTGCACTCACTCAGACGCTGAAGAAACGCCTCAACTTCTGTACGATTCGCCAGCTCGTATTCGTGCTGGATCGCCAGATGATTCATGTTCAGACGGCAATTATCTTGTGGGTATTTTATACGACACAGATCTCCCTCGAACACTTCGGTTCGTACAACTACAGTCATTTATTGGTTCTTGAAACCATTACGAACTTGTTATTTTCTAGGCACGGACTATTCTTTCGAGTTCGCATGGCTCAGGAACCCAACCCAGTGAAGAACATCATGCGGATGTAAGAAATGGATAAGGTATTCGCCATTTTCTCTTTACTATCTGTTCGATTGTTGCTGTTTTTTCGGTACTAACGCAATGTGCTAAATTCTCCTAGTCGTCGTCTACCTTAAGGACCGACCGCACCGGCATGCGGCACACCGGGCAGGCTTTTGAAGTGTGCATGATTGTCTTGAGGCAATTAGTGCAACCGGCTTGATGTCCACAAGGTGTACAAATGGCATTCCGTCGTGCCACATCACAAATTCCGCACAGATCGGGTTGAACCTCAAACGACTGCCGTTCTTGATTTGCTGGCTCTTCAGAAGGCTGCGATCGCTCTTCTCGAGGAATTTCCTCGTTTTCCTTGTTTTCAGGTTGTTCGTGGTCTGAATTCTGCTGAGGCTGAGAAGTTCTCGACCCGTCCTCTGTCATAAGAAGAATTCCTGTTGCAAACTCCGGGCCAGCCGTGTTGTGGTCTCCAGTACAAAGGAAAGCAAATTGAATTGTGTTGGTTATCTCAAAGCTCTAAGTACTGCTTGGCCTTGCTTCTAGGCCACGTCTACGAACTTGTACAGCTTCTAGAATACGCCTTCTAGAACTCCAAGCACCTACTTGTGCTTTGCCCTAGATTTGCAACATGCATGGCGGCGGACACGAGATCGGCCAGGGCTGGCCACACTGCCTCCCCAGAGTCTGCCGCTCTTGTATATGTAACCGCACGGGGCGATGGTGCTTTGAGGGTGTCAGGCTTCGTCTAGTTGAGCAAGGAACTCATCATCGGCTTGGTGCTCTGCGTAGTTAGCCACTAGGTTAGGAACGTCACGCTGCATTGCTTGAAGTGGCTCCAATGAGTCTTCAATGTCCTGTAGGCCTCGCCAGGATACTAGAAGTTCCCACTGTTTCGTCGTGGTATTGTAGCGATGGCCACGGAAACACTCGACGCCAAGTACAATGCCTTGCTTCGCAACGTGTTCCAGAACTTCCTCATCGACATCCATGCTCGCGTCGTCGTAGTACTTGAGTCTAGATCCGTGAACTTCAAAGGAATCCCCAGTAAGGAGGTGCTCAATAGTGAAAGAATACTCGTTGGCTGTAGTCACGCGATAAGGACCCACCCAACGCACCATCAGCTTATTGCCCCGCAGTCGCTCGTCGACTCGGGACCAAAGAACATAGTCTCCGACGCTGAAGTTCTCGAGTTTCCCTTCTTTAGCCATTTTCTGGTAGAGTCTAGTCTTCTCTTTTCGATCCACAACCTCTTGATGCATCGACTGTAAGCTGTCACGCAACGTCTCAAGCTCCTCGTCTACAGTCTCCATGCTAATCTTCATCAACTTGTCCTTGGTCTGCATCGTACGGGGTAGCAACACCGTATCTAGCTGCGTTGGCACTTGGAGGCCTGTAAAAAGCTCCAGTGGTGCCTTCCCACCGAGTGAATTCACAGGTGTCTGGTTTAAGTTCGCCTGTACAAGAGGCATCAAATGCTCCCAGCTTTTGGTGTCAAGTTGATATTCCAATAGAAGCGCCCTGACAACTTGGAGGATGTCTCGGTTGAGGCGCTCAACTGTGCCGTTTACCCACGGAGTATACACCGGCACGAACGTGTGCAATGCCTTCAATCGCTCCCGCAGGTTTTCCATCAGCTCATTCTTGAAATGAGTTCCGTTGTCGGATACCCATATCGCTGGCAGTCCAAAACGTTTTGCCCAGTCCAGTATAGCTGCCACTGTCACTGAGCTTGTAGGGGAATCGCTTGGCACTAACTCACAATAATGAGTTAATTCATCCTTCAGAACTAGTAAATAGCGCGTGCTTCCGTACGAATCTCCCATGAACAGGAAGTCGAAATGCAGTACCTCGTTGCGCCCTGCTGGGTCACGCTGCTCACTCCATGGCCTTTGTATGAGTCGGCTGCCCTTGATATGCTTACACAGTAAGCATCCTGCAACGAAGTCCTTCACCAGTTTTCCCATCGACTTTATGCAGTACTGCGCCTGCAGCTGGCGAAGCATCACGTCGGCTCCTCGGTGTGCATTCACGCCGCAGTGAGCAACGACAAGAATCCGTGCGATCAGGTCCTTTGCTTGAGTGGGAATCCACACCTTCCCCTCCACTAGAAGAAGCATAGTCTCCGAAACGGTCGACTCAGTAGCACCAGACGGCGCAAAGCGGTGATAGCGTCGCTGGGCTTCTTCAACGTGTGCCAACGAAGGCCACACGAAAGTTTCATCAGTGAGCGGTCGAAGACGTGAGATTTCGCGAGACCCCCGAGTGCGAACAGCTTTGACTGTAACGTGAGGTGTTTCAGCGGGAACAAGCCAGCGAGACACTAAGTCTGCCCACACATTGTCAGATCCCTTGACATGTTCAATTTCGTAGCGATAGTCCGACAGCATCAAGGCCCAACGTTGTAGCTTCCCGCGCACATGCTTGCGGATTTCAGTGTGGGGGCAGAAGATCTGGATCAAATTGGCGTGATCGCAGAACAGCTTAAATCCTGCTGCTCGATGCAGCAAATACTCTAAGTCCTTGGCCGCCTTGATAATGGGGTACCCCTCCTTCTCTGCAATCGACCAGTGAAGCTGAGCTCCCTTAAACATACCGCCTTTGCAGATGAGAAGCTCATGAGGTTGGTCCTTCAAACTCTTAGTATCGTCCCAGCTCTCCACTTGAGAGACGATTAGCGACCAACCTCGGTCGGAGGCATCCGTCGTCACACACACGGTAGCCGTCTCACTCGGTAACGCTAGTCTCGTTGACCCACACAGTTAAGGAACTCTCGGTATTGAGTCTGCTCGTCCGACGTCCACGTGAGCGTGAGTCCTTCTGCGTAGCGCTTCTTTCTACTGTGTCCATCAAAGGCCTTCTCTAGTTTCGCTTGAAGCGGAGCTGCGAACTGGGCGAACTGCACAATGGACTCACGTAGCCAATTGGCTGCACAGAGTAGCTTCTGTAAATCTGCCGCTGTGGCTGGAAGCGGTAGTGAACACAACGCAGCAACTCGCTCCGGATCATGGCGGACGCCCTCACCATCAATTAGCCGTCCACACCATGCAATCTCACGTGCAAATAGGCAGCTCTTGTTGGCATTGAGCTTCAATCCGAACTCTCGGAGCCGAGCAAAGAACTTCCGAAGCACTGCAATGAATTCTTCCGCTGTCTTGGCGAACACAACGATGTCGTCCACCCAGATCAGCACGTTGTCATACAGCATGTCACGAAAGACCTCCTGCATTTGGTTTTGGAAGTGGATTGGCGAGTCGGTGGCCCCCTGTGGCACCCGCGTGGGTGTGTACACAGTATCATTCGTAATGAAGCTGAAGAATTCACGGCAGTCGGGGTGCAGCAATAGCTGCCAGAATCCCTTAAAGAGATCAAATGTTGCGAAGAAACAAGCACCTTTGACCTTCGCGATCACCACGAGGAGGTTCGGCATTGCCCCAGCGATGGGGACAGTGCGCTTGTTAACCGGACGGTAATCGGTAGCGCAGCGAAAGTCTTCGATGGGACCCTTCTTGCGAACCGGAATGGCAGTACATGCCCACCGGCTCTGATTGTTGCGTACCACGAGCTCAAACTCTTCCAGTTGACGGCCATATTCTCGAAGGAACTTGGTTTTTGCCTCGGAGTATTGTCGAGGCTTCGTTCGATATGGCGCAGAGCCATCGACCAGGACAACACGCAGTGGTTCAAGTTTTGCCGGCGGGTCCGCACCTAACTTCGTTCTCCATAGATCTAACTCGTCTGTTGCTGCCTCCCGTAGCGCATTCACCAATTCTTGCGGAAATCCCGCCTTCACCGCATCGCCTATCATGACATCAAGGCGTTCCATTATCTCCGATTGAGTTGTCTCGCCTACAATATCATCCTCTGGAATGTCATCCACATCATCATCTGGGCCGACTTTGGCCGCAAGTTGTTCTAGTAGCTGATCCACATTGATTCCCAGCGACTTTAATGTCCGATCACCAAGCAAAAACTCGTCCGCGTCGCCCTCAATCACCAAACATTGCACTCTGCGCAAATTTACCGGTCCAGCAGCCGTTAATAGCTGGACGTCTACTTCACATTGTTCGTTGCATTGCACAACTCGTCCATCAGCCACTTCAACTTCCATGGGTATTGCTAGCTTCTTCACCTCGAGTTCAGCATCCAGTTTGGTAATCTCCTGCACTAGGCGGCGTGTAATTACGTCGTAGTCTGCACCGGTATCTGCCCGGAAAGGAACTTCCAACTTGCCATTCAAAATGGCAGCACGATCACCGGGCTGCACCATTGATCTTACAGTCTTTGCACGTAAGCGCTGGTTCCTCATATCATTCATGCGTTTTAAAGCTGCTGCCTTCTCCTCTTCGCTAGCAGTGGGGCAACCTTTCGCCCAGTGTGCTCCCTTGCACACGAGACAACCATCGCGCGGCGGAGCGCGTGGTTTCGCATCTTCAGGCGCTTTCTGGTTACTCTTGCTGCCTGCTTGCTGCTGATTCTGCGAGACTTTGCTCTTGAACGAAGATGGCGGTTTCTTGCTGCTGCTGTTTGTCCTCGGGTTGATAGAAGTCTTATCCACTTGCTTGATTTCTTTGGAGAGTCTATGATAATGCTGCTGCTCACGGGTACGTTCCACTAACGCCTCGTAGAGCGCGATGTCGTCCTTCTTCAAGACTGGTTTGGCGATGGTTAGACGCTCCATCTCTAACTTCAACATATCGGGCGCGATATTCTTTAGCAAATACTTGCACCGTAGCTTCACGCGTTCGTCATAATTCGGTTCATTTTCACGACCACTGCCCAGAATTCCACCTAGACCATGATCCTCCACGATCTTATCAAATAGCACGAAATAATCTACCACACGAGCTTCGGTGTCCTCAATCCTAAGGTCCATCTTCAGTTTGTCTTTGAAGAGCTGATCCATGTCTGGGATGTGGCTGTTCTGCAGCGATGAGCAACGCCGTGTAATCGCCAGGCCGAGGTCTTCATCGGTCACGTCAGCCACTCGCTTCTTTAGCACGAAGCGAGCAAGGTGGTCCAAGATGCGTGGTTCGATCGAGTTGCGGATCGAGGTGACAATGTGGTCATACTGCTCACCAGTCACAGTGCAGCGGTTGCGAATCTTGGCTTCATACTGGCGGCGCTGCCTCACCCAGGCTATTAACGACGCCTGGTCCCAGGCACTCAGGCTCGGAGGCTGAACTACCTCAAATACCGGTTGCGGAACGGTCATTTCAACGTCCCCGTGCTTGTATTGTTTGGCTTCACGCCTTGCAGGTCGACTTGAAATACAGCGGTCGGCCCGCTTCTTCCTCTTGCCGCGGCTTCTGGTTCCTCCAGAAAGTATACTTTGTGGTCTCCAGTACAAAGGAAAGCAAATTGAATTGTGTTGGTTATCTCAAAGCTCTAAGTACTGCTTGGCCTTGCTTCTAGGCCACGTCTACGAACTTGTACAGCTTCTAGAATACGCCTTCTAGAACTCCAAGCACCTACTTGTGCTTTGCCCTAGATTTGCAACATGCATGGCGGCGGACACGAGATCGGCCAGGGCTGGCCACACGTGTCGATCTCGCTTCCACTGATGAGACTGACACTTGAGTTCGTTTCCTGGCCATCAATGTACGGAGATTGTGCTGCCCTCGGAACTTCAATGTACTTCACTGGCTGCGTGGGAGTAAAGTGCACTCGGCTTCGATCGCGGTTGTTCAGTGCTCTTGATTGATCTCTTTGTCCCGGTATAGCTCGTCTTTGAAAATTAGGAGGGAGTTCATCAACAGATTCCTCGTACGATGGAGGTTGAGGCGTTGGAGCTTGCTCCGGCTCGGAGGCTGGCTCATTGGGGTTTTCAGGGGCAGGACGTGCTTGACGGTTCTCCAAAGTGGCACGAAGGCGCTGGTAGAGAGGATCGTTCGCTTCTTCACGTTGGTTTTCCTGCTCCCTCAGTATCGAAGACCGCAAGTTCTCGACCAGTTCGTGTGGCCAATAGTACAATTCACCATTCTGCGTCTCAAATAGAGACGTCCGGTACAGTGACGATCGACTTTCACGCGAGAAGAAGTTGGAACTCTGCAGCATTCGACGCCACTGGGCCAAATTGTTTAAACTGTCCGCAGCGAACACGTAGTGCAGTGTCTGCACGTCATCCAGACTCATGGTCTTTTTGCATATCGGAGCACGCGTGAATTTTTGTCGCTTCACCCTGTGGCACATCACCGGTTTGTCAAAGACGAAAGCGTTCTCCCGTTTGAGCCACGAGTAGCTGTCCGTGGACGGGAAGTGTGCCATTCGTGCTGCTTCGTCGATGAGCATGACCAAATCCGGACGGAGGTCGCCTGGACGCTTGAAGATGCAAAGTTCAGTTGACGTTCGGTGTTTGTTGCAAGCTACCACGACAGCCCAGCGTCGTTTCCAGCGGAATTTGCCTCGAAGATACAGCCACCCAGCGTGCACCTTCATGTGCTCCAATAGCACAGCTCCGACCGCCTTCCGACCATGTTGGCGAGCGACATCCAGTGGTGTGAATCCCTTGCGGTTGACAGCGAAGGCATCTGCTCCAGCCTCCAGCAGCGTCTCAGTGGTCAAAGGGTCTCGGTTTGTCATTGCGGCGTAGTGCAGTGCTGTATTTCTCGACTTGGTGTCGTCGACGTCGTTAACGTCAGCACCAGCAGCAATGAGTTTGGCCACGATGGGCTCGCCGCATCTACAAGCTGCGGCCTCCATGAGCGGCGTCGTGCCCTTGCGGTGGTGTTTGAAGTTGACCAAATTGCGAGCCACAGCATCGGAATCCTCGATTTGGTCTTGGACTTTGACCTCGTCTCCAGCTCTCGAGAGCTTCCAGAGCACGAGGAAATCGTTGCGGGGAATGGGCATTGCTGGAAATGCTGGTTGGTCGTTGATCAGGTAAATTGAGAAGTGAGAACGGAAGGTGTTCGAGTTGCATGCGAGACGATGTGAGACGATCTCCATGCAATGTTGGACGCGCGGGAAGCAGCCATTCCAAACGGATACTTTTTGTGACAGGCAACTTCAACTTGGTATGAAAAATGTATCCGTTTGCAAGCAGCCAGAATTGCTGGCCGATACTGATAATTTGCATGATGCACATCGCCATCGAGTAAAGCCACAGGTAATGGGCGCACTAAGGGAAAATGGCAGTCGCTATTTTTTTACTGTTCTACCGTTATGCAAACTCTTCTCGCCGTTAAAAATCTGCTTTCTTGTTCTGCGATCATGTTACCACCGAAACGAAACTTTGCACTGTTGAGACTTTTGGTCTTCCAGTCTTTGACCGACGAGAGGGTTCGCGACAGAAGTTGCAGAATGTCATGCCTTTGAATGAGCAGTCCACTGCTGGCCACTGCTTATCGACAATGCTACACTACAGCAGTCCTGCCCAGTCGCACTTTAACCTCTAAACTCGTGAACAATCCTGCTCACGTCCAGAGCTCCACGTTAGTTAAGTCCCGAACACCTGTACCACAACGACGTCAGGATAATTTCACTTGAGTTCTCTCATATGAAGCAAAAGTGGAAAGCAAATGACTGTGATGAAATCGCACTTGTTTATTTACCAGCTTTCACAAATTCAGAAAGACTACCACAAAGCAGCTACTACTAGCTTAGTTTCCACCACGCAGGCGGAGCACCAGGTGCAAAGTCGACTCCTTCTGAATGTTGTAATCACTCAGGGTGCGGCCGTCCTCGAGCTGCTTGCCAGCGAAGATCAGACGCTGCTGGTCAGGCGGGATGCCCTCCTTGTCCTGAATTTTTTGCTTCACGTTGTCGATCGAGTCCGAAGGTTCAACGTCCAGGGTGATCGTCTTACCCGTCAACGTCTTCACGAAGATCTGCATGCCACCGCGCAGGCGGAGCACCAGGTGCAAAGTCGACTCCTTCTGAATGTTGTAGTCACTCAGGGTGCGGCCGTCCTCGAGCTGCTTGCCAGCGAAGATCAGACGCTGCTGGTCAGGCGGGATGCCCTCCTTGTCCTGAATTTTTTGCTTCACGTTGTCGATCGAGTCCGAAGGTTCAACGTCCAGGGTGATCGTCTTACCCGTCAACGTCTTCACGAAGATCTGCATGCCACCGCGCAGGCGGAGCACCAGGTGCAAAGTCGACTCCTTCTGAATGTTGTAGTCACTCAGGGTGCGGCCGTCCTCAAGCTGCTTGCCAGCGAAGATCAGACGCTGCTGGTCAGGCGGGATGCCCTCCTTGTCCTGAATTTTTTGCTTCACGTTGTCGATCGAGTCCGAAGGTTCAACGTCCAGGGTGATCGTCTTACCCGTCAACGTCTTCACGAAGATCTGCATGCCACCGCGTAGGCGGAGCACCAGGTGCAAAGTCGACTCCTTCTGAATGTTGTAGTCACTCAGGGTGCGGCCGTCCTCAAGCTGCTTGCCAGCGAAGATCAGACGCTGCTGGTCAGGTGGAATGCCCTCCTTGTCTTGAATTTTCTGCTTCACGTTGTCGATCGAGTCCGAAGGCTCCACGTCCAACGTGATCGTCTTGCCGGTGAGTGTCTTGACGAAGATCTGCATCTTGTCTGTGAGTCTTCTTGTTTCTTGAGTCGCTTGTTGCTCAGGAAGCAAATTAGATAATGAACAACCTCAGCAACCGCCGGCGGAGTCAACCCAGAAGGGACTCTGGCCGTTTCTGCGACGTGTGCGCGCGTCGTTTCCCGCTCGCCCAATATAGAATTTCCATCCAGAAGTTCGGTACAGATTCCAGACGTTTACTGGTCTTACAAAACCCTAGCTGCGGACTTTGAAGAATTCGAGGAAAGATTTTCTGATCCCGGTGACCATCACTCTGAATTTATAAAAAGGTCGCAATCAATCTCGAACAAACACGACCCAAAGCTGACGTGGCGAGGTTGCCAAGTCGCACCTTGTCCCCGGGAATTGCTCAGTATTTTGCACGCCGACGGCACCGCGTGTCTCCAGCGATGCCTCCATCCGTTTAACTAGATGTACAGTACGTGTCAGTAGGAAGGCTGGACGGCTTGCTCATCGCATGACATGTCGCTTGTTGGTCTTACCTGAAGACGAGTAGAACTGCTGCTGGTTGATGGAGGTTTAATGCAAATTTAAATGGCACATTTCATGGCTTTCAACTGTGGCCACTGTTGCCATGCAAAACGTGGAGGCATTTCTGCTCGTGTATTCACTTAGTCACACCTACAGCAGCTTTACAAGTCCGGGAGATCATCCATTTGGGTCTGGCTCGGTGTAACTGTCTTTGTGGTGAAGTATACGAAGCCTTGCAGTGTAGCAACGAGCAAGTTGTACAGCACGATGAATTTGGTCCAGCCAGCGTACTCGTACGTCTGCGCACACAACACGGCAAAGAACAGGATCGTTGCTGCCCGACCAATGTAGTTGCCCAAAAACGGCAAGTACATCTCCACACTCACGCCATTCACGACCGATTTAAGGTCATACATAATAACTGCGGCGCCTGTATAGCAAATAAACTCCATTTAACATCTTCTCATCCAGCTTCCTCACACCAAGTATCAGAATCGTACCGAAAGCCATCGTGTAGAACCCCAAAGAAACTGCAACACCACAGAAAACACACATGATAATCAGAAATCTCTCCCCTTTCCAATCCCCACAGCAAAAGTCTCACCTGCTGCGTATGTGAAGTGGATGAGCATGCCGAAGCCCTGAATAATAGTGAACGCAGCCGCCAGTGTGTACATGCCGCTAAAGACAATATCCACTGTGATTCCCTGCTCTCCAGTGTCATCGTCTTGTCCTCTTCCCCAACCGTCCCCAGCACCACCGCCATAACCTTGTGGTTGGTATTGTGGAACTGCGTACGGATGAACATTTGGCGCGGAGTAAGGCCGTTTCTGTTGCTGCTGCTGTGAATAAACACCTTGACTCCGCGGCGCCTCTTCCTTCTCCTCTTCAGCACCAGCGTCCACCGGTGGGTTCCGCATCGTGTGGTTAGAGCCAGCACTTCCAGGTCGCGGCGGTGAAGCTTCCTCCTGAACAACGAGAGGCTGCTTGAGCTCTTCTTCGGGCAGGTCCATGGCGAATGTCTTGGGTTTTGTATGGGGATCTTTTGTGATTTGATACGACTTTTCTTCTTCGAAGTTTTAGGTACGAATTAGCTAATATTGAGACGATTAACTAACTCTTTGCCACAACCACTTCAACATGACCTGCATAGTTGCTGCTTAGTTGCTGATACCATTCAGCTGCTCCAGTGCGAGCATCAGGGATTGCGTTCCAAGGCGGCCGTGACCTTGAGCCTTGACAGCGACGTACAACTGGTTGGCGAGCGCAAGACCAGGAAGCGACAAGTTCATACTGCGAACAGAACAAAAAGACAAGTTAATTAGAAAACACGAACGTGCTGATAACAAGAAAAATCCTTACCGTTCGGCCTCTTTTAAAGCGATGCCCATGTCTTTGACAAAGTGCTCCACGAAGAAACCTGGGTCGAAGTTGCGCTTCGCAATTCGTGGTCCAAGGTTGCTAATCGACCAGGAGCCGGCAGCACCAGCACTCACAGCACGAATAGCTTCCTCCACGTCCAGACCACTCTTCTGGGCGTACAGAAGACCCTCAACCACGCCAATCATGTTCGTGGCAATGAGGATTTGGTTTACCATCTTGGTGTGCTGGCCAGCTCCAGCACCGCCCATATGACGAATGTTCTTGCCCATGATCTCGAACAGTGGCATTGTCGATTCCACAGTGCTGGTGTCACCACCGACCATGATCGATAGGGTGCCTTCACGAGCGCCGACATCACCACCCGACACAGGGGCGTCCAGACTTGAGACGCCTTTCTGCTTTGCTGCCTCGTAGATCTCCTTGGCCAGCGACGGCTCACTCGTAGTCATGTCAACGATGACACCGCCCTGCTTGATGGAGGACACTACACCCCACTCTGGATCAAGAAACACCTTGCGCACGTCGCTCGGGTAACCTACAATACCAAACACGATGTCTAGACATAGTGGATTTGTGCTTAGATCGGAGACTACTCACAAAAGTTGAATAAAACTCACCGGACACCTTTGCCACTTCAGCGGGGGAGCTGGCAACACTTGCACCCTGCTCCTTAAGACCGTCGCACTTGGATAGTGTACGGTTATACACTGTCACTTTATAGCCGTGCTTCTACTCGATAATCAGTCTAATGTTAAGCAAGAGTATCGATACAAGTCCATTCTGCTGAACGTACCAGGATGTGGCCAACCATACTGGCGCCCATTACTCCCGTTCCAATCCATCCAACTCTGTGTAAACCAGCCAAAGTCAGCGCCTAAACCAAGAGATAAGACACTAGGCAGTGCGTACCTCGGCTTCACAGCTACAACCATCTTGGCGTCCGGGCTTGGGGCTTAAGGGAGATCTTCACGCTTGCACCTACGTAGGCTAAACGGGAAGTGGGTCATGTGATGCATTTCATTCCGAGGGGCAATTTCATTGGTTGAAAAGATGATTGACCTGTTGAGCTTCAGCAAGAGACCCACGTCACTTCAACCAGCATGGCCTCCCCTACGAAACGCGAACCACCAGCACATCTAGGGCGAATACACTTGCAGCTTGCTGATGTGTGGTCGAAGACGTGGTGGCTTACAGCAATTCTGGTTGGCTTACATATTCGACACATGAAAATTATTGTGGACGGAAAAAGTGCCAAGCTTTCCAGTTGCAATTGATGACATTTTACTACTTGCTGAATTGGTCCTGCACCACCAAACGATAAGTTCGTTCATGGAAGCGAAGCCCACCATGGTGAACACAAAATAGTCAGGTACATTCAAGTTTTCCGAAGCAGAACTAGCAGGCAGGTCGATTGGGGCCGATAATGTTACACCACTTCCACGTTGTTGGTTTTCTCGGGATAAATACCTGCACCACCAAAGAATGATTTCTGTTAGTTGATGAATGGTCAAACCGATCAACAGCATTAGCCGCACCATTTAGCTGCTCCAACGCAAGCATCAAGGCTTGGGTTCCCATGCGACCGTGACCTTGCGCCTGAAGCCCATAAATTCAGAGTTAGTTCAGCCACATCCTAAGCAACCGTATCGTAGAAACAGGTAGACCTTGACTGCAATGTATAACTGATGCGCCAGCGATAACCCAGGGAGCGACAAGTTCATTCTACAGAAGTCAGAGCAGCACAACGCATTCAACTCAAACCCGATAACTTTTGGCAAAAAGCACAGCTTACCTCCCCGCCTCCTTGAGCGCGATGCCCATGTCCTTCACAAAATGCTCTACAAAGAAGCCAGGATCGAAGTCTCGCTTGGCGATACGAGGGCCCATGTTACTAATCGACCACGATCCAGCGGCCCCAGCGCTAACAGCACGAATAGCTTCATCCATGTCCAGGCCACTCTTCTTCGCGTACAGAAGACCTTCTACAACTCCGATCATGTTGGTGGCGATCAAAATCTGGTTCATCATTTTTGTGTGCTGACCAGCACCTGCAGGCCCCATGTGCCTAACGGACTTGCCCATGATACTGAGGAAGGGCATCGTAACGTAGACTGATTCCATATCGCCCCCAACCATAATGGAGAGGGTAGCATCACGCGCACCAACATCGCCTCCAGACACAGGTGCATCAAGGGTCGACACGCCTTTCAGCTTGGCCGCATCGTAAATCTTTTTCGCCAATGCAGGCGAACTGGTCGTCATATCCACAATAACGCTTCCTGCTTTCATTCGCGAGAGTAAACCCGAGTCCGGGTCAAGGACGACGGATTTCACATCGCTTGGGTACCCCACCATGACGAACACAATATCTGAGAGAGAGAGAGAGAAAGAGGGAAAAAAAGTCAGGAAGTCAACTAATGTTGAGTAGTCAATGCAAATATTTACCAGAGTTCTGGGCAACTTCAGCTGGGGAACCAGCAACCCGTGCTCCCTTTTCACGAAGACCTTCGCACTTCGAAAGTGTCCGATTGTACACTGTAACTTCGTAGTCGTGGTCCTGTCAGAACAGGCAAGTTCGTTGGCGAATGCATGGGAGTAATGTACCATAGCAACTCACCACGTACCATCAAATGCGCACACATGCTCGCTCCCATAATGCCTGTTCCGATCCAGCCCACACTATACAGGTAGAAGGATAGTTAGTACTACTAATAACACTTGAGCAGCCATATGTAGCATAGGATCATACCGAAACTTGACACGAGACGCAGTAGATATAAGATCGAGGGCTTGAGCCTGGAACAATGCTACAGTAGCAACCGCAATAACAAATTAGAAACTCACTACCCAACCTCACATTGAACAGGCAAGCACCATACGGCTGGCCTTCAGCGTGGGGTCATCTAGGTCTGGATGCACGGCAGTAGCGATCTGCTGTTCGGCTTGGACAACAGGGGTGGGGACAGCACCTGTAACAGCATGTTCTTCTTTCAATCGGCTTTGAGCGTTTGGCACAACCAGTTCGTCATCAATCACAACACGGCTCTCAGAGTATGATTTGAACAAGTGCTCGCTTAGTCGATGGTTGTGTCGATTGATCTGGGCCACCACACGAACGACATACTTGCCTTTCCCCTGTCCGTCAAGGTCACTTGGCTTACGCTCCGAGATGCAAGCCCGAATCATAGCAGGACATCCCATATAGCGGTAGTGTTGTCTCGGTCGCTTCCCCTTACCACGAGGCTTAGTCTTCACTCCATGAGTACACAGGTAAAGCTTTTTCACGAATCCGACACTCTCATCAATGGGTTCCTTCAGGCTGTTCCTTTTAGCAGCTCTAGAATTCACAGCTTTAGCTGAGTCAGATGTCCGTAGCCTCATTGGTTGGTGCGTGGTCTCGCAGTACTCGTCCATAGCACGATGAAAATCATCCCACGAGTCGAAGCATTGCTCCATTCCCACGCACTGCACCAAGGCCTGCTCCTGTTCCTCTTCAGCCATAGGAATTAGACGTGCCGGGTCCTCTTCTGTCTCTTCCTCCTCTTCATGTTCTTCCTCATGCAGCTCCGTTTCAGCGTCACGTTTGCCCAAAAGACTCGAGAAATTGCTCGAGTTCTGCTGCTGCTGCAGTGCGATGGCCTCCTGAGCAGCTGCCATGGCGCTAGCTTCGGTCCCAGCTACAATCACATCTAAACTGCTATTTTCACCCTTCGAAGCCGTCGAAAAGTCCGTGCTGCCGTCAGGAGACGCATTCCCGCGACGTCTCTCCTTGCTTACCGAGTCCATTAGCTTTTTGTCCACTTGAAAAAAAGAGATTGACCAAAATTATAGGGCGGGAAAAATATATCGGACTATTCTGTTGTAAAATTTGATCATCACAAAAAAATAAGATTGATCAAAAGTAAAACGGAAAACGATGGCGTATAGTCGACGCCTGCGCAGCCGTAGACGCTCCGATTCGACGTCTTCGGAGGAAGAAGAAGAGCTGGAGCACGTCTCAAGAGGTGGAGGAAGGCGCTATGGCTCTTATACGCCAGAGCCGGTGCAGCGGACGCTGAATTTGCGCTCTGATGAGCTTGAAGAGGAAGACGACAGCGAAGACGACAGCGATTTTGAGGAGCTGGACGATTTCAGTGGTACTGTGTATCGTAGTACAACGTACCGTCCCCCTCAAGTGGATGAAGAGGATATAATTGAACCTGAAGAAGCTCATGAAGACGAAGAAGAAGAACAAGAGACATCTGAACATGAAATTCGACGATCGGATTTAAAAAAGCGAGCGGCAGGTGCTGCTGCTTGCTTTAGTGTGACGCAGGAACGTAGTAATATGTGGCAGAAGCTCAAAGACTCAAAAGTGGTGAAGCAGGTTCTAAAATACCTACGAAGACTATGGCGGCTCATTTTGCGCAACTCGTTCATGGCGGTGAATGTGCTATGGCTGTTGGCGCCTCTGTGCTGCTTTATCGTTGCAATTACGGTCCCGCACTACTTGACGAGCACCATTCAATACGTTGATGTACTGTCAGCAAAGATGTTTGGGCGTGGAAGTGCAAGTTCTGCTTTCGACAATGGGTCTTTGCGCTCTGTCGTGCAGGAGATTGTAGACATCAAGATGGTGGGGATGAACGAGGAGATTGGACTACTTCGGCAAACTATTGTGTCGCAGCAGCGAGAGATTGAAGCGCTTAATTTGCTGCATGATACATTGCGTCATGCCCACGATGAATCGCAGCAGAAGTTTAGCCTTGCAGAGCCCACGAGTGCAATCACCGTTCACATTGAGAAAGTTGTTGCCAAACACACTGATGAACTGGTGCGTTGCATATACCTACTGTATTTGCTTCTCCTATTGATTAAGCTGCAGACTAACGCTTGTATTATCGATACAGTGGGAGAAATTCGTAGACAGCACTTCGCGGCTTCAGCAAGATGTACGAGCTGCAACGAAGCAACAGTCAGTCATTTCTTCTGCATTAAAAGAGCAGGAAGAAAAGATGGACGTAAGTTGGGCTATTTTATCTGCTATAATGCTGGTTCGGAGTTATTAACCATACGTTTTATTGCATATTGCGTGTTTGTTGGTTTTGTGAAGTCTGTGCAGGATATCGTGGAGAAAACTTCATCCGTCCCGATGCCTGATATTGACCGGGAAAATGCACGGTTGGAGGAAACGAAGAAAGAGTTTTCCAGGTGGCGCCATACTTTTGAGCTCGAGCTGCAGTCTGAGATGCAGCGCAAAGTCCAGGAGATTGAGTACCGCATGTCTAAGTTCCTCCATGAGGAGAAGCAGGCACTCTCTTCAAGTGCTGATGCTCTCCGTGGTTTGGATGCCACTGACCCAGGAATCCTTCGGGTTATTGAGGTAGCAGTTCAGGCAGTTGAGATCAAGAAAACGGGACGAGTGGATCATGCAGCTCTTTCCAACGGCGCGTCGGTCATTCACTCGGAGCGGTAAGCTCGATACGATGATATCCCTCTTTGAGCATACTTACTCATGCATCTTGTTTTTGTGTAGTGATCTTCTTTACCAGGACAGTTCGTCTCCGGTGCAGTTGCTGACCCAACTTGTAGGGCTGAGTAATCCTGGCGATGATGGCAGATTTACGTCTCCTTCGTACCGTCATGCACCAGCTCCACTCCTAGGCCAATTGCTGTCTTCTGGAGAGAACCCGTGGTGGCTCTCGCGCCACAACGGTCGACCAGAGACTGCACTGTCGGTATGTGTATGAATGACATTTACTTTATGCACAACGACTAACAAACAGTATGTCACACTAGGAAACAATGGAAATGGGCAGCTGTTGGGGCATTGCCGGATCGTCTGGCCGCCTCTCAGTGAAGTTTGCTCAGCAAATTATTGCTGACGCGATCACCATTGACCACATTCCCGCCCAAATAGCGTCCGACTTCAGTTCTGCTCCGAAGGAGTTCCGCATCTTGGTACGTGGATTGAATCCCAGCCGTGACAACCTTGTGTCTGACTGCTTGTTGCTTGTTATTGCAGGGCATATCGGGTCATCCTCTGCGTGAAACAGTGGAGTTTACTACCTTTGGCAACTTTTCATACGCTAGCAATGGGGCATCCAGCCAGACGTTTAAGCTTACCTCTCCACTGGTATGAGTTTCTCTTGGTTTGCTGGCATGTTTGTTAATTACTGACTGGCATGCCTGTGACATCGCAATTACAGAGTCAACGGTCTCCGATCGATGGAATTACCTTAGAGGTGCTGTCGAACCATGGCAATTCCGAATATACTTGCCTGTATCGGTTCCGAGTGCACGGTCAACCCGCATGAGGTAAAAGTAGGATAGGAAGAAGTACTTTCAGCACTGAACAGTAGCGGAAGAAACCGAATCAAGACAATTTATTCTATCACGCTTTGACTAGGAGTATCTTGAGGCAGCACGGGTTAGAGTCTGCTTCTCGCCCATTCGGATATGCAGGCACGATCGAAGCCACGAAGCCATTTGATTGTTGTTGGCATGTAAGAAGCCGCTGTCCTCCTGTTTACACATAACAGCCAACGTTAACACTGAAGTAAAACATATCGGCAGTTGAGCTATCGCTTACCTCAAGTGTGGAAGAATTCTTCTTCATTCGGTTTCCCACCAACTTGCTAACTTCAGCGCGAACCTTATGTGTCAAAGACAACGGGAGACTGAGCGGGGCAGTAGAGTCTCCTCCATCTGACTGGGATGCGGCTTGAGTGAGGATATGACTCAATTCTTCTGGTGTCGCGAGCATTATCCCTAACCAATGTTCAGCATTTGAAGCTAGCCGTCCATCAGAATGAAAAATCACGCTCTTCAGAGCTGGCAAGTTTGTCTGAGAACCAATAGCAGACTGTAACAACTCTCGCTTCTGAGTAAATGCTGGATCAAATGGGTTTGGCTGTTGTAACGGCGCTGGCATCGGAATGGAGACGACGTCGTGCGGGTTATTCGGTGTGGTGAAGCCGTAGTTGCGTAGCATACGAAGATTCCCGTGATTCCCGTAGTTGATGAACAGTTGCTCGCCCGACTTGTAAGATTTAGTGGTATGAACTGTAAAGCCCTTGTGGGGGTCGAATTCCTGGACGCACTCATCACTACAGACAAAGGTTAACGTCTACGAAGCCATATTTGTGGAGGAAGCATTCGTACATACCCATTGTCGGCATGGTTAAACCAGTCGAAGAAGGGGATCAGTGCAAATGGCTGATTCTGGCTGGACGTCGCGCGTGACATTAGGATAGATATGGCCCAGAAGAAGGCCTCTGGGTTCACAAACTCGTTGTTATTGCCGAATAGATGCTGGTATACTTGAGAATAGAATCGTGCACTACAACAGCAACAACATGATAAGTATCCAAAAACTTTTAACTACATAAACAACATCCTCATACCCATGCTGCACTGCACGACGTGCCTCTTCACACCCTTGTAGCTCGTCAAATTGCTTATCGTTCCAATACAGTGGCAAGTCCACAAACCGCGGCAAAGCGTTCACATACAACTCGTCAAGCGGCGGAGTATCCATACTCGCCATAGCCATCAAGGTCGTGTCGGGGTCTTCAGCATGGGGGAAATTCACCAGCATGTGCACTCCCAACACCAGTGCACTCGGGACAAAGGACGATCCCTCTCTCAATGCTCTATTGGAGGACAAAAGCTGATTTAACTGACTCAGGAAACCTGGGGCCTTCTGCTGCGCAGTCTCCAGGGCAAATTCAGCCGAAAAAGGATACCAAATATCCTGTCCAGCCTGAAACACCAGCGTGTCCTTCGGAATAGGTTCTCTAGCTACAATACCCACACCCATTCCAGGTATCAACCGAGCTTCGACTGCATTAGACACCACACTTCCACGCGAGCGGCGCACCACATCCGCTACGCGCTTCAATGCCACCTCCATTTCTCGAAAATCGTGAGGTTGACGTAGCTCCTCGTCACACGTCACATATTTTATGTTACGTACATAAAATTCATTTCTATGTCCGGTTTGAAATGACCTGATTGGACTATGATTACGTAGACATCGAGACACTTCTTCGGACAGAGACTTTGACACACAATTCGTTGGCCATCAGTTTGCAGTCGACGACTTGTTGCTACATTGAATCATGGCGGAGCAGGCGACAGCAGAGCAGGTTAAATCCATGGAGGAACTGGTGTCCTTCCTATCACACCCTCGTCCAGAGCTGCGCAAGTCTGCTTCGAGTCTACTCATCAACATGACGGCGTCGGACCAAGGAATGTTCCAGCTGCTGCAGCTCAAGAAGTTCGATGTGGTGCAGGCGCTTTGCCGCGTTGTGAGCGACATGCGACCTATTGCGGAGGACGCTATTAAAGCTCTGATTAATCTGACGGCTGCCAATCCGGCGGCGTGCGAGCGAGCGCTTAAGTTCGACCTTTTGAACCGTGTCATGACTCAAGTGGAGGATGACGAATGGCGTCTCACTGACTTCTTGATGATGCTGCTGGCCAATGTGACCACGACCCCTGAAGGTGCTAAAGCTCTGCTGGGCTATGATGAAAAGTCTACGGATGCTACAGTTGCTTTACGGGAGAAGAAGATCCGCACGCTTACCAATTCGTTCCTGGAAGGAGAACCGGAACCTGATGGAGTGGAAAGTTCCACTGGTGAACCGAAATGGGACGATGAGTACCAGTATGTGGCCAACATTCTCGCCAATATCAGTCAGCTCGAACAGGGCCGCGACTTCCTGCTGAAGATGCGTCAGAGCACGTCACTTGCCGGTGCGCTTCTGCCTCAGCTTAAATCGCCTAACGTCGTGCGTCGACGAGGTGTGACTGCTGCGTTGAAGAATTTGTGTTTCGACACGGACAACCACTTCTACCTGTACGACCAGCTGGATATCCCTACACATATGATGGTATTGCTTGCTGGCCCTGAGGAACTCGATGCGGACGACAAGTTGGGAATGAACCCAGTCGTTTACAGCCAAGGAGACAAAAAGAAACGTGAACACGACCGACTCGTACGTCTTGCTGCCGTGGACTGTTTGCTTCTCTTGTGTACAACACGCAATGGACGTAAGGAACTGCGTCGTAAGAAGGTGTACCCGATCATCCGCAACGCTCACTTGGAGGAAGGAGACGAGGAGATTGGCGACCAGATCTACAAGCTCGTCGACTTTCTGATTCGTGACGAAGAAGGCGAAGAACCTGACTGGAACGAGGTCCGTGCCAAGTCTTTTGCTACTGATCAGGAGACTAAGACGGGTGAAAACGGCGAAGTTGTTCGGCCACCAGCTCCTGCTGCTCCGATTAAGCCAGTTGAAGCTAAAAAGGAGTCCGAACAGGAAAAGAAGGTCGAATCCAAGCCGAAAGCAGTGGAGAAGCCTGTCACAGCGTCCTCGTTCCTCCCTACAAGCGGTGAAGACGAGCAAGTGTCGGATGATATCGCTGATGGTCTTGCTAATGAGATTTCGGCTCTGGACGTGAGCAGTGACGAGGAAGACGAAGCTGAGGACGATCTCGGCGTGGACTAAACTAAAGACAACACTCTCTTCTACACATAGATCTCCTTTTCTCTTGTGTTTGCTTTGTATGCACGAATGTACTCAAAAATATAATCCTTTGAACAGAATAAAGTGTATGGATACGACGTTATTGCCTCTGTGCATGCTGGACGACTGCTTTGTGCCTCAAGGTTTTTGACGAAGTCTTGGCGCTCTTGTACAATCAGATTCATATTTTGCCATCGGCGTGGGCGGATCGACAGCGGCTTCACGGGCAGGAATACATAAAGTACATAATGCTTTGCCTGCATGTTCAAGGTTCCTTGCCAAACGCGAGTGGACCACTAGCCACTCCCATGAAGCGCTCTTTGCTGAACTTCCGCCGTGCAGCAGTAAGTTTGTTTGCCATCTTGCCCACCTTGTTGTGAGTATTCCACAGCATTTCCTTCAACTCTTTAATGCTGGAACTGAGGTCGCTCTCGCTGTACGATGAGTGATGCTCCAAAGTACGTGACTGTCAATTAAATGCAAAGAAGCTCAGTTAGTGAAGAGTAGCGCATCAGCAACTAACAAAACTTCAGACTTACCCAAGCAGGAGAATCTCCCATCTGTGTTCGAGCCAGGTAAACCGCGGATGCGGCGATCATGGACGGTCGATATTTCATCAGCTTGTACTCCTGAAGGCTGCGATCAATAACGTAGTGCGCAAAGTGCTCCACACGATCGTCGCACGTACGAGAAGCCTTCACAAACCGCTTCACGAACTGGAAGGCAGTCGGGAAGGTAACGCGGTAGCCGATAGCAGCCAATATTTTCGCTTCCATCTTGAAAACTTCCTCGCGTGTGTACGCGTTGTCGGTAATTTTCACGAAATCCTTCGCTTCAGGAGGATAGATCTCTTCGTACTTTGAAGCGATGAACATGGCAGTAATACCCACTAGCTGAAGACGCTGACGATCAACTGAGACGCCCTTCTCCAGAAAGCGGTCGATAAGGAGGACAGCAATGTGCAGTGTCTGGGGCAGCAAGCCGTACTTGTAGTGAACGTCCACCAGCCAATCCACGAGGATCGAGCGCATCTTGGCGTTAATGTCAATCTGGCGGTTCATGTATGTGCCATTAGTTTTGCGCTTCTTCTGCAAAAAAATTCAGCAATGTTAGACCAATAAAGAATAGAAAACCCTTTGCAATATATCATACCTCAACTTGCAGGTGGTACTTGGTAATGTCCTCTGCGTACTGCCAGCAGGTCGTCGGGTCGTTCTTGTCCTCTGAATCAATGTCGTAGTCTTCCTCGTCCGAATATTCTGGAATGATATCGACCTTTTTTGTCGAAGTCTTGGTAAACACTCCTAGTGATCCGATTGTGTTCACGGCAGGTGCCGAAGAGGGAAGAGGGCGGCTCATTCTGCTAATGATCGACGCTGAGCTGCGGGTGCTGGATGACGCCGTGCTGGTGGTTGAACTGGCAAGACGACCGCTAAGGTTCACGTTGCTGAAGGTTCTCTTGGTCGTATTGGCAGTGTTGGGCGCACGGCTGCCAACGTTGATATTGCTGAGGCTGCGCTTGGTAGCCAGAGCTTTCTTCTTAGCCAGCGCTCCAGCATTTGATACTGAAGAGCTTATGGAACTCACACTGGTTTTCTTGGTCTACAGGATCAGTTAACAAACGTTTGTCACTAAATAACCTCTCAACGCATCGCAAAGGTTCGTGAAGCTCTCCACGTACGTTGATCCTGTTGGTTACGTCCCCCAGAGCTGTTCGCCTGTTAGTCATATCCCCCAGAACTCTCCGAGGAACTCTGGACGTCATGCTGCTCTCTGTTTTGACAGTAGCAATGCTCTCAGACTTCATAAATCTCTGACGCTTCTCAGGGTTTCCTACGTCCTTAACATCTCGTAGAATATGGCGCTATAGAGCATTGAAAAGACACAGATTGTGCGTTAAAATGGCCCCTACTGCAGTATTTCCATTCGTTACGAACCTTTCCCGGGCGGGAGGGCGCCAGATCAGCGGGCAACTCATTCTCATTGTTGATATGGACGCTCCTTCGGGTGAACGACATGGCAGGCGGTGGCTCAAGCAGAAGAACGAGGGATAACGCGAGCTATGGACAGGGTGGGAGGTGTTCTACCAGGTAGAACGGTACAGATCTGGCGCGTGCGTTTTGAGTTTTGAAAGGACTGGAGAGGTACAATTGTCTTGATTTCAGTATAGGGGTAAAGTGTGATTTAGTAACCAATCAAAGACGGCCGTTTTGAAATTTAAAATTGTACCGGTTGATATCGATATACCGGAATCATTCAACAGCGCAGGTTTCCAAGAAATGAAGACTCACACGTCAAACCAAGGAGGAGAAAGAAGACAGACTACGACCACGAGACACAAGCAGTCATATAAATTCATGCCTAATACACGTATATTCAATTTCATGTGACCAACTTTGTCATTTTGAATACAGCGCGGGAAGCAATTAGGAAAAACAGCTTCTGCACTAAGCCATTTCGAGTGAGAAAAATGTAGTTTCTTCTTGCCAAAGTTCGTCAAAAACCTGGCCAACATAGTGAACACTGGACCAACTTCAACAATCAGAAAAGCCCCTAATACGACTGCACACCAGCGTTGGGTCGAGAGCTTTTGGCCTGGCCTGAAACTTCACATCGTAATAGCGACAAATGAGCTTCATCAGTATCTTCGTGTTCAACTTGAGCCCTACTAAATACCGCGAGTCGTCGAGGCCTGAAGGTCATCGGCCTCATTTGCTCAAATCTTACTACCTGAGCAAGCGGGAGAGCACAGCGAATGCGTTTGCCAAGTGTCGATGAGCAGGAAGTGGAGAAACATTTAGTCATATTGTTGACGTTGCCAACTTAGGTGTTTTAACGGAGAGATGAAATGTGAAATCTGTCGTGCTGTGCTGTGCTGCAAGATTCCTCTGCTGGCTGAATGCGAGTTTTTGCCATCGCTGTCAATCTAACCAATCAGATTTGGTGATGCGCTTTTTCCAGCCAATCAGAGCACTTGGCCCAAAAACAGGTCAAAAGCAACTTCAAGGCCATCTGAGTCGGCCAGGGGGCGTCAGTTACGTGAGGCAAACGGACAGCTCATAACGTAATTTGCGTCCAAGTGCTCAAGTGGTTGTTCCTTCGTCTCCTTTTCCCTCTGCCCCGAAGAGAAAGAAAATTGTCATGAGCACAACCAGCATCAAGATTGCTCCTATGAAGAAGGTGGCAACGCTAGGCAAGCGCAAGAAATCCATCGATGGTATGTAGATTGGGTTTTATTCTGTATCTTTAGATCTGGATACTGATGTTTTCGTATTAGCTGACGACGTCAAGAGGATCGACAAGAAGGACGAGTTTGATCCTAACCAGTTCTACGTCTCCCTCACGTCCCATGCCGAGCAGTTCGGCGTTGAACCCATTCGCATCCGGGTATGACCAACTCCGCATATCTTTCAATTATTTGAGACGTTACACTAACCTTTATTGCTGACTAGTGGGGGCAGAAAGAACCTGACGTCCGCGGTCCGATCATCGGTACCAATCGCCACCACAAGTACCGTAACGCTATCGGTGCCCATGGTGGTTCGTACTGCATCTACCGTGGCCTGGCAGTGGCTTCGGGAGCTATAGCTAAAAACTCGAAGCCAGATCTGAGCGAGACAACGCCTGCCGCTAAGATCGGCCCTCACCCGTCCTGGGCTAACCCGGAGAAGATCGTCACCATTGATCCTTTCGGTGCTTGTGTGGTGGAAGCCTTCCCAGAGCACTACCAGAAAGGATATGACATTCGCCCTACTATCGCGGTCACCAAGGCTCATATGGACTTCCCAGAGATCCATGAGGCTGTCCGTCTTGGCCGACTTAAACCCGACGGCAAGATCCTCAAAAAATCATCCCAACTTGTCATCACAAAGGCCGCTATTGACCCTGTGTGGTATCTTCCTGGAGTGGCTAAGCGCTTCAACACGACGGAGGCCAATCTGCGCCAGCAGATCTTCCAGGAGACCAACGGCATGTACCCGGAGCTGGTGACGAGAAACGACCTGAAGGTGTTCCTACCGCCCATTGGAGGGTAAGTGCGCTTTCTTGATGAAGATGCCGATGTTTTTTGTCAGCAGCTAATGGTTTTTACTGTGTCTTTTCTCGAGCAGCTTGACCATCTACATCTTTGGATCTGTGGAGGCCATTTCGGATCCCACGAAGAAGCTGGCAGTGCGTGTCCACGACGAATGTAATGGCTCGGACGTGTTCGGGTCAGATATTTGTACGTGCAGGCCGTACCTTGCCCACGGTATTGAAGTTTGCGTACAAACGGCGCAGGAGGGAGGGTGAGTTTGTGTTTGCTGTTATTGCATTGTCGCGAGGCCGCTTATTGACTTGTTCCGTGTCTTTAGAACCGGTATCATTGTGTACTTCCGCAAAGAAGGCCGCGCACTTGGTGAAGTCACAAAATACCTGGTGTACAACCTTCGCAAGCGCCAGGAGGGTGGAGACAGCGCAGAAGAGTATTTCAACTGCACTCAAACTGTAGCTGGAATCCAGGACGTGCGCTTCCAGGCCTTGATGCCCGATGCTCTACACTGGCTTGGCATTACGAAGATTGACAAGTTCGTGTCGATGAGTGACATGAAGTACGACGCCATCGTGAAATCGGTAAGTCCTAGTCTTTGGCGCTGTCAATTTTCGATACTAACTCGTTGGCTTTGCAGGGTATCGAAATTGTGGAGCGCATTCCTATTCCTGAGGATCTGGTGCCAAAGGACGCCCAAGTGGAGATCACTGCCAAGGTGTTCGCCGGCTACAACGGTGGCAACGTATACAAGGTAGACAAGGAGAAGCTCAAGCAGGTCAAGGGCCGCGACGACAACGATTATGACCACGAAGAGTAAACCATGACCTATCGACTCCAGTTCCAACGAAGCATTTCAATCACCCGATAGCAGACGACACGTAGCGCAGGAAGTTTGAAGAGAGCTGGGCTTAGTGTAGCTTTGCTTTTTTGCACAATCCATTCTGTATTGCTTCAACATGTCTGCTTCGTTTTTTGGTCCATACAAATCACAAATCATGAATCAAAATGTGTACAACATGGTGTGGACCAGACCAAACTTTGATTCCCAAGATCCGCCCACAACATTATAACCAAGAAGCCTCATAGAGCGGCCGTAGCCTGTTGACAGTCATGATCCAGTCCATGTTCATCATGACCACCACTGGGTACGTGTACTGCACCCTCATGTCCTCCCAATGCCTCTAACTCTTCGTAATATAGTGAGGTGATCATCGAGAAGCATTGGCGAGGCCTCACCAGTCGCAACGTGTGCGACTTCTTCATGGAGGAAGTCAACAAATACCGTGAGCGGGAGGATGTACCGCCCATCATCACCACCAGCAAGTACTATTTGGTCAGCGTCTTCCGCGACGACTTGTTCGTACTGGCAGTCGTCACTAACGAGGTTGGAACAGTCTCTATTTCATTCCTGTCTTTTTTTCTGAGCTATTATGTTTTTGTGCATTTGTGTATGTCCAGATCTCCCCCTTATTTGTGATTGAGTTCCTGCATCGCGTACTTGCAGTATTCAGGGACTATTTTGGCAACTTCGACGAGAATTCAATGAAGGACAATTTCTCGACAGTCTACCAATTGCTGGAGGAAATGCTGGACAATGGATACCCATTAACTACTGAGCCCAATGCACTTAAGGCTATGGTAGCTCCACCTTCAACGGCCAATCGAATCGCTGCAATGGTCTCTGGCAAGTCTCGAGTGAGCAATACGCTTCCCGATGGAGCCATTTCCAACATTCCATGGCGGAAAAGTGGCGTTCGTTACACTCAGAACGAGATCTACTTCGACATTGTGGAGGAAATCGACGCTATTATCGATGTGTCCGGCCGTATGCTCTCGTGCGAGGTGAACGGTGTTATCCAGAGCAACAGCCGCCTCTCAGGCGTCCCGGATCTCACCATGGTGTTCACAGATCCTTCGGTGATCGACGACTGCTCCTTCCATCCTTGTGTGCGGTACTCGAGATATGAACGTGAACGGGTGATCTCGTTCGTGCCGCCTGATGGGCAGTTCGAGCTCATGCAGTACCGCGTGCAGGTGCAGGAGCTCGTGCCACCAGTGTATTGTCAGCCGCAGATCACGTACAACGAGAAGGGAGGAGGCACTTTGGATCTGACAATTGGTACGCGTGGAATGCCTACGCTGAACTCGAACGCTAAGAAGAACCTGCAGGTTGAAGACGTCACCGTGGAGGTGACGTTTCCTAAGAGCGTACGTACGGTGGATGTGAACACCGAGTCTGGATCTTGTCTGTTCGATGAAGCGACCAAGACTGTCAAGTGGAATGTGGGTAAATTGGGCAAGAAAGTGCTGAACCCGTCACTGCGAGGCAACATCATCCTGCATCAGAGTGCAGCGGTGCCCGACGAGAAGCCTGTTGTGCAGCTAGGCTTCAAGGTGCCAATGTCAACTGTTTCTGGCCTGAACGTGGAAACGCTGCTGATCACCAATGAAAAGTACAAACCTTACAAGGGTGTGCGAACGATGACTAAGGCTGGACGCTTCCAGATCCGGACGTAGAACGGTAGGTAGGCATCTTGTGGAATTGTGTAACGCATAGTGTTTTTCTTTAAGTTGCCAAGGAATAGATGCCGTCGTCATTCAAGAGAGCCAAGTCTGGAACGAGTGCTGTGCTCATCGAGCTGAACGGTGCAGATCCCAAGCTCAGCACCATCCGAATTGAACCCAGCTCTACCTGCTGAGCCGGGCCCTGGCATTGTTCATGATCTTTCTTTTCTGGGTGCTCGCTATGTTTGGTTGTAGTTACTGGGTGCCTTCACTCCAAGAAACAGCTGAAAAAGCACAATGCGGCGCAATACATCGGGTGTCATGCAGCAGGAAGATTGCGGTGGTGCGTCGGTGATATCGCTTGAGGCGGCATTGGAGACGACCAATTCGGAACAAGATTTGAGTCCTCACTCGACGTTTAGTCTCGATCTCAACATTGTCCCCATGGAGCGTAGTGAGCGGAGCAACTCCAATTCACCCAGTCGCTTCTTCTGTCGATTCGACCCCGTAGCGAGGAAGGGAAGACTACTTATGCTTCTCTTCCATCGGGACGGCAACTCTACTCTTCAGAAAATGAGTCGAGTGGACGTACTACGAATGACACAAGAAGCTGCTAAAGTGACATGTGAATCGCCAGTAAAACCATCCCCAGTTCGACGGCGATCGGGTGTACATGCACAGCCGCATGCAGGACAGGACAGAGGCACGTCAGTTTGTGATGTCCAGGTAAGATCTACCAAGGAAACGTACTGAATTAAACTCTCATCCTTCGTTTAGCGTGTTCATACTAGAGACATTCGTAGGATGGAGAACGCCTTCTCAGCCTCAAATGAGCCATCAATTATCCTTCGCAAGCAGGCGATCTTCTTCAGTGCTGGTACGGATCAATTGTTTTCTTCGTTTTTTTTATTTCCTAATTTGTTGTTACATATCTGTAGATCCCCTACGAGCGATTGTTCTACGGGATGCCTGCCTAGTGTACGTACCTGATGGAGCGGACAGCCTAATTTCCATGGTGAAACAGGACTTTCTGGCAAATGCTCGTGATAATGCTGAAGCTCCATTTGAATTCAGGTACTATGAAGTTTCATTTTATCGCTCAGAAGATGGCATTTTGGATATTTACCCACACTACTGCATGAACAGAGCATTAGAGGCATTGTTAGCCACGTTGGCGAGGCACTTCCGATCCGAGTATGACCAGTTATCTCCTGCCATTGTAGCTGATCTGGAGCATCTTGTTCAAGGGAACTTGGATTCACGGGAACTTGAACGCCTACGCGAGTTCAAGAACACAATGAACGAGTTCGAATCTCAAGTCGACGGTGTACGCCGTGTATTGATGGAGCTATTGGACAACGAAGAGGATCTCCGATTGCTTTATCTCACCCGAATTTACGAAGATCCCGACCTGTTGTCCGATCTGTGGAGCTTCGACTCGGAAGAAGCTGAAGTGCTGATCGAGAATTATCTTCAAGATATTTTCTCTACCCGAACGACGGCTGAGTTGCTGCAGCATCGAATCGCAAACACGGAAAGTCTCGTAACGCTGAAGCTGGACTCGAAGCGAAACTACCTTCTTCGGATTCAGCTCATTTTCTCGCTCGTGTCGATAAACATTTCCATCGGAACGTTGATCTCGGGTGTTTTTGGCATGAACCTCACTTCAGGTTTGGCAGAGGCACCAGGCTGGTTTGTGGGTGTTGTCATCTTCACAATCGTTCTCTTCATCACGACGACGTACGCAGGAATCGTATTTTTTAAGAAGAAAGGAGTAATGCTCAAGTAAATGAAAATATTAGAAATCATTGCCACGTCAATCCAGCAAGATAAATAACGGACCAACTTCCGCCGTCAGCTTCTTCAAAAGCTTCCAAGTAGTCTTCATTGATTCCACAAGTTTTGGCCTCAAAATTCCGATCGAAGAATCCACAATCGTTCTGATTTGCATCTTGTTGAATTCGGGGTTGTTTTCAGCGAACAGTAAATCAGCGGGAGGGCAATGTTAATTGTGTGGCAGGCGCGTAGCACTGGCATAAAGTCCTTTGCGCAGATAATTTCGTTTCGAGTCGAGTTTCAACATCACAAGACTCTCCGTATTCGTTATCCGCTGTTGCAGCAGCTCTGCAGTTGTGCGGGTGGAGAAAATATCCTGCAGATACTTCTCAATCAGCACTTCGGCCTCCTCCGAGTCGAAGCTGTAGAGGTTCGACAAAAGCGACGTGTTTTCGAATAGTTTCGTGAGGTACAGTAGTCAGAGATCCTCTTCGTTACCCAGAAGCTCCATCAGAACACGACACACTCCGTCCAAACTCGTTCATTGTGTTCTTGAATTCTCGCAGTCTCTCAAGTTCTCGGGAATCCTGACAGACTGAACCTCGTTTTATCGAAGAAGGACAAGAGCGATAAGGAATGGCTACAGAGCGGAAACCAGGTTCAGAACGGAAAAATGGGAAGGGCGGATTCATGCAACTACCAGCAGGGTCTGCAATTGCGAATTCTGGATAGCGAGCCGGCGAGGAGAAGCAGAAAGTTGTCACAGGTGTTTGTTCTGTGAACGTACTGGTGAAGGTGAATTATCCTCCAACATTCTTGCTCTCACTCCTAGAACCGAAGCTGTGACCTTGGGAAATCTAAAATCACATTAAAAATGTCAGCAAAAATGGCCCGGAGAAGCCTAGCTGATTTTCTCTCGTGTCGATAAACATTTCAGTGGGAACAATGTTCTCTGGAATATTTGGCATGAATCTCACTTCCGGCTTGGAAAACACTGCTGCACTGGTTCTGGGGTGTTGTGATTGCTACGCTCCTTTTTTTCGTTGTATCCACAGGCGTTGGGATAGGTTTCTTCAAACAGAAAGGAGTTATGCTAAAGTAACGCAATCCATGAGTTTGATTCTTTTCACCCCCTTGTCAGTTAGTAGACTCTTATGTATCTCTCCTGAAGCAGGCCTGTCGACTGTAACCTCTTAGTTCCGAACTGTGCAAGAAAGAACTTCAGCTCGTTAGTGTCGACATACTTCAAATCGTTCTGATGTACTTCCTTGTCCACCAGCATTTAAAAGTTGCAAAAAGAACCTGCGTACGACGCTGTCGCCGATAGCTGTAGCCAAAGAGTTGGTATCTTTCTTAGACTCGTGCTGGACAAGAGTAGTTATCTACTCACAGGTGCAGCTGATGCACTCCCCTCGCGTGGTTCTCAGATGTTGTTATCGTCACGCTCCATTTCTTCGTATCGACAAAGAGGTTATGCTCAAATGAACAGAGTCAACAACGCATAGCCACTCAATTACTTCAACCTGAAAACGAATCTTTTCATATCCGACTGCTCGAGACTCGAAGACAATTCAGAGTTCACCAGCTTGCAGTCCCTAATGTCCGAGGGGTTGGAAGTCTCAGACGAGATGATTGGAGAGAGTGAGGCTGATTCGTCTCCTTCACCGCTACTGGGAGGTCAACAGTCGAGTGACTTTGTCAATCCAGCCACTGCATATGGCACCTACTCGACGTACCAGCGGATGGTCGAAGTTCGTTCTCCTGAGCCTGCAGAAGTGAGTGGGTCGAGTCTCCATTCGTTCAAGAAGTTTGCGTGTCAGTTCGATCCTGGAGCCAAAAGTGGTCGAGTGTTGGTCATGATCTTCGATCGTAAAGGAAGACCTACTATGAAGGAAATGAGTCGTCATGAAGTGCTACGAATGACACAAGAAGCTGCAGAACCGAAGGAGGATGTGACACCTGAAGAAAGCACACCACAAGAGGATAAAATGTCTCCACCTTTGCGTAGACGTAGCAGTTCGACAGTTGGAAAGATCTGGCGACTGAATCAGCAAAATCGATCTGCTAGTCAACAGGAGATCCACACGGTTGGTGTTCAGGTAAGTTGGAATGTTATCCTGCTTTATCTCAAAGGATTTTATCCTTTTGTGCTCTTTCGTCTGTGTGTACAGCGTGTTCATGCTCGTGATATCCGTAAAATGGAGAATGCCTTCTCAGTGACGAATGAACCTCGGATCGTTATCCGGAAGCAAGCAATTCTGATCAGTGCTGGTGAGTTCGCTAAACGGATAGATCACGTAAAAATCTATAACACTTGTCTACCTGTTACAGATCCATTGCGATCGATCGTGCTGCGGGACGTATGTCTAGTGTACGTCCCAGACGGAGCAGATGCTCTTCTCTCTGTCTTGAAGACGAAGTTTGCCGAGACTGCACGTGAGGACGATGCTCCGTTTGAATTCAGGTACCTCAAACCCCCAAAAAGTATGGTTAACGTCCAAAGGTTTGATATGTATATGTTTTTATCCTGTACAGAGCTCTGGAGGCGTTATTGGCGACTCTATCGAGATACTTCCAATCTCAGTACGACCAGCTCGCTCCTGTTGTGGTCGGAGCCCTTGACAGTCTGATGCAGGGCGGATTAAACGCTCGAGAGCTCGAAAAGCTACGTGAATTCAAGAACACTATCAACGAGTTCGAAGCTCAAGTGGACGGAGTGCGTCGTGTTCTGATGGTTCTGTTGGACAATGAAGAGGATCTCCGATTGCTGTACCTTACCAGACTGTACAATGAACCAAATCTGCTGGCAGACCTTTGGAGCATCGACTCGGAGGAGATCGAAGTGCTGATCGAGAACTACCTCCAGGATATTTTCTCGACTCGCACCAAGGCTGAACTGATGCAGCATCGTATTACAAACACAGAGAGTCTCGTCATGATGCAGTTGGACTCCGTACGGAACTATCTACTTGGTGTGGACATCATTTTCTCCGTCGTGGTCATCAGTCTCTCGGTCGGTACTTTTATCGCTGGTGTGTTCGGTATGAACTTGCATTCCGGTCTAGAAGCAGCCGATGGTTGGTTCCTGGGTGTTGTCATCCTCACTGTATCACTCTTCCTCGTCATGACTATCACGGGGATCCTCTACTTCAAAAGCAAAGGCGTGTTACTACAGTAACTTCAACTAGTGTAGCCATAACACAAAAAATAGTCTTTTGTCTTTCGTCTTTAGTCCCATCCTCTCATCCAGTAGCTTTTTGTCCCGCAATAATGCAGCGCTCTTCCTCCTCTTCGAGCAGCTCCAGCGCGGCCCCAGCTGCCTCCTCCGCCTTAACATTTAGCGAATCAGATGCAGATTTTGAGCGTGCACTTGGTTCCTACGATGTGGCGACTGTGGCGGAGGCTTTACGTCGATATTTAGCGTCTGAGACTCAGGCCAGTTTATCAGCCGGTTCTGCAGCCAAACGGCAGTCCGCACAGCTACGCAGCGTCTTCTACGAGCGCTTCAACCAGCTCCTGGACCGCGTGTTCGGTATTGACACTTTGTCTAAGCAGAAGGATGGGGGATGGCTCGACTACAGCGCTGGAGTGGGTGTACTGCCTGCTCCAGGCTCCGCCGCAGCTTTAGCAGCTAAGAAACGTGCAGAACAGAGAAGGGAACGAGTTTTAGCGGGTGTCGCTACTGATGAAGACGACGTGGAGGAGTTCCTGGCCTCTCTGACGGTCAGTGGGCGTGCAATTGTCAAGTTATTGGGCGGTGGAGTGCGATCTGAGGACGGTTCAGTGTTCCAGTTCCTGTTCCGAGTGGCGCATCCGGTAGAGTTTAAACTCGCGGTGGATATGCTACCGGAACAGAGCAAGATGACTATTGTCAGTGGACGGGGCGCCAGTCTACTTTTCACTCAGCTGCTGCACAAGCCTCTAGCTAAGCAACGTCTGGACCTACGCAGTCCGGAGCTCTTGGTGTCTATCACGGAGCTCTATCTGTTCTACTTTTTGCGGCATCCAGCCTCTTCTTCGCATCCCAGTGGATCTACAACTTCTTCGACGTCCACGACCCCCGGAGCTTTGGGATCGAGTCCAGCGACTTCGAAAGCTTCGTCGTCAGTGTCGGCAGCTGCTAAGACGCGTCAGTCTAGCTGGAGAATGTACGTGAAGGATGGAGTAACAGCGCTGACGAGAGGCAACCCGTACAACGTGCTGTTGCTGCAATATTTGCGTGCTTTCTTGCCAGACACGAACCGCGGAGTCAAAAGCCGTTTCCACGGTAAATTACTCAAGGACTCAAACTTGTTCCTCCACATTTTGATCGAGTTCTGGCTTCGACAGAACCTTATTTCGTTCTCAGATGAACCCGTTGGTGCCTCGACGACAGCTCCTGGAGTTTTCCGCCCGCCACCTCCTGGTAACATGATGGTTAGCCCATTCGCTTCAGTCTACACATCTACTAGTTATATGGCCCCTTCGGACGATCTGCTGAGCTCCCTGCTGTTGACTATTATCCACCTGCTCTCAGACTCTTTTTTTCCAGCTCCATTGGCGGAAGACTCGAATGGATCTCAGAGTGGTGCAGGTGGCATGGTTGTGGGCAGTGGTGGGGTATACTTAAGTCGTAGCGTCACAATGATGCGACCTCCGCTTTACGCGTTCTTCCGGCTCGTGTTCTCTCGTGCCCCCATTGGACTCTCACCTACCGCGTTCCTGGCGATTACGGACGTTTGGCTCGCGTATATCCAACCGTGGCATTGTCGCTTTTGGATAGACTCGAAGGATCCAACCGCAGCAGTCTCAGGAACGGCACCAGACCAAGATAAACTCTCAGGATACACATCGGTGTGGGAAAGCTACGTGTTGGCTAATTACCACTTCTACACCACGTTGCTCGGTGCTTTTGTGGAGCGCGCGAAGGAGCTGGACTTTTCCACAGGTGATGAGCGTAACTTGCAGATTGTCGACCGTGTGTTGAGCGTGTATAACTCGGATTTATTGGCACTCCTGCGTCGAGCATCACTTCATTTGGAGAAGTCCCAGCCATTTGCCATGCCGTTCAGCTTCAACCGCGGTTCAACCTTTACGCGAGCTCGCAGCGGCAGCTTCAGTTCTTCATCCAAGACCAAGTCTACTAGTGACGCGCTAACTGCTACCCAAGCGCACGTACTAACGTTCTACTGCAAGTCCCTGGGAATTGAATGCACGCCCGTCCCGCTGCACGACAGCTTCCACCGCGACGCTGAGCGTCTCTTCGACAAGCTTTGGGCAGCTGCTGCAGCCTCCGCTGCCACAGCCTCGACGCCCTCTGTCCATTCTCCCGCAGACTTGTATCAGAATGTGAGCGCTGTGTTCCGTGCTTCGAGCACAAAGACTGTCGACAAAGTGGCCGAGCAAGTACAGCGTATGAGTCGGATGTTGCGACGAGTATTCGAGATTTCAGATGCTTATGTAGCCTCAACGGCTCACTCGCGTTCATCGTCTGCTGCTACAAGTGGCGGTCTGGAGTCGTTTGCTCCAAGTCGTGACAAGAACCTGCCGCACTTGCTTTCTCGCGAGGGAGTTTTTCAGCTGCAGCATGGAATGCGGTTGTGCTCTCCTGACACAGCAGAGTACATTGGTGACCCGATGCTCAGTCCGATTTGCTCGTATGAGGTGGTATGGCTGGTTCGATTGTCGTACAAGCTCTCGACATGGCTTAACGACCAGTTCGGGTTTGTGAACCCATACAATGGCAAGCGTCTTGAGGACAACCTAGAGGTGGATCCTGCCAGTCCATTCGTGCGGTTCCGCTTTAACTTCCGCTTCCTGGCTAGTAAGGTCAACTTGAGTTATCTCGCAGCTTTCGTGCTCTTACTGTACGTGCTCTACTTCTGGTAAATGGTGGTGACTGCCACTGTGAATGAATCTCACAGCAAATCTCTTTATTTATTGCGATGCTCGTCAAAATTACGCACAAACTTGCGCAGGTTGTCCGTCAGGATCCCTGTACATCTACTCGTATCACGCTCAATCGCTATCACTATCACTGGAGTCGCTGTCACCGGAAGAAAAGTCGGATGACGAAGAAGAGGAGGGCGACAGATACGAGTTCAGTAGCGGTGTGTAGCTGGAAGAAGCACCAGCCTTGGACGTCTTCTTTCCTGTACTGGCAGCTGTCGTCTTGGTTTTCTGGCCTGGTGATCGCGAAGGAGGCTTCCTGTCCTCAGGTGACGCAGTAGGCGGAGGCGGTGACGGTGACGGCGGTGGAGGGGCAGGAGCTTCTTCAGCTGTAGATGGCGGAGGCGGTTTATTCACAGGAGCAGCATCGCTGTCTGAATCATCCGAATCGGAGGATGAACCAGAAGAAGAGTTGCTGTCGGAGCTGTCGTCAGAGCTGGAACTGTCGCTAATGATGAGACGAGGCTTCGAGCGCTTTTGAGCCGCTTGAGGTGGAGGAGGGGGCGGCGGAGAAGATGACGGGGTCCCATTCTGCGGTGGAGGGGGATGGTTCTTGGCGTTATTATCACTAGAGTCTTCATCCTCAGTAGGAGGATCCACTTTTTCATCCACCTTGGAAGATGTTCCTCGAGCTGGTTGTCGGCTCTTACGAGGAGAAACTACCTCGTTTTCAAAAGCTGACGATTCCCCGCTGCTTGAAGTGGGCGCTGGGCGTTTCCTCGACGAACGACTTCGGGTATTGCGGCTGCTTCGCGATTTTGCTGGACTCCTGGTACGACTTGACCTAGAAGATCGCGAGCGAGTCTGCGGCTTCTTGGATGACGTTCGTGTCGATGTTCGCTTGCGACTACCTAAGTCATCATCGCTGTCGTCAGAAGAAGAGTTGGCATCGCTAGAGTCACTGCTGTCTGAACCGCTGCTTTCCGTCCATGCTTTGTTAACGCTGCTACGAGACTCTGCTTTACTCGCATCGCTCATGCTGTCGTTTTCACTGCCATCACTTCCGCTCTTGTCTTTCATACCATCCACACCTTTCTTCTCTGCAGCGATGTACATAGAGCGCGATAGCTTCGAGAGCAAACCGGCGAACTGCACTACCAACGTGTCAGGAGCGTTGTAAGAACGGCAATTCTGCCACACCAGTTCAACGTCCTTCTTAAATAATTCCCATTTCTAACAGCACAAATATCAAGTTAGCTTTTGGCATACTTCGAAAAAGTCGGGCATCGTACCCGATAAAAGCTGGCCTCGACACGCGATCGAATTGTGCCAAGATCCATCGGATGGGCGATCACAGACAAGTAATTCGGACAACCATCCAGCTCTGGATCAACTGGTCGGGAGAAGAGATCCTGTTGATATAAATTGGTTAGCAAGCAGATAAGAAGACGTAAATTCGCAAGAACTAACCGCAGATTCTTCCTTCAAAAGCCGGCTGATAAGTGCCTGGCAAACTGTCGATAGACGGCGATCGTTGCCCTACAGCAAAAAAATACATTTTGTGAGTGACCAGGAATTGTCAGTAGAGTTGGAAACACAAACACACCTTTATCAATGACCAGTCGATCCAATTTCCAGGAGTAGGCACTGCAACTCCATTGCTATCCACTTCCTCCTCTTCATTATCAAGATCCATTTCATCATCGGAAAATTGATGCCGCCGACGAGCCCTCCATGCTCTGCCAGCCACAAAGGTAAAGAAAATCAATCAGTACCAGTATATTGAGTGTAATCATCTGCAAAACTTACCGATCATGCTTTTGGTTGTCATCGACGCCATCAGAGTGGGATCTTCTTGAGCGCAAGCCTGGACGTCGGCTCTCAACATCGTCAGAATCCATATCCTCCGCCTACATGAAAAAGACTATTAGCATTCGTCAATTTTGCCAAGTACTATGATGACTTACCCCTGAATCTTGAGTAGATTGATTCTTCATTCTACCGATTGCGATACGAGACGATTGCCGTCGCGGAAGAATATTCCACGCAAGCTCTTGCTGTTTGCGGCGCTGCTCCTCCAGTTTCTCCTGGTCCTTCATGATCACTATAAGACGCCCCCTTAACCGATCCTGCTCGAGGGATCCGCCTGATAGAGCTTCGATCAGCGTTCGTAAATCGTCCAATGTCGAGCTTACCACACGCCAACCTTGAGGGCCTTCGTCGTAAACCGTTTGTAGGCTTCCCTTTATCCGAGCTTCTTCAACTCCAAGACGCTGCTCTTTCCGCTCACGAAGCAGCGTGACAAGTTTTGCAAACTCCGCGTGATGGTAATGGCTGTGGTGCCGCCTCCGGTGGTGCCCGTGGCTGCTGCTATGATGGTGGTGTGAAGACGATGACGATTTGCGCTTCTTGTGCTTCTTTGATGACGAAGATGAAGACTTTTTGCTGGAACTACTGGACGATTTTCGCTTGGAGGAGCTACTGTGGCTACTTTTCTTCTTTGAAGACGAACTGGAACGACTTTTGCTCGAGCTTTTCTTTGACTTCTTAGAGGATGACGACCCACTGCGAGATTTTGATGATGAACTTCGTCTCCTCGTCGAAGATTCTTCAGTGCGAGGAGAAAAAGGTTCCCTAGGAGTGGATTTCCGTCGACGCGGCCATCCGCGAGCATCATTCACAAGACACTCAAAACACCTCCACTCGTCGGTTGGCCGCTCCGCCAACGGAGGATCAACGTATCTCATGTCATAGCATTTCTTGCAGCTCTCACAGGTAATATCGAATGATTCTAGCGCTGCAGTTGGGTCTGTCGGCGACTTTGAATCAGGGCCTGATGTTTTCACCACACTTGCGATATTATCAGTCGTCGATGCATCAGTTGTACTGTTTTCTCCGTTCGTTGTCTTCACTTGGGTGTCTTCTTCGGGTACACTTAAAACATTCGCTATTGTGCCATTTGCTGCTTCAACGTCCGCGTTCTTGGATGACGAACTCGTTTCTTGAACAGCCATCGATTCGGATTTACACACTAACGAGTTTTCATCTTTGGCGTTTGTTGTCACAGATTCGCTTTGGGATGAAAGGACTGTCGTCTCATTCACTTTCGCACTAATGGACTTAGTCAGATCATCGTTATTTGACTTGATATCCAATTCAGCAGCACTTGTGCTTTTCTCACTGCTTGCTTTGCGCTTTTTCCTTGGTGGGGGAGATGAAGACGCCTGGTGTTCCATCGCACTATCCCTGTTTAACTTTGGGAACTCAGCATCACTATCGCTGCTGTCATCGTCAATAATTGTACGTTTCTTGGAGCCCACCATGGTCACTACAGTTGCGTGACTATGGTCGCCCGAAGTGTCATTAACTTTCCCTGGCGATCCAGCTCCAGCGTTTACTGGCGATGCATCCTTTACTTTTTGCACTTCAACTGAGGATGCAATTCGATCTGTCGCCATGCTAGCATCAGTGTTTGCCTCGTAGTTTGCGCTGCCTCCATCCTGCTTCGCCATAAATCCATTTGACTGGAGCGACCGATCTTCTTTTGACGGAGATTTAGATGCACTCATGTTCATTTTCTCAACGGTAGCCGTCTCCACTACGGTCGACGACTCCTTTTTCACAACTGCCACAGTTTCAACAGTAGTAGCATGGGATTCCTTAGCCAATGACGACAAAGTTGTCTCCACTTTCTCCGTCTTCTCCACTTCGGCTTTCACTTGATTTATGTCCGGTTTTACCAAGTCAGAAGAACCATTATCAACTTCTACCTTTGCCTTAGTTGAGCTTTGCACCATAGTCTCCTCCTTCTTCAACTTCTTTTCTTCTTTGATTTCATCAGCAAACGCCACTGATTTTACAGCCAATCGGAGAGGTGGGGCCGACGAATCATGTTCAGGGTCAAAATTAATAGATAGCCGGATTCTTTTAGCGTTTGCAAACTCCACCATATATGATGGTTTTCTAATGAGCGAAGTGCATTAGTAGTTAGACAACGTGTGCAATTTAAAAGCAAATTCAATACAATACCGTACCGTTCTTCGAGTTGCCACTGAGGCTTATCTTCAGCATATATCCAACACTCGTCGTCGAAATACCAATACGACACGCCCTTATCATCAGTTCCAATCTCCCCTGCACGCTGTTACGATATCACCCATGTCAGATATTTGGAACAATTTTCCATCTCAAATTCCTCCTCCTTACCAATCGGTTGATGCCCTCCACGTCGTTTTCCTTCTGCAACGTCGCAATATGCTTGTGAATCTCGGTGCACGTGTCTAGTTTCCAGTTGCACAACGCTTCCAGGATTTTCACCTATCAACCAAGTTAACGTTAGCTCAGCCTCCAATCTGTCCCCCAGAACAATACAAATACAGTACTGACCCTTTCGAACACCGTCAAGTCTGCATACGTTATGCGGCCGCCCATCGGATTAGCCGTGAAGTCTTTCCGCCAGTTTTCCTGCAGTTTCCGAGCCAAAGTCTTTTCCCAGTCTTGCACCCTGTGAAAGCACTCGAAAACTCATAAGTAAGTCTGTAGGCGCAACCGGTGGCTGTGAAGCCTCGTCACCAATGGGGAACAATAACCCACGCACATTTTCTCCATTTTGGCCGTCGGGTGCTCACGCGCCAACTTGAAGTGCAATTCCGCCAACAATTCCACCTGGGGGACCACCAAAACGTAAATCACGTCGTTAGAATCACCACCGCACGACCATACACATCAACACCATTTCCGTTCACGTACATAGGTTCTATCGCAGTTGGAAGCAGTCAGAATGGCTTCCTGGAGCTCCTGGAATCGACAAAAACAGGTATGACACAAGTGATGAGCATTGGGGTCGAGGGGGGATTCTGCATACAAATCTCAAGTGTAGAGGATACGGGCGTGTCGTGGAGATCCAGAGGCATATGCAGCCATCTTTGCACCTCCCCCGCGTCTTCTAGGGCTCAAGATCCGTCCTAGAAGCCCCCCCTGGGCTTTAGAGCCTTTGGGATGTCTAACCGACGCTTACCGTTCGAGAGAAGCTTGGTAGACGCAATGGCACACGAAATGTGGTGCAGAAGGAGCAGATCTGCGCTAACTCTAACACTTGACCCAACTGAGAGGCCGAAGGGGCCACTGGGGCGCTGGGCGCCGACGTCTCCGCGTCTTCGTCCGAGTAGCCACTGGACGAGCTGCTTGACATGGCGTGAGTATGTGGAGAGCGGTTCTGGGCGAAAAAGTGGAGGCTTGGGACTGATGGGTACAGTGTACCATTCCTTAATAAACGCATAAAACGTTTTTGGTGAAACTATGTTACTGCATAATAAGTTAAGGGAATTGAGGTTTTTGAGGAATCGATGGTAATGACATTCATGTGTTAACTGTAAGTGTCTTGACTACCGGTTCATCGTGAGAGGTGGTTTTCAGTCAATTAAACGTTGATGCCGTCGACGTTTTCCACCTCAAGGAGCTTTGCGTGTTCCTTGAGAATAGGAGTGATCTCCTCGCCGATGAACTCTTCCACCTGCTGCGGGCAGCGGCCGATGAAAAGCGAAGGGTCCAGTAGTGCGTCCATGTGGTCGTGCACAGCCTTGAACAGTGGGTCAGCAGCAATACGCTCCAGCAGATCGTTGGCGGCACCTTCCACCTTGACACGCTTGCCAGCCTCCATCGAGTGAGTGCGGATAGCCTCGTGCAGCTCCTGACGGTCACCACCAGCCTTGACGCAGGCCATCAGGATGTTCTCCGTGGCCATGAACGGCAACTCTGCCTTGATGTGAGCCTTGATCACGTTAGGCCACACTTGCAGACCGTCCGACACGTTGGTGATCAGGTTCAGGATGACATCCGTGGCGAGGAAAGCCTCCGGCAGCACCATACGACTGTCGATGAATAACAAAGAGGAGTTGTCAGCAACACACCTTTAAATCAAGATATTGAGTTGTAAGATATAACGCACCGGTTAGCCGAGTCATCGAGCGTGCGCTCGAACCACTGAGCAGCGTGCGTCTGTGCTCCGTTGTCCGTCAGCGAAATCACGTAACGCGCCAGACTGCAGATACGCTCCGAACGCATGGGGTTGCGCTTGTAGGCCATGGCCGAGGAACCGATCTGGTTCTTCTCGAACGGCTCCTCGATCTCCTTCATGTTGGCGAGGAGACGGATGTCGCCAGCCATCTTGTAGGCGGACTGGGCGATGCCCGACAGGATGGACAGCACGAAGTAGTCGATCTTGCGCGAGTACGTCTGGCCAGACACGGGGATGACCTTCTTGAAGCCCATCTTGTCAGCCACCAGCTCATTCAGCTTCTTGACCTGTTGTTAATATCATTTAGCACCATCTAGTCAGTCACCAACTTCAACTGCTTACCACCGGACAAACACGCCAAAAAATAACAATCACATACCTTCTCGTGGTCGCCCTCGAACAGGTCGAGGAAACTCGCCTGAGTGCCCGTAGTGCCCTTCACACCGCGCATTGGCAAACTATCGATCTGCTCATTCAGGTGCTGGAAGTCAAGCCAAAAGTCCTGCAGCCAGAGTGAGGCGCGCTTGCCAACCGTCACAAGCTGCGCAGGCTGGAAGTGCGTGAAACCCATGGTGGGCATGTCCTTGTACTCCAGAGCGAAGTCCGACAGCACCTTCATGGCCTTGACCATCTTGCGCTGGATCAGTTGCAGGCCCTGCTTGATCTGGATGATATCAGCGTTGTCACCCACGTAGCAACTGGTAGCACCCAAGTGGATAATGGGCATAGCCACAGGTGCCTCCTTGCCGAAGGCGTGCACGTGGGCCATAACGTCGTGGCGGAACTTCTTCTCCATCTCAGCCGCATACTCATAGTCGATGTCGGTCAAGTGGGCGGCCATGGCGTCCAGCTGCTCCTGCGTAATGGCCAGACCCAGTTCCTTCTCGGACGTGGCCAGCGCCAGCCACAGCTGACGCCACGTGGAGAACTTGCGGTCCGGAGACCAGATCTCACTCATCTCCTTGGTGGCATAACGGCTCACCAGCGGGTGCTCATAGCGGTTGTGCTCGGCCATTGTTGGAAGGAGCTTCTTTCTACAAGAGGTGGAGTCTTTGAAAATGGCTACGAACACGGCAATTGATGGCCACTAGGAAGGATCCATACAAAAATTAAGTCAATACCTCAATTCGTACTTATACGAGAAAAGGTGCAAGAGACTACTACTTGAGAAGAAGAATGATCGATAAGAAAATGACGAAGAAGAACCTCAGAGGATAAATAGCAGAAGAATACTGCAACAAATTAGAAAGCCACTCAGTAAAATACGCATTGTTCGTATGTAGATTGCAATGGTATAATAAATGGCAATAGCCGGTAGACAAGAAGCAGCACAGTTCTACTGTAGAAAGGAGATTCCCATTGTGATACCCCTGAAATTGAATTGTAGAAGTATTTGTTGCCGTCGTGATCCCAACTCTCGACCCACGCAGCTTTCATTTGGTTCTCTTCGCGCTGCTGCTGCCGTTTCAATCTTCTGGCTTCAGCTCTTTGTTGCTTCAGTTCTTCCTGCTGTTGTTGCATTAAAGCGCGATCCCACAGTGTCCAACGAGATCTACACTCGTGCTCCTCTGTTCGCATTGTTTTTAGCTCTCGCCATTCGTTTTGCACCTGCTCCTTGGCTCTCTCAACCTCACGGAAGCGCCTTTGTCTGCCAAGTAAATCTTCGAGTCGCATCCCATTGGTTTCTCGCTCGGCGATTCGTTTCTCCTCATCTCGTAAACGCATTCGTGCGATTTTCTTTTGCTGCTCTTCAAGGGATTTTTTCTGAAGCTCCCGACTTTTTTCTCGCTTCTCTTCTTCTTCTTTCGCCTTCGCCTTTGCTTGTAGAATTCGCTCAATGTAGTAAAAATCTTCACGTCGCATTTTCTCCAACTCCCGTCGTTCTCGTCTTTCATTTTCAAGTTCTACCATGCGTTGGCGTTCTTGAATCGCTCGTTTATCTTTCATAGTTGACGCTGTATCAAGTGTAGCATTGGAACTGTCATTTTCTTCGAGTTGACGGATCTCAGCTTGCATTTTGAGAAACTGTTGCTGCTTTTGCTTTTGTTTTGTCAACTCGTTCTCTTCGGGAACGTTGTGGTCATTTGCCTGCATAAACAGACACTCGTCACGTTCATGCCGGCGCTGGACTTCTTTCTGGTATTGTTGTTCGAGAATCTCACGTTGACGTATTTCCCGCTGATACTGGCGCTCTTTTTCCAACGTTTCGAGGGTTGGTAGGGACTTTATCCATTCAGAAAATGGCTGCTGCGGATTAGGATGCTGTCGTCCAGAGCACAAAACCCCCAAACTAGTCACCAAATGACCTCGCAGGCTTTCAATATTGCAACACAGTTGCTGAATTGCGAATCGTTGGCGATTTCTCTCGATTTGTGAGGTCTGGTGCAATAATTGTCGGTTTTCCCAGTTTACTAACTCGGAATGTGCATTCTCAGAGGCAGCACGAAGCCGTTGCTGAATGGATAGTGGAGCATCGCTTCTCTTAGTCAATTTGATCGGAGTGACTGCGCGAGTTGGTTTTGGACTGAACTTGTTGGGCTCTTCTTCGGTAAAAAGTAAGGAAGCAGCAGACGCTATGCGTTTTAACGCACTTCTCTGGATAGCAATAAGCTGGAATGGCAATAGCTCCACCTTCACGCGCGACAAGTTCCGGTTTGGCCACGTTAGATCATTCTCAAGCATGGATGTCGCGAAACTACACGCCATAAGAGCACGACGAATGTAGTCTCCTTCACGTATAAGATATCTGTACTCTGCTGATGATCGAGGGAGATGGACACCAAGAGCAACAACAGATCGGAGCGCTAGATGGATCCTCGCATTGTCGGTCAGTATCAAACTCCACATTGCACGAATTTCGCGCTGTTCTGTACGTGGTGAGACTTGTTCGCAGCAGAGCGAAGGGAGTTTAAATTGATTTGTCTTGCTTCCAGATTTATGTTCCTTTGCTTCATCAGTCTTTTGAAAAGTAAAGATGGAGGGAAGTTTTCGGTGTTTGAGCCTTTTGCGTGGCTGCTCTTGGAACTCTGAAACTTCGTCTGTGGGTATTGCGTGGCCACGAAGCAAGTAGATTAAAGATCGAGTACCCACCGGAACGAAAAACGTGTGGATATTTTCATTCAGTAAGCGAGCACACAGAGGCTGGTAGCACCAATCAAATGGATCAATGGCTATCATGAGGTCCAAGGGATCAAAGGCCATTTCGTCTTGACTGTCTTGTACTTCGCCTTCATTCGAATCCAAGTCAATTTTCATCTGCCTTTCACTTGTTGTAATCATTTTAAGGAGAAAACTGTGTAAGCCTTCCTTGACGACGCTACCAGCAATCTCCGGTTCTCGACACAGTCGAAACAGAATGTTTAGCAACGCAAGGTCAACTAGCCGTCGCTCGCACTTTTGGTCACAACATACTCCAAATGAAGGTTGTTCGTTGTATCCCGTCACAAATCGCTTTAAACAGCCCAGTACTCGAGCAGTACAAACGGTTTTCAGCTGAGATATCTTTCCTGCGTCCGATTTGTCAAAACAAGTTGCAATTTCTAGCAACGTACACAGCGATTGACGAAGTAGGCCCGAAAGTAGATGTTCACCTTCTTCTTGACCAGTAGTGGGGCTATGTTGGTGTTCTGCTCTTTTCCACGTTGAGTCCAGAGTTTGAATAGCTAGAACCAACTTCGACTCGCTAAAGCTCGGAATTGACTTTAAGCGCTTAGGTTCAAGTCGTACCTTTCGAAGTACAGGGTTGACTCGCTGTTGTGGTGAAGGTGGCATCCCAACGTCGTGAAGCGTGGTAAAATGAAAGCCTGAAGTCGAAAACCTATTTTCGTATTATTATGGATCTGCAGGTTACCCTTCTTCCTCATCGTTCTCGGAAATGACGTTCATCTCCACTATCTCCTGAGCGCCACGCGTACTTTTCCCCGTAAACTCTGTCCCGATATCGTCTTTGGCCTGAGACGAGGAAACCGTCAAGTGCGAATGGGAATTGAACAGAATCGGACCGGCGATCTGCAAGAAGGTGCTCAGGAGATCTTCATCATCCGCAGAAAAGACCCCGCTCGAGTCAAGCTTGTTGATAAGCTGAACAACTGCGATTATTTCACCGGATCCATTGCGCAGAGGCATCGCAAGCACGCTCCGAGTTTGGTAACCGAGTTTTTGATCGAAATCCTTGTTGAAACGCGGGTCGTCGTAGGCATTCGCGAGATTAATCGCTTCGTTCTCAATCACCACTGCGCCTGCGATACCTTGATTCAATGGAACACGAATATTGACTTCGCCCTGCAAGGTCCAGAGCTCGTTCTTCGCTCGGTCCACAATGTAGAGAGTACAACGATCTGAATTGACGAACCGCTGGACACGCGTAGAAATCGTGAACATTAGGGAGATAAACCCCAAATCCCGATGCATATCCTGCACAATGCTCAGTACGTCTTTGACCCTTTCACGAGCAATACAAGCGACTGTGTGAGTGTCAGCGTTGTGGAGAGCCACACCTGCCTGAGCTGCCAGGGTCGTCAGGATCTCCTCATCTTCGTCGGAAAAACTCGCCTTTTTGTCCAGAGAGATTTTGTTTAGAACTTGCATCACCCCCACAGTATTGTTGGCACCGTTGCGGACCGGAACACAAAGCATCGATCGAGTTTGATAGCCGTTCCGCTGGTCGTATTGCGAGTCGAAGTTGGGATCTGCGTACGCATCTGAAATATTCATGGCTTTGCCAGTGGCTGCCACTGTGCCAGCAATTCCCTATACAACGCTGTGAGAACTTCCTCAAATAAACAAACGTCTATCGCTTACTTTTCCATACGGCACACGAATATCAGTAGCTCCCTCTGACACCTTCAATATCAGCATATCTGTCGCTCGTTCCTAAAAACACAAAAGGATCGTCAACATTTGAGGATGATTCACAGACATTTCTCCTCACATAAATGAAAAGTGTGGCTCTCTCCGCGTTTAAAACTGCACATGCTTGCTTGATGATAATCTTTGTTGCTGCACAATACACACATAAGAAACAAATAGAAGATAGTATATCTCTGTCTTCAACTAACCTTCCGTAGGATTCAGCTCGGAGCCAATTATTCGGCATGCCTGAATAACTTGCTCCATCTTGGATAGTCGATGAACCAGCGCAGGATCATTACCTCGCGGCGAGGCTAGTGCTTTACCAACTGGAGCAGGAGGACTGGTGTAGTACCTTCTTGTAAGTATACTATCGTGCGAATTCTGTTATAAAAAAACAAACGTACGCGAACTTCCGAGGTTTAACCAGAATCCGACCATTCTCATCAGCCGACGCACTGTACAAAGGGGCAAGGACAGTAAGTATTAATGTATGAAACTCTAACGTTTATCGCGTTAAATATTCTTCCTTCAGACCTCGCTGCAGCGTAACACTGTTTGATATACGCCAGAGTGTGTTCGGGCTGGAACTTCTCGCCACTTTTTCTCTGTTGAACGTAGAATCCATTGGTCAATCGAAATGCTTAAAGGTAACAACACGTTACGGTAGTTGTTGTACCTCTCCGATCTTTTCCTGTAGCAAAGCCTGAAGAAACGTGAGTGGGTCATCCGGTCGAGATAGAAGCGCTTCGGCTGTCATCCATTCGATGAGTGACCGAAACCCCATCGAGTTGAGGTAGGCCTCCCCAGCCTCTGCTGTTTGCGGATCCATGATCGTTTTCCAGGTATGAAATGCAGAATCCTCAGAGCAGAACTCGCACTGCAATAGCGAAACGACCGTCTTTTCATGCGCAACGGCCCAAGTTGAAGTGGTAATAGTTCATTTATCGCCTGAGGAACGCAGAGCTTGTCGATGGCGAGCAATGAGCCAGCTGCAGCCAAGTCCGGGCTTCAGCGTCTGTGGCGTTTTGGATCTGATGAGGATCTCCGACGTCCATCAACGACTCAAGCTGCCTCGGAAGATGAAGGGAATCCAAGTACCCCACCGTCCGTGATTCGTCACCGTCGCGCTGATCCTCGAGGAGACTTTCGATTGAACCCGTTCTCGCATTCGTTCTCTAGTGACGCCATCAATGCAGCTACGTCAAATCGACAAATGAAACTGGACGAAGCGATCGAGGAGACGGAGGAAGGGCGAAGACGTTCACCAAATCGCCATCGACGTGTCAAAAGTTACACTGGACTGGCTGATTGGCACCTTCTGGATTCGGGACCCGCGTTTCGTCCGCGCACGTACACGAGATCACTGGAGTATCTGGTCCAGCACTTGGCTCCAACGACAGATAGTGGTGGGACTTTACCGTCATCACCCACTGGAAAGAAGAATAGAGTGTGGTCTCCACGCCATGGGAATGTTATACCTAGTGTTCCTGCTGTGGAATACCAGATGAAGTACGAGTTTGCCTTGATCTTACACAACAAACCCACAACGCCACGTATACTCGCCCGCAATGGTTTGGACGCTGTAGGGAAGCGGCAGATGGAAGTGCTTAGCCGTTGTATCATGGCCGGTTTTGAGGTGTCTGTGCTTTCCAGCACTTTGTATTCCCGAAAATATTTAGTTCTGCTCTTGAGTCCATTACCATCGAGATTACAAACGGAGAAGAATCGACTTGTGCTCGAACGTTGGCTGCAGATCGGAGCTGTGGGTGAAGTACCGTCTGAAATCGAAGAACTCATCGCATCGAGTAACATTGGTGATGTGGAATCTCCAGCGAAAGAAGCAGCACAGGAAGATACAAAACAATCGGAGAGTAGTGACAACGACAAGTTCACACCTGCTGAACGGATCCAGACTATCGCCCGTATCATTACATCTACATCCAACGTGGAAGAACTGAACCCCCCAGGAGCGAATATATCTTTTGAAGAACTTAATCGCAATGACACGATCATCATGGCGTGTTTCCCACTGCACAATCGACATGTGGATAACATGTTGTTAGCCAAGTGTGGCCACTGGTGGTGGAAATCCACAGAGATCACCAACGAACTACGATACTATTACGGAGAACGGGTAGCCTTCTACTTCAGCTTCCTATTTGTCTACACGAAATGTCTACTGGTCCCTGCTCTTGTAGGTTGTGGTGTGTACATTTCGTGTCGCTGGGTTGGATCCGTTGCGTACATGAGGTCACTTTGTATCTTCGGCTTTTGCACAGTGACAATTTGGGGTGCTTTCTTCCTCAAGTCTTGGACTCGGCAGAATAATCTACTGAATGATGCCTGGAACTTGAGGTTGTTCAAGGAAGCTGATTACCCAAACGCAACGTTCAAACCGCAAGGGTATCGTGATGTAGTGGACTCCCATGGCGTGCTACTATTCCGTGAACCTTACTACAATCCGCTGTTGCGTATCCCAGCGTACTTGCAGACGTTTATGGTTTTCGCACTGTTCATCGCAACTTACGTAGTGGGGACTGCGTTTTTCGTCCAATGGTACACCGCAGCGATGATGGCTCCTGTGTGCAGCAAGTGTCCCAAATGCGTTGCCTTCCTGTCGTGTTTCAACACTGAAAGACCGATTCTGTTTACTGATAGATGGTGTTACATTTTCGCACAAGGACTTTTACTTGGCATCTCACTGGATATCGTCGTGTATTTGTTGAGTGTAAAACTCATTCGGTTCTTCGTCACGCGAGAAAATCACGTCATGGACGCGCATTTCCAGCGTACGATGGTCAATCGATTGTTTGCGATCAACTGGATCTCCTTTTTTCTTTGGTTTATGCTCATTTCATTCGTAATCATCCCATTTGGATCTGAAGTTGAAACGTGGCTGTCGGCGAACTTAAAGTACACAAAGTTGACTGTGCAGTGGCAAGTGGGTGTGATTGATATGTCGACGGCGTTCGTCACCCCACTACTCATCACACAAGCGTTGAATCTCCTAATTGATACTTCTTTGCCCATTATTTTCCGGCGGGAAACACTGAGGGCATCCAAATTGGCAAAGAAAATTATGAAAGCCAATCCAGCAGAAACACTTCTGGCACTTTCGGAGTATCACTCATCCTTTGAAAACCTCCCAAGTGATCTGTCGCCGTCCAATTCGTCACGATCGGTAGCTTTCAAGACGAAAATTGAGGTAGTTTAATATCGCCTGGGGGTATCAAGATTCTCTTTCTGAGTGTAGTATCTGTATTTGTAGCTGCAAATGATGACACCGATTCGAATCCCATATCTCGAAGATGCGCTGGGAGTCTCGATACCTACACTTGAAGGCTTCGAAAACGAAAAATGTAAGTTTGATCTGCTTCCTATTTGCAGCTCAGGACTAATTCCATTTCCCTGCTACGTGTAGACTTCATGACAGCTGATGATGTCCTTGAAGAGAGCCAACTACCACTTTATAACGCATTTGTAAAGAGTCTTTTTCAAGAGAATTTATAATCTGATGACGCTCTAACTGTGGTCTGTATTATGTTGAATTTGTAGCCCGACTACTTGCGGATGGTTATCCAATATGTACGTGTGACCTCCTTCACTTCTTCTCAGTTGCGGAATTTAACCTTACTTGTCATAGGGATATGTGGTGATGTTTTCTGTTGTTTGGCCATTCTGCGCCATGGCAGCATTCGCGAACAACATTATCCACATTCAGAACTCGTTCTACAAACTGGTTCTACTGCGTCGGCGACCAGTTCCTCGAAAAGCCAACAGCATCGGCCAGTGGGAGAAAATGCTCTTTATCACGTTGTTCCTCGCTCTCTTTGTGGTTGTTGGCCTCATTTGCGTGAGTACTGGTGAGCTTGAGTATTTTATCTCGGAATGTTTAGCTCTAGAGCGGTTCAACGGAAAGGACTTCAGGTATGTTTGTCAACTTAGTTCGTGTATTCCTATGGCTTCACTTACGTCGTTGCTCTGTTAGTATGGGGCCAGAGTTTTCTTGCCTTAGCATTTCGTCCCGCTTCATTGTCGCTTTGGTATTGGAGCATGCGGCCTTCCTGATCGTTTATGTGTTGACAGATTACATCTCTGACACCCCAGCTAGTGTGCGGACATCGTTTGAGCGGAAGAAGGAGCTCATCCGAAGAGCAATCTGTGGTCAAGGCACAACTCCCACACAAAAACCCGATAGCAAAGGTGTTCCTATACATCACGGCCCCAAATCGTTCGATAGTGCATAAATCTGTTGCATCGAATGCATGCTGCATTGATTCCTAAAACCAATAAACACATGTTGCGGTCACATTCTTGACGTAAATACTACTTGGCGGTAAATAACTATCAGAACTCGATATGTTCAATGTGTTCCGGTGTTTCGTCCTTCCTGTTAACACTCCGTAGATCCTCAACCACCTGCCAACAACAGCCGAGACAAAGTTACAAATACTTTCTTCCATCCAGAATTCAGGCGGTCGTACCACAACGGAGCCTATCAACTCCTTCAACCGAGTTAGAATCGTGGGAATAGGTGACCATTCCCACTTTTCATCAACCAGTTTTGTCTTCCCTGCATCCGATACCGCGTTCCATAGATAACCAGCTGAAGAGCCGATCACAACGATGTAGAAAAAGAAGGATCCATACGACATCGACTGCTCCTTTCTCCTCCGCTCATTGCTGATCTCCTGTACATCGTTATCGTGCAACGACGACTTCTCTGAGAACGAAGGGGGTCCTTCCACGATTCCATCACGAGAGCTTTCCTGATCTTCCTCTTGCCCCAGTAATTTCTGGCGAACCTGTTCCAACGCCTCTGGCATTGCTCTCACGGCGACCTCCACTGGTAGAGTGATATTCATCTGCATCAGCCGTTCCCTGGTCTCCATAATCTTCTTCTCTTGCTGTCTGTAGTACTGCAGCACGTCATTCATGACTTGTTCGTTCTCCTGGATCTGCATCTTCATCTGCTCCTCAAACCCCTGCTTTACTGCATTCTGCAGTTTTTCCGTTCGACCGGAACCCGCTACGTGAGCTTCCTGAACACTGTGAAGAAACCTGTTGGCCGAAATCTCCAGTTTACTGGTATCCCTCCCCAATAGCTCGATACTCCTCTCCAATCGTTCAAACTGCGGTCCATTATTCGAACTACTTTTCATCCAGGTGTTGATAGATAGGCTGAGTACTTTAATACCCATGAAGAGCAAGATGAAAGCCAGTAAACCACCTCGAATATGCCGCCACGGGTTTAAGAGCACAGCCTTCGTCTGCGTCTGCGTCTGCTGCTCGTCAGAGACTTCCGTCACTTTTGCTACAGACTGTACGTCTGGTCGACTTAGTGACTGACGGTCTGTTGCTGTATTCAGAGACGCCATGTCCTCCACAGACACGGTAGAGCGCATACTGTCCGACAGTCCAAGCCGCACCATTTTCGTATGTGGACGGCGCGAAAAAACTGGATTTAAATTCACATCATAGTGAAATCAAGTCAAATTGAAATATGTCGTTATAGAAAAGTGTGAGCTCTACAAGTGTATGTTGTTGAACAAGGAGTCTTAGCTACCGCTAGCTTCCGTCGCCGAAGTTAAATGCTGCTTCTCCATGTACATATTAAGTCGAAATGGAAACGTCTCCGCATATATAGCCTTGACTGGGAAGATTTCCTTGTGCTTCTGCTGACCCTCGCACCAGAACGGATCTGCTAACACCCATGAGTTGATGGCGGTATCGTCATTGATAGCAGTCGCTTGGTTAGTGGCGTCTTCAACTGTCTGTGCTAGGATACGAAAGCTATGCGGTTGGTTCATGGCCATAGCGTCTTCAGCTCCACTTGACACTGGAGTTGCCACCAAAGCCACCATTCCAGCACGAAAAGCTTCTTCGAGCTGCACCAACGGCAGTGGCTGGTCTTCCTCTGAGTCTGCAACTTCAACAAATCCTGCGCTCCACCCTGCCTCAACCACCAGCGTCCTCACTGTCTGTCCTTCCTTGGACAGAATAACCACGCATATCTTCTCCAGTTCTCCACGCAATAACCACGTACGACAGCCAGTCAACATGGAGTGAATATACTCACACAGCATTGGGTGACGATTCATGTGAATCGGAACATCATACAGTCTCCGTTGCTCGAACGATTCTGCACAACAGTGCAATAATAATCAGATACACCATTGGCTCAATGTCTTCACTCACCTTTGGGGTAGACTTGCCATGCATATCTGCAGTTTTCAATGCACAATTAGTACATTAAATACACAGACAGAAACGACGTATAATACGCACAGAAATTCGTGCATTACAGCCTCCAGGAACTCAAGAACGAGGTCCGTGAGCTTCTCCTTCTTGGGTCGACCTAACTCCATCTACCTACCCCTCGTCCGAGTGACATACCGTCACTATTATTATAGACAGTTGAAAATGTGGCGGAACTTGGCGTACGGGTCTCAACAAGCAGCGGACGCGGCGCCCGCCGTGGCCCCCACTAAGTCCGTGAAGGAGACGGTGGTCTCTCAAGGTTCGTTGTTCTATGGGCTGCGCGTATTGCGCTTTTATATTGCTGACATGTTGTGTCTGTGGCCAGTGGACGCGTCTTCCGTGCCCAAGAATGACGGTGCCAAGGTGTATAAGATCCTCGAATACCTACGCAGAGTGCCGATGCACAAGGCTGTATCGGTGTCTGATATCTTTAAGCATACGGGCGTTGTATGTAGCAATATATTTGCTAATAAGAGGCTGGGAGAGTAGCTGATGGCTGCATGGTGTTAGGACTTGACTATGGATGACCAAGTGGAACAGCGACTGAAGAACAACCCAAAAGTTCGAGTACAAGGAGATCAATATGCATACCAGGTGAAATAGTTTTTCTTTATAATGGCCGGGCGTGGTTTAGACTGAATGTTTGCTGCTCTTTACTGTATTTCTAGGCCAAATACGACATCAAGAACCAAATGCAGCTACTCAAGATCCTTGACCGGGTAAAGTGATGCACTAGGCATTTATTACGAAGCACCAATTGATAATCTGGTTATTATGTGGCTCTAGACCCCTGACGGCATGCCTATTGAAGATTTGATTGACTGTTACGTCGGTGTGGAGGATGATTTGAAGGAACTGACACGCACAGGAGAGATCATTTGCCTGAAGAACGCGGACAAGGGCGCAGAAGTATACTATTCGCGTGGCCCAACTTTCCTTGTCGATCTTTCTGGCGTTGCTACAGTTGAAGCTGGGAGTTACTTGGCCCATTCAAGTCAAGATATTACGAGCGAAATTCGTCGTGGTGATGCGTTCCGTATTGGTGACAACTGGTTCCGCGTCTCTGCTGCTGTCAAGGTTCTCTTATTATTCCTGTGCACCTTTACATATTCCCTGTGCCGACTTATACTTGTTATGCCTAGAGCTCGAGCACCACACGCCCCGCTCCTTTCGCAGGAATGGCAACGAAGAGTGTCTCGTCGACGCGTGATCCTAATGTGTCGAAGAAGATCAAGTGCGTTTTCTGTTGATATATTGACATTTTTCTATGATTAACAGTTTCATGTGCTGCAGATACATGTTCAAGTTCGACAAGGACTTTCTCCCGTTAGACGTCCCTTTTCCAGATGCAAAGAGAAGAAATGTGGCAAGCAGTGATCGCTGGGATCTGCTGCCAAAGCGTGGCCCCAAGTTTCAGATGGTGAAACACGGTATGACGCAATTTTAGTTGAACGGCTTCAGAATGAATAATCATCTCATTTCTTGTGTAGGCTGCTCCAATGACATCCGCCAGCTCTGGCGGGACACTTTGCGATCCTGGCCGTCAGATCGCGCTGAGTTCGACAAAAAGCTTGTCCAAGCTGGTCTGACGACACAAGCTAAGGTAGATGCAAGTCGTCGCCAGATGAAGCGCCGACTGAAAGAGGACAAGAAGAAGAACCGTCCTCGCAAGCAGCGTGATATCAAGATTACGAACCATCATCTTATCGGCACGAAGCTCGGTGAGATTTTGGCGAAGGGCGGCCAGGAGCAGTTCACGCTTGGTGCTGTCAAATTTGAGAAGAAGTAATCACTGGAAACATGCATTTCACAGCAGCACGTCAATAATACACTTCGCTTTGCACGTCGTCTATCAACATGAATGTATTGAAACGAAAGCAGAGGCAGATTATATCTGCAGCACCCCCTTCTGCCTGAAAAACAAAATGCCAATAGCAGTGATCACAACGAAGGCGACAACACAAGTGATTGTCACTCCCCAGAACCATCCCCAAGCTTCCTCAATACCCGAAGCCAGATTCATACCAAACACTCCAGCAAGCAGCGTACCCACTGAAAGACTGATTGTCATCAGAGAAAACACCAGGTCTACTCGAAGCAAGTAGTTTCGCATCGAGTCGAGCTTCAGCATCACCAAACTTTCGGTATTTGTGATGCGATGCTGCATCAGATCCGCCTTCGTACGAGTCGAGAAGATGTCTTGCAAGTAGGTTTCAATCAGCACTTCAGCCTCCTCGGAATCGAAGCTGTATAGATCCGTGAGAAGAGACGGATCTTCGTGCAGCTTAGTGAGGTACAACAAACGCAGATCTTCTTCGTTATCGAGCAGATCCATCAGCACACGACGTACTCCGTCCACTTGCGACTCGAATTCGTTCATAGTGTTCTTGAACTCACGTAGTGTTTCCAGCTCTCGTGAATGTAGGTTCCCTTGCACTAGCCGATCCAAAGCCGAGACAACCACAGGAGAGAGCTTCTCGTAGTCCGCTTGAAAGTACCGAGCCACCGTCGATAGTAGCGCCTCTAGTGCTCTGCATAAAATGCATAAACGCTATTGTTCAGCATGCAACCTAGAAATCTACCCAGAACCACCGCTGTCAGCCTCACCTGAACTCGTACGGGTCTTCCGCGTTCTCTCGAGCAGTCTGGCCGAACTGCTCTTTGAGAATAGACAGAAGGCTATCAGCTCCGTCTGGAACGTACACAAGACACACGTCACGCATCACAATCGCGCGTAGTGGGTCTGCAAATATCAAACTTAATCAGTACCAGCATTCAAACATTGACAGTCGCTCGATTCTTACCAGCACTGATGAGAATTGCTTGCTTCCGAATTATTATCGATGGCTCATTGGAGACGGAGAACGCATTCTCCATTCGTCGAATGTCTCGCGCATGAACTCGCTACATCAAAACAGTTAAAAACATCCATCAGCACGTGTTCTCTCCACAACAAAAATGTCCTTGCGGTCAAAATGCCCACCTGAACATCACAGACTGTAGCGTAGTTGGGTCCGTCCGGGCCTCCGCCATCTCCACGCATCAAGTTTACACTGGCTCGTCGGCCCTTCACTCCGATACTTCCCAGTCGTCGAAGTGGCGGCCCCGCAACGTCCACAGCTTCTCCAATCTCCTCAGGCTCTTCTTCCCTGCGCACCGCCGCCTGCTGCGTCATCCGCAGCACATCCAACCTGCTCATTTCTTTGAATTCGGAGTCACCATTCCGGTCGAATAGCAGAACCAGCACGCGCCCATTTTTGGAGCCCGGGTCGAACTGGCACGCAAACCGCTTGAGCGAGCTGGCTCCTGGCGAACTAGCACAGCTCAGCTCCGTCGAGTCCTTCGTTTGTAGGTCGATGCTGTGGTAATTCGTAACTCCAGGGCTCTGCACTTCCGTAATCGGTGGTCCCACGGCATTGGAGGACGTCGAGGAGCGTTGCGCTACGTCGCCGACGTTCATAGTTGGCGATACAATGTGACAGGCGTTGAAAATTTAAGTGCAATGTACAGAAGCTGTACTTATCTGATTAGACAGGGCACACTCTGTTTGTCTCCACATTTACCGCACAAGAGATGTCTTTATTCATGGATATGTCTTAGTGCGCACTATCATTTTAGCCAATCACACGTTAACGATTGTTTATTTAAAACAACACTTTTTACCATTAAATCTGAGCAAAAGCCAAAGCTACCAAAACGAAATGTTTGCTTCACGAGATATGCCTCGCAGTGGAAGAAGGCGAACGACCGGTAGCGGTGTCAAACCGAGGACGTACACGCGATTAGCCGTGTCATATGGCTTTAAGCTGCAGGTCCTGCAGTATCTAGACTCTCATACTACGTAGCGCTCACCTTCTTGTGTTGGACGGGGAATTAACCATAGTTATGGCGACAACCCTGCTAGGACACACAGTCCCCCTCAATTCGCTTCGCGGTCAATCCCACACTGCGAAGGGAGAGCGCGACACAGCAAAGTCGAAGCTAGTCATTTTCCCTTTGCCCTCTAATTGAATGGCATATGCTGACTAATTTTCGGTTGCCCTGCTCTTGTAGGCACAACGCCACGATTTTGGCGCAGTTCAAGTAGGAACTAAGACATCTCTTATGCGGTAGTGCACTAATTGGTGCACACCTTTTACCCTAAGTCGTGCACGATTAGCGACAAATCGTGCAGAAAAAGTAATTGACAGAAGCACTTGACGCTGAACAATGCTGGGTGGTTGCGATGGCCTCGACGACTGGGACACACTGCCTACATGCTGTCAAGTACACCACTCTCACGGCAGGTGACTGGAGATAAGTCTTCTGGATAGCTTAGGTAAGATGTGATGCAATTGTGGTGAAGCGGACGAAAAAAATTTTTTTCCCGGAGAGGCGATGTCAGCCACGAACCCGAATAGAGTCGGAACGAGCGACAAGGGGGACCTGTGATCGCCAGATCTGGGTCGAATCAGACGAAGGTACGATGGGTCCCGCCGGGAACAGGCAACGGAGACACCGGCGAAGAAGCAGGTGGAGCGGTGTTCGTGGGTGATCCGAATCCTGCCGTGGTGTTCGTGGGTGATCCGAATCCTGCCGGAGGAAGAATGGGGAAATCAAGGATGTTCTCGCGCGATCAACGATGACGGGGCCTCAAGCGAGCATGATCAGCTTACCCTGGCGCCCCGAAACCTCTAACAGCACGATCCAACTTCCCCGGGCGGCGACGAAGCGAGATCACGCAAGATCGCGCAATGATCCTCTCCCGTATAAGTACGAGATCAGCTCCGGATCAAGGTCAACCCCAGGCGCGACGCAGACTCTTCTTGTGGCCTGATCCGGATTCTTTGAAGGATCACCAAGCGGGATCAGGCAGCGATCAAGCTTCGGTTAAGTGCGAGATCAAGCTTCGGTTAAGTGCGAGATCAAGCTTCGGTTAAGTGCGAGATCAAGCTTCGGTTAAGTGCGAGATCAAGCTTCGGTTAAGTACGGAATCGGCTCAAGATCAGGGTTAGGGGAATCAAGCTAGGGATCAGCTCTGTAGCCAGTGTCGTGTGATCGTAGGATAGTAAATCAGGATGGGATTAGTAGGCATAGGAATAACCATAAGGAGACTCGAATTTGCCCTGAACCACTCAAGTGTCTTCGCTACGCCTGGAACCGGGAACTACATTGGCCCTACAAGCGTCAGGAAGGTAAGGATACGTGACCTAGTATAGCGGTTAAGTCTGGATAATATATTGGCCAGCTTTGCCCTATCTGGTGAACTATCCTTTAAGTGCATACATCGGATCGGAAGGAATTGGTTGTTTAGCCTAAGGATCCCGTCGAATCTCGCCCCCTCAAGACCCCCGCTATCGGAAGCGGAAAACAACGAAAGGAAGGGACTGAATCCCGAACATTGGACTATTGGAAGACCTGGATCAAGAACCAGGCACCCGGATCAAGGCTCGAGAACTCGCCTACGACCGGGATCAAGTACCCCGAGGTGGAGTGAAGAACTTCCACGCCGCCTCAAACCCCTGCGTCACCCAAGACCTTCTTCTCGTCCCAAGACATCTTCAGAAGTTACCTGGAAGAGCGTAACCCGCCTACCGACGGGTACACAAGGTGAACACTACACGCAACAAGATCACGGATCATCGGGGGACCCTCCGTTAGTCGGTGTCTGGGCGCAAGTGGCGATCGCGATCGGCCTCAACCAGATTTTGGCCAGATCCGCTCCACCACAATGGTGCGCGTGCCTGGATCTTCTGGTGACTTCGGATATCACCGTGAGTCCCAAGAAGATGTCAAGATTAAAGAAGAACAAGGGGAAGAAGTGCCTACGAAGGTTGGATCGACGGAGGCACCGATGAAAACAGAAAGATCCACAGATCAGCAGAGTTCTGGGAGGATCTCTACTGACAGGCACGAGGCAGACCTGGATCGCAATCCAGATCTCGAAGAAAAACCTCGAATTCCTCCCCAGGCCCCGTCGAGGGCCATTGCGGATCTCGACGAGAATCGAGATCCGCACACGAGCGATAAGGAATCAGCAAAGCTGAAACCTAATCTGCTCACCAAGTCCACTGTTGCCTCAAGATCGACCAAAAAAAAGAAGATCAAGAGCACCCGGACGAAATTGAAAGCTCCAGACTCAGAGCCAGAAGATGTGATCAACCCAGGATCAACGATCACCAGGGATGCGATCGAGCAGGCCTACTACAGGAAGAGGCTAAGCGAGACCTTGCTTAACGATCCCGTTCTCACGATCATACAAGTCCGCCAGATCGGTAACCTCACCGGACCAGTGTCGAAGCCCCGGACTAGCTCTGACCGCCTGAACGCGATGAAGATCCTACTTGATCTGCTCCAAGAAGCTGGTTTGGTGGCTGGAGAGTTCGACCCGAACTCTCTATTTGACTTGGAGCTGCAAGCGATTCAATCTGCGACCCAGGATCTATTCGATTCCCTCAAGATCTTGGTCGGCGAGCGCCCACTGACGCCCGACCCAGGCTATCAGACTGGGTCGTCATGCTACGCGTCAACGACCTCGGAACCAGACTCAGATAGCCCGAGAAGGCTGCAACGCATGTCGTTGGGGCCCTCCGGCGCCAAGTTCCTGAAATCGCGTATGAAGAAACAGGATGCACGATCGGTGGCTGCGAAGCTGGAGGTCAAGATGCCCGATCAGCAAGAAAATCGCCGGATCCGGACGGACCAGACCGCGCCGACGACTAACTCCACTGGATCGAGCAACAAGTTGGACGACTACTTTCAAATGGCGATGGATCGTTTCTTGAAAGAACGGAATCTCGCGACACCCCGATCGCCGATCAAAGGGGAGTTAGATGTTGAAATGGAGTCCGTCACGGCCTCGGATCCGGATGCATGGGAATACGATCCGGACGATCTGGGCATACCAAGTTCCGGGGGACAGATGTCGAGCCGAGCCACGATCGCATCCGCGGCGATCGGTCAAGGAGGATCGTCGATGATCCAGCGGGTCCGGATCTCAGCGATCTCGGATCTGAAAGATTTTGCGGGTAAAGATCTGGACGAAGATCGCGCTCGGGCCTGGATCAGTAAAGTCAAGTCGGCGTTCCAACGCGATCAGGCTACGGAAGAAGAGAAATGCCTCACGTTTGCAGATCTGATGGTGGGACCGGCAAAGAACTGGTACAGGCAGCTCAGTCGAACGACGAAAACCAAGTGGGCGGATCTGTTGGACAGTTTCCAGACCCAATATTGTGGGTTGGGTATGTCGGTCGCGTGGCAATACTATCACGCTCGCAAGCGATCGGAAGAAACCCCTCTCGATTATCTCTACCGGCTCAACGTGGCGGCTTTACGTGCTAGACTGAAGATCAAGGACGGGAGCCCTAAGGCCCGCCGAGAACATGTGGACCACTACATAGAGACATTGGGAGATCCGGAGTTAGCTGATCGGCTGACCTTACTCCGACTGAGTGACGTCGAGGAGCTGGAGGAGGTACTCCGTGCCCGGGAACGGGCGAAAAGCAGGCAGCGTAAATCTGCGTTCGGATCGAAGTACAGACAAAAGGCACCGGCCAGTGCCCCGGCAGCTCCCACCCGAGCGGTGGTACGGGCGATCCAAACTCAAGATCCGAGCTCAGAATCAGAGGAAATATCCGGATCGGATGGATCCGATTCTGAAGGCGATCTCCGGAGGATATATCTTGCCGCGTCAGAAGACAAGCCGATCGGTGCTGGGGGCGCTCCCCACCAACAGGATCAGTTGCGATCGCACACGAACGTGCAGGACCGAGGCCGGACCACGGATCGCAGACAACCAGATCACGATAGAGGTCGCTGTTCGCATTGTGGGTCGCGGAAGCACACGGATCTGGACTGCTGGAGACGTCTAACCTGTGACAAGTGCGGAAAGAGGGGCCACCCAACGGATCGCTGTCTATATACATGCCGTGGTTGTGGGGAGATCCATGAAGCTGGAGAATGCCCCATGGAAGAATTCTACAACCAGATCCGCAAGTGGTACGATCCGACCCGACATGCCGGACTGTTTCCCGAGAAGGTGGAAAAGATGTTAAACTAGGACGCTCGCCGGGTTGGAAACCGGTACGAGCCGAGCGTTCTGAGTACTGCATCTATGCATATGTGAACAAGAAATCGAGAGATCAAGATAGGAGAATTCGGATCTGCGCGGTAATACATGTAAGTTGCATTCGTATACTGCTAAGATCGCGAGTCTTCCCCGGATCGATGAGTTCTCGCGATCTGGTGCGGAAGTGGCCTTGGATCTCAAGGAAGGAGAATCCAGGGGTTACTGGAAATACCACGCACCAGGAAAATGGTTCCGCCAAGCCAAGATCTCAGGCAAGATTAATCACGAAAGAGCGATCTTGCTCCTGGACACTGGCGCCGAGGTATCCATCTTGGATACCACCTTTGCTCGTAAGGTTGGGTGCCACTTTGACACTAGTCAGAGACAGGAGTGTGTTGGGATCGGTGATAATGTGTACACCACCGAGGGAAGAACGAGGATCAAGATCACGCTTGCAGGATACCTGGTCTACTTTTTCGATATTTGGATCGGGGATCTATCCGGGCAAGATGCGATCCTGGGTATGGATTTCATGATCCCGGCTGGGGTCCGGATGGATCTTGCGAAGGGATCGATGTGCTTACCTAATGAAGTGGGGATCCCACTTAGTGGTCGCAAGAGATTATACGGGGAGAAGGTAAGATCGGTAAAATTGGAAGAAGATCTACATATCCCAGTTGGGAGATCCGAAGAGGCCGCATCGAGAGTGAAATTATCGGCGACGGAGAAATTGTGGGTGAACAGAGGCGACCAATGGGTACCCACCGTGGTAAATGGACCCGGCCGAACTCGGTACTTAGTGATCACGAATTTGAGCGAGAAGATTCTACGACTGGATCACAGATTACATGTCGGGATGGTACTTGATCAAGAAAAAGTTCCTCGCTACCCCGGGTTTGTGTCGGTCGGGTCCCGGCGTTACATGGAGTGGCAGAATCTAGCTCTAGAAGCGACAGTGGACGCAAGACCGGAACCTCAGGAAACCGTAGAGATCCCCTTACCGCCGGTCGAACGGCCGACCTACGTTACGCCGCGATCTATACTCCGTCGAGGTGGGGCAATCAAGACCGATCCTGATCCTGCACCAATATCGACATTGGAACCGCGATCACCGACCGATACGGCCGAAGTCAAGGTCGCATTCATCGATCCCCAACCGGATCCCATGGATACCCCACCGATCACGATCAGTTCCGACAAGGCCCCGAGTGGCGAAGCTGGGGGCGGTGAGACTGAGACGAATGAGAGCTTGCCAGATCAGGCCCCAGGTCGGACAGATCGGACATGTGAAGAGGAAATCGAGGTAAAAACAGAAAAACCAGATTTTTAAATCGAGATCCAACATGTATCCGACGCCGATGCCGTCCCCATGGTTAAAGACACCCCGATCTTGACAGCCAAGGACGATAGGCTGCGTGATCAATCAACGGATGAACCGGATCCGACATCTCCTGAAGGGATCGAGAACGCTGATCAGACCCACTTACACGAAAGTGGCGATTTTTCGGCCGAAGATCTAGCCGATAATCTCGCAGTAGTACCGGAGATCCAGATTTCCACCACTGAAGAAGTCAGGATCGAAGATCTGCAAGTAGGAAATCCGGGATCGGCTACCCCGGAGGAGATCGAGAAACTTCGACAGATTATTTGGAAGAAGCGACATCTCCTGATCGGAAAGGGAAACGCACTTCCTCCAGCGGCCAAGGGTGTTATATGCGATATCGACGTGGGTGATGCAAAGCCGATCGCACAACGAGTCCGAAAGGTGGCGCCACAGTTCCGCGAGAAAGTATCGGATCTCATCAAAGGACTCCTAGCTGCCAAGATCATCCGGCCATCGACCTCGCCATGGGCATCGCCGATCGTGGTGATCATCAAGAAGAACGGTGTAGACATCCGACTATGTATCGATTATCGGCTGGTGAACGGTCTCACGAGGCTGATGATCTACCCAATGCCTCTGATCAATGACCTGTTAGAAGATCTTGACAAGGTTCTGTGGTACTGTTCATTAGACATGGCGAGTGGATTCTGGGTCGTATCAATGACCGATCGAGCTCGCGCGATCTCAGCTTTCATCACCCCGTTCGGCCTCTTCGAGTGGAATCGCATGCCGTTCGGGCTGAAGAACGCCCCTCAGATCTATCAACGTCTTGTGGACAACGCCCTATATGGATTTTTGAAGATCTCCCAGTCAGGGAATACGAAAGACTCTACAGATGTGTTTGAATCAGGGGTCCCGGAAGATCCTGGTCGCCCGTCGGTTCTAGGACGGAGATCTTACATCGACGATATCTTGATCACGGCTGGAACATGGGATCAAATGTGCGATCGGGTGGAAGACCTATTGAGGCCTGTGATAAGTGGAATCTCTCGATCAGTGTGGCGAAGAGCTTCTGGGGCATGGATAAGGTGGAATATCTCGGACACAAAGTGTCGATCGACGGATTGGAGGCAAACCCGAAAGACCTGAAGTCTCTGACGGATCTGCCATTCCCTGGGTCGCTCCGATCCATGCAATCGTTCCTGGGAAGTTTGAATTACTATAGTCGGTTCATCGAGGATTATGCGATCTATGCATCGGTCCTATATGAACTACGTGAAGTGGAGTTCGCAGAACTGAAGAAGCGACCAGATCTTCGAAAGATCATGGATAGTACGGACCCGATCAATCGAGATCCCGTTGCGCTTAAGTCGAATCAGGATGGATCACCCGACACCTTGACCTCAAAAGGGGAATAGTACGCCGGATCTTAACTTGGGGGCGACGCCTCCCCCCTGTTCAAGCAAGGTCGGAGCCAATCTGGCCCAAAGAGCTGGCGACGAAAGGTGGGGTAGGGCACACAGGGCGTTTACAGCCTTGAAAACCAAGATCGCGTCGACCCCGATCCTTCGTCACTTCGACATGACAAAGTTACCCGTGGTGATCGTGTATGCCAGTGACTGGGCGATTTCCGCCGCACTAATGCAGGAACACGACCAGATCTACCACCCGGTCGCGTTTGCCAGCCGAACCTTGAAGACGAACGAGTTAAACTATAATGTTGCCGAAAAGGAGGTGTTGGCTCTACTTCGGATCCTGGATCTACACTACACCCTGTTGGTGGGACGTCGGATCAAGGTCCTAACCAGACACTCCACGCTTGCCTGGCTGTTCAAGTCTGCCGGCCTTCAAGGGCGTCTGGGACAATGGTCTGCTCTCCTGTCCCCATGGACACTCGAGATCACGAAGTGTACGAAGGGAGAAGATGAGATACTGGGGGCGATCGCAGCTAATATAACGCCTAGATCGGAGATCGACGAAGCCCTGATCGCGATCGCGCCACAGAAGGAACCAAGGCGTAAGATCCAGATGCCGATTCCCACCGTAGATCCAGGCGAGGAGCTATGGGTAGTAAGTTTCGACGGCTCGGCACGCGTGAAACGAGGAGGAGGCGCTTTCAGCGCGATCGTGTGGAGTTTGCCGGGGTGGAAAGTGATCAAAGCTAGATCAGACTATGCGGAGAGTCTTACTGTCAATGAAGCGGAATACCGTGGGCTCTTGCTAGGTCTTGGCATGATCGCACAGTTAGAACGCCGCCGTTTGGTCATTTGTGGCGATTCGAACCTAGTGATCCGACAAGTCCGGGGCGAGATCGACTGCAAGGCGCCAGGATTGACGTTACTGAAACAGAAGGTGCTAGATCACTTGCGGAATTGGGGAGATCATGAGCTAGTCCATGTGAAGAGAGACTGGAATGGGAGCGCAGACAGCTTGGCGAGTGCCGCGCTGCAGCGAGGAAGCGGGATCGAGGTCCACGATGAAGCAGATCGGTGCGATCTGGTCACCCTAAATCGGCTTGATGAGGTGTTGATCCCTCGAGTTGAAGATCGAACGGTGCAAGTGTCGGCCGTAGCCACGGGTGCAGCCCGAGCGCGACCCGATGCCGCCGTCCTGCGAGAGGAACTGATCCGGGAGATGCGAGTGGATCGGATCAGGCGAGCTCAGGACGAGGAGGTCTGGATCGCCGGACTAAAGAAGTCTGGGCAGATCGCGGATCTTACTCGAGCCGAGTCTGGATCCTACGCCAAGATCGCTTCCGAGTACGAGGTAGATGAACAGGATCTGTTGTTTTATTGCCCACCAGGGCCGAGATCAAGAGGTGATCGCGACCGTCTGATGAGACTCGTGGTTCCAGAAACGCTACAGCAGGATGTCCTTCACCACTACCATACGACTCTGGAAGGGGGACATCAAGGGATCGGACGCACTTATCAGCGGATCCGAGATCATTTCCACTGGAGGGGATTATATCGGAGTGTGCAGCGATACGTAGGCGAGTGTGTAGACTGTGAGACCGGAAAGGGGAGACCCACGATCCGGGGCGAGTCACCTGGGAATCTGCAAGCTACATACCCATTCCAGATCATAGCGATGGATCACATACCCTCTCTGCCCAGATCCAACAAAGGCAATACTGAACTGCTGATCTGGGTGGATCTGTTCACGGGATATGTGATCGCAAAGGCTAGTTCCTCCCGATCGGCTCAGACCGTCGCGGAATCTTATGAAGAATGCGTGTTCCGCAGATTTGGCGCTAGCGAGATGATCAGGCACGATCGAGAGCCGGGCTTCATGTCCGACTTCTTCAGATCGTTTAATAGGATCCTGGGGCAGCGACAACGGGCGACGATGGCCTACCGACCACAGGCCAATGGGACTGCGGAACGGATGGTGCAAACGGCCACTAGGGCAATCAAGATGTATGTTCAAGATCTCGATCAAAAGGACTGGGATGAATATGCGGAGAGATTGACTTTCGCCATTAACACGGCTCACGATCGGGTCCGGGAGATACCCCTCACTATTTGGTACACGGATGGGATCCAAGATCGACGTTGGAAGCAACGATCCCGATCGGGTCGACCAGACGCCACGATCGCGATCCAAGACGGTGGAGATATCGCGTTCAGAGATACTACCAGCAGTCGAGAGAACAGGTCAACGCTAAGCTGCGAGAGGCGATCGCGGACCGAGCTGATCGGCACAATGAGGATGTCGATCCGCATCAGATCGAAGCTGGATCACGAGTTTGGCTATACCTAGATCGTGTGAAGGAAGGGTATGCCCGTAAACTCGCCCACCTTTGGCATGGCCCGTTCCGTGTTGCAGAGAAGCTCAATGAATTCACGATCAAGCTGGAGATCGCGGGCTCTGATTACCATATCTTTCCGGTGGTTCATGTTTCTAAGCTAAAGCTGGTACGGAATTTCCCAGATCGACCGCGGATCGAGTTGACGGTAGATGAAGCCGATCGGCTCGATTTCGATGAGATCCTCCTTCCGGAGGACAGTTGGGTTCCAGATCTGGATGCCGATGAGTACGAAGTCGAACGGATCTCGGACATGCAAAGTGGGAAACGAACTCGCTACGGCCGGATCTATCGTGAGTTCCTGGTGCACTGGGTCGGTTATGATGAGCCAACGTGGGTCGACGAAGCTGATCTTAACTGTGGGGCCATATTGAGCGCGTTCCTACGTGACCACGCTAATCGGAACCGGTTCGGCGTGATGCAGTCGCATGAAGAGGTGTAAGGAGAGTCAGGCGAGGTGACAGGGTTGCCTCGCCGTGATCGAGGAAGCTGATGTGGAGGAGAATCCAGATCAGAGCGAGAGTTTTATATTTGTGTATATGCATGTGCGTAGGGAATTTGACGGTGGAAGATGGTGATCCGGGATGTCGAGATGGAGATGAAAGGGGATCACATTCCTAAAATGATAGAGTACGATGGAATGACGGTGAGAATGGAGATTACGGATTACGAGTGGAGATTATGAGAATTACGAATGGAGATGGAAGAATTTAGAACGGCCCTGGAAGGGGTTCCGAATCCGAACTCGGGGAGAAGCCCCGAGCCTTGCTGCAAGTGATCGAAGTTCGCACGACTTACGGAGAAGCGGCCCCAGCGGGAGGAGGATTGAACTTGCCGATAAGTCGGGGAATCCTGGTAGCGGGATGGTTGACCGGGTCTTGCCGATACTGGTTACGCCACGGATCCGCCTCGTCACACTCCTCCAGAGCCTCGATCAGGTTCGCCGGCTCTGGGACGTTCGCGTTGGGATCCGACAGGTTGGCACGCCGAGAGACCACGCCGGGATACCAACGAACCACATCCACCGACGGAATGGGGAGGTGAAGGAAGAACGGATCCAGCAGGATGTCGAGATCGAACCACTGATCGCGCATTATGGCGGGGAAGGAGGCGAGGAATTGGCGCCAAGCAGACCCAGCCCGACTCCGCCGGGCCTTGCGAGCAACGTAATACCGCTGCAGTTCAAGATCCGCATCCTGCATGGCAGAGGTGATCTCAAAGTTGTGGGTGGCCTCCCAAAATGCTTGACGGTGCCGTTCCTCCAGAACGCGATAGGTGGCGGCCACGGCCGCGAGGGTGTTCCCTCCCTCTCATGCAGATCGAGGTCGAACGTAAGGGGACCCGGGTTCGCGAAGTCGTTCCACGGCTCTAGAGCCAGCAGATCAAGCACGTTCACGCCCGTGATCAGCTCGCGGAGGTATTCGGTGCGGGGGGTCGGTGCAGGCCCAGCCTGTATCTGGGAAGGGAACAGCCAACCCGAAGGGATCAACAACCGTTTGCCCAGAGAATTGGCGATCAGACCCACGATCGAATACTGCCCGATCACCTGCGGATCCCACGGCACGATGTCAGCGGCCGCGAAGGTACGCTGCCGATCGTACCCTGGAATGAAAGAGGCGACCGGGAACAGGGGTGGTCGGAGCCCGGGGGGCGAGGAACCGCCGGAAGGAGGTGGCGGTGGTGACGGGGAACCCGGAGGCGATCCTGGAGACGGCGGACCTGATCCATCTGGAGATGGGCTTGAGCCGTCCGGAGACCCCGATCCACGGGTGCCAGAAGGTCCGGCTCTCGGAACCTGACCGGACTCGCGCCGGTGCGTCGAGATAGACCGTTGGCGGCCCATGTGTAGAGTCTCGTCCTCCTCGGAGTCCTCCGCCTCGTTGGAACGTTCCGATTCGGCTTCAGAACTAGTTCCATTGCTGGGTTCTGGACTTTCGTCCTCTTCGGACGGCGATGAGAATGGGTGCTGGGGATCGTAGTCGGAGTCTTCCTCGTCCTCATCCGGCGAATCACCCTCGGCGGGGAGCGATCCGGACTGATCCGTAGGCGCTGGGGTCGGATCAGGGCTGGAGTGTCGGTTTCCTCCCCTCCGGCTTGCCCAGAAGCTTGATCCGCCAACAGATCCAGCGGACTCGCCGTTGATCCTGCCGGGGTCGGGACCACCGTGGGTGTGACAGGCTGGGTTGACCCGGGAGCTTCGGTAGCTGCAGGTTTTAGATCACGGGGAGCTGAGGTGCTCCGAGCCGGACGCTTGCGTGAGGAAGGAGGAACGGCCAGGGAAGCGGAGGCGCTTCGAGATCTTTTGGTGGCACGAGCCGCCCGTCGATCCGCGATCCACGAGGACAACCGAGCAGAGGAATCCTCGGCGTGGTGCAGCTGTTGTTCGGCTTCGGCATAATCAGCGTCCAGCTCTTGGTGAGCCTGTCGAAGCTCCGCGTTCTGTCGCTGGAGTTGGTCGAGTTCCTGTGTCGCCGCATCCCGGGCGGAACGAGCCACGTCAAGGTCTGCGAGGGCAGACAAACGATCTTGGGTGGCATCGTCCAGGTCGGCCTGGATTCGATCACGGTCTACCGTTACTCGATTGAGATCTTGCATTGCCTGATCCCGGTCGAGGCGGGCCTGATCCAGGTCTGCGACGGCCTGATCCCGCTCGGCAATGGCGGCACGATGCTGGACGGAGAGCTGGTCCCGGTCGTGCTGGATTATCTCCAGATTTCCCAAGGCGTCTGCCAGATCTTGCTCCAGGCTGGATACGGCGGCGGCATCGGCGGTTGCACCCAGAGGCGGAGCGCGAGAATCCGGGGCGGATACGTCCTCCAAGGCGAGGTGTGCCCGAGCCAGTTCAACCTGGTGATCCTCTGCCTCGCGTTCCAGATACGCGACTTCGGCTCGAGCGGCGAGCAACTCCGCTTGGGTCCGCGTCAACTCCAACCTCAACCGAGCTTCCTCTGCCGTCGGGCGAGTCTGATCAGCAGGCATGGCCATAGCCGCTTGTGGACCTTGGGAGGAATCGTTCCTCTGCCAGCGATCAAGGCTACGCTGAGTGAGGGTCAGGTCATGGCGCACGGCGGCGAGCTCCCGTTCGCGATCCTGAAGCTCATCCCGGAGTTCAATCTCCGTCTCCCCGGCTATGCGAAGTTCGGCCAGCCGGAAGTCGAGATCCTCGAGCGCAGAGTCGAGCCGCGCCTGGATCCGGGCCAGTCGCTGCTCAGACTCCCGTCGTTCGGCGTCGTGCTGGGCCCGCTGATCCTGCAAGGCGGCGATCGCGTCCCCACCAATAGCATCTCCGGTTCCCGATCGCAGATGAGCGATTTCGGCGTTCAGCCGCAAAATCTCCTCCGCTTGGTCGTCCCGGAAGCGCTCCATATCCTCCATGTCGGATCGCAACCGGCGAACGGTGTCGTCCAGGTGGTCCCGATCGCGACTCAAGGTCTCGCGTATCCGTTGGCTATGGGCCAGCCTCGCTTGCAAGGTGACCAGCTCAGGGTTTACCCCGGGGGTTGAGAAGCGGGAGGCCGTGGATCGGGCGGATCGGATCGAGTGCTCGCTCGAGGGCGTTCTCGGCGTCAAGGGGGGCGAGGAAGGCGGATCGGACATTTCGAGAGAGTGGTGGCGCTTGAACGACTTGTGTTCCAGGTGGTGAATGTGGAAATAAACCCGAAGTGAGCTGCGGCAGCTCAACTTACGTGCTGGGGCGGATGTGGTGAAGCGGACGAAAAATTTTTTCCCGGAGAGGCGATGTCAGCCACGAACCCGAATAGAGTCGGAACGAGCGACAAGGGGGACCTGTGATCGCCAGATCTGGGTCGAATCAGACGAAGGTACGATGGGTCCCGCCGGGAACAGGCAACGGAGACACCGGCGAAGAAGCAGGTGGAGCGGTGTTCGTGGGTGATCCGAATCCTGCCGTGGTGTTCGTGGGTGATCCGAATCCTGCCGGAGGAAGAATGGGGAAATCAAGGATGTTCTCGCGCGATCAACGATGACGGGGCCCCAAGCGAGCATGATCAGCTTACCCTGGCGCCCCGAAACCTCTAACAGCACGATCCAACTTCCCCGGGCGGCGACGAAGCGAGATCACGCAAGATCGCGCAATGATCCTCTCCCGTATAAGTACGAGATCAGCTCCGGATCAAGGTCAACCCCAGGCGCGACGCAGACTCTTCTTGTGGCCTGATCCGGATTCTTTGAAGGATCACCAAGCGGGATCAGGCAGCGATCAAGCTTCGGTTAAGTGCGAGATCAAGCTTCGGTTAAGTGCGAGATCAAGCTTCGGTTAAGTGCGAGATCAAGCTTCGGTTAAGTGCGAGATCAAGCTTCGGTTAAGTACGGAATCGGCTCAAGATCAGGGTTAGGGAATCAAGCTAGGGATCAGCTCTGTAGCCAGTGTCGTGTGATCGTAGGATAGTAAATCAGGATGGGATTAGTAGGCATAGGAATAACCATAAGGAGACTCGAATTTGCCCTGAACCACTCAAGTGTCTTCGCTACGCCTGGAACCGGGAACTACATTGGCCCTACAAGCGTCAGGAAGGTAAGGATACGTGACCTAGTATAGCGGTTAAGTCTGGATAATATATTGGCCAGCTTTGCCCTATCTGGTGAACTATCCTTTAAGTGCATACATCGGATCGGAAGGAATTGGTTGTTTAGCCTAAGGATCCCGTCGAATCTCGCCCCCTCAAGACCCCCGCTATCGGAAGCGGAAAACAACGAAAGGAAGGGACTGAATCCCGAACATTGGACTATTGGAAGACCTGGATCAAGAACCAGGCACCCGGATCAAGGCTCGAGAACTCGCCTACGACCGGGATCAAGTACCCCGAGGTGGAGTGAAGAACTTCCACGCCGCCTCAAACCCCTGCGTCACCCAAGACCTTCTTCTCGTCCCAAGACATCTTCAGAAGTTACCTGGAAGAGCGTAACCCGCCTACCGACGGGTACACAAGGTGAACACTACACGCAACAAGATCACGGATCATCGGGGGACCCCCTCCGTTAGTCGGTGTCTGGGCGCAAGTGGCGATCGCGATCGGCCTCAACCAGATTTTGGCCAGATCCGCTCCACCACACAATTACTGACCTATTTGTATTGTCTAACCGCTTCAGTTTTTGCTTCGCGTACTGATGAAGGCAAACGTTTACAACACAACTACTTGAAAACTAGCACGATGGAGGATGCGACGGTGGAAAGTGTCTTTGGTGAAGTAGACCTGAATTGTGTGCTGACGATAAAGCTTGGCGAACCGCTGAACAACGTCCGGGCTGTACACAAGCAGCCACTCAACGTATGTTTGAGATCTACGGAAGGTTTTTCTGTTATTTTCGCCAAGGTGGACTCCATCGTCAGCACTCAACGGACCACCAAGGATATATATTTGAAGTCTGGTTCCAACACAAAGCAACAGGAGTTTACTGTAACGGGGTTACACGTACAAGTGGTTGTACCACTTGTAAGTCTAACAGTTAGGATAACTGTTAGAGGTTGGAAATGGGCCTCAGACCTTGGTGTGCTGTACACACCAATGGATACATGGGCGAACCACATTATTGGGTGGTTCGTGTGCATTTGTGCATATTATTGGTAGAAAGTAACGGATTTCTACCAATCACTGAGCAGAGTTTCTGCCAACCACACGTTGGCAGACCCTTTAGAAATAGATAACAAACAGTTTTAGGAGGTCCATAATTGGCTTATGCCAAATTCAATAACAGTTCTCATTTTACGGTATTTTGCAGTTTAATTTAGTTATATTTGATTTAATTATACTTATTTAAATAAGTATACTTAAATTAAGTCTATTCTAATTGCACGCTTCCTCATACACGTAAGCGCACGTGTACGCCATCTAATAGGTCTAGGTAGACCCATTACATTTACGAAGCTCACTGTTGACGGGTTTGATGCTCACGTCGTCAAGTCTTGGCGCAATGCACAGCGACGAGGAGTTGTATTGAGCGACTTCCGTCTCCAACTCTTTGTTTATGCAGCCAAGGTAAGCAAATGTTGACTTGGCAACATTGTTCTTTAGTTTATTTAATACACTTTGATGAACGTTTAGGTTCAAAACAGCATTCGACGAGCAACTGCAGCTCGAATTAGCGAAGCAACCACACGGATCCAGAATCATCTAGCAGCTACAGATCAGCCACAACTCCCAACGGAAAGCCTAGCGCTGAGGTACTTTGCACCGCAACACGCACGTGAGCTGGACGGTACAATACCTAGTGTACCAGAACATGCAACGTACCGACAACTTTTGCAGGTAGACGAAGCTCGACGGAATATGGCGAACGAACAACAAGCTGAGCGGCGTCGACTTGATCGTCAATTTCGGAGCGTGCGGGTAGTGATAAACGGAAGCGAAGTCAGCATTGATGTTTCGCTTGACGACCTACGAGACATTCAAGGTTTGCGAGAATGTGATCTCCGAAGGCGCCACAACGCCGACATCCCTTTAAACCAGCCACTACAAAACTTGGATGATATTGATCACCTGTAAATTAGGTGTTACTGTTAACGGAGACCGCTACGCCAGTATCGATAGCGCCTAAATGATATCCACAGTGTCGATAAATGCCTTTCGTTTGTGTACAAGACCACAACGCCAAATGAAGCACCTCTTGAGGCGCGAAGCTAAACGCTAAACTCGCATTTCGCTGGATCCAACGCTTCAATAGTGAGAAACCTACTTCGATCGTAGCAATACGGAGGTAGAAAAACAGTAGGGCACCAACTCCGTGAACTGCTTCTTCTAACTCCTTGTACATATGAATCTTAGCATTATCTAGTACGAGAATAGAGCACGGCAGCGGCCACGGGTTTAGAAAAGGCAAACTTTTCTCGTGAAATGTCTTGTGGAAACTGTGGCGGGTAAATGTTCCAGTTGTGAAGCCCCACGAAGAATCGACATTGCCGCAAGCACTGACACACGCTCTCCGCGTACAAAGGGTAATGTCACGACGGCTGGAGTGTTACGCTTAGACCAGGCGTATCGTCGCTCTCCGTCACGACTATCCTTCGCGGTTTCGTCCAAAAATACAAGCTGCTCCGGGGAATTCTAGAATGACTCCAGCTTGTTGATGTATTCTTGAACTTGATCAGACTTTGCTTCTCCGGTGATCAGACTGAGTGTTGTTGTCTCTCGGAGTTTTGTGCACTTTTCCGAGGAACACTTCTGATCTCTTGGGCCCCTTTGCAGTACAGGTGAAGGGTATAATAATATACAGCAGTTTCCTTCCACCCATCATATTGTCGCACGCGACATAAACTCGTCCCACATCTCCCTTTTTCCCACAACCCAGTGTATATCCAATCACATCACAGCATAATGTCCACATTCCACTCGAAAATCGTAATTAACAGCATGTCACAACACATCACAAAACGAAAAAAACACAAAAACGAAAAACCAACAACCACATACTGGAACTGGACGCAACAAAACACACAACCTACTTCCAACTGCGCGACACTAATCCACCTCACCTACATGCACCACACTGCAAACTCGATGCCAGTTCCACTATTACCTCCGCCGTCTACATGCATGGCTCGCGTTCGACAAATTCCACAAATTCCACAAATGCATGTGCCTCTCGTTCAGGCAGCATCACGCAGCCGTAAGAGAAAGTGAAGAAGAAAAGAGGCTACCATATCATACCGACGCAAAGCCAATGAGGAAATCGCCCGGTTATGTAGTAGCAGTTATGGGTATTGAAAGCGTTAGGTGCGAATGTGGGATGAATGGTGTTGTGTGGTGGCTGTGTGTTGTTGGTTTGTGTTGCAGTTTTCGTTTTGTGTTGGGGGAATAGCTCAGTGGTAGAGCGCTGGATTCCAGTCCCAGCGGTCGGGGGTTCGATCCCCTCTTCCCTCATCCTTTGTGCTTTTGCATGCCTGCGTGTCCATGCTGCAAACTTACACAGCTGCTTCTTCTTGCATCGCTACATCCCAAACGCAATCACACGACGGTGAGAACAAAACTGTCTGCTCATTCCACACCAAAGGCACCAAGGCGGCTGCCAGCAAAAAGTGCGATACTTCTCGATTTTTGCGTGTCATCCTTGCGCAGGGGCCATGCTAATCTTCTCTGTATCGTTCCAATTTTTACGGATGACCACCGAAGTGGTTCCTGTCTAGCCACTGCGCCGCATACCTATAAGTGCCGGATTTGGGCCTCACATCCAGAACCACTTCACTCCATTCAAGCAAACGGCCATGGACAAGAATGAAATGACTTGACACATTCGAGCAACACCTTTCTACTGAGCCTTCCTTCTCTTCGTCGACTGATTAGATTAGGACAAGTGGCCACAGCGATGGTTCTTGAATGTGGCATGGAGAAAAGGAAAACGACAGCTGTGAGATTCGAACTCACGCGGGTTGCCCCATTAACTTAGCAGGCTAACGCCTTAACCACTCGGCCAAGCTGTCATCGCACAATTACAAACTTTACCACTTTCCTCACACGCCCTTACCTAAGCACAACCACACACTCACCAAACGCACCAAAACGCACCAAAACGCACCAAAACGCAACACGCATCTATTCTCACCGACAACCTCGCATACGCGCACCAACAACATATTGCCACTCAGACGCTACTGCTTTCCACATGATCGAAACGTTGCAGTCCAGGCGTCACCTCTGCCAAAACGTAACACGCATCTATTCTCACCGACAACCTCGCATACGCGCACCAACAACATATTGCCACTCAGACGCTACTGCTCTCCACATGATCGAAACGTTGCAGTCCAGGCGTCACCTCTGCCAGACTACACGACCAACTGCAATGCGTCAAAGCGTCCCCACCCTTATGGAATTGCCAAAACATCGACACTTGCATATCACCGCAACTAAGACCACACCGCACACAAACACACTAGATACAAGGTGCGCACTAGACTGTCTGGTACATCGGACTCGGGAGGGTGAGCACCTGCACTAGCCCACAGCAAGAGCAGCCCGACCGTCAGGAGTAGGCTTAGTAGGCTTCATACGTCAGCCTAAGTCTTCGGAGTCCCAAAAGCGGCGATGTTATGACAAACTTACTATGCTCTGTTACTGCTCGTTCTATCATGAGCATGACGCCCGTCATCTGTGCACGACTTGTATACCGGGGATTATAACTGCGGACGGTTTTCACTCGAGATAGTCCAGAGTGGGTGAAAATAACATACTGTGACATCGTTGTTCGAGGCGAGATGAATGAGAAGACGTAGCTGCAGGCCAAGTAGGGTGCAATGTAAGTCTAGAAGAGTGGTCCGCCGTGGCAAAAGAGTGTGAGTATGTGGGGAAGACAAAAGAAGAGCCCCCAGGCGGGATCGAACCACCGACCTTTCGCTTACGAAGCGAGTGCTCTACCACTGAGCTATAGGGGCGTACGAATCAACACATCACAAAACGCAAAAACGCAAAAACGCAAAAACACAAAAACACAAAAACACAAAAACCAACATACTGGAACTGGACGCAACAAAACACACAACCTACTTCCAACTGCGCGACACTACTCCACCTCACCTACATGCACCACACTGCAAACTCGATGCCAGTTCCACTATTACCTCCGACGTCTACATGCATGGCTCGCATTCCACAAATGCCACAAATTCCACAAATGCATGTGCCTCTCGTTCAGGCAGCATCACGCAGCCGTAAGAGAAAGTGAAGAAGAAAAGAGGCTGCCATATCATACCAACGCAAAGACAATGAGAAAATCACCCGGTTATGTAGTAGCAGTTATGGGTATTGAAAGCGTTAGGTGCGAATGTGGGATGAATGGTGTTGTGTGGTGGCTGTGTGTTGTTGGTTTGTGTTGCAGTTTTCGTTTTGTGTTGGGGGAATAGCTCAGTGGTAGAGCGCTGGATTCCAGTCCCAGCGGTCGGGGGTTCGATCCCCTCTTCCCTCATCCTTTGTGCTTTTGCATGCCTGCGTGTCCATGCTGCAAACTTACACAGCTGCTTCTTCTTGCATCGCTACATCCCAAACGCAATCACACGACGGTGAGAACAAAACTGTCTGCTCATTCCACACCAAAGGCACCAAGGCGGCTGCCAGCAAAAAGTGCGATACTTCTCGATTTATGCGTGTCATCCTTGCGCAGGGGCCATGCTAATCTTCTCTGTATCGTTCCAATTTTTACGGATGACCACCGAAGTGGTTCCTGTCTAGCCACTGCGCCGCATACCTATAAGTGCCGGATTTGGGCCTCACATCCAGAACCACTTCACTCCATTCAAGCAAACGGCCATGGACAAGAATGAAATGACTTGACACATTCGAGCAACACCTTTCTACTGAGCCTTCCTTCTCTTCGTCGACTGATTAGATTAGGACAAGTGGCCACAGCGATGGTTCTTGAATGTGGCATGGAGAAAAGGAAAACGACAGCTGTGAGATTCGAACTCACGCGGGTTGCCCCATTAACTTAGCAGGCTAACGCCTTAACCACTCGGCCAAGCTGTCATCGCACAATTACAAACTTTACCACTTTCCTCACACGCCCTTACCTAACCACAACCACACACTCACCAAACGCACCAAAACGCACCAAAACGCACCAAAACGCAACACACATATATTCTCACCGACAACCTCGCATACGCGCGCACCAACAACATATTGCCACTCAGACGCTACTGCTCTCCACATGATCGAAACGTTGCAGTCCAGGCGTCACCTCTGCCAAAACGTAACACGCATCTATTCTCACCGACAACCTCGCATACGCGCACCAACAACATATTGCCACTCAGACGCTACTGCTCTCCACATGATCGAAACGTTGCAGTCCAGGCGTCACCTCTGCCAGACTACACGACCAACTGCAATGCGTCAAAGCGTCCCCACCCTTATGGAATTGCCAAAACATCGACACTTGCATATCACCGCAACTAAGACCACACCGCACACAAACACACTAGATACAAGGTGCGCACTAGACTGTCTGGTACATCGGACTCGGGAGGGTGAGCACCTGCACTAGCCCACAGCAAGAGCAGCCCGACCGTCAGGAGTAGGCTTAGTAGGCTTCATACGTCAGCCTAAGTCTTCGGAGTCCCAAAAGCGGCGATGTTATGACAAGCTTACTATGCTCTGTTACTGCTCGTTCTATCATGAGCATGACGCCCGTCATCTGTGCACGACTTGTATACCGGGGATTATAACTGCGGACGGTTTTCACTCGAGATAGTCGAGAGTGGGTGAAAATAACATACTGTGACATCGTTGTTCGAGGCGAGATGAATGAGAAGACGTAGCTGCAGGCCAAGTAGGGTGCAATGTAAGTCTAGAAGAGTGGTCCGCCGTGGCAAAAGAGTGTGAGTATGTGGGGAAGACAAAAGAAGAGCCCCCAGGCGGGATCGAACCACCGACCTTTCGCTTACGAAGCGAGTGCTCTACCACTGAGCTATAGGGGCGTACGAATCAACACATCACAAAACGCAAAAACTCAAAAACGCAAAAACACAAAAACAAAAACACAAAAACCAACATACTGGAACTGGACGCAACAAAACACACAACCTACTTTCAACTGCGCGACACTACTCCACCTCACCTACATGCACCACACTGCAAACTCGATGCCAGTTCCACTATTACCTCCGCCGTCTACATGCATGGCTCGCATTCCACAAATGCCACAAATTCCACAAATGCATGTGCCTCTCGTTCAGGCAGCATCACGCAGCCGTAAGAAAAAGTGAAGAAGAAAAGAGGCTACCATATCATACCGACGCAAAGCCAATGAGGAAATCGCCCGGTTATGTAGTAGCAGTTATGGGTATTGAAAGCGTTAGGTGCGAATGTGGGATGAATGGTGTTGTGTGGTGGCTGTGTGTTGTTGGTTTGTGTTGCAGTTTTCGTTTTGTGTTGGGGGAATAGCTCAGTGGTAGAGCGCTGGATTCCAGTCCCAGCGGTCGGGGGTTCGATCCCCTCTTCCCTCATCCTTTGTGCTTTTGCATGCCTGCGTGTCCATGCTGCAAACTTACACAGCTGCTTCTTCTTGCATCGCTACATCCCAAACACAATCACACGATGGTGAGAACAAAACTGTCTGCTCATCCACACCAAAGGCACCAAGGCGGCTGCCAGCAAAAAGTGCGATACTTCTCGATTTATGCGTGTCATCCTTGCGCAGGGGCCATGCTAATCTTCTCTGTATCGTTCCAATTTTTACGGATGACCACCGAAGTGGTTCCTGTCTAGCCACTGCGCCGCATACCTATAAGTGCCGGATTTGGGCCTCACATCCAGAACCACTTCACTCCATTCAAGCAAACGGCCATGGACAAGAATGAAATGACTTGACACATTCGAGCAACACCTTTCTACTGAGCCTTCCTTCTCTTCGTCGACTGATTAGATTAGGACAAGTGGCCACAGCGATGGTTCTTGAATGTGGCATGGAGAAAAGGAAAACGACAGCTGTGAGATTCGAACTCACGCGGGTTGCCCCATTAACTTAGCAGGCTAACGCCTTAACCACTCGGCCAAGCTGTCATCGCACAATTAAAAACTTTACCACTTTCCTCACACGCCCTTACCTAACCACAACCACACACTCACCAAACGCACCAAAACGCACCAAAACGCACCAAAACGCAACACACATATATTCTCACCGACAACCTCGCATACGCGCGCACCAACAACATATTGCCACTCAGACGCTACTGCTTTCCACATGATCGAAACGTTGCAGTCCAGGCGTCACCTCTGCCAAAACGTAACACGCATCTATTCTCACCGACAACCTCGCATACGCGCACCAACAACATATTGCCACTCAGACGCTACTGCTCTCCACATGATCGAAACGTTGCAGTCCAGGCGTCACCTCTGCCAGACTACACGACCAACTGCAATGCGTCAAAGCGTCCCCACCCTTATGAAATTGTCAAAAATCGACACTTGCATATCACCGCAACTAAGACCACACCGCACACAAACACACTAGATACAAGGTGCGCACTAGACTGTCTGGTACATCGGACTCGGAGGGTGAGCACCTGCACTAGCCCACAGCAAGAGCAGCCCGACCGTCAGGAGTAGGCTTAGTAGGCTTCATACGTCAGCCTAAGTCTTCGGAGTCCCAAAAGCGGCGATGTTATGACAAGCTTACTATGCTCTGTTACTGCTCGTTCTATCATGAGCATGACGCCCGTCATCTGTGCACGACTTGTATACCGGGGATTATAACTGCGGACGGTTTTCACTCGAGATAGTCCAGAGTGGGTGAAAATAACATACTGTGACATCGTTGTTCGAGGCGAGATGAATGAGAAGACGTAGCTGCAGGCCAAGTAGGGTGCAATGTAAGTCTAGAAGAGTGGTCCGCCGTGGCAAAAGAGTGTGAGTATGTGGGGAAGACAAAAGAAGAGCCCCCAGGCGGGATCGAACCACCGACCTTTCGCTTACGAAGCGAGTGCTCTACCACTGAGCTATAGGGGCGTACGAATCAACACATCACAAAACGCAAAATCTCAAAAACGCAAAAACACAAAAACACAAAAACACAAAAACACAAAAACCAACATACTGGAACTGGACGCAACAAAACACACAACCTACTTCCAACTGCGCGACACTAATCCACCTCACCTACATGCACCACACTGCAAACTCGATGCCAGTTCCACTATTACCTCCGCCGTCTACATGCATGGCTCGCGTTCGACAAATTCCACAAATTCCACAAATGCATGTGCCTCTCGTTCAGGCAGCATCACGCAGCCGTAAGAAAAAGTGAAGAAGAAAAGAGGCTACCATATCATACCGACGCAAAGCCAATGAGGAAATCGCCCGGTTATGTAGTAGCAGTTATGGGTATTGAAAGCGTTAGGTGCGAATGTGGGATGAATGGTGTTGTGTGGTGGCTGTGTGTTGTTGGTTTGTGTTGCAGTTTTCGTTTTGTGTTGGGGGAATAGCTCAGTGGTAGAGCGCTGGATTCCAGTCCCAGCGGTCGGGGTTCGATCCCTCTTCCCTCATCCTTTGTGCTTTTGCATGCCTGCGTGTCCATGCTGCAAACTTACACAGCTGCTTCTTCTTGCATCGCTACATCCCAAACGCAATCACACGATGGTGAGAACAAAACTGTCTGCTCATTCCACACCAAAGGCACCAAGGCGGCTGCCAGCAAAAAGTGCGATACTTCTCGATTTATGCGTGTCATCCTTGCGCAGGGGCCATGCTAATCTTCTCTGTATCGTTCCAATTTTTACGGATGACCACCGAAGTGGTTCCTGTCTAGCCACTGCGCCGCATACCTATAAGTGCCGGATTTGGGCCTCACATCCAGAACCACTTCACTCCATTCAAGCAAACGGCCATGGACAAGAATGAAATGACTTGACACATTCGAGCAACACCTTTCTACTGAGCCTTCCTTCTCTTCGTCGACTGATTAGATTAGGACAAGTGGCCACAGCGATGGTTCTTGAATGTGGCATGGAGAAAAGGAAAACGACAGCTGTGAGATTCGAACTCACGCGGGTTGCCCCATTAACTTAGCAGGCTAACGCCTTAACCACTCGGCCAAGCTGTCATCGCACAATTACAAACTTTACCACTTTCCTCACACGCCCTTACCTAACCACAACCACACACTCACCAAACGCACCAAAACGCACCAAAACGCACCAAAACGCAACACACATATATTCTCACCGACAACCTCGCATACGCGCGCACCAACAACATATTGCCACTCAGACGCTACTGCTCTCCACATGATCGAAACGTTGCAGTCCAGGCGTCACCTCTGCCAAAACGTAACACGCATCTATTCTCACCGACAACCTCGCATACGCGCACCAACAACATATTGCCACTCAGACGCTACTGCTCTCCACATGATCGAAACGTTGCAGTCCAGGCGTCACCTCTGCCAGACTACACGACCAACTGCAATGCGTCAAAGCGTCCCCACCCTTATGAAATTGTCAAAAATCGACACTTGCATATCACCGCAACTAAGACCACACCGCACACAAACACACTAGATACAAGGTGCGCACTAGACTGTCTGGTACATCGGACTCGGGAGGGTGAGCACCTGCACTAGCCCACAGCAAGAGCAGCCCGACCGTCAGGAGTAGGCTTAGTAGGCTTCATACGTCAGCCTAAGTCTTCGGAGTCCCAAAAGCGGCGATGTTATGACAAGCTTACTATGCTCTGTTACTGCTCGTTCTATCATGAGCATGACGCCCGTCATCTGTGCACGACTTGTATACCGGGGATTATAACTGCGGACGGTTTTCACTCGAGATAGTCCAGAGTGGGTGAAAATAACATACTGTGACATCGTTGTTCGAGGCGAGATGAATGAGAAGACGTAGCTGCAGGCCAAGTAGGGTGCAATGTAAGTCTAGAAGAGTGGTCCGCCGTGGCAAGAGTGTGAGTATGTGGGGAAGACAAAAGAAGAGCCCCCAGGCGGGATCGAACCACCGACCTTTCGCTTACGAAGCGAGTGCTCTACCACTGAGCTATAGGGGCGTACGAATCAACACATCACAAAACGCAAAATCTCAAAAACGCAAAAACACAAAAACACAAAAACACAAAAACACAAAAACCAACATACTGGAACTGGACGCAACAAAACACACAACCTACTTCCAACTGCGCGACACTAATCCACCTCACCTACATGCACCACACTGCAAACTCGATGCCAGTTCCACTATTACCTCCGCCGTCTACATGCATGGCTCGCATTCCACAAATGCCACAAATTCCACAAATGCATGTGCCTCTCGTTCAGGCAGCATCACGCAGCCGTAAGAAAAAGTGAAGAAGAAAAGAGGCTACCATATCATACCGACGCAAAGCCAATGAGGAAATCGCCCGGTTATGTAGTAGCAGTTATGGGTATTGAAAGCGTTAGGTGCGAATGTGGGATGAATGGTGTTGTGTGGTGGCTGTGTGTTGTTGGTTTGTGTTGCAGTTTTCGTTTTGTGTTGGGGGAATAGCTCAGTGGTAGAGCGCTGGATTCCAGTCCCAGCGGTCGGGGGTTCGATCCCCTCTTCCCTCATCCTTTGTGCTTTTGCATGCCTGCGTGTCCATGCTGCAAACTTACACAGCTGCTTCTTCTTGCATCGCTACATCCCAAACACAATCACACGATGGTGAGAACAAAACTGTCTGCTCATTCCACACCAAAGGCACCAAGGCGGCTGCCAGCAAAAAGTGCGATACTTCTCGATTTATGCGTGTCATCCTTGCGCAGGGGCCATGCTAATCTTCTCTGTATCGTTCCAATTTTTACGGATGACCACCGAAGTGGTTCCTGTCTAGCCACTGCGCCGCATACCTATAAGTGCCGGATTTGGGCCTCACATCCAGAACCACTTCACTCCATTCAAGCAAACGGCCATGGACAAGAATGAAATGACTTGACACATTCGAGCAACACCTTTCTACTGAGCCTTCCTTCTCTTCGTCGACTGATTAGATTAGGACAAGTGGCCACAGCGATGGTTCTTGAATGTGGCATGGAGAAAAGGAAAACGACAGCTGTGAGATTCGAACTCACGCGGGTTGCCCCATTAACTTAGCAGGCTAACGCCTTAACCACTCGGCCAAGCTGTCATCGCACAATTACAAACTTTACCACTTTCCTCACACGCCCTTACCTAAGCACAACCACACACTCACCAAACGCACCAAAACGCGCCAAAACGCAACACACATCTATTCTCACCGACAACCTCGCATACGCGCACCAACAACATATTGCCACTCAGACGCTACTGCTTTCCACATGATCGAAACGTTGCAGTCCAGGCGTCACCTCTGCCAAAACGTAACACGCATCTATTCTCACCGACAACCTCGCATACGCGCACCAACAACATATTGCCACTCAGACGCTACTGCTCTCCACATGATCGAAACGTTGCAGTCCAGGCGTCACCTCTGCCAGACTACACGACCAACTGCAATGCGTCAAAGCGTCCCCACCCTTATGGAATTGCCAAAACATCGACACTTGCATATCACCGCAACTAAGACCACACCGCACACAAACACACTAGATACAAGGTGCGCACTAGACTGTCTGGTACATCGGACTCGGGAGGGTGAGCACCTGCACTAGCCCACAGCAAGAGCAGCCCGACCGTCAGGAGTAGGCTTAGTAGGCTTCATACGTCAGCCTAAGTCTTCGGAGTCCCAAAAGCGGCGATGTTATGACAAGCTTACTATGCTCTGTTACTGCTCGTTCTATCATGAGCATGACGCCCGTCATCTGTGCACGACTTGTATACCGGGGATTATAACTGCGGACGGTTTTCACTCGAGATAGTCCAGAGTGGGTGAAAATAACATACTGTGACATCGTTGTTCGAGGCGAGATGAATGAGAAGACGTAGCTGCAGGCCAAGTAGGGTGCAATGTAAGTCTAGAAGAGTGGTCCGCCGTGGCAAAGAGTGTGAGTATGTGGGGAAGACAAAAGAAGAGCCCCCAGGCGGGATCGAACCACCGACCTTTCGCTTACGAAGCGAGTGCTCTACCACTGAGCTATAGGGGCGTACGAATCAACACATCACAAAACGCAAAATCTCAAAAACGCAAAAACACAAAAACACAAAAACACAAAAACACAAAAACCAACATACTGGAACTGGACGCAACAAAACACACAACCTACTTCCAACTGCGCGACACTAATCCACCTCACCTACATGCACCACACTGCAAACTCGATGCCAGTTCCACTATTACCTCCGCCGTCTACATGCATGGCTCGCATTCCACAAATGCCACAAATTCCACAAATGCATGTGCCTCTCGTTCAGGCAGCATCACGCAGCCGTAAGAAAAAGTGAAGAAGAAAAGAGGCTACCATATCATACCGACGCAAAGCCAATGAGGAAATCGCCCGGTTATGTAGTAGCAGTTATGGGTATTGAAAGCGTTAGGTGCGAATGTGGGATGAATGGTGTTGTGTGGTGGCTGTGTGTTGTTGGTTTGTGTTGCAGTTTTCGTTTTGTGTTGGGGGAATAGCTCAGTGGTAGAGCGCTGGATTCCAGTCCCAGCGGTCGGGGGTTCGATCCCCTCTTCCCTCATCCTTTGTGCTTTGCATGCCTGCGTGTCCATGCTGCAAACTTACACAGCTGCTTCTTCTTGCATCGCTACATCCCAAACACAATCACACGATGGTGAGAACAAAACTGTCTGCTCATTCCACACCAAAGGCACCAAGGCGGCTGCCAGCAAAAAGTGCGATACTTCTCGATTTATGCGTGTCATCCTTGCGCAGGGGCCATGCTAATCTTCTCTGTATCGTTCCAATTTTACGGATGACCACCGAAGTGGTTCCTGTCTAGCCACTGCGCCGCATACCTATAAGTGCCGGATTTGGGCCTCACATCCAGAACCACTTCACTCCATTCAAGCAAACGGCCATGGACAAGAATGAAATGACTTGACACATTCGAGCAACACCTTTCTACTGAGCCTTCCTTCTCTTCGTCGACTGATTAGATTAGGACAAGTGGCCACAGCGATGGTTCTTGAATGTGGCATGGAGAAAAGGAAAACGACAGCTGTGAGATTCGAACTCACGCGGGTTGCCCCATTAACTTAGCAGGCTAACGCCTTAACCACTCGGCCAAGCTGTCATCGCACAATTAAAAACTTTACCACTTTCCTCACACGCCCTTACCTAACCACAACCACACACTCACCAAACGCACCAAAACGCACCAAAACGCACCAAAACGCAACACACATATATTCTCACCGACAACCTCGCATACGCGCGCACCAACAACATATTGCCACTCAGACGCTACTGCTCTCCACATGATCGAAACGTTGCAGTCCAGGCGTCACCTCTGCCAAAACGTAACACGCATCTATTCTCACCGACAACCTCGCATACGCGCACCAACAACATATTGCCACTCAGACGCTACTGCTCTCCACATGATCGAAACGTTGCAGTCCAGGCGTCACCTCTGCCAGACTACACGACCAACTGCAATGCGTCAAAGCGTCCCCACCCTTATGAAATTGTCAAAAATCGACACTTGCATATCACCGCAACTAAGACCACACCGCACACAAACACACTAGATACAAGGTGCGCACTAGACTGTCTGGTACATCGGACTCGGGAGGGTGAGCACCTGCACTAGCCCACAGCAAGAGCAGCCCGACCGTCAGGAGTAGGCTTAGTAGGCTTCATACGTCAGCCTAAGTCTTCGGAGTCCCAAAAGCGGCGATGTTATGACAAGCTTACTATGCTCTGTTACTGCTCGTTCTATCATGAGCATGACGCCCGTCATCTGTGCACGACTTGTATACCGGGGATTATAACTGCGGACGGTTTTCACTCGAGATAGTCCAGAGTGGGTGAAAATAACATACTGTGACATCGTTGTTCGAGGCGAGATGAATGAGAAGACGTAGCTGCAGGCCAAGTAGGGTGCAATGTAAGTCTAGAAGAGTGGTCCGCCGTGGCAAAAGAGTGTGAGTATGTGGGGAAGACAAAAGAAGAGCCCCCAGGCGGGATCGAACCACCGACCTTTCGCTTACGAAGCGAGTGCTCTACCACTGAGCTATAGGGGCGTACGAATCAACACATCACAAAACGCAAAATCTCAAAAACGCAAAAACACAAAAACACAAAAACACAAAAACACAAAAACCAACATACTGGAACTGGACGCAACAAAACACACAACCTACTTCCAACTGCGCGACACTAATCCACCTCACCTACATGCACCACACTGCAAACTCGATGCCAGTTCCACTATTACCTCCGCCGTCTACATGCATGGCTCGCATTCCACAAATGCCACAAATTCCACAAATGCATGTGCCTCTCGTTCAGGCAGCATCACGCAGCCGTAAGAAAAAGTGAAGAAGAAAAGAGGCTACCATATCATACCGACGCAAAGCCAATGAGGAAATCGCCCGGTTATGTAGTAGCAGTTATGGGTATTGAAAGCGTTAGGTGCGAATGTGGGATGAATGGTGTTGTGTGGTGGCTGTGTGTTGTTGGTTTGTGTTGCAGTTTTCGTTTTGTGTTGGGGGAATAGCTCAGTGGTAGAGCGCTGGATTCCAGTCCCAGCGGTCGGGGGTTCGATCCCCTCTTCCCTCATCCTTTGTGCTTTTGCATGCCTGCGTGTCCATGCTGCAAACTTACACAGCTGCTTCTTCTTGCATCGCTACATCCCAAACGCAATCACACGATGGTGAGAACAAAACTGTCTGCTCATTCCACACCAAAGGCACCAAGGCGGCTGCCAGCAAAGTGCGATACTTCTCGATTTATGCGTGTCATCCTTGCGCAGGGGCCATGCTAATCTTCTCTGTATCGTTCCAATTTTACGGATGACCACCGAAGTGGTTCCTGTTCAGCCACTGCGCCGCATACCTATAAGTGCCGGATTTGGGCCTCACATCCAGAACCACTTCACTCCATTCAAGCAAACGGCCATGGACAAGAATGAAATGACTTGACACATTCGAGCAACACCTTTCTACTGAGCCTTCCTTCTCTTCGTCGACTGATTAGATTAGGACAAGTGGCCACAGCGATGGTTCTTGAATGTGGCATGGAGAAAAGGAAAACGACAGCTGTGAGATTCGAACTCACGCGGGTTGCCCCATTAACTTAGCAGGCTAACGCCTTAACCACTCGGCCAAGCTGTCATCGCACAATTAAAAACTTTACCACTTTCCTCACACGCCCTTACCTAACCACAACCACACACTCACCAAACGCACCAAAACGCACCAAAACGCACCAAAACGCAACACATATATTCTCACCGACAACCTCGCATACGCGCGCACCAACAACATATTGCCACTCAGACGCTACTGCTCTCCACATGATCGAAACGTTGCAGTCCAGGCGTCACCTCTGCCAAAACGTAACACGCATCTATTCTCACCGACAACCTCGCATACGCGCACCAACAACATATTGCCACTCAGACGCTACTGCTCTCCACATGATCGAAACGTTGCAGTCCAGGCGTCACCTCTGCCAGACTACACGACCAACTGCAATGCGTCAAAGCGTCCCCACCCTTATGAAATTGTCAAAAATCGACACTTGCATATCACCGCAACTAAGACCACACCGCACACAAACACACTAGATACAAGGTGCGCACTAGACTGTCTGGTACATCGGACTCGGGAGGGTGAGCACCTGCACTAGCCCACAGCAAGAGCAGCCCGACCGTCAGGAGTAGGCTTAGTAGGCTTCATACGTCAGCCTAAGTCTTCGGAGTCCCAAAAGCGGCGATGTTATGACAAGCTTACTATGCTCTGTTACTGCTCGTTCTATCATGAGCATGACGCCCGTCATCTGTGCACGACTTGTATACCGGGGATTATAACTGCGGACGGTTTTCACTCGAGATAGTCCAGAGTGGGTGAAAATAACATACTGTGACATCGTTGTTCGAGGCGAGATGAATGAGAAGACGTAGCTGCAGGCCAAGTAGGGTGCAATGTAAGTCTAGAAGAGTGGTCCGCCGTGGCAAAAGAGTGTGAGTATGTGGGGAAGACAAAAGAAGAGCCCCAGGCGGGATCAGAACCACCGACCTTTCGCTTACGAAGCGAGTGCTCTACCACTGAGCTATAGGGGCGTACGAATCAACACATCACAAAACGCAAAATCTCAAAAACGCAAAAAAACAAAAACAAAAACACAAAAACACCAAAACCAACATACTGGAACTGGACGCAACAAAACACACAACCTACTTCCAACTGCGCGACACTAATCCACCTCACCTACATGCACCACACTGCAAACTCGATGCCAGTTCCACTATTACCTCCGCCGTCTACATGCATGGCTCGCATTCCACAAATGCCACAAATTCCACAAATGCATGTGCCTCTCGTTCAGGCAGCATCACGCAGCCGTAAGAAAAAGTGAAGAAGAAAAGAGGCTACCATATCATACCGACGCAAAGCCAATGAGGAAATCGCCCGGTTATGTAGTAGCAGTTATGGGTATTGAAAGCGTTAGGTGCGAATGTGGGATGAATGGTGTTGTGTGGTGGCTGTGTGTTGTTGGTTTGTGTTGCAGTTTTCGTTTTGTGTTGGGGGAATAGCTCAGTGGTAGAGCGCTGGATTCTAGTCCCAGCGATCCCCTCTTCCCTCATCCTTTGTGCTTTTGCATGCCTGCGTGTCCATGCTGCAAACTTACACAGCTGCTTCTTCTTGCATCGCTACATCCCAAACGCAATCACACGATGGTGAGAACAAAACTGTCTGCTCATTCCACACCAAAGGCACCAAGGCGGCTGCCAGCAAAAAGTGCGATACTTCTCGATTTATGCGTGTCATCCTTGCGCAGGGGCCATGCTAATCTTCTCTGTATCGTTCCAATTTTTACGGATGACCACCGAAGTGGTTCCTGTCTAGCCACTGCGCCGCATACCTATAAGTGCCGGATTTGGGCCTCACATCCAGAACCACTTCACTCCATTCAAGCAAACGGCCATGGACAAGAATGAAATGACTTGACACATTCGAGCAACACCTTTCTACTGAGCCTTCCTTCTCTTCGTCGACTGATTAGATTAGGACAAGTGGCCACAGCGATGGTTCTTGAATGTGGCATGGAGAAAAGGAAAACGACAGCTGTGAGATTCGAACTCACGCGGGTTGCCCCATTAACTTAGCAGGCTAACGCCTTAACCACTCGGCCAAGCTGTCATCGCACAATTAAAAACTTTACCACTTTCCTCACACGCCCTTACCTAACCACAACCACACACTCACCAAACGCACCAAAACGCACCAAAACGCAACACACATATATTCTCACCGACAACCTCGCATACGCGCGCACCAACAACATATTGCCACTCAGACGCTACTGCTCTCCACATGATCGAAACGTTGCAGTCCAGGCGTCACCTCTGCCAAAACGTAACACGCATCTATTCTCACCGACAACCTCGCATACGCGCACCAACAACATATTGCCACTCAGACGCTACTGCTCTCCACATGATCGAAACGTTGCAGTCCAGGCGTCACCTCTGCCAGACTACACGACCAACTGCAATGCGTCAAAGCGTCCCCACCCTTATGAAATTGTCAAAAATCGACACTTGCATATCACCGCAACTAAGACCACACCGCACACAAACACACTAGATACAAGGTGCGCACTAGACTGTCTGGTACATCGGACTCGGGAGGGTGAGCACCTGCACTAGCCCACAGCAAGAGCAGCCCGACCGTCAGGAGTAGGCTTAGTAGGCTTCATACGTCAGCCTAAGTCTTCGGAGTCCCAAAAGCGGCGATGTTATGACAAGCTTACTATGCTCTGTTACTGCTCGTTCTATCATGAGCATGACGCCCGTCATCTGTGCACGACTTGTATACCGGGGATTATAACTGCGGACGGTTTTCACTCGAGATAGTCCAGAGTGGGTGAAAATAACATACTGTGACATCGTTGTTCGAGGCGAGATGAATGAGAAGACGTAGCTGCAGGCCAAGTAGGGTGCAATGTAAGTCTAGAAGAGTGGTCCGCCGTGGCAAAAGAGTGTGAGTATGTGGGGAAGACAAAAGAAGAGCCCCCAGGCGGGATCGAACCACCGACCTTTCGCTTACGAAGCGAGTGCTCTACCACTGAGCTATAGGGGCGTACGAATCAACACATCACAAAACGCAAAAACGCAAAAACGCAAAAACACAAAAACACAAAAACACAAAAACCAACATACTGGAACTGGACGCAACAAAACACACAACCTACTTCCAACTGCGCGACACTAATCCACCTCACCTACATGCACCACACTGCAAACTCGATGCCAGTTCCACTATTACCTCCGCCGTCTACATGCATGGCTCGCATTCCACAAATGCCACAAATTCCACAAATGCATGTGCCTCTCGTTCAGGCAGCATCACGCAGCCGTAAGAAAAAGTGAAGAAGAAAAGAGGCTACCATATCATACCGACGCAAAGCCAATGAGGAAATCGCCCGGTTATGTAGTAGCAGTTATGGGTATTGAAAGCGTTAGGTGCGAATGTGGGATGAATGGTGTTGTGTGGTGGCTGTGTGTTGTTGGTTTGTGTTGCAGTTTTCGTTTTGTGTTGGGGGAATAGCTCAGTGGTAGAGCGCTGGATTCCAGTCCCAGCGGTCGGGGGTTCGATCCTCTTCCCTCATCCTTTGTGCTTTTGCATGCCTGCGTGTCCATGCTGCAAACTTACACAGCTGCTTCTTCTTGCATCGCTACATCCCAAACACAATCACACGATGGTGAGAACAAAACTGTCTGCTCATTCCACACCAAAGGCACCAAGGCGGCTGCCAGCAAAAAGTGCGATACTTCTCGATTTATGCGTGTCATCCTTGCGCAGGGGCCATGCTAATCTTCTCTGTATCGTTCCAATTTTACGGATGACCACCGAAGTGGTTCCTGTCTAGCCACTGCGCCGCATACCTATAAGTGCCGGATTTGGGCCTCACATCCAGAACCACTTCACTCCATTCAAGCAAACGGCCATGGACAAGAATGAAATGACTTGACACATTCGAGCAACACCTTTCTACTGAGCCTTCCTTCTCTTCGTCGACTGATTAGATTAGGACAAGTGGCCACAGCGATGGTTCTTGAATGTGGCATGGAGAAAAGGAAAACGACAGCTGTGAGATTCGAACTCACGCGGGTTGCCCCATTAACTTAGCAGGCTAACGCCTTAACCACTCGGCCAAGCTGTCATCGCACAATTAAAAACTTTACCACTTTCCTCACACGCCCTTACCTAACCACAACCACACACTCACCAAACGCACCAAAACGCACCAAAACGCACCAAAACGCAACACACATATATTCTCACCGACAACCTCGCATACGCGCGCACCAACAACATATTGCCACTCAGACGCTACTGCTCTCCACATGATCGAAACGTTGCAGTCCAGGCGTCACCTCTGCCAAAACGTAACACGCATCTATTCTCACCGACAACCTCGCATACGCGCACCAACAACATATTGCCACTCAGACGCTACTGCTCTCCACATGATCGAAACGTTGCAGTCCAGGCGTCACCTCTGCCAGACTACACGACCAACTGCAATGCGTCAAAGCGTCCCCACCCTTATGAAATTGTCAAAAATCGACACTTGCATATCACCGCAACTAAGACCACACCGCACACAAACACACTAGATACAAGGTGCGCACTAGACTGTCTGGTACATCGGACTCGGGAGGGTGAGCACCTGCACTAGCCCACAGCAAGAGCAGCCCGACCGTCAGGAGTAGGCTTAGTAGGCTTCATACGTCAGCCTAAGTCTTCGGAGTCCCAAAAGCGGCGATGTTATGACAAGCTTACTATGCTCTGTTACTGCTCGTTCTATCATGAGCATGACGCCCGTCATCTGTGCACGACTTGTATACCGGGGATTATAACTGCGGACGGTTTTCACTCGAGATAGTCCAGAGTGGGTGAAAATAACATACTGTGACATCGTTGTTCGAGGCGAGATGAATGAGAAGACGTAGCTGCAGGCCAAGTAGGGTGCAATGTAAGTCTAGAAGAGTGGTCCGCCGTGGCAAAAGAGTGTGAGTATGTGGGAAGACAAAAGAAGAGCCCCCAGGCGGGATCGAACCACCGACCTTTCGCTTACGAAGCGAGTGCTCTACCACTGAGCTATAGGGGCGTACGAATCAACACATCACAAAACGCAAAATCTCAAAAACGCAAAAACACAAAAACACAAAAACACAAAAACACAAAACCAACATACTGGAACTGGACGCAACAAAACACACAACCTACTTCCAACTGCGCGACACTAATCCACCTCACCTACATGCACCACACTGCAAACTCGATGCCAGTTCCACTATTACCTCCGCCGTCTACATGCATGGCTCGCATTCCACAAATGCCACAAATTCCACAAATGCATGTGCCTCTCGTTCAGGCAGCATCACGCAGCCGTAAGAAAAAGTGAAGAAGAAAAGAGGCTACCATATCATACCGACGCAAAGCCAATGAGGAAATCGCCCGGTTATGTAGTAGCAGTTATGGGTATTGAAAGCGTTAGGTGCGAATGTGGGATGAATGGTGTTGTGTGGTGGCTGTGTGTTGTTGGTTTGTGTTGCAGTTTTCGTTTTGTGTTGGGGGAATAGCTCAGTGGTAGAGCGCTGGATTCCAGTCCCAGCGGTCGGGGGTTCGATCCCCTCTTCCCTCATCCTTTGTGCTTTTGCATGCCTGCGTGTCCATGCTGCAAACTTACACAGCTGCTTCTTCTTGCATCGCTACATCCCAAACGCAATCACACGATGGTGAGAACAAAACTGTCTGCTCATTCCACACCAAAGGCACCAAGGCGGCTGCCAGCAAAAGTGCGATACTTCTCGATTTATGCGTGTCATCCTTGCGCAGGGGCCATGCTAATCTTCTCTGTATCGTTCCAATTTTTACGGATGACCACCGAAGTGGTTCCTGTCTAGCCACTGCGCCGCATACCTATAAGTGCCGGATTTGGGCCTCACATCCAGAACCACTTCACTCCATTCAAGCAAACGGCCATGGACAAGAATGAAATGACTTGACACATTCGAGCAACACCTTTCTACTGAGCCTTCCTTCTCTTCGTCGACTGATTAGATTAGGACAAGTGGCCACAGCGATGGTTCTTGAATGTGGCATGGAGAAAAGGAAAACGACAGCTGTGAGATTCGAACTCACGCGGGTTGCCCCATTAACTTAGCAGGCTAACGCCTTAACCACTCGGCCAAGCTGTCATCGCACAATTACAAACTTTACCACTTTCCTCACACGCCCTTACCTAACCACAACCACACACTCACCAAACGCACCAAAACGCACCAAAACGCAACACACATATATTCTCACCGACAACCTCGCATACGCGCGCACCAACAACATATTGCCACTCAGACGCTACTGCTCTCCACATGATCGAAACGTTGCAGTCCAGGCGTCACCTCTGCCAAAACGTAACACGCATCTATTCTCACCGACAACCTCGCATACGCGCACCAACAACATATTGCCACTCAGACGCTACTGCTCTCCACATGATCGAAACGTTGCAGTCCAGGCGTCACCTCTGCCAGACTACACGACCAACTGCAATGCGTCAAAGCGTCCCCACCCTTATGAAATTGTCAAAAATCGACACTTGCATATCACCGCAACTAAGACCACACCGCACACAAACACACTAGATACAAGGTGCGCACTAGACTGTCTGGTACATCGGACTCGGGAGGGTGAGCACCTGCACTAGCCCACAGCAAGAGCAGCCCGACCGTCAGGAGTAGGCTTAGTAGGCTTCATACGTCAGCCTAAGTCTTCGGAGTCCCAAAAGCGGCGATGTTATGACAAGCTTACTATGCTCTGTTACTGCTCGTTCTATCATGAGCATGACGCCCGTCATCTGTGCACGACTTGTATACCGGGGATTATAACTGCGGACGGTTTTCACTCGAGATAGTCCAGAGTGGGTGAAAATAACATACTGTGACATCGTTGTTCGAGGCGAGATGAATGAGAAGACGTAGCTGCAGGCCAAGTAGGGTGCAATGTTAGTCTAGAAGAGTGGTCCGCCGTGGCAAAAGAGTGTGGGTATGTGGGGAAGACAAAAGGAGAGCCCCCAGGCGGGATCGAACCACCGACCTTTCGCTTACGAAGCGAGTGCTCTACCACTGAGCTATAGCGTACGAATCAACACATCACAAAACGCAAAAACGCAAAAACGCAAAAACACAAAAACACAAAAACACAAAAACACAAAAACCAACATACTGGAACTGGACGCAACAAAACACACAACCTACTTCCAACTGCGCGACACTAATCCACCTCACCTACATGCACCACACTGCAAACTCGATGCCAGTTCCACTATTACCTCCGCCGTCTACATGCATGGCTCGCATTCCACAAATGCCACAAATTCCACAAATGCATGTGCCTCTCGTTCAGGCAGCATCACGCAGCCGTAAGAAAAAGTGAAGAAGAAAAGAGGCTACCATATCATACCGACGCAAAGCCAATGAGGAAATCGCCCGGTTATGTAGTAGCAGTTATGGGTATTGAAAGCGTTAGGTGCGAATGTGGGATGAATGGTGTTGTGTGGTGGCTGTGTGTTGTTGGTTTGTGTTGCAGTTTTCGTTTTGTGTTGGGGGAATAGCTCAGTGGTAGAGCGCTGGATTCCAGTCCCAGCGGTCGGGGTTCGATCCTCTTCCCTCATCCTTTGTGCTTTTGCATGCCTGCGTGTCCATGCTGCAAACTTACACAGCTGCTTCTTCTTGCATCGCTACATCCCAAACGCAATCACACGATGGTGAGAACAAAACTGTCTGCTCATTCCACACCAAAGGCACCAAGGCGGCTGCCAGCAAAAAGTGCGATACTTCTCGATTTATGCGTGTCATCCTTGCGCAGGGGCCATGCTAATCTTCTCTGTATCGTTCCAATTTTTACGGATGACCACCGAAGTGGTTCCTGCCTAGCCACTGCGCCGCATACCTATAAGTGCCGGATTTGGGCCTCACATCCAGAACCACTTCACTCCATTCAAGCAAACGGCCATGGACAAGAATGAAATGACTTGACACATTCGAGCAACACCTTTCTACTGAGCCTTCCTTCTCTTCGTCGACTGATTAGATTAGGACAAGTGGCCACAGCGATGGTTCTTGAATGTGGCATGGAGAAAAGGAAAACGACAGCTGTGAGATTCGAACTCACGCGGGTTGCCCCATTAACTTAGCAGGCTAACGCCTTAACCACTCGGCCAAGCTGTCATCGCACAATTAAAAACTTTACCACTTTCCTCACACGCCCTTACCTAACCACAACCACACACTCACCAAACGCACCAAAACGCACCAAAACGCAACACACATATATTCTCACCGACAACCTCGCATACGCGCGCACCAACAACATATTGCCACTCAGACGCTACTGCTCTCCACATGATCGAAACGTTGCAGTCCAGGCGTCACCTCTGCCAAAACGTAACACGCATCTATTCTCACCGACAACCTCGCATACGCGCACCAACAACATATTGCCACTCAGACGCTACTGCTCTCCACATGATCGAAACGTTGCAGTCCAGGCGTCACCTCTGCCAGACTACACGACCAACTGCAATGCGTCAAAGCGTCCCCACCCTTATGAAATTGTCAAAAATCGACACTTGCATATCACCGCAACTAAGACCACACCGCACACAAACACACTAGATACAAGGTGCGCACTAGACTGTCTGGTACATCGGACTCGGGAGGGTGAGCACCTGCACTAGCCCACAGCAAGAGCAGCCCGACCGTCAGGAGTAGGCTTAGTAGGCTTCATACGTCAGCCTAAGTCTTCGGAGTCCCAAAAGCGGCGATGTTATGACAAGCTTACTATGCTCTGTTACTGCTCGTTCTATCATGAGCATGACGCCCGTCATCTGTGCACGACTTGTATACCCGGGATTATAACTGCGGACGGTTTTCACTCGAGATAGTCGAGAGTGGGTGAAAATAACATACTGTGACATCGTTGTTCGAGGCGAGATGAATGAGAAGACGTAGCTGCAGGCCAAGTAGGGTGCAATGTTAGTCTAGAAGAGTGGTCCGCCGTGGCAAAAGAGTGTGAGTATGTGGGGAAGACAAAAGAAGAGCCCCCAGGCGGGATCGAACCACCGACCTTTCGCTTACGAAGCGAGTGCTCTACCACTGAGCTATAGGGGCGTACGAATCAACACATCACAAAACGCAAAAACGCAAAAACGCAAAAACACAAAAACACAAAAACACAAAAACACAAAAACCAACATACTGGAACTGGACGCAACAAAACACACAACCTACTTCCAACTGCGCGACACTAATCCACCTCACCTACATGCACCACACTGCAAACTCGATGCCAGTTCCACTATTACCTCCGCCGTCTACATGCATGGCTCGCATTCCACAAATGCCACAAATTCCACAAATGCATGTGCCTCTCGTTCAGGCAGCATCACGCAGCCGTAAGAAAAAGTGAAGAAGAAAAGAGGCTACCATATCATACCGACGCAAAGCCAATGAGGAAATCGCCCGGTTATGTAGTAGCAGTTATGGGTATTGAAAGCGTTAGGTGCGAATGTGGGGTAAATGGTGTTGTGTGGTGGCTGTGTGTTGTTGGTTTGTGTTGCAGTTTTCGTTTTGTGTTGGGGGAATAGCTCAGTGGTAGAGCGCTGGATTCCAGTCCCAGCGGTCGGGGGTTCGATCCCCTCTTCCCTCATCCTTTGTGCTTTTGCATGCCTGCGTGTCCATGCTGCAAACTTACACAGCTGCTTCTTCTTGCATCGCTACATCCCAAACGCAATCACACGATGGTGAGAACAAAACTGTCTGCTCATTCCACACCAAAGGCACCAAGGCGGCTGCCAGCAAAAAGTGCGATACTTCTCGATTTATGCGTGTCATCCTTGCGCAGGGGCCATGCTAATCTTCTCTGTATCGTTCCAATTTTTACGGATGACCACCGAAGTGGTTCCTGCCTAGCCACTGCGCCGCATACCTATAAGTGCCGGATTTGGGCCTCACATCCAGAACCACTTCACTCCATTCAAGCAAACGGCCATGGACAAGAATGAAATGACTTGACACATTCGAGCAATACCTTTCTACTGAGCCTTCCTTCTCTTCGTCGACTGATTAGATTAGGACAAGTGGCCACAGCGATGGTTCTTGAATGTGGCGTGGAGAAAAGGAAAACGACAGCTGTGAGATTCGAACTCACGCGGGTTGCCCCATTAACTTAGCAGGCTAACGCCTTAACCACTCGGCCAAGCTGTCATCGCACAATTAAAAACTTTACCACTTTCCTCACACGCCCTTACCTAACCACAACCACACACTCACCAAACGCACCAAAACGCACCAAAACGCACCAAACGCAACACATATATTCTCACCGACAACCTCGCATACGCGCGCACCAACAACATATTGCCACTCAGACGCTACTGCTCTCCACATGATCGAAACGTTGCAGTCCAGGCGTCACCTCTGCCAGACTACACGGCCAACTGCAATGCGTCAAAGCGTCCCCACCCTTATGAAATTGTCAAAAATCGACACTTGCATATCACCGCAACTAAGACCACACCGCACACAAACACACTAGATACAAGGTGCGCACTAGACTGTCTGGTACATCGGACTCGGGAGGGTGAGCACCTGCACTAGCCCACAGCAAGAGCAGCCCGACCGTCAGGAGTAGGCTTAGTAGGCTTCATACGTCAGCCTAAGTCTTCGGAGTCCCAAAAGCGGCGATGTTATGACAAGCTTACTATGCTCTGTTACTGCTCGTTCTATCATGAGCATGACGCCCGTCATCTGTGCACGACTTGTATACCCGGGATTATAACTGCGGACGGTTTTCACTCGAGATAGTCGAGTGGGTGAAAATAACATACTGTGACATCGTTGTTCGAGGCGAGATGAATGAGAAGACGTAGCTGCAGGCCAAGTAGGGTGCAATGTAAGTCTAGAAGAGTGGTCCGCCGTGGCAAAAGAGTGTGAGTATGTGGGGAAGACAAAAGAAGAGCCCCCAGGCGGGATCGAACCACCGACCTTTCGCTTACGAAGCGAGTGCTCTACCACTGAGCTATAGGGGCGTACGAATCAACACATCACAAAACGCAAAAACGCAAAAACGCAAAAACACAAAAACACAAAAACACAAAAACACAAAAACCAACATACTGGAACTGGACGCAACAAAACACACAACCTACTTTCAACTGCGCGACACTACTCCACCTCACCTACATGCACCACACTGCAAACTCGATGCCAGTTCCACTATTACCTCCGACGTCTACATGCATGGCTCGCATTCCACAAATGCCACAAATTCCACAAATGCATGTGCCTCTCGTTCAGGCAGCATCACGCAGCCGTAAGAAAAAGTGAAGAAGAAAAGAGGCTACCATATCATACCGACGCAAAGCCAATGAGGAAATCGCCCGGTTATGTAGTAGCAGTTATGGGTATTGAAAGCGTTAGGTGCGAATGTGGGATGAATGGTGTTGTGTGGTGGCTGTGTGTTGTTGGTTTGTGTTGCAGTTTTCGTTTTGTGTTGGGGGAATAGCTCAGTGGTAGAGCGCTGGATTCCAGTCCCAGCGGTCGGGGGTTCGATCCCCTCTTCCCTCATCCTTTGTGCTTTGCATGCCTGCGTGTCCATGCTGCAAACTTACACAGCTGCTTCTTCTTGCATCGCTACATCCCAAACGCAATCACACGATGGTGAGAACAAAACTGTCTGCTCATTCCACACCAAAGGCACCAAGGCGGCTGCCAGCAAAAAGTGCGATACTTCTCGATTTATGCGTGTCATCCTTGCGCAGGGGCCATGCTAATCTTCTCTGTATCGTTCCAATTTTTACGGATGACCACCGAAGTGGTTCCTGCCTAGCCACTGCGCCGCATACCTATAAGTGCCGGATTTGGGCCTCACATCCAGAACCACTTCACTCCATTCAAGCAAACGGCCATGGACAAGAATGAAATGACTTGACACATTCGAGCAACACCTTTCTACTGAGCCTTCCTTCTCTTCGTCGACTGATTAGATTAGGACAAGTGGCCACAGCGATGGTTCTTGAATGTGGCATGGAGAAAAGGAAAACGACAGCTGTGAGATTCGAACTCACGCGGGTTGCCCCATTAACTTAGCAGGCTAACGCCTTAACCACTCGGCCAAGCTGTCATCGCACAATTAAAAACTTTACCACTTTCCTCACACGCCCTTACCTAACCACAACCACACACTCACCAAACGCACCAAAACGCACCAAAACGCAACACACATATATTCTCACCGACAACCTCGCATACGCGCGCACCAACAACATATTGCCACTCAGACGCTACTGCTCTCCACATGATCGAAACGTTTGCAGTCCAGGCGTCACCTCTGCCAGACTACACGACCAACTGCAATGCGTCAAAGCGTCCCCACCCTTATGAAATTGTCAAAAATCGACACTTGCATATCACCGCAACTAAGACCACACCGCACACAAACACACTAGATACAAGGTGCGCACTAGACTGTCTGGTACATCGGACTCGGGAGGGTGAGCACCTGCACTAGCCCACAGCAAGAGCAGCCCGACCGTCAGGAGTAGGCTTAGTAGGCTTCATACGTCAGCCTAAGTCTTCGGAGTCCCAAAAGCGGCGATGTTATGACAAGCTTACTATGCTCTGTTACTGCTCGTTCTATCATGAGCATGACGCCCGTCATCTGTGCACGACTTGTATACCCGGGATTATAACTGCGGACGGTTTTCACTCGAGATAGTCGAGAGTGGGTGAAAATAACATACTGTGACATCGTTGTTCGAGGCGAGATGAATGAGAAGACGTAAGCAGGCCAAGTAGGGTGCAATGTTAGTCTAGAAGAGTGGTCCGCCGTGGCAAAAGAGTGTGAGTATGTGGGGAAGACAAAAGAAGAGCCCCCAGGCGGGATCGAACCACCGACCTTTCGCTTACGAAGCGAGTGCTCTACCACTGAGCTATAGGGGCGTACGAATCAACACATCACAAAACGCAAAATCTCAAAAACGCAAAAACACAAAAACACAAAAACACAAAAACACAAAAACCAACATACTGGAACTGGACGCAACAAAACACACAACCTACTTCCAACTGCGCGACACTAATCCACCTCACCTACATGCACCACACTGCAAACTCGATGCCAGTTCCACTATTACCTCCGCCGTCTACATGCATGGCTCGCATTCCACAAATGCCACAAATTCCACAAATGCATGTGCCTCTCGTTCAGGCAGCATCACGCAGCCGTAAGAAAAAGTGAAGAAGAAAAGAGGCTACCATATCATACCGACGCAAAGCCAATGAGGAAATCGCCCGGTTATGTAGTAGCAGTTATGGGTATTGAAAGCGTTAGGTGCGAATGTGGGATGAATGGTGTTGTGTGGTGGCTGTGTGTTGTTGGTTTGTGTTGCAGTTTTCGTTTTGTGTTGGGGGAATAGCTCAGTGGTAGAGCGCTGGATTCCAGTCCCAGCGGTCGGGGTTCGATCCTCTTCCCTCATCCTTTGTGCTTTGCATGCCTGCGTGTCCATGCTGCAAACTTACACAGCTGCTTCTTCTTGCATCGCTACATCCCAAACGCAATCACACGATGGTGAGAACAAAACTGTCTGCTCATTCCACACCAAAGGCACCAAGGCGGCTGCCAGCAAAAAGTGCGATACTTCTCGATTTATGCGTGTCATCCTTGCGCAGGGGCCATGCTAATCTTCTCTGTATCGTTCCAATTTTTACGGATGACCACCGAAGTGGTTCCTGCCTAGCCACTGCGCCGCATACCTATAAGTGCCGGATTTGGGCCTCACATCCAGAACCACTTCACTCCATTCAAGCAAACGGCCATGGACAAGAATGAAATGACTTGACACATTCGAGCAACACCTTTCTACTGAGCCTTCCTTCTCTTCGTCGACTGATTAGATTAGGACAAGTGGCCACAGCGATGGTTCTTGAATGTGGCATGGAGAAAAGGAAAACGACAGCTGTGAGATTCGAACTCACGCGGGTTGCCCCATTAACTTAGCAGGCTAACGCCTTAACCACTCGGCCAAGCTGTCATCGCACAATTAAAAACTTTACCACTTTCCTCACACGCCCTTACCTAACCACAACCACACACTCACCAAACGACCAAAACGCACCAAAACGCAACACACATATATTCTCACCGACAACCTCGCATACGCGCGCACCAACAACATATTGCCACTCAGACGCTACTGCTCTCCACATGATCGAAACGTTGCAGTCCAGGCGTCACCTCTGCCAGACTACACGACCAACTGCAATGCGTCAAAGCGTCCCCACCCTTATGAAATTGTCAAAAATCGACACTTGCATATCACCGCAACTAAGACCACACCGCACACAAACACACTAGATACAAGGTGCGCACTAGACTGTCTGGTACATCGGACTCGGGAGGGTGAGCACCTGCACTAGCCCACAGCAAGAGCAGCCCGACCGTCAGGAGTAGGCTTAGTAGGCTTCATACGTCAGCCTAAGTCTTCGGAGTCCCAAAAGCGGCGATGTTATGACAAGCTTACTATGCTCTGTTACTGCTCGTTCTATCATGAGCATGACGCCCGTCATCTGTGCACGACTTGTATACCCGGGATTATAACTGCGGACGGTTTTCACTCGAGATAGTCGAGAGTGGGTGAAAATAACATACTGTGACATCGTTGTTCGAGGCGAGATGAATGAGAAGACGTAAGCAGGCCAAGTAGGGTGCAATGTTAGTCTAGAAGAGTGGTCCGCCGTGGCAAAAGAGTGTGAGTATGTGGGGAAGACAAAAGAAGAGGATCGAACCACCGACCTTTCGCTTACGAAGCGAGTGCTCTACCACTGAGCTATAGGGGCGTACGAATCAACACATCACAAAACGCAAAAACTCAAAAACGCAAAAACACAAAAACACAAAAACACAAAAACCAACATACTGGAACTGGACGCAACAAAACACACAACCTACTTTCAACTGCGCGACACTACTCCACCTCACCTACATGCACCACACTGCAAACTCGATGCCAGTTCCACTATTACCTCCGACGTCTACATGCATGGCTCGCATTCCACAAATGCCACAAATTCCACAAATGCATGTGCCTCTCGTTCAGGCAGCATCACGCAGCCGTAAGAGAAAGTGAAGAAGAAAAGAGGCTGCCATATCATACCAACGCAAAGACAATGAGAAAATCACCCGGTTATGTAGTAGCAGTTATGGGTATTGAAAGCGTTAGGTGCGAATGTGGGATGAATGGTGTTGTGTGGTGGCTGTGTGTTGTTGGTTTGTGTTGCAGTTTTCGTTTTGTGTTGGGGGAATAGCTCAGTGGTAGAGCGCTGGATTCCAGTCCCAGCGGTCGGGGGTTCGATCCTCTTCCCTCATCCTTTGTGCTTTTGCATGCCTGCGTGTCCATGCTGCAAACTTACACAGCTGCTTCTTCTTGCATCGCTACATCCCAAACGCAATCACACGATGGTGAGAACAAAACTGTCTGCTCATTCCACACCAAAGGCACCAAGGCGGCTGCCAGCAAAAAGTGCGATACTTCTCGATTTATGCGTGTCATCCTTGCGCAGGGGCCATGCTAATCTTCTCTGTATCGTTCCAATTTTTACGGATGACCACCGAAGTGGTTCCTGCCTAGCCACTGCGCCGCATACCTATAAGTGCCGGATTTGGGCCTCACATCCAGAACCACTTCACTCCATTCAAGCAAACGGCCATGGACAAGAATGAAATGACTTGACACATTCGAGCAACACCTTTCTACTGAGCCTTCCTTCTCTTCGTCGACTGATTAGATTAGGACAAGTGGCCACAGCGATGGTTCTTGAATGTGGCATGGAGAAAAGGAAAACGACAGCTGTGAGATTCGAACTCACGCGGGTTGCCCCATTAACCCTTCAACCCCCGTCAAAAAATCGAGGGGTATATTTTGATCATTATGTTGGAGCCACCAACATAATTAGTCTTGATGTTTGTATATGTCTACTCTAAGTACGATTTTGTTGGCGGGAGGGGTAGGGAAACTACAGTTTCTGTTCTCGTGTAAAGACGGGCGACCTCTAACATATTGCGCTATATGTAGGCAAAATCGCCAAGTACGATCCAGTATGATGGAGGATCCAACCTTCAGAAATGCACTTTTTATTAAAAATCAAGTTTTTGCACGAACACAAGTTCATAAAATGCATGCCTCAGTCGTACAAAGAGAGTGTATAAGGAACGCATCACTTGCTTACTCACCTCACGCATGTACCTTTGTATTTACGTATTATTATAAAAATATGGCTGTAGCTAGACATGCTTGGATTTACTGGCACGATCAAACTGAAGACGACGTATATGACAGTCATGCAAAGGTCACTAGATTACAGTAAAATATAATGCACTTGAAATAATTTCCTCAAAAGTAGCAGCACTAGTAGTGTTATTCCCATCAATCTAAATCAAGATATGTACAGAATGGGCCCTGCTGGTGAGAACAATCAAGGCCAGTGATGCGCTTAGAGGGGGTACAATCTAATGGGAAATGTATTGACAGGAATTTATGTTCTTTGTTAACGAATTAGAAAGGGCTTTGCAAAGTAATGATGCACATAGCAAGGAAACAGCACCGTATTTCGTTACAGATCAGATAATGTTCTGTCTTTATCCATTTGTGTCGGTTTTCTCCTTTCGATTCGACCTACCCCTGTGCATCGCCACTTCTCTCTCACTTTTTTTCCACTTGTTTTTAGTATTGAGCTGCTTCCAATACAAAAATATAGTCTAAATTTGAATATGTTGGAGCCTCCAACATGCGTATAGATGCCGTGGTTAGGTTTTCAAGAACTATACACCCATTATGTTGGTGGCTCCAACATATGGGGGTTGAAGGGTTATGCAGCGGGGCTGCGTAGGTGTGCACGGCACAGAGGAAGTTTAGTTGACTCGTAGAGTCCTGCTTGCAAGGCACTAGCCTTCGGTTCTATACAAGAACCAAGTAGTCCACTAAATACGGGACTCACAGAGTCAGTGTCCCTATAACAAAGGACTAACACTAACTATGTAAAATGCAAACTGATTTTTATTGACTTTATTGCCCTAATCCTAAATGTAACGGATTTAGTATCTAACATACTAAATCCTAATCAAAATGCAACGTGAGGCTCTGAGGCCATCTACGTATCTACTCGTGTGTGCCACACCATTATGTACCCACATAAATGTATCATGAGTGTCACACACTATTATGTACCCACATAAATGTATCCACGTGTGTCACACACCAACGAGAAACATTCGTGTAACATCCCGTTACACTCCCCCACCAAGATTCCGGATACCGTATCCGGAAAGTGTAAACACACGACGCGATTATCGGCCGATGGCCACGGCACCTTGCCTTGCGCGGACGGCGCTGTCTCTCGTGCGTGTTACACGCCTCCGTACGCGATGCCACTTGGTACACACTTGGGCCCAATGCTTACCAAGCATAGGAGCCTACTGGCTCGAGTCAAGGGGCTCTACGGGCATGGAAAGAAGGCCACAGGTGGCGTATCTATGATACTACTGGATCAGTGATCCACAGGGCAAGCCTTCCAAGCTACCAACGGTTCCACGAACCACACAGCAGTGGGGCCCACTCGCTTCACAGTTAATGAGACCCTCGGATGAGCACTGTGTGCAGGGCTTGATGCCCAAGTTGTCCTTGAAGCAGGCGCAAGCGCCACTATGTGTCACAGACACTGTGTCTTGTGAATACACGTGCTCAGCACAGTCGTAGACACGACAACGAGCACCAGACAGCTAAGCTGTCGCTCAGGAGGAGCTTACCTACCTCCTACTGCTATGCAGCATGCGGGGTCCAATGCATTGGCATCCCTGGCATCCACAGTGCCTCATGACATAGTCATACCCATTGATCGCTTCTAGCGTCAGGTGATCGGATAGAATCCGTTTCCATCACCACTTGTCACTTATACAGAACGTCATTAAGACGGTTGTTCATCACGAACCATCTTCGCTTCATGATCGCGAAGCTCCGGGCCATAGGCCAGTGTTGTTAAAGGGTCATAGACCCTTGAAACACGCGCGCGAGGCGCATGTAGCTCTACTGCACTTGCAGTTTGAGCATTCGATGCCATGTCGACGGCACCAACGTGCTCGCTGCAAGTATTGCAGCTACGGGTCAGAGCCTGAGCTCAGCAACGACCCTGTGAACTCCCACCTTAGTGGGAGGTGGCAGCACCCGGCGACTCCGTCGCACCCCCATCGGGCGGTCTGACACCGGGTGTGCCCGATCATACGCGTCAACGACGTCGGGGCAATCCTGCCGTAGTGGCACCTCAAACTCCCACGAGTTCTGTGAGTGAGGGTAACCTCGCCACTTCACCAGATACTGGTTGTGACCTTGGCGACGACGCCGCGCCATCAGGCGATCCACGTGATAGTGAAGCTCACCTTGCTCATCGAGCAGAGCAGAAGGAGGACGAGCGGTCGATGGGTTCTCGCGCTGCGAGTGTAGACGCGCTGCATTGCTTGCAGACCCGCGTCGGCTCGGTGAAGGAGCACGACCACCACGTCGGTCATCCGACCCATCGCTTAGCGACTGGTCTCGAGGAGACCTAGAGTCGCGGAGACCGGTCTGAGTCGCCTCTGGTGCTGCATCAGCGGGTCTATGACCTCGAGCATCACGTTGCTCCGGATCGACAAGACCTGTTGGTTCGGATGCAACCACCTGTGGCTCTGCCACCTGCTGCCGTGCAGCCTTCGTCCGACTCGGCGCCAGCGCCTCAGAACTCACAAGAGCAGGGTCCCGATATGGCTTAAGCAAGCCCACGTAGAACACAGGATGTGTTCGCATACGCTTTGGCAAGTCAAGCGTGTATGCCAGGCCCTTCTTGGCCACGACCGTGAACGGTCCAATGAAGCGCGGCCGCAACTTCGTCTTGAAGACGGCTGACACTGCGTGTGTAGGCAGGTTCTTAGCGTTTAATAAAACGTGGTCACCGACCTTGAACTCCCACATGTTGCTTCTGCCTTTGGCATCAGCTTGTTCCTTTTGAACATCTTGGCTTTCAGTCATTGCGTCACGCACACGGCGTAAGACGCTAAGCCTCATCGAGAGGAAGTCATCGACTTGCTTGCGAACAGCAAGGGGGCTGACATCAGCAAGCTCGGAGTCGAGCGACGGCACAGCCTCTCCCCCACCAAGCCCAAGGCTACCGCGTGGCGGAGTGAGCGGGACGCGCGGATGCGCAAGGCCGTTCACGTAGAACGGGGTGAAGCCTGTCGAGGAATGCACCGCGTTGTTCATTGAGAACTCAACGAGAGGGAGCATAGCGCTCCAACGCTTCGGCGTTTCAGCGCATACGCTGCGGAGGATGTCCTCCAGGACGCGGTTCACGCGTTCAGTCTGACCGTCGGTCTGCGGATGATCCGCCGTGGACATGTCCAGTCGAGTGCCAAGCACTTTGAAGACGGACGTCCAGAAGTGACCCGTGAAACGGGGGTCTCGATCCGAGACAATGGTCTCTGGCAGCCCATGCTGACGGAAGACCCGATCGATAAAGATCGTCGCTGTACCAGCGCCATCGACGGTGTCCGGCACAGCCGCTAGGTGAGCCATCTTGCTCAGACGGTCAACAAAGACCACAACGCCCGTGTTGCCTGCCGTATCCTTCGGCAGGCCAAACACGAAGTCCATACTCATGGACTGCCAACACCCAGAGGGTACAGGCAAGCTCGCCAAAGGCGCTGCCGCATGCGGCGAGGGTTTAACCCGCTGACACGTCTCGCACGTGTGCACATATGTGCTGACCCACTTGTACATCTTCGGCCACCAGTACATGGAGCTCACCGAGCCGTAGGTCTTCTCGCGACCGAGGTGGCCGCTTGTGGGCGTGTCGTGGGCCTCATAGAGGATACGATACTTCAGGTCCTCATCGTGAGGAACCACCACACGTGGTGGGTCATCCTGACCCGTGCTGTAGTACAGTAGACCGCCTCCCAGGCTATAGCGTTGGAGTCTCGCCTTTAGGCGTCGTGACAGAGTCACCTTTGAGTCCTTAAACTCATCGCTCCTAGAGCTTGAAGCAGCGCGACACAAGAGTCGTCCTGAGCGTACGCTGCTCGAACCATGTCCGTCACGGACGACGTCACCGAGGTGACATGAGGATAACTCATAGTCCGGGCGACGTGATAACGCGTCAGCGAGGACGTTCTGCCTTCCAGGCTTGTACTTCACCTCGAAGTTATACTCCGCAAAGAAGGAGAGCCATCGGGCCATCCTCTGCGAGAGGTGAGGCGACTGCGTCGCTGTGCGTAGTGACGCATGATCCGTGTAGATCACAAACGGCTTGGAGCCGAGCAGGTGAACCCTGAATTTGACGAGGCGTACTTCATCGCAAGTAGCTCCTTGTCATGAACTGGATAGTTCTTCTCAGCAGCCTTGAGCTGCCGAGACTCAAACGCAATGACGCGTTCGCGCCCGTCGGCGTCCGCTTGTAGCAAAGCACTGCCGATGGCAAAGTCCGAGGCGTCACAGACGACGATGAACGGACGATCGGGGTCTGGCAACGCCAGTATCGGTGCCTGAAGCAGGCTATCCTTGATACGAGTGAACGCACTCTCGTGCTCAGCACGCCATACCCATTCGGCATCCTTCTTAAGGAGATCCGACAGTGGCCGAGCCAACTCAGCGTAGTTCTCGCTGTACTTGTGCAAGTAGTTGGCCAAGCCCAGCCACTTACGCAAGTCCTTCTCGTTCAAGGAACCGGCCAGTCCACAATGGCCTTGACTTTTGCTGGATCAGCACGAAGGCCATGCTTCCCAATGAAGCACCCTAGGAAAGGGATTTCTTCCGCGCCAAAGACGCACTTGTCCGCGTTGGCGTACAACTTGTTGGTGCGCATGCACTCGAGCACTGCTCTCCACGTGTTCCACGTGTACCTCGACATCAGTCTTCCCGTGCTCAGCACGACTGTGGACGAACACATCGTCAAAGTACGTCTGTGCGAATGCCCGTAGGGGCCTGAACAACTGCGTCACTAGACGATTGAACGTTGCAGAGCGCATTCGACAGCCCTTGGGGCATGACGAGCCACTCCCAGAGCATACCGCTCGGGGTGCTCACCGCTGTAAGCGGAATATCACTGGCTCGCATGAGCAGCTGATAGTAGCCATCGACTAAGTCGAGCGCACTGTACATGGTGCAACCCACCATGTTGTTCTGAAGAACATCCTTCCTAGGAATCGGCGTCTGCGCCGGAATCGTGGCAGCGTTGAGCTTGTTAAAAGCGTGAACGATACGCCACTTGCCATTCGGCTTTCTGACACAGAACGTTGGCGCGGAGTGCGGAGACTTGCTCTCGCGCACGAGACCCGCCGCGTGCTTAGCACGGAAGAAGGCGTCAATGACGTCGCATTGCTCTTTAGGAAGAGGCCACTGCCGGGTCACGCAGTATTTAGTTCCGGGAACTAAGTCGATCTCGTGACGAACGCCTCGGTCAGGAGGCAGGCCACTCGGTGGTTCCTTTGAGACAACGTCTCCATATTCCTTCAGCAAGGAGTAGAAGGGATCCGAGGGATTCTTGAGGATCTCCGATCCACTCCTGGCGCTCAGCGCCTTCTTGACCTCGGCCAAGACGGACTCGTCAACGAGGGACGATGAGTTTAACTCCTCTTCAGGTCGAACGATGACCACCTCGGCGAGTTCGCCAGCCTTCAAGGCATCGCCAAAGTCGGCGAACGACATCTCTTCTAGCTCAAGGAGCTTGTCAACACTCGGCAGTCCGTCCAGCAGGACGCTGCCTTCGGCACTGCCGTCCACTCCATCAACCAGAGTGTATAGCTGCCCACAGCCCTCTCGTGCGTTGACACTTGACGTCACGGACGACTCAGACGCAGAGCGTCTCGCCCATAGGGCCTTACGACGTCGTCGCCTAGCCGACGAACGTCCACTCGACGGAGTACGTGCCGCTGCACAGGTAATGGCCTTGCCCGGCCCAGTGTCAGTGACACTCAGTGACTGACTCGGTCTACCGCCGACGTCACTAGACGGAGTACGTGCCGCCGCACAGGTTTCGGCCCCTTCAGGCCCAGTGTCAGTGACACTCTGCGATCCACTCGGTCGACGACCGATACCGCTCAGCGGAGTACGTGCCGCTGCACAATCAATGACCGTAACAGGTCCAGTGTCAGAGACACTCAGCGATCGACTTGGCCCACGACCAGTATCACTCGACGGAGTACGTGCCGCCCCACAGTTCACGGCCTGGTAAGGCCCGATGCCATCGGCATCCAGTGACGGTCCATGACCGGCGTCACTCGGCGGAGTACGTGCCGCCCCACAGGGGTTACGTGAGCTTTGCCCACACGTTGACTCACTGTCAACCAGCGCTACGCGCTCAACAGGACTGCGGTCCTCGCACTCCGGTGCTGTCCACCAACTCGGACACACCGACTTCCAGCATCATAGCCGACTCGGCTCGATGCTCGCGCCAATAGCGCTTCTGCTTCCTAGCAGAGGTGGGTTCATGACTCGCCAAAGCTCCACTAGGAGAGAAGTGCGTAGCACCTAAGGTCTTCGACCTCCAATCAATCCATGGCTCGTGGCGCTCCAGCCACGCCATGCCAAGGATGAGGTCGTACCTCGAATCCAGGTCCAGGACCAAGCAGCGTTCCACGCTATCGAAGTCCAAGAACTTCAGCCGCAGGTCCATGGGGACCTTGGCCACCGTGACACGGACGCCCGTCGCTAGACGGACTGTGACTGTGTCACCTCTTCGCGCTCGAAGCGCCTCAGCATATTGCTGACTACCTTCAACGGTGGAGCGTCTGACGTAGTTGCCAGACGCCCCGAATCGATCAACACGATCCACGGCTTCTCAAAGCCCTTCACGTCCACCTGGACGACCAGCAAGCCCTGCTTGCTCACGTTCCGTGTTCAAGAGCACGGAGCTCTTCGGGGCTGAGCCCCAGTGCCTCTCACGCACTGCAGAACTCAGTTCTTCCCCAGTAGACCGCCCCGCGTCTACTGGGAGCCGGCGTTTCCTGGGCAGAGCCCAAAGCGGGACCCGCGACAGGGTTGCGGCCATTCTGGCCGGCGCGCTCTTTGCGCAGAGGGCAGTTGGGCCTCAGGTGTGAGGACTGCCGCATGTATAGCACCGGCGGGTGCTCATACGCTGCACCGCAGCTCGTAGCTCAGCTACCTCATCTTCAGCATAGCTGAGGTCCATGGGCTCAGGTCCACCGGACCCTGTGCTGCTAGCACCGACCCTCGACAACTTAAAGTTGTGTTCGGCATTCAATGCCACGCTGACAGCATCTTCGAAGCTGTGGGGTTCTGACGGAATGTCTCCGTCCTGGCCACGCCAGCTCGTAAGCCTTCCATGAAGACGGTCACGGCGACCACCTCAGGTAGAGGGTCGGCAGCCATGCCAGCAATGAGCGTGCGCAGCTCTTGGACATAGTCCACCAGATCCTTCTTGCCCTGGCGACAAGCAAGGAAGCGTGACCGCACGCGATACGCCTGGTTAGGCGGAGCAAACACTTGCGTGAGCTTGGCCTTTAGCTCGCCCCATGTGGGAAGGCCGCTTCCACCGACGTCCCAGACGTCAAGGCCCATTCTCGTGCTCGTCCTTCGAGCTTAGAGATGGCAAACGCAACGCGTTGCCCCTCCAACTGGAGCATGGCGGCCCCCATGGCCATTTCGACCTCTCGGGTCCACAAGAGGAGGTTCTCTCCCTCATTCCCGAGGAAGGTCTTCACGCTGAGCGTGACGGGCTTAGCTCTCGGAGCAGGGGTAACCCCTGTTACATTCCGCTGAATGTGCTCGACGAGAGCGTTTTCGTACGAGGCAAATGCCTCGAGGCGCGCGTTGACGGCCTCCGGCCCTTGGGACGCAAGGTGCGCCGTACCTTCCGGGCCCAGCAAGGACGTAAGCTTGTTAAGCGTGTCCCGCTGACTCGGAGTCAAGTGAGCGTATGCTTCTGGCTCCATTCTCACAGAAAAACAGTCTTCAACTCAGGAGTTGAATTGACTACAAGTGCTACCAGATGCAGCGGGGCTGCGTAGGTGTGCACGGCACAGAGGAAGTTTAGTTGACTCGTAGAGTCCTGCTTGCAAGGCACTAGCCTTCGGTTCTATACAAGAACCAAGTAGTCCACTAAATACGGGACTCACAGAGTCAGTGTCCCTATAACAAAGGACTAACACTAACTATGTAAAATGCAAACTGATTTTTATTGACTTTATTGCCCTAATCCTAAATGTAACGGATTTAGTATCTAACATACTAAATCCTAATCAAAATGCAACGTGAGGCTCTGAGGCCATCTACGTATCTACTCGTGTGTGCCACACCATTATGTACCCACATAAATGTATCATGAGTGTCACACACTATTATGTACCCACATAAATGTATCCACGTGTGTCACACACCAACGAGAAACATTCGTGTAACATCCCCGTTACACTCTCCCCACCAAGATTCCGGATACCGTATCCGGAAAGTGTAAACACACGACGCGATTATCGGCCGATGGCCACGGCACCTTGCCTTGCGCGGACGGCGCTGTCTCTCGTGCGTGTTACACGCCTCCGTACGCGATGCCACTTGGTACACACTTGGGCCCAATGCTTACCAAGCATAGGAGCCTACTGGCTCGAGTCAAGGGGCTCTACGGGCATGGAAAGAAGGGCCACAGGTGGCGTATCTATGATACTACTGGATCAGTGATCCACAGGGCAAGCCTTCCAAGCTACCAACGGTTCCACGAACCACACAGCAGTGGGGCCCACTCGCTTCACAGTTAATGAGACCCTCGGATGAGCACTGTGTGCAGGGCTTGATGCCCAAGTTGTCCTTGAAGCAGGCGCAAGCGCCACTATGTGTCACAGACACTGTGTCTTGTGAATACACGTGCTCAGCGCACAGTCGTAGACACGACAACGAGCACCAGACAGCTAAGCTGTCGCTCAGGAGGAGCTTACCTACCTCCTACTGCTATGCAGCATGCGGGGTCCAATGCATTGGCATCCCTGGCATCCACAGTGCCTCATGACATAGTCATACCCATTGATCGCTTCTAGCGTCAGGTGATCGGATAGAATCCGTTTCCATCACCACTTGTCACTTATACAGAACGTCATTAAGACGGTTGTTCATCACGAACCATCTTCGCTTCATGATCGCGAAGCTCCGGGCCATAGGCCAGTGTTGTTAAAGGGTCATAGACCCTTGAAACACGCGCGCGAGGCGCATGTAGCTCTACTGCACTTGCAGTTTGAGCATTCGATGCCATGTCGACGGCACCAACGTGCTCGCTGCAAGTATTGCAGCTACGGGTCAGAGCCTGAGCTCAGCAACGACCCTGTGAACTCCCACCTTAGTGGGAGGTGCTTGGCACCCGGCGACTCCGTCGCACCCCCATCGGGCGGTCTGACACCGGGTGTGCCCGATCATACGCGTCAACGACGTCGGGGCAATCCTGCCGTAGTGGCACCTCAAACTCCCACGAGTTCTGTGAGTGAGGGTAACCTCGCCACTTCACCAGATACTGGTTGTGACCTTGGCGACGACGCCGCGCCATCAGGCGATCCACGTGATAGTGAAGCTCACCTTGCTCATCGAGCAGAGCAGAAGGAGGACGAGCGGTCGATGGGTTATCGCGCTGCGAGTGTAGACGCGCTGCATTGCTTGCAGACCCGCGTCGGCTCGGTGAAGGAGCACGACCACCACGGCGGTCATCCGACCCATCGCTTAGCGACTGGTCTCGAGGAGACCTAGAGTCGCGGAGACCGGTCTGAGTCGCCTCTGGTGCTGCATCAGCGGGTCTATGACCTCGAGCATCACGTTGCTCCGGATCGACAAGACCTGTTGGTTCGGATGCAACCACCTGTGGCTCTGCCACCTGCTGCCGTGCAGCCTTCGTCCGACTCGGCGCCAGCGCCTCAGAACTCACAAGAGCAGGGTCCCGATATGGCTTAAGCAAGCCCACGTAGAACACAGGATGTGTTCGCATACGCTTTGGCAAGTCAAGCGTGTATGCCAGGCCCTTTTCTTGGCCACGACCGTGAACGGTCCAATGAAGCGCGGCCGCAACTTCGTCTTGAAGACGGCTGACACTGCGTGTGTAGGCAGGTTCTTAGCGTTTAATAAAACGTGGTCACCGACCTTGAACTCCCACATGTTGCTTCTGCCTTTGGCATCAGCTTGTTCCTTTTGAACATCTTGGCTTTCAGTCATTGCGTCACGCACACGGCGTAAGACGCTAAGCCTCATCGAGAGGAAGTCATCGACTTGCTTGCGAACAGCAAGGGGGCTGACATCAGCAAGCTCGGAGTCGAGCGACGGCACAGCCTCTCCCCCACCAAGCCCAAGGCTACCGCGTGGCGGAGTGAGCGGGACGCGCGGATGCGCGGCCGTTCACGTAGAACGGGGTGAAGCCTGTCGAGGAATGCACCGCGTTGTTCATTGAGAACTCAACGAGAGGAGCATAGCGCTCCAACGCTTCGGCGTTTCAGCGCATACGCTGCGGAGGATGTCCTCCAGGACGCGGTTCACGCGTTCAGTCTGACCGTCGGTCTGCGGATGATCCGCCGTGGACATGTCCAGTCGAGTGCCAAGCACTTTGAAGACGGACGTCCAGAAGTGACCCGTGAAACGGGGGTCTCGATCCGAGACAATGGTCTCTGGCAGCCCATGCTGACGGAAGACCCGATCGATAAAGATCGTCGCTGTACCAGCGCCATCGACGGTGTCCGGCACAGCCGCTAGGTGAGCCATCTTGCTCAGACGGTCAACAAAGACCACAACGCCCGTGTTGCCTGCCGTATCCTTCGGCAGGCCAAACACGAAGTCCATACTCATGGACTGCCAACACCCAGAGGGTACAGGCAAGCTCGCCAAAGCGCGCTGCCGCATGCGGCGAGGGTTTAACCCGCTGACACGTCTCGCACGTGTGCACATATGTGCTGACCCACTTGTACATCTTCGGCCACCAGTACATGGAGCTCACCGAGCCGTAGGTCTTCTCGCGACCGAGGTGGCCGCTTGTGGGCGTGTCGTGGGCCTCATAGAGGATACGATACTTCAGGTCCTCATCGTGAGGAACCACCACACGTGGTGGGTCATCCTGACCCGTGCTGTAGTACAGTAGACCGCCTCCCAGGCTATGGCGTTGGAGTCTCGCCTTTAGGCGTCGTGACAGAGTCACCTTTGAGTCCTTAAACTCATCGCTCCCTAGAGCTTGAAGCAGCGCGACACAAGAGTCGTCCTGAGCGTACGCTGCTCGAACCATGTCCGTCACGGACGACGTCACCGAGGTGACATGAGATAACTCATAGTCCGGGCGACGTGATAACGCGTCAGCGAGGACGTTCTGCCTTCCAGGCTTGTACTTCACCTCGAAGTTATACTCCGCAAAGAAGGAGAGCCATCGGGCCATCCTCTGCGAGAGGTGAGGCGACTGCGTCGCTGTGCGTAGTGACGCATGATCCGTGTAGATCACAAACGGCTTGGAGCCGAGCAGGTGAACCCTGAATTTGACGAGAGCGTACTTCATCGCAAGTAGCTCCTTGTCATGAACTGGATAGTTCTTCTCAGCAGCCTTGAGCTGCCGAGACTCAAACGCAATGACGCGTTCGCGCCCGTCGGCGTCCGCTTGTAGCAAAGCACTGCCGATGGCAAAGTCCGAGGCGTCACAGACGACGATGAACGGACGATCGGGGTCTGGCAACGCCAGTATCGGTGCCTGAAGCAGGCTATCCTTGATACGAGTGAACGCACTCTCGTGCTCAGCACGCCATACCCATTCGGCATCCTTCTTAAGGAGATCCGACAGTGGCCGGTTTCAACTCAGCGTAGTTCTCGCTGTACTTGTGCAAGTAGTTGGCCAAGCCCAGCCACTTACGCAAGTCCTTCTGGTTCAAGGGAACCGGCCAGTCCACAATGGCCTTGACTTTTGCTGGATCAGCACGAAGGCCATGCTTCCCAATGAAGCACCCTAGGAAAGGGATTTCTTCCGCGCCAAAAGACGCACTTGTCCGCGTTGGCGTACAACTTGTTGGTGCGCATGCACTCGAGCACTGCTCTCACGTGTTCCACGTGTACCTCGACATCAGTCTTCCCGTGCTCAGCACGACTGTGGACGAACACATCGTCAAAGTACGTCTGTGCGAATGCCCGTAGGGGCCTGAACAACTGCGTCACTAGACGATTGAACGTTGCAGGCGCATTCGACAGCCCTTGGGGCATGACGAGCCACTCCCCAGAGCATACCGCTCGGGTGCTCACCGCTGTAAGCGGAATATCACTGGCTCGCATGAGCAGCTGATAGTAGCCATCGACTAAGTCGAGCGCACTGTACATGGTGCAACCCACCATGTTGTTCTGAAGAACATCCTTCCTAGGAATCGGCGTCTGCGCCGGAATCGTGGCAGCGTTGAGCTTGTTAAAAGCGTGGACGATACGCCACTTGCCATTCGGCTTTCTGACACAGAACGTTGGCGCGGAGTGCGGAGACTTGCTCTCGCGCACGAGACCCGCCGCGTGCTTAGCACGGAAGAAGGCGTCAATGACGTCGCATTGCTCTTTAGGAAGAGGCCACTGCCGGGTCACGCAGTATTTAGTTCCGGGAACTAAGTCGATCTCGTGACGAACGCCTCGGTCAGGAGGCAGGCCACTCGGTGGTTCCTTTTGAGACAACGTCTCCATATTCCTTCAGCAAGGAGTAGAAGGGATCCGAGGGATTCTTGAGGATCTCCGATCCACTCCTGGCGCTCAGCGCCTTCTTGACCTCGGCCAAGACGGACTCGTCAACGAGGGACGATGAGTTTAACTCCTCTTCAGGTCGAACGATGACCACCTCGGCGAGTTCGCCAGCCTTCAAGGCATCGCCAAAGTCGGTGAACGACATCTCTTCTAGCTCAAGGAGCTTGTCAACACTCGGCAGTCCGTCCAGCAGGACGCTGCCTTCGGCACTGCCGTCCACTCCATCAACCAGAGTGTATAGCTGCCCACAGCCCTCTCGTGCGTTGACACTTGACGTCACGGACGACTCAGACGCAGAGCGTCTCGCCCATAGGGCCTTACGACGTCGTCGCCCTGGCCGACGAACGTCCACTCGACGGAGTACGTGCCGCTGCACAGGTAATGGCCTTGCCCGGCCCAGTGTCAGTGACACTCAGTGACTGACTCGGTCTACCGCCGACGTCACTAGACGGAGTACGTGCCGCCGCACAGGTTTCGGCCCCTTCAGGCCCAGTGTCAGTGACACTCTGCGATCCACTCGGTCGACGACCGATACCGCTCAGCGGAGTACGTGCCGCTGCACAATCAATGACCGTAACAGGTCCAGTGTCAGAGACACTCAGCGATCGACTTGGCCCACGACCAGTATCACTCGACGGAGTACGTGCCGCCCCACAGTTCACGGCCTGGTAAGGCCCGATGCCCATCGGCATCCAGTGACGGTCCATGACCGACGTCACTCGGCGGAGTACGTGCCGCCCCACAGGGGTTACGTGAGCTTTGCCCACACGTTGACTCACTGTCAACCAGCGCTACGCGCTCAACAGGACTGGTGGTCCTCGCACTCGGTGCTGTCCACCAACTCGGACACACCGACTTCCAGCATCATAGCCGACTCGGCTCGATGCTCGCGCCAATAGCGCTTCTGCTTCCTAGCAGAGGTGGGTTCATGACTCGCCAAAGCTCCACTAGGAGAAGTGCGTAGCACTCTAAGGTCTTCGACCTCCAATCAATCCATGGCTCGTGGCGCTCCAGCCACGCCATGCCAAGGATGAGGTCGTACCTCGAATCCAGGTCCAGGACCAAGCAGCGTTCCACGCTATCGAAGTCCAAGAACTTCAGCCGCAGGTCCATGGGGACCTTGGCCACCGTGACACGGACGCCCGTCGCTAGACGGACTGTGACTGTGTCACCTCTTCGCGCTCGAAGCGCCTCAGCATATTGCTGACTACCTTCAACGGTGGAGCGTCTGACGTAGTTGCCAGACGCCCCTGAATCGATCAACACGATCCACGGCTTCTCAAAGCCCTTCACGTCCACCTGGACGACCAGCAAGCCCCTGCTTGCTCACACGTTCCGTGTTCAAGAGCACGGAGCTCTTCGGGGCTGAGCCCCAGTGCCTCTCACGCACTGCAGAACTCCAGTTCTTCCCCAGTAGACCGCCCCGCGTCTACTGGGAGCCGGCGTTTCCTGGGCAGAGCCCAAAGCGGAAGGACCCGCGACAGGGTTGCGGCCATTCTGGCCGGCGCGCTCTTTGCGCAGAGGGGCAGTTGGGCCTCAGGTGTGAGGACTGCCGCATGTATAGCACCGGCGGGTGCTCATACGCTGCACCGCAGCTCGTAGCTCAGCTACTCTCATCTTCAGCATAGCTGAGGTCCATGGGCTCAGGTCCACCGGACCCTGTGCTGCTAGCACCGACCCTCGACAACTTAAAGTTGTGTTCGGCATTCAATGCCACGCTGACAGCATCTTCGAAGCTGTGGGGATTCTGACGGAATGTCTCCGTCCTGGCCACGCCAGCTCGTAAGACCTTCCATGAAGACGGTCACGGTGACCACCTCAGGTAGAGGGTCGGCAGCCATGCCAGCAATGAGCGTGCGCAGCTCTTGGACATAGTCCACCAGATCCTTCTTGCCCTGGCGACAAGCAAGGAAAGCGTGACCGCACGCGATACGCCTGGTTAGGCGGAGCAAACACTTGCGTGAGCTTGGCCTTTAGCTCGCCCCATGTGGGGAAGGCCGCTTCTACCGACGTCCCAGACGTCAAGGCCCATTCTCGTGCTCGTCGCTTCGAGCTTAGAGATGGCAAACGCAACGCGTTGCCCCTCCAACTGGAGCATGGCGGCCCCCATGGCCATTTCGACCTCTCGGGTCCACAAGAGGAGGTTCTCTCCCTTCATTGCCCGAG